>CM069446.1:66042701-66135201 GCA_035610835.1 Ophiura sarsii | reverse complement strand
TTAAGTCAAAACATGTCAGAAATATCTAAATATCCATGCTCCTGATATCAAGAGAGCGATTATTGGACAATTTTGGGGGGTAATTGAGGGGTTAAGACTCATGATAGGAAGATCTTAAGTACATTTTTTCTGTAATTCCAAGATAGATATGTCATGGGCAACATATGTTCAAGGATTTTTGCAAGATTTAATGGCTTTGTAACATTGTAAAATGTGGTTGTCTTCTTTTAAGTTAAATTGTATTGCCGAATATGCAAAATACTGCATTTTATGTAATGTTTTTTGCAAATAAATTGAAAATGGTTAATCACACATAAATAAAGTGTCTAGATATGAATTCCTTGTTTGATTATCTTTCATTTGAACCCCATATTGACATACTTTCGACAAAGTAAAAGTTTGACCCCCCGGTCTGTGTGAAACTTTTGGGGGGTATCCCCGAAATTGGTCAAACAACTTATTATGGGCTACCAAGTTACATGGTGCAACCAAAAATAGCATGAAGTATAACAAAAAGTGTTGCGGTGCTCCCGGGTTATATATTTGCAATTATATTTATTTAGTGCCATAAGTTCAACCAAGAGTAAACGGTATGAACAGCTTCTAGTGACATCGCCGTCTTGTAAATGATAAAGGAATTAATTGCGCATACAAATTCTCATTTTACCCGCTAAACTAGGTGTAGAGTTCTATGATATGAAGCGGTAAGTATTATTGAACCATACATTCGTATGTAACCACAAAGGGTCTGTCACGTATTTCTCTGATGTTGCGTTCTACATCTTCTGGTATATCTATTACTTCAATATCGAACCGATGCCAACGGTGACGTAGGATTTGATGAATGCTGTGCTGGAGTTACAGATTTCCCTCCACCTATGATGGTACAGTCTTCCCTCATTCGTCTATTTAGGCGATGTAGTCTCGGTACATATTCATCATCTGGGTAGACTGGGTTGCTTGTTGGCGGAGGCTTATCAAAACTATCCTCTCCATCTAATTTGAAGCGTGAATTTAAGGACCACACATAAAATGGCAGGTTTGGTCTCATTCGGAATATGAACTACCTGTTGAATGAAAATAGAGATTAACAAAAATAAGGAAACTACTTTAAAAAGCAAATTATTATGAAAATGCCTATGCATTTTTAGACCAATGTGTATCTACTGATAATCCTCTTGACCATCCTCCTGATTTGTTAAAATAATTATCTCTCTAATTGCATTCAACTTCAACAGTCATCTCATTGAACAATCATGACAGGCTAAATTGCGATTTTCAAAACAGGAAGTTTGTAGGGGCATGACACAAAGTCCTTTATAAGATCCACATATTATGGCCTGGTTTGATCTCACTGATAATTTCCCCTAAAACACCACATAGGACAAAAGTGTGGAGTCGGCTAAACTTACCATAAATGGGTGAAATTAGTCTAGCAAGTGACAGCACTAAAATGGTTGGTCTGCTAACTCAGGAATTAAAGCTGGGTTGCCGGACTGGCAGACGAGTTATGCAACCATTGGTGACTATCTATTATACACAAGGGATATTGCGGCATGATGGAATTAACCTTGTGTGCCAAATTAGAGTCACAAAGTGGTCAAATTTAAATCATAAGAGAACAAACTTACATTACCAGCTTCCGCCACCAGTAGCGAAATTCGCTAAGTGTGATGTGGAGTCCTCTGACTATTCTGTGCAGTAATGAGAAAAGCATTCAACATCATCCGTGGTGCTGGCCATAGGGGGCTCTTGCTGCATATCCATGCTTGTTGTTTTCTCTACGGCGCTGTTCTTGGGATTCAATGTTTGTGGTTACCCCGATGACACTTTCACGGCTGAAACCACACAGTCCACCAACACGCCTGTTATAAACAATAAATAGATTTTATTTACACATGGGATTATTCGAAGGTTTAGTGCAACAAAGGGCTATCTGCATTTCGGTCATTTTGAGAAAAAGTGAATTAAAGATTTGTACCCATCATTGTCACCTATTAGTTTTTCCAAGTTAAAAGAAATGTTATTCAAACCTTTTTGATTAGGTGAATTAACTATTTTCTCACAATTAGGATCCTGATCTTGTGCGGATCATTTTGATACCAACATTTCATTTTGGCCAAAAAATGCAGATAGCCCTTTGTTGCACTTAACCCTCGTATTGAGAAAGAGAAAAGAGTGTGAAAAAGAACAATTTATTTTATAATAGCCTTCACGAGATACATTTAATAGTAATAGTTCATTGTACAATGATCTTTCTGTATTTATCCCTAATGTGCATCCAGGGCACACTGAGCAAAGTCATTTTAGGTGGTCGGTTATTTGTTATACAATTCCCTGCCATTATATTCCGTAAGTTATACAACACAAGGTTAAGCCTTTGTGTTATTTTTTGAAAGGTTATGCTGTATACGCAGTCGGTAAATTTCTAGGATGCACTTTCTTTGAATTAGTTTTCCTTTAGATAGCAAATTCTAACCCTTCATTAATGAAATGATTTGATAATAGCTTGTTTATATTATTTTCATCGTTTAAACGGCCGATGACTGTTAAAATTATTTCAAAATGGTGCACTCCCGTTGCCATATTGGGTCGATCCGAGAGACACGTGGCCACCGTCTGCTACAATCACGCCTTATCGGTATAGCGCCACCAAAGCTATGCTGACCAAATTTTAATTTAAAAGTGGGGTTCCGATCGGCACAACCCTGGATGAATGTCAAATGCATCTTGCTTAAGATTTCTTTGTTTACTCGAACCCCCCCCCCCCCCCCCCCCCCCCCCCCCCCCCCTGTTTGGATATGTTTGAACTAGGGCCTATTCAAAAACATAACCGCAAAGACAATAGAAACTCTTTTCCTATTGTAAATGTGATTGATTTACTACAAAGGCGTACGTTAGACGTTTACATCCATTAGGGGTCCCTTGGATAAGTTAGAAGAAGAAGAAAAATTTCACAGAATTTGGGAAATAAAATTTAGGTTACATTAATAATTTACCATCTTGCTAGGCAAGCCATTAAATATTTACTCATTTTTGCAATATAATTGGTTTAAAAATCGGTGAAATCGGGACCTGAATATTTTGAATATTTAATGACTTGGGGGAAACAAGTCAGACGTGCTATCTTCAGAAGATAGCACGAGAGAAATAGTTATATTGGGCCTTACATTGTAATTATAAATGCCACATTACCCGTCCTCCATGTCACACACAGACCGCCCCTCCGCCCCCCCCCCCCCCCCCCCCCCCCCCCCCCCCGCCACACACCCTAACCTCCCCTCCACCCCACACATTTTGAATAGGAACGCCCCTCCCAACACTGGTTCAACCTGTAGTTCATTGACCGATAATAACATTTTAGCAAAAGGGCAATGAAAATTAAGACTCCATCTTTATCATGTTTATGCGATCACGGCGTCACCAAATAATGATCCGACACGCGTCAAAACAAAACATAAGGCCGGTCATTAACTGCTCATATTATTTTTAATATTTAATATGGCATGCATTATGGAGTGATTGATATGTGTCTTGTTTGATGAAAGGCAGTGGCGTAACTATAGGGTCTTCTGGGGGCATGAGGATGAGGGGGACAGGCCTGTCATCAGGGGGGGATAACCGACTATTTTTGTTAATATACATAGAGTTCGTCATGCCAGGTGGGGTGACCCCCCCCCCCCCCCTTGTTACGCCAATGCCACTAATGAAAGGCTTTTAAATACACACATTTTTGCCAGATATTGTGACACCAAGTGGTATACCTCTTCTAGACATTCGCGCTTAGATTATACAGAAGAAATTGCATTTGCAAAGTTTATCATTCAAACAAATTTATTTCAAAGTCTATTTCAAGGATTACTGAACCAACTCACCTCAAATGAGGCTGATCAGTTTAAGGTTAACATAGGTGTGAATAAATAAATTTCTGATATTGAAATTAATTGTACCTCGTTATGTTGAACAACATCTTGGCTAACTGAAATTGTATTTTTTAAAACGTGAAATGCGTTTTATATTTTGGAGCGGTCCATTATTGCCAAGGGGGTGAAAACAAAAGTAGAAGATGACCTTACCATATTTTTATGTTAATGAATAATTCTCAGGTTTTTTTATGTTATGTGGTGATAGATGAGACATGTATCTATTAAACAATAAAAAAAAAATGTGTGGGAAAAAGTTCTGGGAAGTAGTTACATTACTCTTGAGTTAACATTTCGATGCGAGACATGTCCGTCCGTGACACAAAAAAAGTTTTAAAGTTGTTAACAACTAAAACTAAAAACATTGTGAGCTATTTCCCTATTTTACCCCCTTTCCCATGCAAGAATTTTATCTAACAATGGCACCATCAAATAAGTAAAATCAATATACGAAACTTGTCACGGACGGACACTATTCAAGCCTGTGAGTATTTTGCATAGTTGAAGCCCACCCCTCTTACTAAAAATGGACTTGTCCTCTGTGAGTGTGCTTATGCAAATTGGTTTAGCCCAGAAAACATTGGGGAATACTAATGGTTTCGATAGAAATGACAAAAGATTACGTAAAAGTAGAGAACCCTATTTCTATATTGTCCATTCGTGACAAATATTTACTGGCTCTTGAGGGATCTGGTGGAATATATTTGGCCCCGAGGTGAACTGGAGACCGTGTGGTACTATTTTCCCGAGACCGAAGGTAGAAAATAGTACCCCACGGTCTCCAGTTCACCGAGGGGCCAATAGATTCCACTAGATCCCAAATAAAGAGCCGAAAATATTTGTTTTATATCCTTCATCAATATATTTCTTGTTCATTAATTTGTTAAAAGTTTACTCTCAAGACTGAGCTAAACCTAGTCCATACTAGGCTAACACTAAGCTTTGTACATTTTAGGCAACGAGAAATATAAAAAAAAGAATTTTACTCACCACGCACTAGTACTGTAGCTGCAATATGTTTCAAAGTCAAAAGCTAAACTGTTCAAAAGTTTCAAAAAGTTCCAACTCACGAACTGTTCGATTCAAATTTCATTCGGTTACGGGCACCGGCATAAAACTTGGAAAGCAATATGTCGAGTACGGCGTTTTCCATTAAAGTGTAATCGGCGTTGGTTTCCTTGCAAAATTCGCGAAAAACCGACACCCCATATTTTATTTGTTTTTTAGTGTTTATCGCTGTCTGCGCTGTCAATAAATTGAGTTAATTGATCCTCATTTACACGCCAAAACAGTGGAGTTTCACCAGCAGCCGCCATTGTTGAAACTGTTGTCTGTTAACTTTTTAAGGCTTGTCAATCCTAAAGGCAACTGTCATAATATTAACATAAAGAGAACTTTGACACGTAAATCGAGGTCATAGGGTAATAGTAGACTATTTCTTTCTCCAAATAGTACCTCTCTCCTTCGTCAATAGCATGGTGAGACTATTTTTGATCATGTGACACACTTTTAACCAATTAATGAACAGGAATATATTGATGAAGGATATAATTCTATATAATTGATGGCAATAAACAATAAAAGATTTTAAAAAATTGAATAAATAATAATTTGGGACTGGAATAGATAGGCCATATTCACAAATGCTGTTAGATTATAATGTCTGGTTTTATCATTCAACCGAGAGAAACTCTAAACACATAATATTAGCATATGAATCCTTTCATGCATGGTCTTATTACTCGATCGAGAGAAACTCTTATCACAAAAAGAGCGTTGTTATAGTCTCTATTTACTATGAATTATTTCATGTCTGGTCTTATGACCTGATTGGGCGAAACTCTTGTCACAGTACGTACATTGGTATGGTTTCTCTTTGGTATGAATCCTTTCATGTCTGGTCTTACCACCCAACTGGGAGAAACTCTTATCACAGAATGAACATTGGTATGGTTTCTCTTTGGTATGAATCCTTTCATGTCTGGTATTATAACACGAATGAGAAAAACTCTTATCACAGAATGAACATTGGTATGGTTTCTCTTTGGTATGAATCCTTTCATGTCTGGTCTTATCACACGAATGAGAAAAACTCTTACCACAGAATGAACATTGGTATGGTTTCTCTTTGGTATGAATCCTGTCATGGCTGGTTTTACCATCCGATCCAGAGAAACTCTTACCACAACATTGATATGGTTTCTCTTTGGCATGAATACTTTCATTACCTGTTTTGTGACCTAATTGTGAGAAACCTTGATCACAGTATGAACATTGGTATGGTTTCTCTTTAGTATGAATCCTTTCATGCCTGGCTTTATCACCCGATTGAGAGAACCTCTGATCACAGTATGAACATTGGTATGGTTTCTCTTTAGTATGAATCCTTTCATGCCTGAGTTTGTTACTTGAACAAGAAAAAAACTCATCACAGAATGAACATTTGTATGGTTTCTCTTTGGTATGAATCCTTTCATGACTGGTCTTATGACCTGATTGGGCGAAACTCTTATCACAGTATGAACATTGGTATCGTTTTTCTTTGGTATGAATCGTTTCATGGCTGGTTTTATGACTTGATTGGGCGAAACTCTTATCACAGTATGAACATTGGTATCGTTTTTCTTTGGTATGAATCGTTTCCTGGCTGGTTTTATGACTTGATTGGGCGAAACTCTTATCACAGTATGAACATTGGTATCGTTTTTCTTTGGTATGAATCCTTTCATGCCTAGTACTCGACTCCGAGAAATTCAACTGGTACGATTTAGTGTGAATCCTTACATGGGAGGTCCTGTGACTCGATTGACAGAATCTCTTATCACAGTATTCACATTGGTATGGTGTCTCTTTGGTATGAATCGTTTCATGGCGGATCTTACTACTTGTGTGGGAACAATTCTTATCACAGTATGCACCTTGATTTGGTTTCTCCTCCGTGTGAATTACTTCATGCCTGATCTTTTCATCTGAATGAACGAAAGTTGATCCCCATCTGATGGATGTTCCTTCAAACCAATGTCTATGTGTTCTCCTTTGGTGGCGTCTTTGATGTATCTTATATCTGTCAAAGTTGCTGAAAAATCGATGGTTGTAATATTTGCAGGCAAACGGCTTCATTTGTTTTTCAATATGGTCTACCATAATCGCTGAGAAGTAAAGTAATTAATTTAAGTAATACAAACAATAACGATTTAGTATTATACAAGTACATACACTTCAATGCTACTCTAAGTTTCTGATATCGATTCCAAATTTGAAAGTAAAATGTTATAATGATAATATTTCTTTTTCTTTTAATACCAAAATGTTTAAAATGGATAAGTTTTCCATGAGATATAAAACAAAAATGCTAGGGGGAACAACACTAAATCCCTGCGCGTTTGCTACTCATACTGTGACATTACAGGTGACATAAACCCTTTTTAGAGAAGAAAAAAGAATAATACGGTATTGTCCTTTTATTAAAATGAATATCCTTTGGGGCTGGCCGGCTGTCTTGCTAGACGAAGGTATAAATTGAGATCCTCGGTTTACCCCAAACGTCTGACCTCAATCCAGTGTCCATGTGTTTACCCCAAGTCTGACTCAGAGTCTGACTGCCATGCTGCCCGACCCAACCCAGTGTCCAACGTGCCAGTGACAGGACCAACAAGGGGACTCTAGTCTAGGCTATTAGTCTAAGCCAACTGTTGTCTAAAGCCCAATTCATGATGCAATACTTATTTTACACAGTTACCGTAGTATGATCTGTGATATGGATAAATGTAAGCCATTTCTTACGCTAATCAGGAGGATGTAGCTAGCGTAGCCTACGTCCCGTAGACGATTATTTTTTTCGTATTTTTAAACAAATGAACTGATTTGGCTAAACTCATGTACGAAAAAAATAATCGCATCCCGTAGACCTACACATTTTAATTATTTAGGGCCTAGAATGCGTACGTCACATGGAGTTACGGGCAATAGCAATACATTAATTTGACCCTTTGGCATAACGCTGCGCGCCTTGTACATATAATTATCGCTATACACAATGATACATATAATGCACAATTGATTGAGCAATGCTTTAAGCTTTTACCACCACTGCTGACCACGATTAGTATTTTTTAAGCTTTATAATAATATAATAATAAGTTTTACTATAGCTACCTATGCTATGTAGTAGCCTGCCGGGTAGCCTGATCAAATGTGGTGATTATTTCCGGGATTATTTCTAACGAATATTTATCATAAAGTTAATATCCTTGTTGCAAGTCGGTGGTGTCTCCTATTTCGGCGATATCGCCGGATTCAGCATCAGTACCGTACGTACAGTCATTTGGTATTTTTTATGTGTAGTGCATCGTCGGCCAACGTGTTTGAGCGCCGGGGTGCTCAGTGGTCATTACGAGAGGGGTATCATGCGTGTCCATGAAATCACGTAATTACGGTAGTTTTTTCAAGCTGGGCACGTTACGTACGTATGTGAATAGGGTATCAAAACAAGACAAATTAAGAAAAAGGGTATACTTTTTACATCATTGGCTTTCGTATTTAGGGTCCCTTTTTGCTCCATGACTGAGGATTATATAAATACTAAATAGCCATGATATGATGCGTGGACAAGATATATTTCTTAAATTGTATCCACGCAAGTATCTGATGATCAGCTCAGCATTTGTTTCAGAATACTTTTAGCTTGTTAGGGTTAGAAATATATGTGGCATACACAGTAAGAGGTTTAAACTACATGTATACAAATTACTTGTTAGGGTATTAAAATATTTTGAGTACTTTGTTTAGGGTATTGTAAATACTGATATTGCTTGCTTAGGGTATGTAAAATACTGTGCTATACTTTAGGGGGTGCATTTTCGCATTAACACGATTACGTATTTAGGGTAGTTTTTGAAAGTCCTTGGACGCGCATGATACCCCCTTGTATATGACCACTGAGCACCCCGGGGTTTGAGCCCCCTAACTTATTGTATAATGACCTCTACGCTACAGCGCTACTAAGCACGAAAGTTTTTTGTTCGGTCCAGCATGCATCACACGAGTCGATCCCCCCCCCCCCCCCCCCCCCCCCCCCCCCCCCCCCTCAAAAAGGGGGGGGGGGGGCTACCGGCTACATAACTGAACTGAGTGGATTTTTATATGACGAACTTCTTTTCTTTTTTTTTCAAAAAAAAGTAGGTGTTATAGAACTGGCCTATAGTTCAATTTTGATTAGCAAGAACGCAAATGTTCGATCTATTATCAATATTGTTTAAGAACGCAAATGTTCGATCTATTATCAATATTGTTTAAGAACGCAAAATGTTCGATGTATTGGGGCTTTGGAACGCAACACTTTGCGATTTTTGAATTTTCAATAAAATTGGGGTCTTCAGAACTGATGCATGCTCAAAATGGGGGTCATAAGAGCTAGCAGCAGAGGGTGAAAAGGGGGGTCTTCAGCGCGGCACATACCTATAACCCTTTTCCAATGTCAGTCCCCCCCCCCCCTCCCCCCGCGGGTGGCAATTATTTTATTTGTTCGTACATCAGTATAACCAAATTTATTTATTCCGTTTTAATACAAAATAAAGCAAAATTCACTGAATAAAATTATTTTTTTACATTTTTAAACAAATGAACTGGTTTTGGTTAAACCAGGCTATTTTTAAACTTCGCCCAACTCCGCACGGACCGACAGTGTAAACAAACAAACACACAAACTGTCAACGGTTATCTCAAGGATTACTGAATCAATACTAAGCATGTTTGTACTTGTTTCATTCAATGCAATTCTCATGGTGATTCCAAATAATGTTTATGGTAATGAAATTCTCTAATTTTGATATTTTTTAAACATTTTGTGAATGAAATGTTGACGTTCACCCAACCATCAAAGAAGGTTAACCTGTATACGACATGTCATAACCGAATATTTCTTATCTGAAAACTAACATTGAGTCATTATCGTAAAAGTGAGTCTGATAATAACTCGCTTGGATATATAGCGACCGTAAGATTTTTAAAGTGTTAAACCACTTTTTCTTTTTTCCCCATCCCCAAGCTTTTTGCTTTAGTCTGCTCCTTCCTGGGCCATCATCAATATCACCAAACGTATGTCTGCACAAAAATAAAAACAAATTTAAAAACAGATTTGGGCAAATCGAGTCCATGGTCCTCTGACACTTTCCCCATTCAAATTATCCTGCGCCCTCAACAATTATGAAGATGAAAACATTGTAATTGCAAATTTGCATCAACAGAGGGCAGAAACTGACAACATGGACGTCAGGACACACCAGACAACGGTGGCCACGCTTCTCGGACGACCAAATAATATGTGATCTGCTCCCACAAAATGAGCGTAAAGTCGAGTCGAAGATGTTGCTGAATTGAGGCAGCATAGCATTTTGACTTGAGGCAGCATATCATTATTGATTTGCCGTTTAAATTGTTGTTGGTATGGACCCATGGTCCCTTCTATTATAGGGGAATTCTAAAATAGCAGTGTATTGTTATTTTAAGAGTATACCAGCATGCCAGGCTATTTATTGTACAGGGTGAGTCAGAAAGAAGTTTACCCGGATTGGTGATGTTTTAAAAATAAAATAAAATGACACTCGAGAGTTCAGTAAAGCATCTTACTATAAATCTGGAAACGGTGTGTGTTTGTTTGTGTGTGTATGTATTTGTTATCCTTATTTCTCCGTTAGTTGTGATCAAAGTGGCGCCTAATTTACATGAAAGATAGAGGAAATAACGGGAAGGGTGTTAAAGTTTATTTCAGTGAAATTGGTTAACAATTGGCTCCAAAAACAGCAAAAAACCTCTCAGATTTGGCTCATAAATGCCACTAGAATTGAACAACATTGTGCGTTGCGCGTACTACACCGCGTAATCTTACCGTGGTAACGCGTCGCGTCTATGTATGCGCAAGGGCTCACTGCCGCGGCACACGCACTCCTACACATGGCGCAGAAGCCACACGGGAAATGGTTATAGGCCTGTTGGTAGGGTATTTGGTGTCGGGGTGGTTGTGTGTGGGGCCGGGGAGGGGGAGTGTAAAACCACGGGCTTTGCAAGGGTTGGCATGCCAAACAATCTAAGGGACCGAGGGCTAATGAAGAAGCCACAGGAAATGGTTTAGGGAGGGTTGTGTTTATAATCAACCTGGTTTGGGTGTTTGTATGGGGGGGTAAAAACACGGGAAATGTTTTAGGATAGGGTTAAGAGTTAATGAAGTCGCCACGGGAAATGATTATGGGGTTATGAGGTCACACTACTAAATAGAGCTCCATAGGGATGTGTACAAAAACACTGATATAAAACTCTGTGTTAGACCACTAAATTGCGAAATTGGACCTTGTAGAGTGATTTTTTCTGAAAGATAATCACATTTTCTCACCAAAAAGTGAAAAAAATAGGTAGGTGAACCTGCTCGATTTTTCAAAATACGCCCATGGAGTTGACTACCTCTCTGACGAGCTTGGAAATGCCGCCGTAATCGTCAATGTTTCCAGTAAAAAACACAAATTTTAAAGATCTCTCAAAATTTATCTAGATGATATTCACAGTTTATAGTCAGGGTGCATGTAGGTGATGTCCCATTAATCATAATTAATCAAAAATCATAGGCATTTACGCAATTGTATTACCGTCAAGTTTTTTTAATTGAGGATTTTGCCATGCATATTTTCCGATTCTAGCTTTAAACACCGCCCTTAAGGTTAGGGGATACCCCATTTAGTGTAGTGCACCCTTAAGGAAATTGATATTGTGCTGAATGTACTTGAAATGTATTGGAATAGTTACCTTGAATCCTTTTGAACATTTTGTGATCATTTTAATGATATTTCCATGTTGTTATAATTATTTATGAGTGGAATTTGTCATGTATGGATACCTGCTATCTACTGAAGATAGCAAAATTAACATAGCAATATTACATTTTGTGAGGACAGCTACAATCCTTTTTAAAAGAAATACTTGTCAGGACAGCGTTCATCCCTTTTAAAGAAATTCTTGTTGTATTGAATGTCTAGGTGTGTTTTTACTGACAGGGGTAGGGTACATGCACTGTGTTGTTGTACAAAAATAATCAAAATATATTCCAAAATGATAACGTTGGTGACTTTCCCCACCAATGTTCAAATTTGATGAATTAATCTACTAAAATAACAGCAGATGTACACTGAATCAGGTCAGACTTTGTTTATCATTTAACTTACCTGTTAAATGGTTTTGCCTCCAGAATGCAGGCATTATACACAATACCTTCATGGATGTGACCCTCACATCTTAAAATAGTTTTACAACTTGAGCTTAACTTAGTAACACAACATAAGCTTAAGCCTACTCCATTCCTCATCAATGCATGGAATAATTAAAAAAAATTAAAAAAATAATAATAAGCTTACTTCATAGATATTTCAAATGTGGCCAAATTTTACTCAAGGCTTCATAGTAAGTTACTTTTATGCTCCGTATCACCCCCCCCCCCCCCCCAATGTACCCCAATTAAAGTGCTTACTTGACATTTTTTACCCAAGTGGTGCACCTTAAAACTGTGCAGGACTGCTGCATTTGAGTCCGATATTGTCCGACATTGTCCGGTCAGATGAGATGAAAGGCAGCGGTTTGTTTAAAAATCATCCTTTTCTCTCTAAATAGCATAGAATTACAGTTTCCAATAGGCTTACTTACAAAACATGTCAAAATAGGTCAAATTAAGGCAACAATTGGATCGAAACAATCTCATTCTGGTCGAAAAATCCTTGTTTTACAATATTTGTCTCGAATATAATTCAAAACAGCTGATGATCTGACCTAATTTTACTTAATAATGGGGTCAAGGGTCAAATATGGCCGAATTCCCTTAAGGGGTCACACTACTAAATAGAGCTCCATAGGGATGTGTACAAAAACACTGATATAAAACTCTGTGTTAGACCACTAAATTGCGAAATTGGACCTTGTAGAGTGATTTTTTCTGAAAGATAATCACATTTTCTCACCAAAAAGTGAAAAAAATAGGTAGGTGAACCTGCTCAATTTTTCAAAATACGCCCATGGAGTTGACTACCTCTCTGACGAGCTTGGAAATGCCGCCGTAATCGTCAATGTTTCCAGTAAAAAACACAAATTTTAAAGATCTCTCAAAATTTATCTAGATGATATTCACAGTTTATAGTCAGGGTGCATGTAGGTGATGTCCCATTAATCATAATTAATCAAAAATCATAGGCATTTACGCAATTGTATTACCGTCAAGTTTTTTTAATTGAGGATTTTGCCATGCATATTTTCCGATTCTAGCTTTAAACACCGCCCTTAAGGTTAGGGGATACCCCATTTAGTGTAGTGCACCCTTAAGGAAATTGATATTGTGCTGAATGTACTTGAAATGTATTGGAATAGTTACCTTGAATCCTTTTGAACATTTTGTGATCATTTTAATGATATTTCCATGTTGTTATAATTATTTATGAGTGGAATTTGTCATGTATGGATACCTGCTATCTACTGAAGATAGCAAAATTAACATAGCAATATTACATTTTGTGAGGACAGCTACAATCCTTTTTAAAAGAAATACTTGTCAGGACAGCGTTCATCCCTTTTAAAGAAATTCTTGTTGTATTGAATGTCTAGGTGTGTTTTTACTGACAGGGGTAGGGTACATGCACTGTGTTGTTGTACAAAAATAATCAAAATATATTCCAAAATGATAACGTTGGTGACTTTCCCCACCAATGTTCAAATTTGATGAATTAATCTACTAAAATAACAGCAGATGTACACTGAATCAGGTCAGACTTTGTTTATCATTTAACTTACCTGTTAAATGGTTTTGCCTCCAGAATGCAGGCATTATACACAATACCTTCATGGATGTGACCCTCACATCTTAAAATAGTTTTACAACTTGAGCTTAACTTAGTAACACAACATAAGCTTAAGCCTACTCCATTCCTCATCAATGCATGGAATAATTAAAAAAAATTAAAAAAATAATAATAAGCTTACTTCATAGATATTTCAAATGTGGCCAAATTTTACTCAAGGCTTCATAGTAAGTTACTTTTATGCTCCGTATCACCCCCCCCCCCCCCCCCCCCCCCCAATGTACCCCAATTAAAGTGCTTACTTGACATTTTTTACCCAAGTGGTGCACCTTAAAACTGTGCAGGACTGCTGCATTTGAGTCCGATATTGTCCGGTCAGATGAGATGAAAGGCAGCGGTTTGTTTAAAAATCATCCTTTTCTCTCTAAATAGCATAGAATTACAGTTTCCAATAGGCTTACTTACAAAACATGTCAAAATAGGTCAAATTAAGGCAACAATTAGATCGAAACAATCTCATTCTGGTCGAAAAATCCTTGTTTTACAATATTTGTCTCGAATATAATTCAAAACAGCTGATGATCTGACCTAATTTTACTTAATAATGGGGTCAAGGGTCAAATATGGCCGAATTCGCCGAATTCCCTTAAGGGGTCACACTACTAAATAGAACTCCATAGGGATGTGTACAAAAACACTGATATAAAACTCTGTGTTAGACCACTAAATTGCGAAATTGGACCTTGTAGAGTGATTTTTTATGAAAGATAATCACATTTTCTCACCAAAAAGTGAAAAAAATAGGTAGGTGAACCTGCTCAATTTTTCAAAATACGCCCATGGAGTTGACTACCTCTCTGACGAGCTTGGAAATGCCGCCGTAATCGTCAATGTTTCCAGTAAAAAACACAAATTTTAAAGATCTCTCAAAATTTATCTAGATGATATTCACAGTTTATAGTCAGGGTGCATGTAGGTGATGTCCCATTAATCATAATTAATCAAAAATCATAGGCATTTACGCAATTGTATTACCGTCAAGTTTTTTTAATTGAGGATTTTGCCATGCATATTTTCCGATTCTAGCTTTAAACACCGCCCTTAAGCTTAGGGGATACCCCATTTAGTGTAGTGCACCCTTAAGATTATAAATCAACCTGGTTGGTGTAGTTGCAGTGGGGGTGGTTGTAGGGGGTTTATGTGGTTTTAAAAGTATGGAGGGTTAACTTGATGCGGTTTGAGAGGTAGGGGTTAATAAAGTAGCCACGGTAAATGGTTAGGAGGGATATGATTGATTATAAATCAACCGAATGGGGGGGGGGGTTGTAGGGGGTTTATAATGCCTTTAGGAGGGATATGGTTATAAATCAACCTGGTTGAGGGGGGTCGTAGGGGGTTTATGTGGTTTCAGAGGTAGGTAATGTGACATAACCATCTAGCGGGGAGGGGGGTGTAAAACCACGGGCTTTGCAAGGGTTGGCATGCCAAACAATCTAAGGGACCGAGGGCTAATGAAGAAGCCACAGGAAATGGTTTAGGGAGGGTTGTGTTTATAATCAACCTGGTTTGGGTGTTTGTATGGGGGGGGGGGGGGGGGGGGTAAAAACACGGGAAATGTTTTAGGATAGGGTTAAGAGTTAATGAAGTCGCCACGGGAAATGGTTATGAGGGTTATGATTATAAATCCTCCTGGTTGGTGTAGTTGCAGGGGGGTGGTTGTAGGGGGTTTATGTGGTTTTAAAAGTATGGAGGGTTAACTTGATGCGGTTTGAGAAGAGGTCGGGGTTAATAAAGTAGCCACGGTAAATGGTTAGGAGGGATATGATTGATTATAAATCAACCGAATGGGGGGGGGGGGGGGGTTGTATGGGTTTATAATGCCTTTAGGAGGGATATGGTTATAAATCAACCTGGTTGAGGGGGGTCGTAGGGGGTTTATATGGTTTCAGAGGTAGGTAATGTGGCATAACCATCTAGCGGGGACCCGAGCGTAGCGAGGGTACGCCGCTAGTATACTTAACAAGCATTCTCTCCTGCTTATTAGGAAAAAGGAATGACACAAATTGAGAATTGCTAAGAAGAGGTGTTATGTCTATTGTAATAAAGGTACTCATTTTGCAAGCTGTCCACGGAATAATTGACCAAACAAATGTAAAGTAAATGTAAAGTATGCATTTTAGCTGCGTACTTCCCTATTGACCGAGATTGGTGATGTTTTTCAAAACAAATAAATGACACTTAAAATTTCAGTAAAGCATTTATTTACCAAACATACTCTGCTGCTTATTAGAGCAAATCAATGAAGCAAATTGATCATTCCTAAGAGAAGTTATGCCTGTTTGACTGAAAGCGCTCATGTTTTGTCAAGCTAAAATGCTTACTTTACATTTGTTTTGTCAAGTATTCTGTGGACAGCTTGCAAAATTAGTACCTTTATTAAAATAGGCATAACTCCTCTTAGCAATGATCAATTTGTGTCATTCTTTTTTCCTAATAAGCAGGAGAGAATGCTTGTTAATTATATGCTTTACTGAACTCTCAAGTGTCATTTGTTTGTTTTTTAAAACATCACCAATCCGGGTAACAAGTTCTGTTTGACTCACCCTGTATAATCCGCTATAATAAAAGGGCTTGGTCCATACTAACAACAAACGGCTAAAATCAATACATGCTATCCTAGCTCAATTCAGCAACATCTTCGCCACGACTTTACGCTCGTGGGAGCAGGTCACATAATTATGGCAACGGGAGTGCGCCATTTTGAAATATGTTTAACAGTCATCGCCCGGTTAACGATGAAAATAATTTTAAAAATAGCATTTACAATGGAGTTGATTAGCCAACTCCAACGATTTTGGATTGGAAACAAATTCTTCTAACCTATGATAATTTTTTCAAAATTGTAAGATTAACATTCGCGATTACGTGTTATTCCAATACGAATTCAACATTTAGGTTTTCGCGTGACCATCGTCGTCTGGCACATTTTCGCTAATCCGCGTTAACAAACGCTATTATTCAACTCCCATATTTTTAACCAGAAAATGAGGAGTGTATGATTTTGGGGTGTGGGTTGGGTAATGGGGTGGGTGGGGTTGGTGTATCGCAAAATAAGTTCTTCATTTGTATACATTTATAGTTTTTGTAAGAGACATTATTATAAAATGTCAGTTTATAGCTTTTGCCCAGGGATGGACGACACAGCACATTGGCCGCAGTTATAGTGGGACTCGAATTCTCTCGGAATCTTCTGACTATGAATGTATGAGCGCTAGATTTTCACTAAAATTAGACCACTTTGAGTAAAACCAAATGGTCAAAAAAAGTGACCGTGACTAATATCAGGAATATATATAATTATATATATACCTTTCGCATTTTTTATTACTGAACCTATAGCATTTTTGTACATTTTAATACATGATCTCATGATGAAATTCAATTATGTTGACATTTTTTCAACATTTTGGAATGTCGTCTGCAGAACACCGGCCACGCGGCTATTTGTTTTACCATACAAAACAGATTTTACAGAAACCATTCCCAACTTCCACGGGCTAAGCTCAAGGATTACTGAACTAATAAAAGGCATGTTTGTACTTATTTGAATGCATTTCTCATGGTGATTCACAATATGATATATAATGAAATTTAAAAATGTTGACATGTTTTTCAACATTTTGTGAAATGTTGGAATGTTGTCAAATTAAATGCAATAATTTTGACATTTTTGAAACATTTTGGGACATTTTGAAATGTCGTCTGCATACAACACAACAAACTGTATGACGGTTGGAATTGTATAAATAAAACAAAGTTTGATAGATAGAACAAAACAGTTCCATAATTAATGAATTTCTTATGGAACATTTACGGACGATTACCCTAATATATGTAAATATGCAAAAGGGACCGTTTTTGCTACATGTACGTACATCAGTATAGCACTTTCCTATCCCAAAATTAATAAAATCCCTGGCTATATATTCTCTGCTGAATGGTATATCCACGAACCATGTTGATCAACAGTTTTGAAACATAATGATGAATGTCAATTGGTTTTCTTTGTTTACTCGGACCCCTGTTTGGATATGTTTGAACTAGGCCTATTCAAAAACATAACCGCAAAGACAATAGAAACTCTTTTCCTATTGTTTGTTTGTTTGTTTATTTAAACGGTCGGTCCGTACGGGCACACGCTTGGGTCCTGAAGGGACCAGACTCAAGCAAATTGCTCGGGCCAGGCTTAAAAAGCCTTTTATAAGCATGCTGGTTGAATTAAAAACAGCCACTCCCAACAAATAAAGTTAACAATTTTGCTATCAGCCTTCAGACATGAGAAAAGTAAATGTGATTGATTTACTACAAAGGCGTACGTTAAACGTTTACATCCATTAGGGGTCCCTTAGATAAGTTGGAAGAGAAAAAAAGAAATTCACAGAATTTAGGAAAATGCACATATCTCCCGTTTCAAATACCCAATTTGAATGAAATAGAATTTAGGTTACATTATTAATAATGCCATCTTGCTAGGCAAGCCATTAAATATTTACTAATTTTTGCATTATAACTGATGGTTTAAAAAATCGGTGAAATCGGGACCTGAATATTTTGACTCACCCTGGCCCTATGAAGCGGGCAGTGTGATTTAATGACTTTGGGGGGGGGGGAAGAGGTCGGACGTGCTATCTTCAGAAGATAGCACGGAAGAAATACAGTTATATTAGGCCTTACATTGTAACCAATTAACTCCAACTTTGGATTAGAAATGCCACATTACCCGGTCTCCTTGTCACACACAGACCACCCCTCCGCCCCTCCCCCCCCCCCCCCCCCACACACACACCCCTCCCCTCCACCACACACACACACCCACACCCCTCCCCTCCACCCACACACTTTGAATAGGTTTCCAACACCCTTCCCAACACTGGTTCAACCTGTGGTTCATTGACCGATTAACAACATTTCACCAAAAGGGCAATGAAAATGAAGACTCCATCTTTATGCGATCACGGCGTCACCAAAAATGATCCGACACGCGTCAAAACAAAACATAAGGCCGGTCATTAACTGGTCATTTTTTTAGGTCCGGAGACATTGGACACGAAAACTGAGACGGTCTAGTGGCGATACCGGAAGTATAGCACGTGCGGGGTGTGTGAGGGTCCTCAGTCTTGACCACTGATGACTTTTAGGGATTGGTCATATTTAATATGGCAAGTAATGGGAGAGTGATTGATATGCGTCTTGTTTGATGAAAGTAAGTGGCGTAACTAGGGTCTTCTGGGGCATGCGGATGAGCAGTGGCGTACCCAGAGGGGGGCAGGGGGGCCAGGGCTCCCCTGGAATAAGCCCGTCGGTAAATTCGAGCCTCCGTCGGTAGATTTGCGTATTTGACCATGCGGTTTTATTGGCCTGTTTTGTGGACAACCTATCGGTCTCCCCCCCCCCCCCCCACCACCCCCACCCCACTTTACAAGATTTCAGCTGCTAACGGGGGAAAAGGTAGAAGTATGACCTCACCATTATTTTTATGTTAATGAATAATTCTCAAGGGTTTTTTTATGTATGTGATATTTGAGACATGTATCTATTAAATAATTGTAAAAATGTGTGGGTAAAAGTTCTGAGAAGTAGTTGCATTACTCTTGAGTTAACATTTCGATGAGAGACATGTCCGTCCGTGACACAAAAAAAGTTTTTGAAGTTTTTTAACAACTTTTAAGGACAGAGAAGAAAACTAAAAACATTGTGAGCTATTTCCCCTTTGTACCCCCTTTCCCATGCAAGAATGTTATCTAATAATGGCACCATCAAATAAGTAAAATCAATATACGAAACTTGTCACGGACGGACACACATTTTGTCACGGACGGACACTATTCAAGCCTGTGAGTATTGCGCATAGTTGAAGCTCACCCCTCTTACTAAAAATGGTCTTGTCCTCTGTGAGTGTGCTTATGCAAATTGGTTTAGCCCAGAAAACATTGGGGAATACTAATGGTTTCGACAGAAATGACGAAAGACTACGTAAAAGTAGAGAACCCTATTTCTACATTGTCCATCCGTGACGCAGATATTTCACTGTCTGTTTTTAGTAACAAACCACACCCACCAACATTTTAATAAACTGCTCACAAAAAGTATCGAAACACTTAGAAATTATCCAATATATAACGGCTTGAAAGGGTATGCAATAATTGAAGCAAATAACCAACTGCATAGTTTTGTTTTGCGTATTTTGACACCTCGATCGATGTGATACGATGTTGCGGAGCGGAGTTATTGTAATTTCAATGGTGGTCGTGGGTCCAGTTTCAAAAGTGTCAATCGTCCTATAGAGAGAGGTTTGCATTACTGTTTAGAATGATCAGATTCGTGCTTTTCAATAGGGATGAGTGTCACTTTTGAAACTAGACCCACGATCATTGAAATGACAATAACTCCGCTCCGCAGCATCGTATCTCAACGATCGAGGTGTCAAAAGACGCAGACGCAGAACAACATTATGCACTTGGATATTTGCTTCGATTAATGCATACCTTTTCGAGCCGTTATATATTGGATCATTTCTAAGTGTTTCGATAGTTTTTGTGAGCAGTTTAAATTTCCATGGTTTTTTTTTTAGTGTTTCTCTATTCTTTTTATTTTTCATTCATCTATATTCTATACATAGTTATATAACATAATAACAATATATTAAACATACTGGTGGTATCAATAAGTTACACATATGAACAAAAACATGACTCTACCAGCGAACAGCATGAACCAACAATTACCATTTATAGCATGAAGATAGATGGCTAATGATCATCAACGGCACATGACCTTCGAAGGTGAGTTGACAAACAAAGCAATATATATGGGCTGTCTAGGACCCCGTACACACTATAAAATCGCTTCATTCAATGAACATTAGTTGATCTTCATTAGTTAATGAATGACATGTACATGTGTTTTACAAGAAAAATATCAAAACCTACTATTTACTCTGTGCTATGCCAATCTTGAATATGCCACATATTTTCACTATGTCTCAAGATACTAATTCTCCAACTTAATTCGTATAGAAACCATTTAAATATGCATCAACGGTTTTTTTTTATTATCAGTGATCTTGATGTCTGAAAAGATTCGAATTAATCGATCTTTTTTCTCTTGTCAATTGCTCTTATAACATCATATTGTGTCCAAAATAAACACCAAGAGACTTAACATTTTCAGTTGGCCATTTTACAGAGTTATGTTTTACAAAGTGACCAAATGCTAAACCTAGAGTTTTTTCCACATGAATGTTTAGACCTGCAAAATATCCAAATGTATTAATGATTTTCAACATGCTATCAAGAGATTCTTTCGTTGAGCACAAAAGAGTTGTATCATCAGCAAATTGGCTAATACGAGCTTCACATTTTTCTTCGTCATTGTCATCAATGACAATACCTGAGATAGTTTTATCTTGTCTTATGTTCAAAGCTTAGACTTCGAAGACTACAACAAACAAAGAGTGCAGATACGGGCAGCCCTGACGCAAACCTCTGCTCAATCTAAAGAACTTTGATTTCCAACCCAGATTTAAAACAGAACTCTCAGTATTATTATACATTACTGTAATCAATTGATAAACGATGGTCCAAAATTAAACTTCTGTAATGTTTGAACTATAAAGTTCCATTCGACGGTGTCGAAAGCTGTTTCGAAATCTACAAACATAATCGCAGCCGATTTATTCTCATTTATACATAAATTAATAACATCATCAAGTAATCTTATATTTGTACCAATATATCTAGGCCATCTAGGTATATTTGTACCAATACATCAAGGCACACGAGCTAGACTGTGTTATGTATGCTGATGACACCCAGTTGTATGTGCTTTTCCATCCTTCTGACAAAACCATCGCACTTCAGAAACTGCAACAATGTGTTGATGACATTAAAACGTGGTCGGTTTTGAACAAATTAAAGTTCAATGATAGCAAGACAGAAGCCTTATGCTTTGCTTCCCGTTTTGTGCCCTCGGATCCTGTGCCGACAGATACTATTGGATCATCATCAGTAATTCCTTCTGCAGTTGCCCGCAATCTTGGTGTCGCCTTTGACAACGATCTCAGATTGACACAGCAAGTCAACAGCATCTGTCATTCCGCAGCATTAGCCATTTATAGAATTGGTCAAATTCGGAAATATCTTGATATGAAAACCACAGAGAGACTCATCCAGCATCTGTGACGTCACGCCTTGACTACTGTAACTGTCTACTTTATGCCTTACCACAATATCTGATTGGTAAGCTTCAGCGTGTACAGAATTCTGCGGCTAGGCGCACTGCGATGAAACGCAACCACGTCAGTGACATATTGAGAGACCTTCACTGGTTGCCAATCACCGAACGCATTGAATACAAGATGCTGCTTATAACTATGCCTTCATGACTTACAAATGCCTTCATTGACCACAATTTACTCATTTCCAAGTTTGTACAGATAGGAGTGAGAGAATCAATCATTCCATGGATGTGTAGTTTTATTTCTGGTAGACAACAATGTGTCAGATATAACCAAACTCTGTCTAACTACAAAAAGTTAAATGGAGGGCTTCCACAAGGTACCAAATTAGGTCCTTTGGGTTTCCAAGTTATCATTAATAATGCAGCTTCAGATGCTGGTGCCAATGTGTGGAAATATGTTGATGACTTAACTCTTGCTTCAAATGTCACCAATTCTGCTGAAAGCACCCTGCAAGATGACTTAGACAGTTTTGTTAATTGGACTCATTCATGGTGCAATATAATATTATAATTTTATTCTCGATATACCGGTAATATTTTTGATGTTTCTTGTGCAATATAATGTTGTGTTTTTTATAAATATATATTTTTAGTATGCCTAAATGTGAGTGGCATGAGGGAAGAATCATTGAGGGAATAAGATCAAATAACCTGCCAGCCATCATAACCTTTATCGACTTCAAGAAAGCGTTTGACACAATACATAGGGGACGAATGCTGCAAATATTGAAAGCCTATGGTGTACCTGATCAGCTTACAAATGCGATAGCAGAGATATACAAAGACACCAAGGCAAAGGTTATATCACCAGATGGAGAAACAGAAGTGTTTGAGATACTGGCTGGAGTACTACAAGGAGACACCCTGGCTCCATATCTCTTTTGTCATTGTTCTTGACTATGCCCTAAGAGAGGCCATAGATGGCAGAGAAGAAGAGCTAGGATTCCACCTCACAAAAAGAAGCAGCAGAAGAATAGGACCAACCGTACTAACTGACTTAGACTTCGCTGACGATATTGCACTGTTGTCTGAGGAAGTGTCTCAAGCGCAACCACTACTCAACAGAGTGGAGACTTCAGTGGGCAGAGTTGGGCTCAAAATGAACGCTGCAAAGACGAAGTACATGACCTTCAACCAGACGCAAGTACCTGTGATCACCACAAGTGAAGGCATGCGCCTTGATAAAGTGGGGGACTTCAAATACCTTGGAGCCTGGATGAACAGCACTGAAAAGGACATAAAAACACGCAAAGCAGCAGCATGGAGAGCTTGTGGCAAACTTAGTCAGTTATGGAAGGCTAAATCAATATCCAGAAAGCTCAAAGAAAGACTGTTCATAGCTACAGTAGAATCAGTCCTCCTTTATGGATGTGAGGCATGGACAGTCACCCCAAAGCTTGGTAAACAACTGGATGGATGCTACACTAGGATGCTAAGATCTGTGTTCAACATCAACTGGAGTCACCATGTGACGAATAAAGACCTGTATGGGGACATGCCAAAAGTCTCAGACAAGATCAGAGAACGCAGAGCAAGATTTGCTGGGCACTGCTTCAGGGGGGGTCCAAGGAGCTTGTACACAAACTCATACATTGGATTCCAAAGCATGGAGTAAGAAAGCGTGGCAGACCAGCCCTAACCTACATTGACATACTAAAACGTCTACAGGACTGCAGGTGGAAGAAATCAAGACAGCTATGTCGGAAAGGAAGATCTGGAGAGGCATTGTGGTTCGGAAAAATCATCCGCCATAAGTCAAGTCATAAGTAAAATGTGAGTGAGAGTGGCCAGATACTTGTGAGTTTGTTGGGTTGTGTGATGGGAGAGGGGGTGCTGTGATTCGTGACTGTGGTGTGGGTGATGGGTGAGTGAGCGGGGGTGGGGGTGCTGTGATTCGTGACTGTGGTGTGGGTGATGGGTGAGTGAGCGGAGGGGGAGGTGTTCATCCTTTTTTTGATGTATGCGACAGCCTTTTTTTGGTGCGACTGTGGTGTGGGACTGTGGGTGGTTTCTTTTAAATTTTGTTTGTCTTCTTTATGATATTTGTTGTTTAATGTTTTAATATTTGTATTTTAATGTATTTTTAAATCTGTCAATAATGTACAATTTGGCCGTTTGGCCACGACACATTATCAATAAAAATGAAATGAAATGAAAAAAAAATGGTGTGGCCCCTTCTTACCTGACAGAACTCTTAAAGAAACACGATCCTTCTCGGACTCTTGGTAGGCATAGCACAATGCACACACAAAGAGTCTGCCACTGAGAGCATTACAACAGTGAACAACAACATATGAAGAGCTGTGTTGCAAAAGGGCCTGCATCCACTTCTACCTGTTACTCATTTTGCATTATTGAATAGAATGTGGCTTGTATTGTTGCCTAAATTGGCGTGCATGGATGCACTAATCCAAGTCATGAAGACAGCCATACAATGTTTTGATTATTTAATAATGCAAAATGAGTAACATGTAGGAGCGGTCTGTAAGCCCTTATGCAAAACAATCTCTTCATATAATGTATGTAGCTCCACTTTGAAAAACACCCCTATATAAAATTAATTATCCTCACATTGTGCACTCCCTATAGGGCAGCGAGCTTGCCATAATATGGTAGTCATGACCTTACACTATATAACCTTGATTCAGGTATAAATACTTATCATCAGGTTTTTTAGTTAGGACTGTTTTTACCAATTTTAGAAATTTGCTCTGAACTTGAATACATTGGGCCGATTTAAATAGACCTAACCTGAGATATTGTACTAAACACTTAAATCCATTTAGTGATACGCTCAGATTTTGCATCCTTTGAGTGAACAATGTGAGGAAAAGACTGAGAATTTAAATATGGGTATTTAAGAAATGGAAAAGCTTGCCATAATATGGTAGTCATGACCTTACACTATGTAACCTTGATTCAGGTATAAATACTTATCATCAGGTTTTTTAGTTAGGACTGTTTTTACTAATTTTAGAAATTTGCTCTGAACTTGAATATATTGGGCCGATTTAAATAAACCTAACCTGAGATATTGTACTAAACACTTAAATCCATTTAGTGATATGCTCAGATTTTGCATCCTTTGAGTGAACAATGTGAGGAAAAGACTGAGAATTTAAATATGGGTATTTAAGAAATGGAAAAGCTTGTTTAATTTCTAAATCCATCAATATTTGTCAATCAAATTGTGTAAACATGTTATATATCTATTACCGATCACTCTTATGATGGGAAAAAATTGTCTGACATTGCTCATTTGCATATTAATGACTTGAATAGAGAATTAGCTAATTTGAATATTTGATGAGCTTATGAAACTAAATTATAGTTTAATAGATTGGGTATCGTACAGTTAGCCAGTATGCCAAGTTTGATTGCAATACACCATTCACATCTGGATTTATAACATTTACGCATATTAATTAGCTGGACTAAGTCACTTTTTTGATTGCGGTCAGTAAAACTGGTCAAAATGACCAATTTCACTAGGTTATTTTAGCTTAATGCAATATAATTTTACCATATTTTTTAATTTAACATGGTATATAGATATTCAACTGTTAAGAAATAGGTGTAAATGGTGTTTTGAATGTTGCATTATTAACAAATTGAGCTCTCTAAATCCTGATAAATTCTATTTGCGGGCATTGTTACTGTTTTTGGCAGGTTTTCGGCCATTTTCGGAGTATTTCAAAACACCGTAACACAAGAATGCATTGACCGATTGTCATAATTCTTTTTGGAAAATAAATCTTTCATTTCAATCTTTCATTTGACTCCAATTTTGTACATGTCTCAATCATATGAATGTAATGTGTGCTATGCCTACTCTTAGATCTTCATCCATGGACCTGCTGGATCCACCACGTGCAATTCATACCCGTACGTATGGCGAGCGTGCGTTTTCGGCGGCTGCCCCGAAACTGTGGAATGCGCTTCCCACCAAGGTTCGCTCTGCTACCACTCTCGAACAGTTTAAGTGCAGGTTGAAGCACTACCTTTTCACTCGTTCGTAATTTGGCAAATCTGTATCTATATTGATTTTTGCGCTTCAGTTGTGTTTTGCCTTTTACTCATGTATATATTTTGTTAATTTGTTATGGTAATTTATGACTGTACAGGTTGTGCATTTTTTAGTTTTTAATTCAAATTTTTAATGTATTGATTTTTCCTTTGTACGGCGCATTGAGTTTATCTTTGTACGGCGCATTGAGTTTATCTTTGTACGGCGCATTGAGTTTATCTTTGTACGGCGCATTGAGTTTCCTTGCGGTTTGAAATGCGTCTTTTAAATGCCTGTTTATTATTAGTATTATTATTATTATTATTAGTGTTATTATTATTATTATTATTATTATTATTATTATTATTATTATTATTATTATTATTATTATTATTATTATTATTATTATTATTATTATTATTATTATTATTATATCTACCTTTTACAGACGGACACACATTTTGTCACATACGGATACTATTCAAGCCTGTGAGTATTTTGCATAGATGAAGCCCACCCCTGTTACTAAAATGGACTTGTCCTCTGTGAGTGTGCTTGTAACGTTGGTATGGAACTGGTGGCATCATGACAACGTTGTGTTTTTACTGGCTTTAACTCACACGTAGTCGTAGACAAAGAAGAAACAGTTCTCGAATAGTATTTTATAGTTCAAATCATTTTTATTAATCAGATAGACGATACCGGCCGGGTATTACAATTTAACATAGAAAACTGGACGACACATTTCACAAGAAGTGGACACGATAACATGCAACAACATAAGAGAATGATTCACATGCTGTCTTGCCCTTTTGAATGCTTTTCAGGGAAACCCCTCACTATTTGGTGATCTGTGATTGGACAAGGATCGACCTTTCGACCTGACCCGACCTGACATCACAGACTCATCAAGCACTGACAAGAGTTCCCTTAAAAGGATATGCATCGTACATGTTAGCATCCTACATGTTTATGCAAATTAGTTTAGCCCAGAAAACATAGGGAATACTCATGGTTTCGATAGAAATGACGAAAGACTACATGTCTAAACCAGGCCACCTATATTGAAGTAATTGATTCTCACCCTAATGGATCGTTTAAGGTGACACATATCAAAAAAACTACTCCGCCCACTTCCTTTGTAAATTGTTATGTCAATAAAACCAACGGGCGAAAAGTAAATACACCAAATGACCCAACAGAAGGTGCAGTGGTATGAATGGAGATACAGACAGGCAATATTTTTTACTAGTGAGTTTAAAAACTGAGAAAACCACCCAAAATGGATTGAGGTTAACACTTTCCACGCGGCAAATAGTTATGACATTAAACAAAACAGATTTTTCAGAAACCTTTCCCAATTTTCAAAGTATACCTCAAGGATAAAATAACCAAGACTAGGTGTGTTTGTACTTCTTTCAACTAAAATTCTTTCAATGCGTTTCTCATAGTGATTCTTAATAGGGTATTGAAAGTCAATACAATATTTTGTTTTTTAAACATTTTGTGAAATTTCTGAATGTCGTCTTCAGACGCCTGCCGCGTGGAAAGTGTTAAGGAAGTGACGTACATGAGGTGGGGTAGGCGAGGTGATGACGTGTGTTCCGGTTTTTAGGATCGAGATAGGTGTGATGTGACATGAAATATAAATAAATTAAATTTGACATTCAGCAAAGTAGGACTAATTGGAGGATTAAAATTATATAAAAACTTTTTTTTCTTTTTTTTTTTAAAGAAAAGATTTGCAAATAGGCTGCCCAAAAAAGTTACTTTGAAAAAAGAAAATGTGTAATTAATTATTTTCTTTTCGAGATATGGACGATTATGTAAAATTTTCTCTATAGAGCTGTGTATAAAAGCTCATTTTCTCCACCCCACTGTCTTTTAATGCAAGATCCTGCGACATTGTCACTTCTCGGACACGTGCCCTAGGCACCAATGATTGTTTTAAACGATTTAAAGTTTAATATGTTTTTTTTATCGAAATGGCAGAAATATAAGGGTTTTATTTTCGCTTGTAGGAACAAAATTCGGAGAAAAACTTTTTTTTTTAAATATCAAAAATATAATTTTAAAAGAATTACGAGCCAATGAGAAGAAGAAAAATAAAATTGAATTCAAGTTTTTGAATTTTGAATTTTGAATTCCACCCCTCCCGGTAATTAAAGATAATTCAAGTTCTGATTACTTCCACCCCCTCCTCCCCTTCTCTATTCGTCGCCGCCGCCGCTGCCGCGTGTAATTGACATAAATAATATGTTCAAAAGATTTTTAATTCAAGTTCTGCTTACATCCATACCCCTCCCGTAATTCAAGTTCTGATTACTTCCACCCTCCCCCTCCCCCGCTCTATTCGCCGCCGCGTGTAATTAACATAAATAATATGTTCAAAAGATTTTTAATTCAAGTTCTGTTTACTTCCATATCCCTCAAGTCTGCGCGCGTACTTCCATACTCCTTCCATGTCTAAACCAGGCCACCTATATTGAAGTAATTGATTCTCACCCTAATGGATCGTTTAAGGTGACACATATCAAAAAAACTACTCCGCCCACTTCCTTTGTAAATTGTTATGTCAATAAAACCAACAGGCGAAAAGTAAATACACCAAATGACCCAACAGAAGGTGCAGTGGTTCTGGTATGTACGTAAAAGTAGAGAACCCTATTCCTGTATTATCCATCCGTGATGGAAATATTTAACCGTCTATTTTTAGTAACAAACCACACCCACCAACATTTTAATCAATGTCAATGAAGTTGATGACACTCTTTAACATAATACATAAAACATTTAAATAAGTGCAAGTATATTGTTTGTGTTAATAATCCACTTGTTTTGCAAACATCCAAAATTCCCAACGAATTGCATATGGGCCTGTCACACCATGCAGTGGCGTAACCAGCGGGGAGCAGCCCCCCCCCCCACCCCCCCCCCCCCCCCCCTTCGCTTCCCCCCCCCCCCCCCACCCCAATTAAATCAAGTAAAGCTGTAAATGAAATTTACAAAAAAGTACACACCAAATCCCCCCCCCCAATAATGACGTCGTGTCGGTTGAGATTGGCACTGTCGGTTCATTTGACGAAAGAAATCATGGAATTATGATGGTCAAAAGTACACATATGACAATTTTTCGCGCACTACGCGCTCATATGTCTTCCCAAAATGAAATATTCTTTGGTACAAGCTTGTTTAGAGCCAAAATGCAGCTCAATCGTGCAAAAAATAGTTGTAAAGTCGAACATTTTCGCGCGCTACGCGCGCATCTCTTTCATCAACAAATCTTGGATTGTCTTAGGGCCCCCCCCCCATTTTAAGTCACTGACCCTTCTTTCCCCCATATGAAAAAGTCTACTTACGCCACTGCCATGGCGTACCGCCTGAACGTATGCCGACGTTACCACAAAATAGCTCGAAAATTGACAGAGTCCAAGAACATCCAACTTCTCAACGAATTGCAATATTATGTTTTTTATCAATGCTAGATAGCTATTTTCAGCCGATGTACATCAACGTATACTACCAACTTACGAGTAAGGGATCACGTCAAAACTCGACCGCCCGGCAACCGCCGGTTACGGCCGGTTCCGTTCGGTTCTCACAAAACGTGTCGTCTGTTATAATATACACACATAATGAGGTCAAATAGTAACACTCTGGTGATCACGACCGGTTGAAAGTGCCTCGTCACACACGTGAGCAATAACATCTTGAAGTAATGGGCTCTTTTAAGACTTAAAAGTCTCAGTTGACACCAGTACAATACAGCTATTGATTTTCGCTGGGGTTGGCTTTTTCAATCTGTTTATAGCTCAATTAACTTTTTAAAATCAATACCGAAAGTCTATGAATGTTGTTTTTTTATAGAACGATTATAGAGAGAGCTATTATGACCGCAAAGTAACAGATTGATAGTGTAAATTGGTCAGATTACAGCATTAAGTCAACCGGCGGTTGTTCAGTGTTGCATGCGCGAATATTCATATACCAGTAAAACATTTGACCTGAAAGAACCGGGCGGAACCGCCCGTAACCGGCAGTCAACGGGCGGTCGAGTTTTGACGTCTCCCCTAACGCACCTCTAATGTATGTCAGCGTACATGTCAACGTATGTCTAACGTACCACGAACGTACCGGGAATTTATGCAGACGTATAAACACACACTTTGACAGTTGTTGAAGAGACCCAGGTGGTAGCGGTAATGTAGAGAAGTACAAAGGAAGCCGCTATCTTAGTCACACCTCAGATAATACACGACGGCGAACCTGATTAAAAATATTTATATGTTTAATACCCGTCGTACATGCCTATTAGTATACAAATATTTACTGCTCTTGAGGGATCTGGTGGAATCTATTGGGCCCCGAGGTGAACTGGAGACCGTAGTACCCCACGGTCTCCAGTTCACCGAGGGGCCAATAGATTCCACTAGATCCCGAATAAAGAGCAGAAAATATTGGTTTTATATCCTTCATCAATATATTTCTTGTTCATTAATTTGTTAAAAGTTGACTCTCAAGACTGAGCTAAACCTAGACCATACTAGGCTAACACTAAGCTTTGTACATTTTAGGCAACGAGAAATATACAACAACAACCACAAATTACTCACCACGCACTAGAACTGTAGCTGCAATAATGTTTCAAAGTCAAAAGCTAACTGTTCAAAAGTTTCAAAAAGTTCCAACTCACGAACTGTTCAATTCAAATTTCATTCGGTTACGGGCACCGGCATAAAACTTGGAAAGCAATATGTCGATTACGGCGTTTTCCATTAAAGTGTAATCGGCGTTGGTTTCCTTGTAAAATTCGCGAAAAACCGACACCCCATATTTTATTTGTTTTTTAGTGTTTATCGCTGCGCTGTCAATAAATTGAGTCAATTGATCCTCATACACGCCGAAACCGTGGAGTTTCACCAGCAGCCGCCATTGTTGAAACTGTTGTCTGTTTACGTTTTCAAAAGGCTTGTCAATCCTAAAGTCAACTGTCATTATAATATTAACATAAAGAGAACTTTGACACGTAAATCGAGGTCATAGGGTAATAGTAGACTATTTCATTCTCCAAATAGTACCTCTCTCCCTCGTCAATAGCATGGTGAGACTATTTTTGATCATGTGACACACTTTTCACCAATTAATGAACAGGAATATATTGATGAAGGATATAATTCTATATAATTGATGGCAATAAACAATAAAAGATAAAAAATAGAATAAATAATAGTTTGGGACTGGAATATATAGGCCATAATTCACAAATGCTGTTAGTTTATGTCTGGTTTAATCATTCAACCGAGAGAAACTCTTAAACACATAATATTAGCGTATGAATCCTTTCATGCATGGTCTTATTACTCGATCGAGAGAAACTCTTATCACAAAAAGAGCGTTGTTAACTTGTTATAGTCTCTATTTACTATGAATTATTTCATGTCTGGTTTTATGACTTGATTGGGCGAAACTCTTGTCACAGTACGTACATTGGTATGGTTTCTCTTTGGTATGAATCCTTTCATGTCTGGTCTTATCACCCAACTGGGAGAAACTCTTGTCACAGAATGAACATTGGTATGGTTTCTCTTTTGTATGAATCCTTTCATGTCTGGTCTTATCACCCGAATGAGAAAAACTCTTATCACAGAATGAACATTGGTATGGTTTCTCTTTGGTATGAATCCTTTCATGGCTGGTCTTATCACCCGTCTGAAAGAAACTTTTATCACAGAATGAACATTGGTATGGTTTCTCGTTGGTATGCATCCTTTCATGTATGGTCTTATAACTAGAGAGAGAGAAATTCTGAACACAGAATGAACATTGGTATGGTTTCTCGTTGGTATGAATCCTTTCATGTTTGGTCTTATAACTCGTACGAGAAAAACTTTTATTACAGAATGAACATTGGTATGGTTTCTCTTTGGTATGAATCCTTTCATGGGTGGTCTTATCACCCGACTGAGAGAAACTTTTATCACAGAATGAACATTGGTATGGTTTCTCGTTGGTATGAATCCTTTCATGTCTGGTCTTATCACCAGAGAGAGAGAATTTTTTATCACAAAACGAACATTGGTATGGTCTCTCTTTTGTATGAATCCTTTCATGTCTGGTCTTTTGACTTGATTCGGCGAACCTCTTGTCACAATACCTACATTGGTATGGTTTCTCTTTGGTATGAATCCTTTCATGTCTGGTCTTATGACTTGATTGGGCAAAACTCTTGTCACAATACCTACATTGGTATGTTTTTTCTTTGGTATGAATCCTTTCATGTCTGGTCTTATGACTTGATTGGGCGAAACTCTTGTCACAATACCTACATCGGTATGGTTTCTCTTTGGTATGAATCCTTTCATGGGTGGTCTTATCACCCGAATGAGAGAAACTTTTATCACAGAATGAACATTGGAATGGTTTCTCGTTGGTATGAATCCTTTCATGTTTGGTCTTATAACTCGAACGAGAAAAACTTGTATTACAGAATGAACATTGGTATGGTTTCTCTTTGGTATGAATCCTTTCATGGGTGGTCTTATCACCCGACTGAGAGAAACTTTTATCACAGAATGAACATTGGTGTGGTCTCTCTTTTGTATGAATCCTTTCATGTCTGGTCTTTTGACTTGAATCGGCGAAACTCTTTACACAATACCTACATTGGTATGGTTTCTCTTTGGTATGAATCCTTTCATGGGTGGTCTTATCACCCGACTGAGAGAAACTTTTATCACAGAATGAACATTGATATGGTTTCTCGTTGGTATGAATCCTTTCATGTCTGGTCTTATGACTTGATTGGGCGAAACTCTTGTCACAATACCTACATCGGTATGGTTTCTCTTTGGTATGAATCCTTTCATGTCTGGTTGAATGCGAGAAACTCTTATCACAGTATGCCCCTTGATTTGGTTTCTCCTCCGTGTGAATTAATACATGTACTTCATGCCTGATCTTTTCATCTGAATGAACGAAAGTTGATCCCCATCTGATAGATGTTCCTTCAAACCAATGTGTTTTCCTTCGGTGGCGTCTTTGATGTATCTTATATCTGTCAAAGTTACTGAAGAATCGATGGTTGTTATATTTGCAGGCAAACGGCTTCATTTGTTTTTCAATATGGTCTACCATCGCTGAGAAGTAAGTAATACAAACAATAACGATTTAGTATAATACACAAGTACATACAATTCAATGCTCCCCCTTGAACTCCAAGTTTACCGTTATCAATTCCAAATTTGAAAGGAAAATGCTCATAATGTTTGTTTTCCTTTTTCTTTTAGTACCAAAATGTTTCAAATGGATAAGTTTTCCAAGAGATAAGAAAAGACAAGGGGAACAACACTAAATTCCTGCGCGCTTGCTTGCCTACTGTGACGTTACAGGTGACATAGGCCTAGCCCTTTTTTAGAGAAGACACAGAATAAAAATAACATGGTATTGTCCTTTTATTATAAAATGAATATCCTTTGGAGCTGTATCTTGCTAGACGAAGATATCAATTAAGATCATCGGTTTACCGTGTCTGACTGTCCGGCCCAGCCCAGTGTCCAATCCAACGAGCCAGTGACGGGACCAGCCCGGGGATAAACTCTAGGCTATTATATATAGTCTAAGCCCAGGTTCATGATGCCCTAAATTATTTAACACAGTGGTGTACAAGCAGTTACCGTAGTATGATCTGTGCTATGGATCATATTTGTAAGCCATTTCTTACGCAAATCAGGAGGATGTGTTTATTTAATACATCTAGCTAGAGTACAATGTACGTCACGTAATCCTACAGATTTTAATTGTTTAGTATGCGCAATGCAGTTGTGGGCAATAGCAATACATTGACACTTTGGCATGACACCTATGATGACATCTATAGAATGTGATCGCCAGTGGCGGCTGGTGTAGCTTTAAATGGGTGGTGCAAATTCATCTTGTGGTTTAAAGCTGTAGATTTATGTCTTGAGCATCACCCCCCACCCCCCTACACTGATTCTGGTATACTGATATTACACTTTTACAGTACATGCAGTATAGCATTGTTAACTCTTACATGCTTACACACAACTGTAGCTGTAGCACTATGTAATGTAGCACGCACACACTATGCCTAAGATGATTTCTTAGTCTTCATTGCAATCTGAACTGTTTGGTTAATATGTAGGACAATCCGTGTTCACTGTGTGGGCCCCATCCCAGATTGAACTGCGTTCAAGGTTATGAAAAGTTGGTGCTGATCTCATTTTGCACCAGCTGTACAGTTAGGTCGCACATACATGCAAAAGCTTTTATGGTACATGCACATCAGTTATGTATGAGATATACCCACGCTGCATGCACTGTGGAGCGAAACTGGTTTCTGCTCCATATCTAAGTTGCCAGTTTAATTGTTACTATGCACTTGACAAATATGGTAAAATCCCTATAATTCATGGTTAAGACTTATAAATAACTTTTATTTTGTGGGAGTTGCAGGGTTTTATTCCATTCAAAGTACATGGTGTTAATATATTATTTGATTACAATATTTTCTAAAATCTTGAAATCTAGGGTGGTGCTGAGCACCACCATAACCATATTACGATACATGCACAATCGATTGAGCAATGATTTTAACAATGTTTAAGCTTTTACCACCACTGACTACGATTTAGTATTTGTAAGCTTTATATTATACTATCTATGTAGTAGCCGGCTACACATCAATCCAGCTGATCAAATGTGGTGATTCTTTCCAACTAGGTTTGTTGCAAGTCAGTGGTTGGTGTCTCCTATTTCGGCGACATCGCCCGATTCATCATCAAAATATTGACCAAAATGATCCGGGCAATGTGAAAGTACGGGCAGTCACGACAGTGGGTTTTTTGTCAACATCCTTGACATTTGAATTCAGATTCTGGCCTTGTGGTAGAGTCTATGAATTGCTTTCATGTATCTTGAATCAGTATTTGTACATAGATGTCTTTAAAATGTATATTAGATCTGGATATGAAAATATGAACACATATGTTGTTACAATTGTGGAGAAATGGTTTGAACAATATAAAACAAATGATAGAGTTTTGCAAAATCTGCGACATTCGTCGTGTTTACTATATTGATTATAGACTTGAAATCAAGTCCTTATTTTCTCCCCCCACCACACACCTCTTCTTGTCTACCACCATTCATTTGATACCAGTACAGTCGGTCCTATGCCAATCCAATCTTGTCGCGCGCGATCTCGCTGTGACCATGCTGTGACAATCATACGCCAACATAAACCGCCAACATAAAGGACTTGAAACAGTCGTAATGGTATTATGCAACACATGCACGTGCGGTCTGGCAGGCACACGAGGTCGTTTCATGGCAAGGGTCACTGGTAGAACTCATTATATTATGGGAACAAATAAAATGTCTCAAGAGATAACGTTTAATCTGGACAAATTTGGGACCATTTACAGTACTGTTCTATTGCATGTCCATATAAATTTAATACCTTAAAACATTCTTAGTTTTTTTAGTCGGGTTAATTTTCAACCCGACCTCATCAAATGTTGAGATACACAGGTGGGGCCTCATGGGATAGAATAAATGAGTCAGACGATGGAGGGTTTCAGAGAGAAAAGTGGGCCCAGCATTAAAACAAAGAGTTTTTGTTAAAATACATCATACACTGTCTAAATCTTCTTTTTCATATTTCCTTTGTGTCGTCTGTTAATTCATTTTAGGATGTTGACCAGTTTTTGTAAATACCTTGTTTAATTTGTAGCGCATCGTCGACCGACGTGTTTGAGCCCCCTAACTTATTGTATATTGACCTCTACACTACGAATGTTTCTTGCGCGGTCCAGCATGTCATCCTGCGGCATATGATGCATCACACGACCAGGTCATTTTTTCATAAACTTCTCCCAACTCCGTACGAACTTTACGGACCGACCGTTTAAACAAACAACCACACAAACTGTCAACGTCTATCTCAAGGATTACTGAATCAATACTTGTTTCATTCAATACAATCCTCATGGTGATTCCAAATAATGGTAATGAAATTCAATAATTTTGATATTTTTTAACTATTTTTTTGAAATGTTGACGTTCACTCAATTATCAAAAAAGGTTTAAGATGACATGACATATCGCATATTTTATAAAGTCTCATCTGAAATCAGACATTGAATCATTCATCTTACGGTAAATATGAGGTTCACAATACCTCGCTTGGTTATTTGTTTGTTTGTTTGTTTACACGGTCGGTCCATACGGACACACGCTTGGGTCCCGACCCGAAGGGACCATGCTCAAGCAAAATGATCGGCCAGGCTTAAAAAAGCCTATATAAGAATGCCGGCTGAATGAAATGAAAGTTAGAAAAGATAGAAGAAAAGAATGAAGTAAAAAGAGCCACTTCCAACAAATAAAGTTAACAATGTTGATGTCAGCCTTGGACAGGTGAAAAGAATAGTCTTGATCCACTCTCATTTGCCTCACAGGCTTGGTATATCAGTGACCGTAAGATAGTAGTGTTAAACTAGATCTAGGTAAAGATCCAACCTAACCGGGCCGAAGGCCCGCGCACAGCCGACCGAGCGACAAGCGATAGACGAGTGGAACGGGGCATGAGCGGAGCCGCCACCACTACGTATGTTCACATGGTAGATAAATAAATAAATTTTATAGATCCTAACCTATTGGGTAGGCACGATACCAGTGCTATGTTAAACCACTTTTTCTTCTTTCCCCATCCCCGTCCTCCCACCCCCATTTAGCCAATATACTTATTTTAGCCTGCTCCAAGCATTTTGCTTTAGTCTGCACCCATCATCACCAAACGTGTGTCCGCACAAAAATAGCAAACAAATTTAAAAACAGATGTGGGCATATCGAGTCCATGGTCCTCTGATACCGCCATTCAAATGATCCAGCGCCCTCAACAGTAATGAAGATGAAAACATTGCAATTGCAAATTTGCAGCAACAGAGGGCGCAACCTGACAACAATGGAGACAACAGAAAACGATGGCTTTATTTGAAAAGAGTTTTAACACTGGACATATTATGTTCATAAATATGGTTGAAAAGCTGAACAGTTTGGTTCTGACCTAAGCATGCTAAGTGTATCGCGGATAAATTGTATAGATCCAAATTCCTTCGACCTAAACGGATCCTTTAATGCCAATCCCAATTTAATCATCATCACTCTCTTCATCAGTTTCCATGTTCTGAATAAAGTCATTTTCTTGAAATAATGCGTCAAAATTGTTTCGACGTTTATTAATAACTCTTTTAATGGCAATGGGTATGTCTATGCCCTTGTTCATCTTTTCCTCTAGGCCTATTTCAGATAGTATCTCTTGGTGTGTGTCATCATCTTTCAGCAACAAGTTTTGAGCTAACGTCATGTACCTGTCGAACCATAAACGTTTCACGGCCCGTATAGTCTTCATATTGGCTTTTCCATGGCTTTGTCTACGGTCATACCAGCTTGGATATATATACTTTTCATATTTCTCAGGCCTTGCATCATTCGTGTCTTCTATGGCTTGTCTGTGCCAACGGTTTAAAGGTTCGTATCAATATGAAAATGAAAAAGACCGATCCATCGTTATACTGTATAAGAATGCGTCGATTGCGTAACGCATTGCATCAAATGCGTTACTGATGGCATCTGAGATGTGGTCTGCAGCTAGCTGCTGTCCTTTCTGTCTTACAAACTTTTGGAAGGGAAAAAAATGCTCTATAACACCACACGGCAACATATTTTTTTGCTGACGGGGAAAGGTAAAAAACTCCGACCCAAACACTATTATTCAACTCCCATATTATTTTAACTAAAAAATGAGGAGTGTATGATTTTCTGTTGGTGGGCAGCAGCCCCCTCACCCAAAAGAAGGATAGGAAAAAAAAGAAAAAGAAAGGGAGAATGAAAGATAAAGATGTTGAGTTAATGATGTCAGGCCGCGACGCTACAGGGGCCAGGGGTATAACCTCTCCCTGTGATTGGCACCAACAACAAAAAAGGAGAGAAAAGAGTGGAAAAAGAAAATGGGATGGGATTGTGTTTATTTTGCTTATTAGACTGGGAAACGTGATCGCTTATAGATTTGAATTTCAGTTGCTTTACCATGCGATGTCTTGTGGCCAAATGGATTAAGCAAGAGGTCTTGGGTTCGATTCCCGGGCGAGATCGTTTTTCCATGATCGTCTCTTCACTATCCACGACGGCGAACCGGTTTAAAAATATTTATATGTTTAATACCCGTCGTATATGCCTATTATTTCTATATAATTGATGGCAATAAACAATAAAAGATTTTAAATAATAGAATAAATAATAGCTTTGGACTGGAACAAATATTTAGGCTACACAGGCTGTCCCAAAATGATTAGTACCCATCGATGCCCAAAGTCCAATAATTTGTTTTCATCATCAAAATCAATGAAATTAGATCCGTTGTTTTTCTATCATATTTGCTATACTGTACCCTTTCATTAGAATTTTAGGTCATGAATATCGGACTACATGAACAATTTCTCGTCCCCATTTCTCTTCTCTTTCCCCTCTCCTTCCCCTCTCCCTTCTCTTTCTCCCTCTCCTTCCCCTTTCCCTTCTCTCTCCCCCTCTCCTCCCCTTTCTCTTCTCATTCTCCCTCTCCTTCCCCCTTCTTTCTCTCTTTTCTCCCCTTCAGTCTGCCCACCCCCCGCCCCCCCCCCCCCCCCCCCCCCCTGGCTACGCTACTGGTGATTTCAGCTTTTTGGCAAGTGCAAAAAAATGTGTTCTTAAACAGCTTGTTTGAAAGAAACTATTACATTCTCTTAATCTCTTGTCTGCTAATATCTTTGGTTCCTTTCTATTTTAAACTACTGTTGTATCATATTGTTGTTCAAACCATTAATACTTCTTCATTTTGATTCAATTTGAAGGGTAAAAATGGATCGTCACGCATGAGCGACCCTAAGCTTTGTTTCTATAATGAGCTAGTTTTGAGGCTAAACTTGAGGGACAATTAAACAGGTAAATACGTGGTATGGGTAATTAGAAGTGGCTTAGACTTCATATTGGGGATGCAATTTCCTACAAACTTGGTAAAAAATGATATATAGTCCCTTCGTGTTTAACCTTATCCATTCTCCAATGTGAAAATGAAATATAAGCCACTGGTGATTCACCACATACCACTTCATTAAGAAGTCCCTAAACACTTGTCAAATAAAACAATGCATGCGGTCACTCAAGTGTGACAAACTTCTTTTACCCGTTAAATTTAGTTAAGGAGAAGAATTATTAATGATTTGAACACCCATAACTAATAACAGTTACAACAAAAAGACACACAAGATAATATTACATAATATATTGAGTAAACAAGAAATTATGAGAATACACAAGTTTCTTTCAAACAAGCACACACATTTTTTAGCAATTTGTCAAAAAGGTGAAATCACCATGTTTTACATAATGTACATACATACATTATTGGTATTTATATATCGCTGCTACATCGAGATCGTAGCGCTTTATGACAAAACAAAAATAAGCATACTCAACAAAACAAAACTAATTACTGTACAAATGGGTTTTAAGAGCTTTTTTAAAAATGGCTACAGATGGAGACTCTCTGATGTGAATTGGGAGGTCATTCCAGATGGAGGGGGCAGTGTAATAAAATTTCCTACGTTCAGCAGACTGTAGGAGCTTGGTGGTTTTATGAACAGTTAGACGAGTGGTGTCTGATGCTGAACGCAGGTTAGGACGAGCAGGGTGATAGATGGTGAGCGTTGAAGCGATGTAACTGGGTGCCATATGGTTGAGGCATTTATATACAAATAACATAATTTTAAAAACAATCCTCTTTTCAACAGGAAGCCAATGTAATGCATGTAGACATGGTGTGGCATGGTCCTGTTTACGAACTTGACATATCATCTTCGCGGCCCAATTCTGAATACGTTGCAGCCTGCTTATGTCTGTCTTGTTGGCACCAAGAAGCAGGCCACTTCCGTAATCAATCTTGGACAAGATTAGTGCGCGGATAACAAGATGGCAAGTATCGCGATCAAGAAATCTCCTTATTCGAGAAATATTGCGAAGATGATATGTCAGGTTTGAGCAAAGACATTTTACATGTTGGACATTGACATACAAGAATCGAACATTACCCCTAAATTACGGACATTATCGGTGGGGGAGATTGAAACATCTCCAACACGCAACAACACAGGGCCCATGCTACTCTGAAGTTGAGATGGATAGCAACAAAAAACTCAGTCTTGTCGTCATTGAGCTTCAGCATATTGCACTTCATCCATTGTTTTAGAGCATCAATGCAACATGACAGTTTGCTCAGAGCAGCGGTGATGGAAGAAGGGTCCTGTGGATTGAAAGTAGTGTATAGTTGTACAGGGTGTCCCAAAAGTCTATGCACGACTTTGAAGCTTTGTATTTCACAAAATATAAATCGTATTGAAAATATGAATACATATCTAGAAAGAGGAGATGTGGGAAATAATTTTGATAAAAAACATTGGAGTAACATCTGTTTGTAATGCCACCATAGAAGTAAAATATGTATTACTGCAAAAATGTAATTTTATACTTCGGAGGAATAAAGTTCATTAATCCAGACCTATTGAGATTAACAAAAAGACGGATAGATTTGGTTACACGGAAAGTGATCCGTCAATTGTAATATTTAAAATTTTACATTACAGTGATCCCATCATATTATAGCAAACTATTGTCCGCTGCTTTAATGTTTTGTTTGATCTGAATCTTGTATAGAAACTTCTTCAAGTCCTTACGCAAAATTCTGTGAACAGTTGATATTTTAATCTTGTTTTTGTGGAAAGTCGACGAATAGATCTCTTTGGACTTTTTGCTACTGCATATCTTATGACATCAATATGACTTGTTGATCTATTAGTCTTTCTACTACATCGAGACAGATCATGCACAGTTCCTGTGTTCAAAAATGTATCCACCAACTTCAGAATGGATATTCTTCCTGATGCGCGTTTCACTTTGAAATGTTTTCTGAACTTTTGTTGAGTAAGTTGAACTGAATTTGATTCAGCGTTGAACCATACAATTTGTATTTGCTTATCTATGCTGTAAACCATCTTGAATGAAGAATTTTGCTGTGCAATATTGTCTACTACGCCTATTTATGTTGTGAGTGACCGAGTTTGGTAAAAACATTAATTTTGCAAGGTAAGCAGTGAACTGTGACTGATGAGCAACGTTGCTTTCATACTGTTATTTTATGCACACCTGATTTTAGCAACAATGTGTTGTACTTGGTATGAGTGGGTCTGGAACATGGCCAAAACTTTCAACCAGTTTTATAATGTTGTGGGTTCACCAATAGGGTTGTGTTTGGTATCAAAATAATTCCGCAAATCTCGTCTATCAAAATATGGTTAAATTTATACCATATAATTTATATTTTATGCGATATGACTCTTCAAAAACGTGCATAGACTTTTGGGACACCCTGTATATCATCAGCGTACATGTGGAACTCGAGATCAAATGATCTAATTATACGGCCAATAGGTAAAACATAAATAGTAAATCCAAGTGGCCCCACTATGGAGCCTTGGGGTAAGCCAATCTCCGAGGTTTGTGGTTTTGAAAACACACCATTTATGCATACTCTATTAGGTCTGTTAGACAGATATGACTTAAACCATTGAAGGACTCTATCACGTACACCAAGATCAAATAACCTGTCCATAAGGATATCATGACTTATGGTATCAAAGGCACTACTCAAATCGAGCAGCACCAAAAATACGCCTTGCCGCTGAGCCAGCCTTGTCAAGATGTCATCCTTAACCTTCATTAAAGCAGTCTCGGTACTATGAGCCTGTTTATAGGCGGACTGTAACTCCTCAGCCAAACAGTGTTTATTGATATGGTTTGTAAGTGTTACACAAGCATGCTTTTCAATGAGTTTTGATATGAATGAAAGGTTAGATACCGGCCTATACTTTTTTTTAATTGTTTGGATCAAGCGACGGTTTCTTGATGAGTGGTGTGATGATAGAATTCTTCAAACTAGTTGGGAATATACCAGTAGAAAGTGATTCATTGATAATCTGAGTTATACTTGGAACAAATGAGTCACTGTTCTGTTTCATGAACCATGTAGGTACAGGGTCTAGTGCACACGACTTCGTAGGTGCTTTGTTTATCATCTTGAGGACGTCATTTTCACTCAACTTTTCAAACTCGGAGAGCTTTGATGAGTTATGGACAGTAGGACTAGATTGGTCATTTGCATTATCTATCTGTCCATCTGTCAGTACAAGATAGATTGTCTTGATCTTATCAGTGAAATAAGCGGCGAAGTCGTTGCTCAGATCCCGTGCCGAGTCATGGGCAGGTAATGATTTTTTACCTTTGTTTAACAAACCATTCACCTTCTTAAAAACAGTTTTACAATCTGCATTTTCAAGTTCACTCTTATAATATTCCTGTTTGGACTTTTTAATTAGTATATTTGTTGCAATCCGTTGAACAAGGAAAGCGTGACGATCAGTTTCAAGTCGTGATTTTCGCCATCTTCTCTCAAGTCTTCGACGCAAACGACGAGCCTGGTGAATCTCGCTAGAGTACCACGGTTGTCTACGCCGAGAACTACGTGTAGAGGTTTTGACTGGGGCAAGTTTGTCCAATGTTACTCGAACAGCATAATGGAGTGTATCTTGAGTTTGATAAATCCAATATTCATGATCTGAAATTCTAATGAAATAGTACAGTATGACAAAGATGATGTAAAAACAACGGACCTATTGAACTTTGGGCATCGATGGGTACTAATCATTTTGGGACAGCCTGTATTCACAAATGCTGTTAGTTTATAATGTCTGGTCTTAACATTCAACCGAGAGAAACTCTAAACACAGAATAAGCATATGAATCCTTTCATGGACGGTCTTATTACTCGATCGAGAGAAACTCTTATCATAAAATGAGCATTGTTATAGTCTCTACACCAGGCCTTCTCAATTAGATTTTGTGAAGCACCACTTGTGAGATGTTAGTGATCTAGAAGCGCCACTAAATATCCCTGCGAGCGAAGCGAGCGGAGCGAAAAACGGGTGGGGTCCAGGTTCGCCCCCTGGAAGCTCATGGATTTCCCCCTTTTTAAGAGGCTAAGGAGAGCTATATTTGAATGCAATATGGTACAAGAAAATTTTATTTTATTTTATTTATTTATTTTATTTTTTATGCGTCCTTCCGCGCGCCACTCGGACTGATGCAATGCGCCACAAGTGGCGCGCGCGCCACCATTTGAGAAGGCCTGCTCTACACTAATAAAACCCTATTGTACATTTCACGGACATAAATTATGCTAATGAGCTCATTAAATGACGTCACTCGCATCATCGGGTTTTCCCGATGATTGAAATACGTTGATTGAAATTCTAGGTCGAGTAAAATGATGTTCTTATTTGTTGTCTGTGAGCTTTTCTGATTTTTTTCCCGTATTGGAATATTTTTTTATTGAAAATAGACAGTTCAAAGTAAACGTTGGTTCCAAGTTCAACTGACAGCACATGTATTAAAGGCGACAGCAACGGCAATATGCAAGCACCATTTGAGAAAAAACGATGCCCGACTTTGCAAGAAAGTGTACGGAGAAGTGTACGGGTGAACATGACAAACCAAAACAGCCTAGTAACTAATCACCTCCGTGGCGCAATTGGTTAGCGCGTTCGGCTGTTAACCGAAAGGTTGGTGGTTCGAGTCCAGCCGGGGGCGTTGTTACTTTTTGAATTTAATGCAGATTGACAAACAAATCACAGTAAAAATATAATATTGACAAAATCACAGACCACTTACACAAAAATCGCATCTGCGCATGCTCCTGTCGTAATCGAAATCTACCACACAAGCAATGGGCGAGTTTTATAAGTGCTCTAGTTACTATGAATTATTTCATGTCTGGTTTTATGACTTGATTGGGCGAAACTCTTGTCACAGTACGTACATTGGTATGGTTTCTCTTTGGTATGAATCCTTTCATGTTTGGTCTTATCACCCAACTGGGAGAAACTCTTATCACAGAATGAACATTGGTATGGTTTCTCTTTTGTATGAATCCTTTCATGTCTGGTCTTATCACCCGAATGAGAAAAACTCTTATCACAGAATGAACATTGGTATGGTTTCTCTTTGGTATGAATCCTTTCATGGCTGGACTTAGCACCCGACTGAAAGAAACTTTTATCACAGAATGAACATTGGTATGGTTTCTCGTTGGTATGCATCCTTTCATGTCTGGTCTTATAAATAGAGAGGGAGAAATTCTGAACACAGAATGAACATTGGTATGGTTTCTCGTTGGTATGAATCCTTTCATGTTTGGTCTTATAACTCGTACGAGAAAAACTTTTATTGCAGAATGAACATTGGTATGGTTTCTCTTTGGTATGAATCCTTTCATGGGTCGTCTTATCACCCGACTGAGAGAAACTTTTATCACAGAATGAACATTGGTATGGTTTCTCGTTGGTATGAATCCTTTCATGTCTGGTCTTATCACCAGAGAGAGAGAATTTTTTATCACAAAACGAACATTGGTATGGTCTCTCTTTTGTATGAATCCTTTCATGTCTGGTCTTTTGACTTGATTCGGCGAAACTCTTGTCACAATACCTACATTGGTATGGTTTCTCTTTGGTATGAATCCTTTCATGTCTGGTCTTATGACTTGATTGGGCAAAACTCTTGTCACAATACCTACATTGGTATGTTTTTTCTTTGGTATGAATCCTTTCATGTCTGGTCTTATGACTTGAATGGGCGAAACTCTTGTCACAATACCTACATTGGTATGGTTTCTCTTTGGTATGAATCCTTTCATGGGTGGTCTTATCACCCAACTGAGAGAAACTTTTATCACAGAATGAACATTGGTATGGTCTCTCTTTTGTATGAATCCTTTCATGTCTGGTCTTTTGACTTGAATCGGTGAAACTCTTTACACAATACCTACATTGGTATGGTTTCTCTTTGGTATGAATCCTTTCATGGGTGGTCTTATCTCCCGACTGAGAGAAACTTCTATCACAGAATGAACATTGATATGGTTTCTCGTTGGTATGAATCCTTTCATGTCTGGTCTTATGACTTGATTGGGCGAAACTCTTGTCACAATACCTACATCGGTATGGTTTCTCTTTGGTATGAATCCTTTCATGGGTGGTCTTATCACCCGAGTGAGAGAAACTTCTATCACAGAATGAACATTGATATGGTTTCTCGTTGGTATGAATCCTTTCATGTTTGGTCTTATAACTCGAACGAGAAAAACTTGTATTACAGAATGAACATTGGTATGGTTTCTCTTTGGTATGAATCCTTTCATGGGTGGTCTTATCACCCGACTGAGAGAAACTTTTATCACAGAATGAACATTGGTGTGGTCTCTCTTTTGTATGAATCCTTTCATGTCTGGTCTTTTGACTTGATTCGGTGAAACTCTTTACACAATACCTACATTGGTATGGTTTCTCTTTGGTATGAATCCTTTCATGGCTGGTCTTATCACCCGACTGAGAGAAACTTCTATCACAGAATGAACATTGATATGGTTTCTCGTTGGTATGAATCCTTTCATGTATGGTCTTATGACTTGATTGCCCGAAACTCTTGTCACAATACCTACATCGGTATGGTTTCTCTTTGGTATGAATCCTTTGATGTCTCGTCTTTTGACTTGATTCGGCGAAACTCTTGTCACAATACCTACATTGGTGCGGTTTCTCTTTGGTATGAATCCTTTCATGTCTGGTTTTACTGGTTGAATGCGAGAAACTCTTATCACAGTAGACACATTGGTATACATGTAGTTTCTCTTTGGTATGAATCGTTTCATGGCGGGTCTTACTACTTGAGTGAGAACAATTCTTATCACAATATGCACCTTGATTTGGTTTCTCCTCCGTGTGAATTAATACTTCATGCCTGATCTTTTCATCTGAATGAACGAAAGTTGATCCCCATCTGATAGATGTTCCTTCAAACCAATGTGTTTTCCTTCGGTGGCGTCTTTGATGTATCTTATATCTGTCAAAGTTACTGAAGAATCGATGGTTGTTATATTTGCAGGCAAACGGCTTCATTTGTTTTTCAATATGGTCTACCATCGCTGAGAAGTAAGTATTAAAAACAATAACGATTTAGTAAATACACAAGTGCATACAATTTAACTCCAAGTTTCCGTTAAAAGGAAAATGCTATAATGTTTGTTTTCCTTTTTCTTTTAGTACCAAAATGTTTCAAATGGATAAGTTTTCCAATAGATAAGAAAAAGACAAGGGGAACAACACTAAATCCCTGCGCGTTGCTTGCCTACCTGTGACGTTACAGGTGAAATAGGCCTAGACCCTTTTTTTTAGAGAAGAAACAGAATAAAAATAACATGGTATTGTCCTTTTATTATAAATGAATATCATTTGGAGCTGTATCTTGCTAGACGAATATATCAATTTAGATCATCGGTTTACCCCCAATGTCTGGCTGCCCGGCCCAGCCCAGTGTCCAATCCAACGAGCCAGTGACGGGACCAGCCCGGGGATAAACTCTAGGCTATATAATAATATAGTCTGAGCCCAGGTTCATGATGCCCTATTATTAACACAGTGGTGTACAAGCAGGATACCGGTAGTAGTATGATCTGTGATTTTTTTATGGATATTTGTAAGCCATTTCTTACGCTAATCAGGAGGATGTATTTATTTAATACATCTAGCTAGAGTACGTCCCGTAATCATACAAATTTAAATGCTTAGTTAGGGATGTTCATATCATTGACTATAGAGGGCGACATTTTTTTTGAAAAAAGTTGACCAAAATATGTAGAAAACTCCATGTTTACCTCTTTTAAATCCAGCGGAAAAGTACGAAACAAGCTGGGTGTATTCACTGATGTCTAAATAACCCCACACAAGCAACTGGACATCATGAAAGTAAACCCTTTTTTACCTAAAATGATTTAAAATGTGCATGACTTGCCCAGTTTTCAGCAATATGAGGCAAACTACTTTTGGTTATAACTTTTTTATTATTCAGCCTGCAGACAAGGTTGAACCATCATTTTTTATTGTAAAGTACTTTGTTTCCATGTATTCCATTTTCAAAGAGATAATTTTATTTTCAAAATTTTATGAACATGCCTAGCTTAGTATGCGCAATGCAGTTGCGGGCAATAGCAATACATTGACACTTTGGCGTAACGCCTTTGACATCTATAGAATGTGATCGCTATACATGCACAATGGATTGAGCAATGATTTAAAGCTTTTACCACCACTGACCACGATCCGGGACCACGAATACGATTTAGTATTTGTAAGCTTTATACTATTATGTAGTAGCCGGCTACACATCAATCCAGCCTCAAATGTGGTGATTCTTTCCAACTACGGTTTGTTGCAAGTCAGTGGTTGGTGTCTCCTATTTCTTCGACATCGCCCGATTCAGCATCAAAATATTGACCAAAATGATCCGGGCAATGTGAAAGTACGGGCAGTCACGACGGTGGTATTTTTATTTGTAGTGCACTGTCGACCGACGTGTTTGAGCCCCCTAACTTATTGTATATTGACCTCTACACTACGAATGTTTCTTGCGCGGTCCAGCATGTCATCCCGCACTTATAAAACTCGCCCATTGCTTGTGTGGTAGATTTCGATTACGACAGGAGCATGCGCAGATGCGATTTTTGTGTAAGTGGTCTGTGATTTTGTCAATATTATATTTTTACTGTGATTTGTTTGTCAATCTGCATTAAATGCAAAAAGTAACAACGCCCCCGGCTGGACTCGAACCACCAACCTTTCGGTTAACAGCCGAACGCGCTAACCAATTGCGCCACGGAGGTGATTAGTTACTAGGCTGTTTTGGTTTGTCATGTTCACCCGTACACTTCTCCGTACACTTTCTTGCAAAGTCGGGCATCGTTTTTTCTCAAATGGTGCTTGCATATTGCCGTTGCTGTCGCCTTTAATACATGTGCTGTCAGTTGAACTTGGAACCAACGTTTACTTTGAACTGTCTATTTTCAATAAAAAAATATTCCAATACGGGAAAAAAATCAGAAAAGCTCACAGACAACAAATAAGAACATCATTTTACTCGACCTAGAATTTCAATCAACGTATTTCAATCATCGGGAAAACCCGATGATGCGAGTGACGTCATTTAATGAGCTCATTAGCATAATTTATGTCCGTGAAATGTACAATAGGGTTTTATTAGTGTCCCGCGGCATGTGTGATGCGTCACATCACATGACCAGGTCATTTTTTTCAGAAACTTCTCCCAACTCCGTACGGACCGACCGTTTAAACAAACAAACAAACGCACAAACTGTCAACATCTATCCCAAGGATTACTGAATCAATACTAGGCATGTTTGCACTTGTTTCATTCAATACAATTCTCATGGTGATTCCAAATATTATGGTAATGAAATTCAATAATTTTGATATTTTTTTAACATTGTGTGAAATTTTGACGTTCACTCAATCATCAAAAAAGGTTTAAAATGACATGCCATATCGCATAGTTTATAAAGTCTCATCTGAAAACAAACATTGAATCATTCATCTTACGGTAAATATGAGGTTCACACGGGGGTTCACAATACCTCGCTTGGTTATTTGTTTGTTTGTTTGTTTGTTCACACACGCAGTCCATACGGACACACGCTTGCACATAAAGCCGCTCAAACTGATAATAGCGACAATAGCGGCACCAAAAAAAACGCGCCACGGTCCGTATAGTCTTGACATTGGCTTTTTCCATGGCTTTGCGTACCGTGTCTACGGTCATACCAGCTTGGATACACTTTTCATATTTCTCAGTCCTTGCATCATTCGTGTCTTCTATGACTTATCTGTGCCAATCTTGACACGAGACATTATCTTCCAGTTCATCGCTAGACATGTCTTCATCGGATTCGGAAGACTCCTCTTCACTATATCACTAACATCATTCTCTTCTTCCATGTTATCGGAGGATTCCTCTCAGAATAATCGGAATGAACGGATTCAGAAACATCCATTTTGGAATGCACAGGACAGCACATCACCGTTCATGGTAGATTCCGCTTCAAAGTGCACAGTGTTTTGATGCCTTTTTAGATCGTACCTCCTTGTACATGTAGTGATACGGTATGTGTCACGTTAACGCTTTGAAGGTTCGTATCAATATGAAAATGAAAAAGACAGATCCATCGTTATATTGTATAAGAATGCGTCAAATGCGTAACGCATTGGATCAAATGCGTTACTGATGGCATCTGAGATGTTGGTAGTCTGCAGCTGCTGTCCTCTCAGTCATTTCCATTCGTGTTACCTTTTCCTCTTGATGTTGATGATTCCATTCCCCAAACTTTACTATACTTTCCAATTTGTTTGGTGCTTTTAATAATGGTTCTTCTTTGTTCTTTGTAGCTCATCGATCCACTATTTCCTCAAGGTTTTCCATGTCATTCTCAACAGCTCTTTCTTCAATTTTAGTGCTGCATTGATAAATTGAATTTTTGTTGTTTTTTTCATTCAAAGTAAAAAAAATAAAAAATTGAAAGAAGCACATAACAATAAAGAAAGATGAAAACGTGTTTTAAAAAAATATATTTAAAAAAAAAAATTAATTAATTAATTAAAAAACATGTTCTTGTGTAGTATATTCCCTATTTTTTTTTTTAAATCCGACCGACCGACCCAGACCCTGGCCATGAAAGGGCAAGTCAACCTTTTTTTTGTTGGCCTAATTGTAAATTTCCTCAAATATGAGTTGTATTGTTCAACTGGTACATTAACATATAATGTAATTCAATAATATAATAGAATTTATCAGGCTTTTCCTCTCTTTTCTTTCTTTCCCCCTTTTTCCTCTTTCTCTTTTCTCTCCTCTTTTTTTCTCTTCCCTATTTTTACTCTTTCTTCTTTCCTTCCTTCCTCCTTTTTCCTCTTTTAGTTTTTTTAGGCACTGGCATGATTTCCTCAATTTTAACTGTTGCTTCCTACAAGCGGTGCTCCGCACTTTTTGCATCCCTGGGCCGTGTTGTTGTCGTGTAGTAGGGTTAGGTATAGGGATGAAAATTACAAACTTTCGGAAGGAAAAAAATGCTCTATAACACCACACGGCAACAGATTTATGTTTTTCCGACGGGGAAAATTCACCGGAAAGGTAACCCCGACCCAAACACTATTATTCAACTCCCATATTATTTTAAATAAAAAATGAGGAGTGTATGATTTTCTGTTGGTGGGCAGCAGCTCCCTCACCCAAAAGAAGGATAGGGGAAAAAAAGAAAAAGAAAGGGAGAAAGAAAGATGAAGATGATGATTTAATGATGTCAGGCCGCGGCGCTACAGTGGGCCAGGGGGTAATATACCCTCTCCCTCTATGGTTGGCATCAACAAAAAAGGGAGAGAAAAAAATGGAAAAAGAAAAGGGGGTGGGATTGTGTTTATTTTGCTTATTAGACTGGGAAACGTGATCGCTTTGTTTGAATTGCTTTACCATCCGAGATTGTGGCCCAATGGATAAGTAAGCAAGAGGTCTTGGGTTCGATTCCCGGGCGAGATCGTTTTTCCATAATTGTCTCTTCACTATCCACGACGGCGAACCGGTTTAAAAATATTTATATGTTTAATACCCGTCGTATATGCCTATTATTTCTATATAATTTATGGCAATAAACAATAAAAGATAAAAAATAGAATAAATAATAGCTTTGGACTGGAACAAATATTTAGGCTATACACTGATACAGGCTGTCCCAAAATGATTAGTACCCATCGATGCCCAAAGTCCAATTTCATTAAAATTTTAGGTCATGAATATCGGACTTATTTTAATGAAGTTACACTCCATTGTGTAAGACATGGTGATTTTACCTTTTTGGCAAAGTGCAAAAAGATGTGTTTTTATCTGGTAACCCAACAAAGAGTCTGATGGGCCAATCTATTCTATGGTTCAAGTGCATCAACTAAGAAAACATGCAAAATATAATATACAAGAAACACAAATAATAGGCATGAGTTAAAAGTGACAATGAAAATGACATAAGGATAAGATAAAAACCCTGACATAGAGAACAATATCCGATCTAAATATATAAAAGAAAGATACATTTCTGGAGGTCAATGAAATCAAGAGAACTTAAACAACGGATTCGGGATGAGGGAAATGTCAGTATAGGCCTTGAGCGAATTTGCTTAAAACTACGCCATAACACTGTCGTTATGATGATAATGTACGGTACCAAGTCCTACAGGTGGGTATATGGATAAGTTTTAAGACAATCTTGTGGCAAATATCAATGATTAGACAAATGCGGCCATTCATTGTGTGATATTGTTGAGGCCTACATTTAGGAAGATTAGCCGAACTTCTAACAGTTTACAGATTTCCTTATTTTTTGGAGGTAGGGATTTCATTGCTTTCCTCAGCAGATAGCTCTTTTGGTGTGTATATTAATAGCAAATGTGAACAATAGCCCACCAGACAGTAACAAAGTTAATGAATTGACTGATTACAAATCAAATGGGTAACTCTCTACAGAGAGCTGGGCCAATCGATTGGTTCGCTGCAACTCAGAAAATCATCAAATAAAAACTCAATCAAAGTGGCGTGGGACAGTTATAAGATAAAAACCCAAACATAGAGAACAACATCAAAAAAACTTAAGAGAAGAAAAATAATATCTGGAAATCATTTACATCGAGAGAGCTTAGCCAACATACACTGACTAGTTGGAGAGAAAGTGTCTGTTAACACGACCCTTAAAAGATTGAAGTTATCCCTCTAGGGTGTTGCCAACAACATTTTCTCAAACACTGTTCAATAGGCTGCATGGATGAGGTTCTGTCTTAGCAGCACGTGCTGGCAATCGGCAATGAAAGGGCACTGCGCTGGCATTGCAACACTGTAAGCATGGAGGGGAGCAACGCTGCTAAATATTGTGGAGAGAGGTTGGTATGCATTGATATTGATAGATCTATATATATTACAAGGCTTTCTTGAGCAGATAGCACCCATACATTACATTGCTTTCTTCAGCAGATAGCGGCCTATTACATTGCTTTCTTCAGTAGATAGCACACATATATTATATACATTGCTTTCTTCAGTAGATAGCAACCATATTACTATCGTCATATAACATCCATATCACAATAATTATTTACCGTTGCTTAACTTTACAGAAAATTAAAATGTTTTATTTACCAAAATGTCAAAGCAGATTTCTTGATGTACCCCATCATGCTTAGCGCCCCTACAGTACCAGCAGGGCTTATCACCAAAACAAATAGTGCAACACATGTGTTAAAGTAATTAACAGCTGGAGGTCGTCTGACCTCTACCATAGAAATACATACAGATAGGGTAAATTTTGCCACAAATATGAAAGAAGTTGAATCCCAACTAAAACTTGTATTCTAAAAAATATAGGGTCTTTAAGAAAATCAAAAGAGAACTGTATTAAAGACACATCAATCATATTACTTGCAACAGTATTTTCTTAAAGACCCTCGTTTAACAACTTTATAAGCATTTTCTTGCACTGTAATGTCAACGGGAATCAGTAGACACTGGTGACAGAAATCAGTGGTCATATGATGAAAGTGAAGCATCCTGGGGTGCATCAAGAAATCTTCTTTGCCAAAATGTATAATGTTACCTGAAACTGCGATGTGAAAAATGATTGTGATTTTAGCACTAGAGATCTGCCACATCAAGTAATTTGTATTGACGTTGATTTTTTTTCTTTAAATTATCTTAAAGACAAGTTCACCTCTTTAAAAAATTGTCAGTCTTGACATTATATTTCACGCATTATTTGGTCTTAAAACAGCATTTAAGATTTTTGTCTAGGATTTTCAACTGAAAAATCACACATACAAAACACACCACAACAAACAAACTCATAATGTGGCTAAATATGCATAGGTGGCATACACAGAGAAAACGATGTACAAAATATCGCTGTTCAATTTCGGTTATACACTTTTTCAAACAACAGATGTGTAAAAGTTATACATCGTTGTTTAAAGAAGACAACATTTTTTTAAACAGGTGTTGTTTACAGTATAAAGAACGCCGTTCACATCAATACAAAGTGATCTTGAACAACGTTGTTTACTTGTGACGTCACAAGTCACGTGTCACAATGATTCGTTTGCGATATGCTTCAAATTAATGGCCGCCGTATTTCATTCGGTAAACAAATTTCGATTTTAAATCATAATTTTAAAGATTTTGCTGACAAGATGGGGAAATACAATCAAGAAAATAATGAAATATGATGACCAAAGAACCGATATAGTTTGATGATAGACGGCGAAGATGGATATTTTTTGCAAAAATATAATTTTAATTTCGCGATTTTGCTCCACAGACAGAAGGCATCCGAATTCGACAGTTCTGCCGTTCTGTCTGTGTACTTCAACACAAGAAATTCAAGTCTTCAAATCGTGCTGGAATTTTAAACAACTACCATTAAACAACCCTGTTTTTTTAACAACCATCATTAAACAACCCTGCAGTTTTAAACAACCACCATTAAACAACCCTGGTTATTTAAACAGGCCAATTTCATCCATGAGGATTGAACAACTTTCTTTGAACAACCCAAGATGATTGAACAACTTTCTTTGAACAACCCAAGATGATTGAACAACTTTCTTTGAACAACCCATGAGGATTGAACAACTTTTTTTAAACAACCCTTGAAAATTGAACAACAATTTTTAAACAACACCAATTGTGTAAAATCTGATTTTAAACATGTTGTTTAAAAAGTTAAACAACTAGGTGTTTAAAACTTTAAACAACCCCAGATGTTTAATATTTTGAGCAACATGTTGCTCAGCTCACCCGTTAAACAGCAGTTGTTCACTTTATTAAACATGTTGTGGGGGCGCACCACCAAATCACTCCGCATTTATGTAATAACGAAATTCGGTTAATGAAGTTCTAACATTGAAGTCACGATTTTAATAAGAAGATAGGCTTGAAATTGCACGATATTCGGTAATATGATTGAGATATAAGTTAAGATTATATAACCAACAAATCATACTATTTTGAAAACGTTAAGCTAAAATAGGCACGCGGATGTTCACGACAGCCGATACCCAAATATGAGTGATGTGTATCATTGAAAATAGGGTTGCGGCGCTATTTGTCGCTGTAGCGGGAAAAGTCAAGGGATAGGACCATGTTTTGACCGGTGATTTAGAGAGTTGAGATAATTTTCCGTATTTTGAGAGCAAACAGTGTCTCTCAAGTACTGCAGAATATTTCAAAATATGACCATGAAAATGACTCTAAACACGTCTGAAAATGCGCCGCGTATAATTTACGGAGTGTCCCACGCATAAATATTCAACAGGGTTTTCCAAATTTTGGTAAAATATTCAAAAAATTGAAGACAAATGCTTGAATTTGATATCAAACACTATATCTCAAGTTTTGCAGAAAGCGCCACAATAGCACCGTGAACATGACTGTCAACACTCAATTTTCATAAAGCGTATATTTGGTGGTGCGCCCCCAAATGCATTTGCAGCGCAGTTTTATAGAAATTCATATTTTATCAACTAAATTATGGGCTTTTGGGATCTTTTTTCATCCGTTACTTAACAAGAGGCTGTGTGCCGAAGTAAAATACTTTGAAACAGTGTGCATATTGAATTTAAATTCGTAAAATCTATCAAACAAAGCCTTCACTGCATCCCTTGCTCAGAAAAAAACACTTTGATAGCTAGTACTAGTAGGTGCACTATATGTAGCTTATAAACTATCTATATGTAGCTTATAAACTATCTATAGGACTAGTCAAAATGTCTACAGGGTGCACTACACTAAATGGAGTATCCCCTAACCTTAAGGGCGGTGTTTAAAGCTAGAATCGGAAAATATGCATGGCAAAATCCTCAATTAAAAAAACTTGACGGTAATACAATTGCGTAAATGCCTATGATTTTTGATTAATTATGATTAATGGGACATCACCTACATGCACCCTGACTATAAACTGTGAATATCATCTAGATAAATTTTGAGAGATCTTTCAAATTTGTGTTTTTTACTGGAAACATTGACGATTACGGCAGCATTTCCAAGCTCGTCAGAGAGGTAGTCAACTCCATGGGCGTATTTTGAAAAATCGAGCAGGTTCACCTACCTATTTTTTTCACTTTTTGGTGAGAAAATGTGATCATCTTTCAGAAAAAATCACTCTACAAGGTCCAATTTCGCAATTTAGTGGTCTAACACAGAGTTTTATATCAGTGTTTTTGTACACATCCCTATGGAGCTCTATTTAGTAGTGTGACCCCTTAAGGGAATTCGGCCGTATTTGACCCTTGACCCCATTATTAAGTAAAATTAGGTCAGATCATCAGCTGTTTTGAATTTTATTCGAGACAAATATTGTAAAACAAGGATTTTTCGACCAGAATGAGATTGTTTCGATCCAATTGTTGCCTTAATTTGACCTATTTTGACGTTTTTTTGTAAGTAAGCCTATTGGAAACTGTAATTCTATGCTATTTAGAGAGAAAAGGATGATTTTTAAACAAACCGCTGCCTTTCATCTCATCTGACCGGACAATGTCGGATCAAATGCAGCAGTCCTACACAGTTTTAAGGTGCACCACTTGGGTAAAAAATGTCAAGTAAGCACTTTAATGGGGTACATGGGGGGGGGGGGGGTGATACGGAGCATAAAAGTAACTTACTATGAAGCCTTGAGTAAAATTTGGCCACATTTGAAATATCTATGAAGTAAGCTTATTTTATTTATTTTTAATATTTTTTTTATTATTCCATGCATTGATGATGAATGGAGTAGGCTTAAGCTTATGTTGTGTTACTAAGTTAAGCTCAAGTTGTAAAACTATTTTAAGATGTGAGGGTCACATCCATGAAGATATTGTGTATAATGCCTGCATTCTGGAGGCAAAACCATTTAACAGGTAAGTTAAATGATAAACAAAGTCTGACCTGATTAAGTGTACATCTGTTGTTATTTTGTAGATTAATTCATCAAATTTGAACATTGGTGGGGAAAGTCACCAACGTTATCATTTTGGAATCTATTTTGATTATTTTTGTACAACAACACAGTGCATGTACCCTACCCCTGTCAGTAAAAACACACCTAGACATTCAATACAACAAGAATTTCTTTAAAAGGGATGAACGCTGTCCTGACAAGTATTTCTTTTAAAAAGGATTGTAGCTGTCCTCACAAAATGTAATATTGCTATGTTAATTTTGCTATCTTCAGTAGATAGCAGGTATCCATACATGACAAATTCCACTCATAAATAATTATAACAACATGGAAATATCATTAAAATGATCACAAAATGTTCAAAAGGATTCAAGGTAGCTATTCCAATACATTTCAAGTACATTCAGCACAATATCAATTTCCTTAAGGGAATTCGGCCGTATTTGACCCTTGACCCCATTATTAAGTAAAATTAGGTCAGATCATCAGCTGTTTTGAATTTTATTCGAGACAAATATTGTAAAACAAGGATTTTTCGACCAGAATGAGATTGTTTCGATCCAATTGTTGCCTTAATTTGACCTATTTTGACGTTTTTTTGTAAGTAAGCCTATTGGAAACTGTAATTCTATGCTATTTAGAGAGAAAAGGATGATTTTTAAACAAACCGCTGCCTTTCATCTCATCTGACCGGACAATGTCGGATCAAATGCAGCAGTCCTACACAGTTTTAAGGTGCACCACTTGGGTAAAAAATGTCAAGTAAGCACTTTAATGGGGTACATGGGGGGGGGGGGGGGGGGGGGGTGATACGGAGCATAAAAGTAACTTACTATGAAGCCTTGAGTAAAATTTGGCCACATTTGAAATATCTATGAAGTAAGCTTATTTTATTTATTTTTAATATTTTTTTTATTATTCCATGCATTGATGATGAATGGAGTAGGCTTAAGCTTATGTTGTGTTACTAAGTTAAGCTCAAGTTGTAAAACTATTTTAAGATGTGAGGGTCACATCCATGAAGATATTGTGTATAATGCCTGCATTCTGGAGGCAAAACCATTTAACAGGTAAGTTAAATGATAAACAAAGTCTGACCTGATTAAGTGTACATCTGTTGTTATTTTGTAGATTAATTCATCAAATTTGAACATTGGTGGGGAAAGTCACCAACGTTATCATTTTGGAATCTATTTTGATTATTTTTGTACAACAACACAGTGCATGTACCCTACCCCTGTCAGTAAAAACACACCTAGACATTCAATACAACAAGAATTTCTTTAAAAGGGATGAACGCTGTCCTGACAAGTATTTCTTTTAAAAAGGATTGTAGCTGTCCTCACAAAATGTAATATTGCTATGTTAATTTTGCTATCTTCAGTAGATAGCAGGTATCCATACATGACAAATTCCACTCATAAATAATTATAACAACATGGAAATATCATTAAAATGATCACAAAATGTTCAAAAGGATTCAAGGTAGCTATTCCAATACATTTCAAGTACATTCAGCACAATATCAATTTCCTTAAGGGAATTCGGCCGTATTTGACCCTTGACCCCATTATTAAGTAAAATTAGGTCAGATCATCAGCTGTTTTGAATTTTATTCGAGACAAATATTGTAAAACAAGGATTTTTCGACCAGAATGAGATTGTTTCGATCCAATTGTTGCCTTAATTTGACCTATTTTGACGTTTTTTTGTAAGTAAGCCTATTGGAAACTGTAATTCTATGCTATTTAGAGAGAAAAGGATGATTTTTAAACAAACCGCTGCCTTTCATCTCATCTGACCGGACAATGTCGGATCAAATGCAGCAGTCCTACACAGTTTTAAGGTGCACCACTTGGGTAAAAAATGTCAAGTAAGCACTTTAATGGGGTACATGGGGGGGGGGGGGGGGGGGGGGGGGGGTGATACGGAGCATAAAAGTAACTTACTATGAAGCCTTGAGTAAAATTTGGCCACATTTGAAATATCTATGAAGTAAGCTTATTTTATTTATTTTTAATATTTTTTTTATTATTCCATGCATTGATGATGAATGGAGTAGGCTTAAGCTTATGTTGTGTTACTAAGTTAAGCTCAAGTTGTAAAACTATTTTAAGATGTGAGGGTCACATCCATGAAGATATTGTGTATAATGCCTGCATTCTGGAGGCAAAACCATTTAACAGGTAAGTTAAATGATAAACAAAGTCTGACCTGATTAAGTGTACATCTGTTGTTATTTTGTAGATTAATTCATCAAATTTGAACATTGGTGGGGAAAGTCACCAACGTTATCATTTTGGAATCTATTTTGATTATTTTTGTACAACAACACAGTGCATGTACCCTACCCCTGTCAGTAAAAACACACCTAGACATTCAATACAACAAGAATTTCTTTAAAAGGGATGAACGCTGTCCTGACAAGTATTTCTTTTAAAAAGGATTGTAGCTGTCCTCACAAAATGTAATATTGCTATGTTAATTTTGCTATCTTCAGTAGATAGCAGGTATCCATACATGACAAATTCCACTCATAAATAATTATAACAACATGGAAATATCATTAAAATGATCACAAAATGTTCAAAAGGATTCAAGGTAGCTATTCCAATACATTTCAAGTACATTCAGCACAATATCAATTTCCTTAAGGGAATTCGGCCGTATTTGACCCTTGACCCCATTATTAAGTAAAATTAGGTCAGATCATCAGCTGTTTTGAATTTTATTCGAGACAAATATTGTAAAACAAGGATTTTTCGACCAGAATGAGATTGTTTCGATCCAATTGTTGCCTTAATTTGACCTATTTTGACGTTTTTTTTGTAAGTAAGCCTATTGGAAACTGTAATTCTATGCTATTTAGAGAGAAAAGGATGATTTTTAAACAAACCGCTGCCTTTCATCTCATCTGACCGGACAATGTCGGATCAAATGCAGCAGTCCTACACAGTTTTAAGGTACACCACTTGGGTAAAAAATGTCAAGTAAGCACTTTAATGGGGTACATGGGGGGGGGGGGGGGGGGGGGGGGGGGGTGATACGGAGCATAAAAGTAACTTACTATGAAGCCTTGAGTAAAATTTGGCCACATTTGAAATATCTATGAAGTAAGCTTATTTTATTTATTTTTAATTTTTTTTTTATTATTCCATGCATTGATGATGAATGGAGTAGGCTTAAGCTTATGTTGTGTTACTAAGTTAAGCTCAAGTTGTAAAACTATTTTAAGATGTGAGGGTCACATCCATGAAGATATTGTGTATAATGCCTGCATTCTGGAGGCAAAACCATTTAACAGGTAAGTTAAATGATAAACAAAGTCTGACCTGATTAAGTGTACATCTGTTGTTATTTTGTAGATTAATTCATCAAATTTGAACATTGGTGGGGAAAGTCACCAACGTTATCATTTTGGAATCTATTTTGATTATTTTTGTACAACAACACAGTGCATGTACCCTACCCCTGTCAGTAAAAACACACCTAGACATTCAATACAACAAGAATTTCTTTAAAAGGGATGAACGCTGTCCTGACAAGTATTTCTTTTAAAAAGGATTGTAGCTGTCCTCACAAAATGTAATATTGCTATGTTAATTTTGCTATCTTCAGTAGATAGCAGGTATCCATACATGACAAATTCCACTCATAAATAATTATAACAACATGGAAATATCATTAAAATGATCACAAAATGTTCAAAAGGATTCAAGGTAGCTATTCCAATACATTTCAAGTACATTCAGCACAATATCAATTTCCTTAAGGGAATTCGGCCGTATTTGACCCTTGACCCCATTATTAAGTAAAATTAGGTCAGATCATCAGCTGTTTTGAATTTTATTCGAGACAAATATTGTAAAACAAGGATTTTTCGACCAGAATGAGATTGTTTCGATCCAATTGTTGCCTTAATTTGACCTATTTTGACGTTTTTTTGTAAGTAAGCCTATTGGAAACTGTAATTCTATGCTATTTAGAGAGAAAAGGATGATTTTTAAACAAACCGCTGCCTTTCATCTCATCTGACCGGACAATGTCGGATCAAATGCAGCAGTCCTACACAGTTTTAAGGTACACCACTTGGGTAAAAAATGTCAAGTAAGCACTTTAATGGGGTACATGGGGGGGGGGGGGGTGATACGGAGCATAAAAGTAACTTACTATGAAGCCTTGAGTAAAATTTGGCCACATTTGAAATATCTATGAAGTAAGCTTATTTTATTTATTTTTAATTTTTTTTTTATTATTCCATGCATTGATGATGAATGGAGTAGGCTTAAGCTTATGTTGTGTTACTAAGTTAAGCTCAAGTTGTAAAACTATTTTAAGATGTGAGGGTCACATCCATGAAGATATTGTGTATAATGCCTGCATTCTGGAGGCAAAACCATTTAACAGGTAAGTTAAATGATAAACAAAGTCTGACCTGATTAAGTGTACATCTGTTGTTATTTTGTAGATTAATTCATCAAATTTGAACATTGGTGGGGAAAGTCACCAACGTTATCATTTTGGAATCTATTTTGATTATTTTTGTACAACAACACAGTGCATGTACCCTACCCCTGTCAGTAAAAACACACCTAGACATTCAATACAACAAGAATTTCTTTAAAAGGGATGAACGCTGTCCTGACAAGTATTTCTTTTAAAAAGGATTGTAGCTGTCCTCACAAAATGTAATATTGCTATGTTAATTTTGCTATCTTCAGTAGATAGCAGGTATCCATACATGACAAATTCCACTCATAAATAATTATAACAACATGGAAATATCATTAAAATGATCACAAAATGTTCAAAAGGATTCAAGGTAGCTATTCCAATACATTTCAAGTACATTCAGCACAATATCAATTTCCTTAAGGGAATTCGGCCGTATTTGACCCTTGACCCCATTATTAAGTAAAATTAGGTCAGATCATCAGCTGTTTTGAATTTTATTCGAGACAAATATTGTAAAACAAGGATTTTTTCGACCAGAATGAGATTGTTTCGATCCAATTGTTGCCTTAATTTGACCTATTTTGACTTTTTTTGTAAGTAAGCCTATTGGAAACTGTAATTCTATGCTATTTAGAGAGAAAAGGATGATTTTTAAACAAACCGCTGCCTTTCATCTCATCTGACCGGACAATGTCGGATCAAATGCAGCAGTCCTACACAGTTTTAAGGTACACCACTTGGGTAAAAAATGTCAAGTAAGCACTTTAATGGGGTACATGGGGGGGGGGGGGGGGGGTGATACGGAGCATAAAAGTAACTTACTATGAAGCCTTGAGTAAAATTTGGCCACATTTGAAATATCTATGAAGTAAGCTTATTTTATTTATTTTTAATTTTTTTTTTATTATTCCATGCATTGATGATGAATGGAGTAGGCTTAAGCTTATGTTGTGTTACTAAGTTAAGCTCAAGTTGTAAAACTATTTTAAGATGTGAGGGTCACATCCATGAAGATATTGTGTATAATGCCTGCATTCTGGAGGCAAAACCATTTAACAGGTAAGTTAAATGATAAACAAAGTCTGACCTGATTAAGTGTACATCTGTTGTTATTTTGTAGATTAATTCATCAAATTTGAACATTGGTGGGGAAAGTCACCAACGTTATCATTTTGGAATCTATTTTGATTATTTTTGTACAACAACACAGTGCATGTACCCTACCCCTGTCAGTAAAAACACACCTAGACATTCAATACAACAAGAATTTCTTTAAAAGGGATGAACGCTGTCCTGACAAGTATTTCTTTTAAAAAGGATTGTAGCTGTCCTCACAAAATGTAATATTGCTATGTTAATTTTGCTATCTTCAGTAGATAGCAGGTATCCATACATGACAAATTCCACTCATAAATAATTATAACAACATGGAAATATCATTAAAATGATCACAAAATGTTCAAAAGGATTCAAGGTAGCTATTCCAATACATTTCAAGTACATTCAGCACAATATCAATTTCCTTAAGGGTGCACTACACTAAATGGAGTATCCCCTAACCTTAAGGGCGGTGTTTAAAGCTAGAATCGGAAAATATGCATGGCAAAATCCTCAATTAAAAAAACTTGACGGTAATACAATTGCGTAAATGCCTATGATTTTTGATTAATTATGATTAATGGGACATCACCTACATGCACCCTGACTATAAACTGTGAATATCATCTAGATAAATTTTGAGAGATCTTTCAAATTTGTGTTTTTTACTGGAAACATTGACGATTACGGCAGCATTTCCAAGCTCGTCAGAGAGGTAGTCAACTCCATGGGCGTATTTTGAAAAATCGAGCAGGTTCACCTACCTATTTTTTTCACTTTTTGGTGAGAAAATGTGATCATCTTTCAGAAAAAATCACTCTACAAGGTCCAATTTCGCAATTTAGTGGTCTAACACAGAGTTTTATATCAGTGTTTTTGTACACATCCCTATGGAGCTCTATTTAGTAGTGTGACCCCTACAAGAAAGCGAAAACTCGCATGGTTCAATTAGATAGGCCTCGTGAATGAAAGAACAGCCATATGTAGGGTGGCGTGGGGCCAGTGGAGCAGTTGTGGGGGGGGGGGGGGGAGCAATGAGGCGGTTGCTTGAAAGTCGCCAATGTTTGGACAGGAGGGGAGGGTGTATCGCCGCGATTACTAGACATACAGTGCTAGTCACAAATCCGACATGGGCCCAACTTAAACCCTAAACTCATAACCCTTGGCGCATATACTCATTATGAGTTACCCATTCCTAAACACCCCTTGGCATAAACCCATAGCCCATAACTTTTACCCTACCCCTAACCCCTACCCCTAACCCCTAATCCTAACCCCAACCCTAACCCCAACCCCCTAACCCGAACCCTAACCCGAACGCATGACCCTAACCCTAACCCATAGCTCTAACCCTAACCCATCTAACCCTAACCCTATAACCCTATAATCCTAACCCTATGACCTTATCCAACCCTGATCCTAACCCTGTTAACCTTAGCTCGGACCTCTAACCATAAACACTAACCCTAACCTAATCCTCTTACTGTATTGTGTTTATAGCAATTCAACCGATATCAACGGGGCCAAGGAGTCATGCCAGGCTGTCTCCCGTTGTCCACCACCACCCCCCCCCCCCACCGCTGCCACCAGTGTATTGTAACATATCCCTAATGTAGTCTACATACATTACTTCGATATGTTAAACTTTCTAAGTTATGCCGACTTATTAATAATCTCGTAACGCTCACTCATAAGCGTATGTCTAACCGCGCAATCAACTCAGCGTGTGTATACGCAAAGGCGCGTTGCGTAGGTGACACAACGCATGCCCGCTTTAGTTATATTTAGAACCTAAATTACGTTTATTAATCATTAGGTAAGGTCTATGGCCTATTTACTATATAAATAACACTGTTAAAACATTATTTTTACGAGTGACATTGACAGAAATAGTTAGCATGATCTCTATCTCAGTGTGTGTCACATCATCCATAGGGCCTACATGAATTGAGTAAAAATTGTATCACATTATGGAGTGTAATGTATTGTGTAGCTTTATTTTTGATAGACTATGCGTACCCAACGGTAACATTACAAAGTTTTGATCAAATTTATTTATGAAAAACATTTTATGTTTTAAAAATGAACGGACAACATATGTTTGATGATTGACCTAATGTCGATTTTGATATGTCAAAGCATGCATATGTTTTTAAATGAATTCGATTTGTTTAGTAAATAAGATAACATCCTGCTTGTTAAATTATTGCTATTTTTGGGGTAAACATACTGATCTTTAAATGGATGTAGTTTTAAAAGTAGGGCATGAAATTTGATGAAATTTGTTGTGTATTGTTTAGAATTTTGTTGGTAACAATATGAAAGAGATGAAATTGTCAAAATATACAATTATGGTGGTTCTAAGAGGCCATTTGCAGCGCAGTTTTATAGAAATTCATATTTTATCAACTAAATTATGGGCTTTTGGGATCTTTTTTCATCCGTTACTTAACAAGAGGCTGTGTGCCGAAGTAAAATACTTTGAAACAGTGTGCATATTGAATTTAAATTCGTAAAATCTATCAAACAAAGCCTTCACTGCATCCCTTGCTCAGAAAAAAACACTTTGATAGCTAGTACTAGTAGGTGCACTATATGTAGCTTATAAACTATCTATATGTAGCTTATAAACTATCTATAGGACTAGTCAAAATGTCTACAAGAAAGCGAAAACTCGCATGGTTCAATTAGATAGGCCTCGTGAATGAAAGAACAGCCATATGTAGGGTGGCGTGGGGCCAGTGGAGCAGTTGTGGGGGGGAGCAATGAGGCGGTTGCTTGAAAATCGCCAATGTTTGGACAGGAGGGGAGGGTGTATCGCCGCGATTACTAGACATACAGTGCTAGTCACAAATCCGACATGGGCCCAACTTAAACCCTAAACTCATAACCCTTGGCGCATATACTCATTATGAGTTACCCATTCCTAAACACCCCTTGGCATAAACCCATAGCCCATAACTTTTACCCTACCCCTAACCCCTAATCCTAACCCCAACCCTAACCCCAACCCCCTAACCCGAACCCTAACCCGAACGCATGACCCTAACCCTAACCCATAGCTCTAACCCTAAACCATCTAACCCTAACCCTATAACCCTATAATCCTAACCCTATGACCTTATCCAACCCTGATCCTAACCCTGTTAACCTTAGCTCGGACCTCTAACCATAAACACTAACCCTAACCTAATCCTCTTACTGTATTGTGTTTATAGCAATTCAACCGATATCAACGGGGCCAAGGAGTCATGCCAGGCTGTCTCCCGTTGTCCACCACCACCCCCCCCCCCACCGCTGCCACCAGTGTATTGTAACATATCCCTAATGTAGTCTACATACATTACTTCGATATGTTAAACTTTCTAAGTTATGCCGACTTATTAATAATCTCGTAACGCTCACTCATAAGCGTATGTCTAACCGCGCAATCAACTCAGCGTGTGTATACGCAAAGGCGCGTTGCGTAGGTGACACAACGCATGCCCGCTTTAGTTATATTTAGAACCTAAATTACGTTTATTAATCATTAGGTAAGGTCTATGGCCTATTTACTATATAAATAACACTGTTAAAACATTATTTTTACGAGTGACATTGACAGAAATAGTTAGCATGATCTCTATCTCAGTGTGTGTCACATCATCCATAGGGCCTACATGAATTGAGTAAAAATTGTATCACATTATGGAGTGTAATATATTGTGTAGCTTTATTTTTGATAGACTATGCGTACCCAACGGTAACATTACAAAGTTTTGATCAAATTTATTTTATGAAAAACATTTTATGTTTTAAAAATGAACGGACAACATATGTTTGATGATTGACCTAATGTCGATTTTGATATGTCAAAGCATGCATATGTTTTTAAATGAATTCGATTTGTTTAGTAAATAAGATAACATCCTGCTTGTTAAATTATTGCTATTTTTGGGGTAAACATACTGATCTTTAAATGGATGTAGTTTTAAAAGTAGGGCATGAAATTTGATGAAATTTGTTGTGTATTGTTTAGAATTTTGTTGGTAACAATATGAAAGAGATGAAATTGTCAAAATATACATTTATGGTGGTTCTAAGAGGCCATTTGCAGCGCAGTTTTATAGAAATTCATATTTTATCAACTAAATTATGGGCTTTTGGGATCTTTTTTCATCCGTTACTTAACAAGAGGCTGTGTGCCGAAGTAAAATACTTTGAAACAGTGTGCATATTGAATTTAAATTCGTAAAATCTATCAAACAAAGCCTTCACTGCATCCCTTGCTCAGAAAAAAACACTTTGATAGCTAGTACTAGTAGGTGCACTATATGTAGCTTATAAACTATCTATATGTAGCTTATAAACTATCTATAGGACTAGTCAAAATGTCTACAAGAAAGCGAAAACTCGCATGGTTCAATTAGATAGGCCTCGTGAATGAAAGAACAGCCATATGTAGGGTGGCGTGGGGCCAGTGGAGCAGTTGTGGGGGGGGGGGAGCAATGAGGCGGTTGCTTGAAAGTCGCCAATGTTTGGACAGGAGGGGAGGGTGTATCGCCGCGATTACTAGACATACAGTGCTAGTCACAAATCCGACATGGGCCCAACTTAAACCCTAAACTCATAACCCTTGGCGCATATACTCATTATGAGTTACCCATTCCTAAACACCCCTTGGCATAAACCCATAGCCCATAACTTTTACCCTACCCCTAACCCCTAATCCTAACCCCAACCCTAACCCCAACCCCCTAACCCGAACCCTAACCCGAACGCATGACCCTAACCCTAACCCATAGCTCTAACCCTAACCCATCTAACCCTAACCCTATAACCCTATAATCCTAACCCTATGACCTTATCCAACCCTGATCCTAACCCTGTTAACCTTAGCTCGGACCTCTAACCATAAACACTAACCCTAACCTAATCCTCTTACTGTATTGTGTTTATAGCAATTCAACCGATATCAACGGGGCCAAGGAGTCATGCCAGGCTGTCTCCCGTTGTCCACCACCACCCCCCCCCCCCCCCCACCGCTGCCACCAGTGTATTGTAACATATCCCTAATGTAGTCTACATACATTACTTCGATATGTTAAACTTTCTAAGTTATGCCGACTTATTAATAATCTCGTAACGCTCACTCATAAGCGTATGTCTAACCGCGCAATCAACTCAGCGTGTGTATACGCAAAGGCGCGTTGCGTAGGTGACACAACGCATGCCCGCTTTAGTTATATTTAGAACCTAAATTACGTTTATTAATCATTAGGTAAGGTCTATGGCCTATTTACTATATAAATAACACTGTTAAAACATTATTTTTACGAGTGACATTGACAGAAATAGTTAGCATGATCTCTATCTCAGTGTGTGTCACATCATCCATAGGGCCTACATGAATTGAGTAAAAATTGTATCACATTATGGAGTGTAATGTATTGTGTAGCTTTATTTTTGATAGACTATGCGTACCCAACGGTAACATTACAAAGTTTTGATCAAATTTATTTATGAAAAACATTTTATGTTTTAAAAATGAACGGACAACATATGTTTGATGATTGACCTAATGTCGATTTTGATATGTCAAAGCATGCATATGTTTTTAAATGAATTCGATTTGTTTAGTAAATAAGATAACATCCTGCTTGTTAAATTATTGCTATTTTTGGGGTAAACATACTGATCTTTAAATGGATGTAGTTTTAAAAGTAGGGCATGAAATTTGATGAAATTTGTTGTGTATTGTTTAGAATTTTGTTGGTAACAATATGAAAGAGATGAAATTGTCAAAATATACAATTATGGTGGTTCTAAGAGGCCATTTGCAGCGCAGTTTTATAGAAATTCATATTTTATCAACTAAATTATGGGCTTTTGGGATCTTTTTTCATCCGTTACTTAACAAGAGGCTGTGTGCCGAAGTAAAATACTTTGAAACAGTGTGCATATTGAATTTAAATTCGTAAAATCTATCAAACAAAGCCTTCACTGCATCCCTTGCTCAGAAAAAAACACTTTGATAGCTAGTACTAGTAGGTGCACTATATGTAGCTTATAAACTATCTATATGTAGCTTATAAACTATCTATAGGACTAGTCAAAATGTCTACAAGAAAGCGAAAACTCGCATGGTTCAATTAGATAGGCCTCGTGAATGAAAGAACAGCCATATGTAGGGTGGCGTGGGGCCAGTGGAGCAGTTGTGGGGGGGAGCAATGAGGCGGTTGCTTGAAAATCGCCAATGTTTGGACAGGAGGGGAGGGTGTATCGCCGCGATTACTAGACATACAGTGCTAGTCACAAATCCGACATGGGCCCAACTTAAACCCTAAACTCATAACCCTTGGCGCATATACTCATTATGAGTTACCCATTCCTAAACACCCCTTGGCATAAACCCATAGCCCATAACTTTTACCCTACCCCTAACCCCTAATCCTAACCCCAACCCTAACCCCAACCCCCTAACCCGAACCCTAACCCGAACGCATGACCCTAACCCTAACCCATAGCTCTAACCCTAAACCATCTAACCCTAACCCTATAACCCTATAATCCTAACCCTATGACCTTATCCAACCCTGATCCTAACCCTGTTAACCTTAGCTCGGACCTCTAACCATAAACACTAACCCTAACCTAATCCTCTTACTGTATTGTGTTTATAGCAATTCAACCGATATCAACGGGGCCAAGGAGTCATGCCAGGCTGTCTCCCGTTGTCCACCACCACCCCCCCCCCCCCCCCACCGCTGCCACCAGTGTATTGTAACATATCCCTAATGTAGTCTACATACATTACTTCGATATGTTAAACTTTCTAAGTTATGCCGACTTATTAATAATCTCGTAACGCTCACTCATAAGCGTATGTCTAACCGCGCAATCAACTCAGCGTGTGTATACGCAAAGGCGCGTTGCGTAGGTGACACAACGCATGCCCGCTTTAGTTATATTTAGAACCTAAATTACGTTTATTAATCATTAGGTAAGGTCTATGGCCTATTTACTATATAAATAACACTGTTAAAACATTATTTTTACGAGTGACATTGACAGAAATAGTTAGCATGATCTCTATCTCAGTGTGTGTCACATCATCCATAGGGCCTACATGAATTGAGTAAAAATTGTATCACATTATGGAGTGTAATATATTGTGTAGCTTTATTTTTGATAGACTATGCGTACCCAACGGTAACATTACAAAGTTTTGATCAAATTTATTTTATGAAAAACATTTTATGTTTTAAAAATGAACGGACAACATATGTTTGATGATTGACCTAATGTCGATTTTGATATGTCAAAGCATGCATATGTTTTTAAATGAATTCGATTTGTTTAGTAAATAAGATAACATCCTGCTTGTTAAATTATTGCTATTTTTGGGGTAAACATACTGATCTTTAAATGGATGTAGTTTTAAAAGTAGGGCATGAAATTTGATGAAATTTGTCGTGTATTGTTTAGAATTTTGTTGGTAACAATATGAAAGAGATGAAATTGTCAAAATATACATTTATGGTGGTTCTAAGAGGCCATTTGCAGCGCAGTTTTATAGAAATTCATATTTTATCAACTAAATTATGGGCTTTTGGGATCTTTTTTCATCCGTTACTTAACAAGAGGCTGTGTGCCGAAGTAAAATACTTTGAAACAGTGTGCATATTGAATTTAAATTCGTAAAATCTATCAAACAAAGCCTTCACTGCATCCCTTGCTCAGAAAAAAACACTTTGATAGCTAGTACTAGTAGGTGCACTATATGTAGCTTATAAACTATCTATATGTAGCTTATAAACTATCTATAGGACTAGTCAAAATGTCTACAAGAAAGCGAAAACTCGCATGGTTCAATTAGATAGGCCTCGTGAATGAAAGAACAGCCATATGTAGGGTGGCGTGGGGCCAGTGGAGCAGTTGTGGGGGGGGGGGGGAGCAATGAGGCGGTTGCTTGAAAGTCGCCAATGTTTGGACAGGAGGGGAGGGTGTATCGCCGCGATTACTAGACATACAGTGCTAGTCACAAATCCGACATGGGCCCAACTTAAACCCTAAACTCATAACCCTTGGCGCATATACTCATTATGAGTTACCCATTCCTAAACACCCCTTGGCATAAACCCATAGCCCATAACTTTTACCCTACCCCTAACCCCTAATCCTAACCCCAACCCTAACCCCAACCCCCTAACCCGAACCCTAACCCGAACGCATGACCCTAACCCTAACCCATAGCTCTAACCCTAACCCATCTAACCCTAACCCTATAACCCTATAATCCTAACCCTATGACCTTATCCAACCCTGATCCTAACCCTGTTAACCTTAGCTCGGACCTCTAACCATAAACACTAACCCTAACCTAATCCTCTTACTGTATTGTGTTTATAGCAATTCAACCGATATCAACGGGGCCAAGGAGTCATGCCAGGCTGTCTCCCGTTGTCCACCACCACCCCCCCCCCCCCCCCCCACCGCTGCCACCAGTGTATTGTAACATATCCCTAATGTAGTCTACATACATTACTTCGATATGTTAAACTTTCTAAGTTATGCCGACTTATTAATAATCTCGTAACGCTCACTCATAAGCGTATGTCTAACCGCGCAATCAACTCAGCGTGTGTATACGCAAAGGCGCGTTGCGTAGGTGACACAACGCATGCCCGCTTTAGTTATATTTAGAACCTAAATTACGTTTATTAATCATTAGGTAAGGTCTATGGCCTATTTACTATATAAATAACACTGTTAAAACATTATTTTTACGAGTGACATTGACAGAAATAGTTAGCATGATCTCTATCTCAGTGTGTGTCACATCATCCATAGGGCCTACATGAATTGAGTAAAAATTGTATCACATTATGGAGTGTAATGTATTGTGTAGCTTTATTTTTGATAGACTATGCGTACCCAACGGTAACATTACAAAGTTTTGATCAAATTTATTTATGAAAAACATTTTATGTTTTAAAAATGAACGGACAACATATGTTTGATGATTGACCTAATGTCGATTTTGATATGTCAAAGCATGCATATGTTTTTAAATGAATTCGATTTGTTTAGTAAATAAGATAACATCCTGCTTGTTAAATTATTGCTATTTTTGGGGTAAACATACTGATCTTTAAATGGATGTAGTTTTAAAAGTAGGGCATGAAATTTGATGAAATTTGTTGTGTATTGTTTAGAATTTTGTTGGTAACAATATGAAAGAGATGAAATTGTCAAAATATACAATTATGGTGGTTCTAAGAGGCCATTTGCAGCGCAGTTTTATAGAAATTCATATTTTATCAACTAAATTATGGGCTTTTGGGATCTTTTTTCATCCGTTACTTAACAAGAGGCTGTGTGCCGAAGTAAAATACTTTGAAACAGTGTGCATATTGAATTTAAATTCGTAAAATCTATCAAACAAAGCCTTCACTGCATCCCTTGCTCAGAAAAAAACACTTTGATAGCTAGTACTAGTAGGTGCACTATATGTAGCTTATAAACTATCTATATGTAGCTTATAAACTATCTATAGGACTAGTCAAAATGTCTACAAGAAAGCGAAAACTCGCATGGTTCAATTAGATAGGCCTCGTGAATGAAAGAACAGCCATATGTAGGGTGGCGTGGGGCCAGTGGAGCAGTTGTGGGGGGGAGCAATGAGGCGGTTGCTTGAAAATCGCCAATGTTTGGACAGGAGGGGAGGGTGTATCGCCGCGATTACTAGACATACAGTGCTAGTCACAAATCCGACATGGGCCCAACTTAAACCCTAAACTCATAACCCTTGGCGCATATACTCATTATGAGTTACCCATTCCTAAACACCCCTTGGCATAAACCCATAGCCCATAACTTTTACCCTACCCCTAACCCCTAATCCTAACCCCAACCCTAACCCCAACCCCCTAACCCGAACCCTAACCCGAACGCATGACCCTAACCCTAACCCATAGCTCTAACCCTAAACCATCTAACCCTAACCCTATAACCCTATAATCCTAACCCTATGACCTTATCCAACCCTGATCCTAACCCTGTTAACCTTAGCTCGGACCTCTAACCATAAACACTAACCCTAACCTAATCCTCTTACTGTATTGTGTTTATAGCAATTCAACCGATATCAACGGGGCCAAGGAGTCATGCCAGGCTGTCTCCCGTTGTCCACCACCACCCCCCCCCCCCCCCCCACCGCTGCCACCAGTGTATTGTAACATATCCCTAATGTAGTCTACATACATTACTTCGATATGTTAAACTTTCTAAGTTATGCCGACTTATTAATAATCTCGTAACGCTCACTCATAAGCGTATGTCTAACCGCGCAATCAACTCAGCGTGTGTATACGCAAAGGCGCGTTGCGTAGGTGACACAACGCATGCCCGCTTTAGTTATATTTAGAACCTAAATTACGTTTATTAATCATTAGGTAAGGTCTATGGCCTATTTACTATATAAATAACACTGTTAAAACATTATTTTTACGAGTGACATTGACAGAAATAGTTAGCATGATCTCTATCTCAGTGTGTGTCACATCATCCATAGGGCCTACATGAATTGAGTAAAAATTGTATCACATTATGGAGTGTAATATATTGTGTAGCTTTATTTTTGATAGACTATGCGTACCCAACGGTAACATTACAAAGTTTTGATCAAATTTATTTTATGAAAAACATTTTATGTTTTAAAAATGAACGGACAACATATGTTTGATGATTGACCTAATGTCGATTTTGATATGTCAAAGCATGCATATGTTTTTAAATGAATTCGATTTGTTTAGTAAATAAGATAACATCCTGCTTGTTAAATTATTGCTATTTTTGGGGTAAACATACTGATCTTTAAATGGATGTAGTTTTAAAAGTAGGGCATGAAATTTGATGAAATTTGTTGTGTATTGTTTAGAATTTTGTTGGTAACAATATGAAAGAGATGAAATTGTCAAAATATACATTTATGGTGGTTCTAAGAGGCCATTTGCAGCGCAGTTTTATAGAAATTCATATTTTATCAACTAAATTATGGGCTTTTGGGATCTTTTTTCATCCGTTACTTAACAAGAGGCTGTGTGCCGAAGTAAAATACTTTGAAACAGTGTGCATATTGAATTTAAATTCGTAAAATCTATCAAACAAAGCCTTCACTGCATCCCTTGCTCAGAAAAAAACACTTTGATAGCTAGTACTAGTAGGTGCACTATATGTAGCTTATAAACTATCTATATGTAGCTTATAAACTATCTATAGGACTAGTCAAAATGTCTACAAGAAAGCGAAAACTCGCATGGTTCAATTAGATAGGCCTCGTGAATGAAAGAACAGCCATATGTAGGGTGGCGTGGGGCCAGTGGAGCAGTTGTGGGGGGGGAGCAATGAGGCGGTTGCTTGAAAGTCGCCAATGTTTGGACAGGAGGGGAGGGTGTATCGCCGCGATTACTAGACATACAGTGCTAGTCACAAATCCGACATGGGCCCAACTTAAACCCTAAACTCATAACCCTTGGCGCATATACTCATTATGAGTTACCCATTCCTAAACACCCCTTGGCATAAACCCATAGCCCATAACTTTTACCCTACCCCTAACCCCTAATCCTAACCCCAACCCTAACCCCAACCCCCTAACCCGAACCCTAACCCGAACGCATGACCCTAACCCTAACCCATAGCTCTAACCCTAACCCATCTAACCCTAACCCTATAACCCTATAATCCTAACCCTATGACCTTATCCAACCCTGATCCTAACCCTGTTAACCTTAGCTCGGACCTCTAACCATAAACACTAACCCTAACCTAATCCTCTTACTGTATTGTGTTTATAGCAATTCAACCGATATCAACGGGGCCAAGGAGTCATGCCAGGCTGTCTCCCGTTGTCCACCACCACCCCCCCCCCCCCCCACCGCTGCCACCAGTGTATTGTAACATATCCCTAATGTAGTCTACATACATTACTTCGATATGTTAAACTTTCTAAGTTATGCCGACTTATTAATAATCTCGTAACGCTCACTCATAAGCGTATGTCTAACCGCGCAATCAACTCAGCGTGTGTATACGCAAAGGCGCGTTGCGTAGGTGACACAACGCATGCCCGCTTTAGTTATATTTAGAACCTAAATTACGTTTATTAATCATTAGGTAAGGTCTATGGCCTATTTACTATATAAATAACACTGTTAAAACATTATTTTTACGAGTGACATTGACAGAAATAGTTAGCATGATCTCTATCTCAGTGTGTGTCACATCATCCATAGGGCCTACATGAATTGAGTAAAAATTGTATCACATTATGGAGTGTAATGTATTGTGTAGCTTTATTTTTGATAGACTATGCGTACCCAACGGTAACATTACAAAGTTTTGATCAAATTTATTTATGAAAAACATTTTATGTTTTAAAAATGAACGGACAACATATGTTTGATGATTGACCTAATGTCGATTTTGATATGTCAAAGCATGCATATGTTTTTAAATGAATTCGATTTGTTTAGTAAATAAGATAACATCCTGCTTGTTAAATTATTGCTATTTTTGGGGTAAACATACTGATCTTTAAATGGATGTAGTTTTAAAAGTAGGGCATGAAATTTGATGAAATTTGTTGTGTATTGTTTAGAATTTTGTTGGTAACAATATGAAAGAGATGAAATTGTCAAAATATACAATTATGGTGGTTCTAAGAGGCCATTTGCAGCGCAGTTTTATAGAAATTCATATTTTATCAACTAAATTATGGGCTTTTGGGATCTTTTTTCATCCGTTACTTAACAAGAGGCTGTGTGCCGAAGTAAAATACTTTGAAACAGTGTGCATATTGAATTTAAATTCGTAAAATCTATCAAACAAAGCCTTCACTGCATCCCTTGCTCAGAAAAAAACACTTTGATAGCTAGTACTAGTAGGTGCACTATATGTAGCTTATAAACTATCTATATGTAGCTTATAAACTATCTATAGGACTAGTCAAAATGTCTACAAGAAAGCGAAAACTCGCATGGTTCAATTAGATAGGCCTCGTGAATGAAAGAACAGCCATATGTAGGGTGGCGTGGGGCCAGTGGAGCAGTTGTGGGGGGGGGGGAGCAATGAGGCGGTTGCTTGAAAATCGCCAATGTTTGGACAGGAGGGGAGGGTGTATCGCCGCGATTACTAGACATACAGTGCTAGTCACAAATCCGACATGGGCCCAACTTAAACCCTAAACTCATAACCCTTGGCGCATATACTCATTATGAGTTACCCATTCCTAAACACCCCTTGGCATAAACCCATAGCCCATAACTTTTACCCTACCCCTAACCCCTAATCCTAACCCCAACCCTAACCCCAACCCCCTAACCCGAACCCTAACCCGAACGCATGACCCTAACCCTAACCCATAGCTCTAACCCTAACCCATCTAACCCTAACCCTATAACCCTATAATCCTAACCCTATGACCTTATCCAACCCTGATCCTAACCCTGTTAACCTTAGCTCGGACCTCTAACCATAAACACTAACCCTAACCTAATCCTCTTACTGTATTGTGTTTATAGCAATTCAACCGATATCAACGGGGCCAAGGAGTCATGCCAGGCTGTCTCCCGTTGTCCACCACCACCCCCCCCCCCCCCCCCCACCGCTGCCACCAGTGTATTGTAACATATCCCTAATGTAGTCTACATACATTACTTCGATATGTTAAACTTTCTAAGTTATGCCGACTTATTAATAATCTCGTAACGCTCACTCATAAGCGTATGTCTAACCGCGCAATCAACTCAGCGTGTGTATACGCAAAGGCGCGTTGCGTAGGTGACACAACGCATGCCCGCTTTAGTTATATTTAGAACCTAAATTACGTTTATTAATCATTAGGTAAGGTCTATGGCCTATTTACTATATAAATAACACTGTTAAAACATTATTTTTACGAGTGACATTGACAGAAATAGTTAGCATGATCTCTATCTCAGTGTGTGTCACATCATCCATAGGGCCTACATGAATTGAGTAAAAATTGTATCACATTATGGAGTGTAATATATTGTGTAGCTTTATTTTTGATAGACTATGCGTACCCAACGGTAACATTACAAAGTTTTGATCAAATTTATTTTATGAAAAACATTTTATGTTTTAAAAATGAACGGACAACATATGTTTGATGATTGACCTAATGTCGATTTTGATATGTCAAAGCATGCATATGTTTTTAAATGAATTCGATTTGTTTAGTAAATAAGATAACATCCTGCTTGTTAAATTATTGCTATTTTTGGGGTAAACATACTGATCTTTAAATGGATGTAGTTTTAAAAGTAGGGCATGAAATTTGATGAAATTTGTTGTGTATTGTTTAGAATTTTGTTGGTAACAATATGAAAGAGATGAAATTGTCAAAATATACTATTATGGTGGTTCTAAGGGGGCGCACCACCAAATCACTCCGCATTTATGTAATAACGAAATTCGGTTAATGAAGTTCTAACATTGAAGTCACGATTTTAATAAGAAGATAGGCTTGAAATTGCACGATATTCGGTAATATGATTGAGATATAAGTTAAGATTATATAACCAACAAATCATACTATTTTGAAAACGTTAAGCTAAAATAGGCACGCGGATGTTCACGACAGCCGATACCCAAATATGAGTGATGTGTATCATTGAAAATAGGGTTGCGGCGCTATTTGTCGCTGTAGCGGGAAAAGTCAAGGGATAGGACCATGTTTTGACCGGTGATTTAGAGAGTTGAGATAATTTTCCGTATTTTGAGAGCAAACAGTGTCTCTCAAGTACTGCAGAATATTTCAAAATATGACCATGAAAATGACTCTAAACACGTCTGAAAATGCGCCGCGTATAATTTACGGAGTGTCCCACGCATAAATATTCAACAGGGTTTTCCAAATTTTGGTAAAATATTCAAAAAATTGAAGACAAATGCTTGAATTTGATATCAAACACTATATCTCAAGTTTTGCAGAAAGCGCCACAATAGCACCGTGAACATGACTGTCAACACTCAATTTTCATAAAGCGTATATTTGGTGGTGCGCCCCCTTGTTCACTTTTTTTTTTACTGTGTACGTGAAACAAATTATTTACTAAATATCAAAACGATGTCGTATCTACCAATAATGTATAAATAATATAAATACACACATTTCAAATTTTAAAAAAGTTGATAAATATAATGAGGTGTTAGATCAATTAAAATTAATTTTGAGTTTAGACCTATTAGACACTGTTTCCCATCCGCTTTCATTTGCATTATTACTTTGATGTTAAGAGATGATAATGAACAAACAAAGAATACGATTGTATTATTTCCCTGGATTAGTACTTGGATATGACATTAATAATATGTTATAAAATAATTAAATGCACAATCCTCGATATGCGTTGATATAGGTCGCGATCACTGTTTTGAAATGGCAATAAAAGATAATGATTAACTTTAAATGTCACTCCGTCCCTTTTACAAACTTGAAACAGTATTTCAACTGTCCTTGATCAGGCTTCTAAAATTATTCAGACAAATGACAGTCCGATCTCGTCCATAACTAGCTGGCGTACAATTCATCAGAGACTACAGTCCATCCGTGCCACACTTCGGCACACATAGTTGAATACCGTGCTACGACTAATGACTTTGGATTTACGAGCGAATAGCTGCATTCCGGAGTAAATTCCTAAAACGGACTCGCGTCTATTTCCTCCATAAATAGTCATGATCAATGGGAATCGAACTCGAGGTGGCAACTCAATTCAATAACGACACAAAGACACGCGATGGGTTCGCCATGAATTCAATAGAGAAGTGTTGCTATAATAGTACATACTGCACTCAATTTAGGCATACTGGACCCTTTAGTGTTAGAAATGCAAAATTTTGCGCGCTTCGCGCGTATTAGTTTCAATGTTTCATTATTTAAGCTTAATTTATAGTATCTGAAGGCTTCCAACCAGTTTTCAATGACCATTTTAATTTGAGTTCAAAACATGAAAAATTTTGCCCGCTCTGCGCGCATATTTTCTACAGGTTTTAACATTATAATGGCCCTCAATCCATACGATTTGGATCAGGACTTGATATGTGTAACTATGCAATATCAAACCGTCAAAAACGTCATACTTGACTATTTAAGTGTTAGAAATTCCAATTTTTGCGCGCTTCAAGAAAGCTTCAGGACAGTTTTCCATGACCATTTTAGTTCAAAAACTGAAAAATTTTGCGCGCTCAGGCCGCATCAGTGGCGTAACCAGCGGGGGGCAGCCCCCCACTTTGAACCCTTGCCCCCCCCCCAAATGAATCATGGAATAATGATGGTACAAAGTAACAGATGAAAAATTTTCGCGCGCAACGCGCGCATGTCTTCCCAAAATGCAATATTCTATGGTACAAGCTTGTTTAGAGCCGAAATGTAGCTCAATCGTACAAAAGGTAGGCGTAAAGTCGAAAATTTTCGCGCGCTACGCGCGCATTTATTGACACTGGAATGATGCCCACCCATTAGGAGCACCATCCATTTCAAGTCACTGCCCCTTATTGCCCCACCCCCCCCCCCCCCCCCCAAATGAAAAAGTCTAGTTACGCCACTGGCGCGCATATTTTCTGCAGCTTTTTGCGCCCTTTGTATTGGTTTCAACGTTTCAATATTTAAGATAAACAAGATGGCTTGAGGATGTGTGCCCCCCTATCAAAACAGTCCTGGATACGCCCTTGGCTCCCCCAGAACTATTCAATCACAGCGCTGCTTTATTTAACATTTCAATTATCATTATCAAATTAGTGTCCTCCGACCATGTCTGAAAACTGATTGACGGTTCTGACCATACAGTCCATACTAAAATATGCGTGTATGAATTCCGGCGAGCGAAGCGAGCCGGGAAAAAAAAAATTGTCGGCACAAATGGCTCTGTCGGCAATTGATGACCTTTACACCCCCCCCCCCCCCCCCCCAATGAAAAGGGTCTGGGGACGCCCTTGCACACGACCAGGTCATTTTCAGAAACTTCTTCAAACTCCGTACGGACCGACCGTTTAAACAAACACACAAACACACAAACTGTCAACGTCTATCTCAAGGATTACTGAATCAATGCTAGGCATGTTTGCACTTGTTTCATTCAATGCAATTCTCATGGTGATTCCAAAAAATGGTAATGAAATTCAATAATTTGGATATTTTTTAAAACTTTTTGAGAAATGTTGATGTTCACTCAATCATCGAAGAAGGTTTAACACACACATTCTGAGAAAACCATGCAGTATTGCAAAATCCAGGAAAATGTTGTTGGGTCAGCATTTTTTACTCATACTATGAGGTTTTGTTGTGTTCCTCAAAGCATTCATGAATATCAGTATGAAAAATTCTCAGGTACCCCCCTTAGGGAGATATAATAGCCCCTCAAAACGAGGCTTGAATAGCCCCGTTGAAAACTTGATAATAATGAATTTAGAGACATTTGTTGTTATGTTTATAACAATGCAGGTACCTTTAATCACTTTCTCTTTTTGTACATCTGATGTGATATCTTTCTACTATTCAAAAATACACAGAACAACTAACAATTATTTTGGAATGTTCCATTACGAAGAATAGGGGTGGTGCTACTTATTATGGTTTGAGAAATTTCTCAAAGTGTGATTTTTCACCATTTCATTTAAAAAATTAACAATTTTTTGTATCTTTTAATTTTTTTAATATTTGCGCCATGTATTACCCTATTGTTCATGTTTATAAAAATGCATTTCAAATAATGGTGCCATGATGAATATTTTGATCACATGACATTAATGAAGGTACACTTTTGTATTTTTAGTAAATTGGTAAATATTATAATGTATTTAATGTCCATTTCCCCTTCCATATTGACTTGTTTTGAACCATTGTCAAACAAATTGTTCCCCATTTAGTTTCCCAATCAGTCCAATAAACTCTATCTTACCCGGCTCACTCGTGTAAGCATTTTTAAATGGTTTAACCCTCTTAAAAGAGGGTTATTCCATTATTTTTATAGGGAATTCACAATTTACATAGCATTTTAAACTTTAATGTGGCACCGAATATTACACAAGCTGTTTTTACTTGAACCATATGAATACACATGGGTATGCTTATTGTATGCTGGCTCAAACACATGACCATACAAGGTTGATACCATTATTACGTAGGGGTGTATGTCCATAATGGTTATACGTATGACGCATTTAATAAAGCTTGGTAATTGTACAAAGTATAACATATATTAATGGGTCATATTCAGTATTCATTCTTTAATCTGAGCATTGTTTATGAGCAGACTAACACTCATAGTCAAATTAAGAGCATTCCATTACATAAGAGGGGTGTTTATTTGCTTTTATCACCTTTTCTGTGTTCCTATTATACCCTCTTTGGGCATTTTCATGAATTGTACCGTACTTTATATCTTGCTTTGTCAGTACTCAGCAATCAATGTTTTACATATGCATCCAACCGGATGTCTACTAACCTAAGACACAAAAACTAAGACACAAAAACCTAAGACACAAAAACTAAGACACAAAAACTAAGACACAAAAATTAAGACCCCCCTCTCAAATGTCCTAAAAAACAGTTTTAGATACACGAGGATAGTGGATAAGTTGTTTAGAGGGGATGAGAGATCATTTGAATCCATTTTTGGCACCGATCGATAATCCAAGGGTCTTAGGTTAGAAGTTGAGAGGGGGTAAACAATTAACCTAAGATCCCCTTTCAAATGTCCTAAAAACCGGTTTTAGATACACGAGGATAGTGGATAAGTTGTTTACAGGGGATGAGGGATCATTTGAATCCATTTTGGCGCCTAAAATCCAAGGGTCTTAGGTTAGTAGTTGAGAGGGGGGTAAACTATTAACCTAAGACCCCTTTCAAATGTCCTAAAAACCGGTTTTAGATACACGGGATAGTGGATAAGTTGTTTAGAGGGGATGAGAGATCATTTGAATCAATTTTGGCGCCAAAAATCCCAGGGTCTTAGGTTAGTAGTTGAAAGGGGGGTAAACTACTAACCTAAGACCCTCTCAAATGTCCTTAAAATCAGTTTTAGATACAAGAGGATAGTGGATAAGTTGTTTAGAGAGGATGAGAGATCATTTGAATCCATTTTGGCGCCAAAAATCCAAGGGTCTTAGGTTAGTAGTTGAGAGGGGGTGGGGGGGTGGTAATCTAATAAGCCATTTATACGCGATAAATTTATCGCGACTGTATCGGGGCCTGATATGTTTTGGACCCGATGTTTTTCAAGTTGATACGCGATAAAATAGTCATCAGGCCCGATACGAGGCCTCTGCCATACCCTGGGGTATGTTTAGCAAATAGAGCGGGACATTGTTTATAATATCTTTCGTTATATTTAAACAAAGCGGTAATACGCTACTCGATAAATAATCCTTTGCTACTCGCAACTGTACGCGCTAAAAATCTCATCGGGGCCTGATAAAAAACTCATCGGGGCCCGGAACATTCTCGCAATTTTTATCGCGTACAAATGGAACTGCTCCCTAACCTCTCAAATGTCCTATAAATCAGTTTTAGATACACGAGGATAGTAGATAAGTTGTTTAGAGAGGATGAGAGATCATTTGAATCCATTTTGGCGCCAAGGGTCTTAGGTTAGTAGTTGAGAGGGGGGGTAAACTACTAACCTAAGACCTCCTCTAAAATGTTCTACAAATCAGTTTTAGATACACGAGGATAGTAGATAAGTTGTTTAGAGAGGATGAGAGATCATTTAAATCCATTTTGGAGCCAAAAATCCAAGGGTCTTAGGTTAGTAGTTGAGAGGGGGGTAAACTACTAACCTAAGACCCCCTTTCAAATGTCCTAAAACCCGGTTTTAGATACACGAGGATAGTGGATAAGTTGTTTAGAAGGGATGAGAGATCATTTGAATCCATTTTGGCGCCAAAAATCCAAGGGTCTTAGGTTAGTAGTTGAGAGGGGGGTAAACTATTAACCTAAGATCCCCTCTCAAATGTCCTAAAAATCAGTTTTAGATACACGAGGATAGTGGATAAGTTGTTTAGAGAGGATGAGAGATCATTTGAATCCATTTTGGCGCCAAAAATCCAAGGGTCTTAGGTTAGTAGTTGAGAGGGGCAAACTACTAACCTAAGACCCGCTCTCAATTGTCCTATAAATCAGTTTTAGATATACGAGGATAGTGGATACGTTGTTTACAGGGGATGAGAGATCATTCGAATCCATTTGGCGCCAAAAATCCAAGGGTCTTAGGTTAGCAGTTGAGAGGGGGGTAAACTACTAACCTAAGACCCCCTCTCAAATGTCCTAAAAATCAGTGGAATTGGTTGGTTGGTTGGTCTATCATGGTTGGAGACGGTCAGGCCTTGGAGTCGGATTTCAGTCTCACATGTGTTTCAAGTATACTCTCTGTTACCATAGTTTCAGAATGTTCACCAAATAATCTTTTCCATGTTTACAAGGGAATATAGATGGATGGTGAATTTTGAGTAGATCTCTTGATGGGGTGGGTGGGGTGGGGTGGGTGGGGTGTTGAAAACATTGGCTGATAATGCTACTCAGTGATAATCCTTACAGGTATAGTTTCGGCTCTTCAGCAATAGCTTACCCTAAAATGCTTAACCCTGTTGCTTGACACTCCGTTTTAAGGGGTGGTGGAGTGGGTTGGGTTGGGGTAGGGTTGGGGTTGGTTGGGGTGTTTTGGGGTGAGTGGTGTAGGGGTAGTGGTATATTTGAGTGGGTGGCCCGAGAAAACAACCCGTTATTTAACTTAACGATCAACAAGGCATCTATTTTAGTGCAATTCAGATAATGTATTGACAAAAACACCCCTCCAATAAAATGGTATTACCTATAAACAAAGGTTAATGACATAAAAGGGATGTTGGCCCTACTTTGTGTCCAACGAGTAGTTGTATTTGAATAAAAAAGATTATTACACTAACCGTTTGAAGAGAACTCAGCATAATTACAATGTGCATTTTTATACTTTTACAAAACTGCTTGTCTTTTTGAGGTTGGTTTATACTGAATCAGAGGGGATACCATTATTTTGACTTTTAAATTTTATTAAGCAATGATATAAATAGATTATATGTTAAAATTAAAAATTAAAACAAATATGAAAGTTGTTGTTTTTTAAATCAAATTTTGTCCAATAATTGCAATTTTTAAAGTTTCCTGAAAACACGAAAATAGGAAAACACCCCTTTGAAAAAATAGACTAACCCAATAACTTTTTTCACACATATTATCATATTTACAAAGCGGAGGGTACTAATTTACCTCATGAGAAGTTTGATTCTCATTGGCAATACCTCTCTGTTCGTTTGGACTCATCCAATGTACTACTTTTATTACTTTTTCTTATATTAATTGCCGTTCCAGGGGGGCTACATTTAGGGGGTCATGAATCTTAGCCTATGGGGGTAGGAGAATTTTTTTATTTCACCACTGGTCATAACTTGGGGCACTCACTCAATATACAAAATATGAACCAAATATGCCAACCTTCGTGTTCCTCCCCCTGCATGAGTCTCTCAGAATATCCCTCTTAATATGACATGCCATATCGCATGATTTTTATAAAGTCCCATCTCAAAACTAACATTGAATCATTATCGTACGGTAAATATGAGTTTCATAATACCTCGCTTGGTTATATCAGTGGCCGTAAGATAGTAGTGTTAAACCACTTTTTCTTTTTTCCCCATCCCCATCCTCCCACCCCCATTTAGCCAATATAGGCCTACTTATTTTAGCCTGCTCCAAGCTTTTTGCTTTAGTCTGCTCCGATCCCATCATCACCAAACGTGTGTCCGCACAAAAATAGCAAACCAATTTAAAAACAGATTTGGGCATATCGAGTCCATGGTCCTCTGATACCCCCATTCAAATGATCCAGCGCCCTCAACAATGATGAAGATGAAAACATTGTAATTGCAAATTTGCATCAACAGAGGGCGTTACCAGACAACAATGGAGACACCAGACGACGTTGGCCACGTGAAACCTACATTTTGAATTCGTATTAGAATAACACGGTGTATTGCAAAATAAGTTCGTCATTTGTATACATTTATAGTTTTGTAAGAGTCATTATTGTAAAATGTCAGTTGATAGCTTTTGCCCAGGGACACAGCACATTGGCCGCAGTACATGTAGTGGGACTCGAATTCACTCGGACTCTTCCGACTAAGAGCGCTAGATTGTCACTAAAATTAGACCACTTTGAGTGAAATAAAATGGCCAAAAAGTGATCACGAATATATATATTATATATACCTTTCGCCTTTTTATTACTGAACCATTACTAGGCATGTTTGTACTTATTTCAATGCACTTCTTATGGTGATTCCCAAATTTAATATGGTAATGAAATTCAATAATGTTGACATTTTTTCAACATTTTGGAATGTCGTCTGCAGAACACTTTCCACGCGGCTATTTGTTTTACCATACAAAACAGATTTTACATGAACCATTCCCAACTTCCACGGTCTAAGCTCAAGGATTACTGAACCAATTCTAGGCATGTTTGTACTTATTTGAATGCATTTCTCATGGTGATTCCAAATATGATAATGAAATTCAATAACGTTGACATTTTTTCAACATTTTGTAAAATGTTGGAATGTCGTCTGCAAACGCCTGCCACGTGGAAGGTGATAAGTTTCATCCTTGGGATACAACTATCAGTTTATGAAACACAAACATGACGAATGAAGTCATTGATTCCGCGAGCCAGTTGCGTAGCCAGGTTATTCATATTGGGGGTGGCGAGAACCGAAAATGAACCGACAAGATTGTTTTGAGTCAAGACATGCGCGCGTAGCCCGCGAAATTTTTGACTTTACACCTATTTGTGGCACGATTGAGGTCGTTTTGACTCTAAACAAGCTTGTACCAACGAATATTGCATGTATGTGACTGTTATGCGTGCGTAGCGCGCGAAAAATTTTCATATGGAGATTTTCAACACCCCCCCCCCCCCCCCCATCTGACGGCCCTGGAAGTGCTGTTAACAGTAACACTTTTCAGAAACCTTTTGCAAGTCTATCTCAATGGTTACTGAATCAAAACTAGGCATGTTTGTACTTACTTTAATGCATTTCTCATTGTGATTCCAAATATGGTAATTAAATTCTGACATATGGTATTTTTTTTAAATGTAAATGACAAAATTCGACTTGACTCGAGTAGTTTTTTATTATACATCTTATCTTATCTCACTGACTCTATCCCTAACATGACATGCCAGAAATGACGAGGCCGCTATGGACAAAATAGATTTTTCAGAAACTCTTCATAACTTTCAAAGTCTACCTCAAGGATAATACTACTATATGCATGTTTCTACTTATGTTAATACATTTTTCATGAAGATTCCAAATAAGCGGGTAATTATTAAAATGCAATAATGTGACATATTTTAAACATTTTGGGACATTAATTACAGACGCCTGCCAGCAATTACACGTTTAAATGTTTTTATAGCCATGTCTTAACCATAAATATTTTAAAAAATACGGTATGCAATTGAATAATCTGGAGACAACGAAATCTTGTAATAATAGTTTGGGACTGTTACAGAAGCATGCGCAAAGTCCCTCCCCCCCTCCACTATTGAAATATTCGGAGGAAACTACTGCCAGTCGGGGGCTGGGCCGTCGCTAGGTTTTTTGTGTGGCCAGTGTGGGGAGGGGGTGTAATCCAAATAGACAAATAGTCGGCACATTTGTACAATATAATAGTCGACAAATTTATGCACCAGTTTGGTTAAAAAAAGGAAATGTTATAGATATAACTGATGAAAACTCTCATAATTGTCCATAGGCCTAGTTGTTGACTGTGCTGTCTTTTTGACTGCGCTGTGCTGTCTTTTTGACTGAAGTTTTTTTACTGTGCGAAATTTTGTCACTTACCCACTTACGTGAAATTCACGAGGTGACTGCAAAACAAATTGGGGCTACCTCTTACTATTTTTAGGTACATCGCGGATCGGGGGAATTGAGAAGAATCTGAGTCGGGGGAATTTCATTTATGGCCAGGTGCCTCCCCCCCCCCCTCCCCCCCCCCCCCCCCCCCCCCCTCACAATATCCTGCGCACGCCACTGACTGCTAAAAGATATCAGCCTATATTCATACGTTATTGGCGGCATTACCCTTGTGTCATCCATCTGATTGGGGCACACGCACATTCCAGACTGTACAGGGTGAATCAAAATATTCAGGTCCCGTTTTCAAAAAATCAGGGAAAATACTTATCGTCATAAATTGGTCAATTACTTCCACGCCAGAATTTCAACACATTTACGAAAAAGCGCGAAATCAAAAGTGTTCCAAGTTGGTGGATGTTATCACTTTCCACGCGGCTGTTGGTTTCATCAAACACAACACAGATTTTTCAGAAACCTTTCCCAACTTTCAATGTTTGTGCTTATTTCAATGCATTTCTCACGGTGATTCCAAAATGGTAATAAAATTAAATAATTTTGACATGTTTGAAACATTTTGTGACATTTTGGAATGTCGTCTGCAGACGCCTGCCGCGTGGAAAGTGTTAACACTATACTATTGTTTTATTAGTTATCATACAACACAACAAACTGTAATAACGGTTGGAATTGTATTAACCCTAACCCCCGTGAGTGCTAAAAAATGCTAATCCTAAGTCCCTCTCCAAACGCATGTGCCGTCGGTTTTCAATGACGCGTAGTCATTAGTCAACCGAGCCTATAATATAGTGAGCGCAATATACTGCGCGAATGTGTAGCTGAGGGCCGTGGCTTAGTGGTTGGGACGTCGGGCTTGAGAACGGAACGGAAGGTCCCCGGATCGAATCCCGGCAGGTTCCCGGAGATTTAGTTGGCGTTTTTTCCTCGAAAATCGTGATCCCGGTCAAAACCACTAAACCGGGGTTAGGGTTAATAAAACAAAGTTTGATAGATAGAACAAAACAGTTCCATAATCATTAATCTTACTCTCGGAATATTTGGAAACCGTAAACTGAAGCTCCGTTATGACCATTGACGTTTAAACTTGCAGAACATAATGATGAATGTCAATTGCATCTTGCCTAAGATTTCATTGTTAACTCGAACCCCTGTTTGGATATGTTTGAACTAGGCCTATTCAAAAACATAACCGCAAAGACAATATAATTAAACTCTTTTCTTATTGTAAATGTGATTGATTTACTACAAAGGTGTGCGTTAAACGTTTACATCCATTATAGGGGTCCCTTAGGGCGTGTTCACACTATAGCTTTTTCCTCAACCCGGGTCGGACCCGGGTCGAACCCGGATTGATCGATAATTCATTTTCTGTTCACACTAGAGCGCTATGTATGTCAAACTCTGTTTGGTGCAAGTGTTGGCCGTGGGTTTTTTAAAGTTTTTTTTAACTGGATATTAATTTAAGCTTTATCTCAAACTGTTTTTAAGCTAAAAAAGTTTATGAAATACGTATGTATAGGGATTCTGTACGCCGGTCTGAAACAAAATATCTGGTGCAGAACATAACATGCAATCTATATTCTAAAACACTGGCAAATCCAAAGAAAGATTTGGGTTCCAGACTTGTTGTTATGTGTTTCAGTATCTGTGATTTTTTTCTTGAGTGCTTTGATTTGATTTTGACATTGCTCAATGTTGCTCAATGTTACGGTGAAAACCCATTGCCTCCATCTGGCGTGATATATTGGTGTAAATATCCTTATTGTGGATAATTGAGTTCAAACTAATTTGCACAGTCTCATCCGCCCAGAGTTCCATCATGGCTTCCGTTTCAATTTGACTCAATTTATTTGCCATTTTGACAAATTTGATAAAGATTTCAACCAGAACCAAAGGCAGACGAGAGCGTGCGAAGCAAAGCTGAAAACTGACGTAAACAACTACGGTCAGAGGTTAGCAGTCAGGTTTGCAACCCGGGTCGAACAGCGATTTCTGTTCACACTACAGTCGACCCGGGTTGAACCCGGGTTGAACCCGGGTTCTACCCTTCACTTTCACAGGGTTGTAATTTTCGACCCGGGTCGGTTTTTTGAGCCTATTTTTCTGTTCACACTAGACTTCAACCCGGGTTCGACCCGGGTCGTGGAGAAAACTAGCTATAGTGTGAACACGCCCTTAGATAAGCTGGAACAAATTTAATTTCACAGAATTTGGAAAATTGCACATATCTAACGTGCTATCTTCAGAAGATAGCACGGGAGAAATTAGGCCTTACATTGTAACCAATTTATACTTGGATTAGAAATGCCACATTGCCCGGCCTCCTTGTCACACACAGACCGCCCCCACCCCCCCCCCCCCCCCCCCACCCCCACTCTCCCCTCTACCCCACACACATTGAATACGATTCCAACGCCCCTCCCAACACTGGTTCAACCTGGGGTTCATTGACCGATTAATATTTCGGCAAAAGGGCAATGAAAATGAAGACTCCATCTTTATAAGCGATCACGGCGTCACCAAAAATGATCCGACACGCGTCAAAACAAAACATAAGGCCGGTCATTAACTGGTCATTTTTTTAAGGTCCGGAGACATTGGACACGAAAACTGAGACGGTCTAGTGGCGATACCGGAAGTATAGCACGTGCGGGGTGTGAGGGTCTTCAGTCTTGACCACTGATGACTTTTAGGGATTGGTCATATTTAATATGGCAATGTATTAAATGGGAGAGTGATTGATATGTGTCTTTTTTATGAAAGGCGATGGTGTAACTAGGGTCTTCAAATTATTTATTTGGGGGGGGGGGGCATGAGGGGGACAGACCTGTCATCAGGGGGGGATAACCGCATATTTTTTGCTAATAGGCTATACATAGTGTCTGTCATGTCATTTGGGGGACATCAGGGGGTAGGGCAAGCCTTCTGGCAGGGGGGCATGGGGCTTTCTGTTACCACTCTACTGATGAAAGGCTTAGTTAAATACACACATTTTTGCCAGATATTGTGACACCAAGTGTCAGTATGGCACGCCGTTTGGGTCAATATTAACATTGTTTTGTATATCAATTTGTGTTTTTACTTTTTTTTTTGTATATCAATTTGTGTTTACATGTGTTTTTTGTTTTAATATCAATTTGTGTTTATACATATTTTTTTTTGTATATCAATTTGTGTTTATGTGTATCGTTTTTTGTACATTAATATGTGTTTTTACCTATTTTTGTATATCAATTTGTGTTTATATGTGTTGTTTTGTATATCAATTTGTGTTTTGACGTGTCGTTTTTTAGTATATCAATTTGAGTTTTTATGTGTCGTTTAATTAATAATTGTTTCTACATATCAAAATACCAATAGAACACTATCTGCAAGCACACAATGAAAACAGACGGAAAATTAGTTCCAACAAACCGCGACATGTGTACAACGGGTAACAAACACAAAAACATATACAAAATACAAACCGACAACGCTAAATGGCCCAGAAATCACGTGACTTGGTTCCGAAGCAGTCCTACGTGCTGTGAATATCGTCATCCGTCAAGGGAGCACCACACCAAATATCTTTCTCATGGACATACGTGTAAAAGTGCCATATTTCAAGACACCTTTTCTACCCTCCGGTTACATTTATGGCATACTTGTCACCTATGACCATTTTCAGTAACATCTCAACTTTAACTTAAGCCTTGTTTCATGAGGGGTTATTAACTTAAATTTTTCGCTACGGACCTGCACACAGCGCCCTCACTTTTTAACGTTGTCTGGCATGCCTGTTCACCATTTAGGCAGGTGCTTACACGCCCTGGGCACTATTTAGTTCGATAATTAAAAATATCGTATTTTATCATTGTAGGTGCAACAGATAGGTCCCATTCGTTCATTTAAATACAAACATACCATCCTCGGAGAAAGAAATTGCCCAAAAACCTCACATTTGGGTTACAAGCCTAGTCTTCGTGCTTTATTACACGAATTGCGCATTGATTTGGTGCAATGCTCCCTCAAGGGAGGGAGCACTACACTAAATCCTTACGCGTTTGGTGTATGGTTCGGAGAAATGGTACCTATAGGCCCGGGGGGGGCACTGACATTGGAAAAGGGTATAGGTGTGTGCCGCGCTGAAGACCCCCTTTTTCACCCTCTGCTTCTAGCTCTTATGACCTCCCTTTTGAGCCTGCATCAGTTCTTAAGACCCCCATTTTATTGAAAATTCAAAAATCGTGAACGTTTGCGTTCCAAAACCCCAATTCTTCGAAAATGTTGCGTTCTAAAACCAAAAGAAATCCAAAAAGTTTGCATTCTTGCTAATCAAAATTGAACTATAGGCCAGTTCTCAAGACCTACTTTTTTGACAAAATTAGTTCCTAAGACCCTATTTTTCGTCATAAAATCCACTTAGTTCAGTTTTATAGCCCCCTTTTTGAGACCCTGTGCGGCACCCTACCCAAAAGAAAGTTGAGTGCCCCCCGGGCCTATAGGCCCTATCACTTTTGATCATCGTCCCAGGGAAGCAAATCGAAGTAAATCTTGCTGATTTTTTATGAACACGATAGAATAGAACCAGCATTGCTAATGTGGTCAAATAATAAATACTGCCAACTTTTAAACGAAGGATTCCCTCTATATAATCATGATGTGATCAATGCTAACTAGCAGCCCTGGGCGTCCCCAGACCCTTTTGAATTGGGGGGGGGGGGGGGGGGGTAGAGTAGAGGTCCCAATTCCCAACACAAACTCCTCCCCTCTCATTCACAAAATGCCTCCCCAAACACAAAACCCCTCTCCAACCACAAACACTCTACCCACCTCACCCATAGGCATGCCTCCCCACCCCATGCCTCCACGCCACCACAACTCCCCCAAACCCAGTGGCGTAGCTCAGGGGGAGGGGGGGGGGGGGAATGCCCCCCTGACGGAAAAAAACCATTTGGGCCCCCGCCACCACCCCCTCTAAAAATAAAAAAGGGGGAAAAAGAAAATAGGAAAAAAAATGATAAAAGACTGAGATGGAGTGCCCCCCCCCCCCCCCCCCCCCCCCACTTACGTGAAATTCACACGAGTTGGTGACTGAAAAAAATTGGGGCAACCTTTTACGACAATTTCAGAAATCTTGCCCCCCCCCCTGAAAAAAATCCTAGCTACGCCACTGCTCAAACCCCTCCCCTTCCATCTCCACCACACACCCCTCCCCTCCAATTCACAAAACCCTCCCCACCCCTATGCTACCACAACCCATTTACCATCTCAATCCCCCACCCCTTCCCCACCACAACCCCTCCACACGGCGTTTTTCCCCTCAAAGTTTACAAGTTTGCTTGTTGAGCGAAATATGTATTTTCCAGTAAGGGATTACCCTAGGTGATTTCAACCATGTCCGCAATAACAAAGCAAACGCGTCATTTTGAACTATTATTCGGCAAAAGTTCGTAAATTCAATTGATAAATTACGTTTTCTCAGAAACCCCCACCCCTTCCCATCTCCACCACAACCCCTCCCCTCCCATTCACAAAAACCTTCCACCACAAACCCCCCATCACCACAAATTTAACACCCTTCCCACCTCACCCCTAGGCCAACCCTTCCCCACCCCGGCATCCACGCCACCATCCCCCTTCCCCACCACAAACCCTCTCCCCTTCCCCACCACAAAACCCCTCCCCCAACACAAAACCCCTCTCCAACCGCAACACTCTACCCACCCCACCCCATTCATCCACAACCCCCTCCCCATCACAACCCCTCATCCCAAACCCCATCCCTTCCCATCCCACCACAAAACCCCTCCAACTCACAAAACCCCTCGCCCACCCCATGCTACCACAACCCCTTTACCACACAATCCCCCACCCCTTCCCCACCACAACACCCTCCCCACCACAACCACCCTCCCTCCCATTCACAAAACCCCTGCCCCACACACCCTTCCCACCACCCTATAGGCTAACCCTTCCCACCCAATTCATCCACGCCACCATTCCCCTTCCCCACCACAAACCCTTGCCCTCCACCACAACCCCCACCCCCACCACTAACCCCTCCCAACCGCAAATACCATCCCCATCACATCACAAACACCCTATTTTCCCACATATTAAATTTAAATTCTGTGATTTTGCGGACTGCTGTTTATTTACAGCTCGTAACTAACTCTAGTCACGTGGATTTTGACCTCTTTGGCAAGTAAGTTTGTGTCGATCGTTTTGTGTCGACCGTTTTGTGTTGATATAATTCTGTGTTGATATCATTTCGTGTTTGTATACACTACTGTGCCGGTCGTTTTGCGGTGTCTATACGATTTTGTGTTTGTTTAAACTAATTTACCAGTCGTTTTGCGTTTATCAAAAATCGACACGTCAAAACACAAATTGATATACAAAACACGACACGTAAAAACACAAATTGCTATACAAAACAACACATATAAACACAAATTGATATATAAAAAATAGATAGAACACATATTAATGTACAAAAAACGATACATAATATAAACACAAATTGATATACAAAAGAAAACATGTATAAAACACAAATTGATATTAAAAAAAACCACATGTAAAACACAAATTGATGTACAAAAAAACCTATGTAAAACACAAATTGATATACAAAAACAATGTTAATTTTGACCCAAACGGCGTGCCATATGTCAGACCTATTCTAGACATTCGTGCTTAGATTATACAGAAGAAATTGGCATTTGCAAAGTTTATCATTCAAACAAATGTATTCGAATTTAAGAATGTCTTACACTTTAAACACTTTCCACGCTGGCAGTCTCTGCTTTACATATTCAATTTCTATTTTCAGAAAAGTAAATTTGATTTCAAAGTCTATTTAAGATTACGAACCATATAGGAGCTACTA
>CM069446.1:65975587-66042601 GCA_035610835.1 Ophiura sarsii | reverse complement strand
GGCACATAACTAGGATTTTTGCCATGGGCAAATTTTGTTCTATAACTTAAGTTGGATCTTTTTTATTACCAGGGGAGAGAATTGGTGGGGGGGGGGGGAGGTTTGGGTGGTTGGCCAAAATGGACCTTTTTACAGAAATATGGACCTTCAGTCAACTAAAGCGGGGTTTTTTACGTTCATAAGCATCAGTGTTCGGACCATCTCGGAGAATTTGAATGCATCGTAGCCAGGAGGGGTCGGGCGAGGGCAATTGCCCTCAAAATTAGAGTCATGTCAGTTAAGATTTGCCACTGTCGGTTGAGATTGGCACTGTTTTTGTGATTTTGTCAGTTGAGATTGGCACCGTTTATATTGTGATTTTGTCGGTTGAGATTGGACTGTTGGAAATTTGGTTATTGAATGCCCAGGTTTTTCTCACACGGTTGGCAAAAATTGTGGAATATATTATTGCAATACACCAATTTATTCAGTATGTAATTGATATGCATAGGACATTCACACACCTCAAATCTACCATACTGATTTTGATTGTTTTGTTTTTTCAGGATCCAGACAAGACAAGATCAAGATCAAGATGATAAGATCCTGTGTTGATTTATGACAAACACAAATAAAAAAATGAAAACAAAACATTTTAGTAAATGGGTTATCATTTTTTAATTTGTTTTGTTTCATTTCCATATTTTATCAAATAACATTAAAACAATGAGACACTTCAAAAGTCCATTCACATCTTATTTTAATAATACTAGGATTAGGCTATAGTACATCTGTTAAATATATTCAAAATGTTGGGACGTTCATTGAAATATTGCTCTGTACATTTAATGAAAATTATAAAGCAATTTAGGATTCTGGTGTTAACCCATCAAAATTGTGGATTTATCTCAAAATTTCTTGTTGCAATTGGTTATAAGTGATATCAAAGTCAGCGGTGAGTCCAAATGAATCATTTCAAACAATTATTCTTGTTAACATTTTGAAATGTACATTTTAATCAAAATTACCGAAAAGTGTCCGTGATCTCACTCGATTTAGGATTCTAGTGTTAACCGCATCAAAATTGTGGATTTATCTCAACTTTCTTTTGTTGCAATTGGTTATAAGTGATATCAAAGTCAGCGGTGAGTCCAAATGAATCATTTCAAACAAATATTCTTGTTAAAAATTTTGAAATGTGCATTTTGATCAAAATTACCGAAAAGTGTCCGTGATCTCACTCGATTTAGGATTCTAGTGTTAACCCATCAAAATATTGTGGATTTATCTCAATTTTTTTGTTGCAATTGGTTACAAATTATATCAAAATCATCGGTGAGTCCAAATGATTCATTTCAAACTATGTTTCGTGTTCAAATTTGGAAAAATTTGCATTTTAATCAAAAATATGAAAAAGTGTCCGTCATTTTTAATTTAATCGATTTAGGATTTCTCTAAGTGGTAAACAAAATTGATCAAAATTTTGGATTACCGTAGATTTATCCAAAAATGTGTTGTTGCAATTGGTTACAAGTGATATCAAAGTCATCGGTGAGTCCAAATGATTCATTTCAAACAATGTTTTATGTTCAAATTTTGAAAAATTTACATTTTCATCAAAAATATGAAAAAGTGTCCATCATAATACAAAATGTATCAATATTTTGGATAGATCTCAATTTTTTTTTTGCAATTGGTTATAAATATAAGTGATATCAAAGTCATCGGTGAGTCCAAATGAATCATTTCAAACAAATATTCTTGTTAAAATGTTGAAATGTGCATTTTGATCAAAATTACCGAAAAGTGTCCGTGATCTCACTCGATTTAGGATTCTGGTGTTAACCCATCAAAATTGTGGATTTATCTCAAAATTTCTTGTTGCAATTGGTAATAAGTGATATCAAAGTCAGCGGTGAGTCCAAATGAATCATTTCAAACAATTATTCTTGTTAAAATGTTGAAATGTACATTTTGATCAAAATTACCGAAAAGTGTCCGTGATCTCACTCGATTTAGGATTCTAGTGTTAACCGCATCAAAATTGTGGATTTATCTCAACTTCCTTTTGTTGCAATTGGTTATAAGTGATATCAAAGTCAGCGGTGAGTCCAAATAAATCATTTCAAACAAATATTCTTGTTAAAAATTTTGAAATGTGCATTTTGATCAAAATTACCGAAAAGTGTCCGTGATCTCACTCGATTTAGGATTCTAGTGTTAACCCATCAAAATATTGTGGATTTATCTCAATTTTTTTGTTGCAATTGGTTACAAATTATATCAAAATCATCGGTGAGTCCAAATGATTCATTTCAAACTATGTTTCGTGTTTGCATTTTAATCAAAAATATGAAAAGTGTCCGTCATTTTTAATTTAATCGATTTAGGATTTCTCTAAGTGGTGAACAAAATTGATCAAAATTTTGGATTACCGTAGATTTATCCAAAAATGTGTTGTTGCAATTGGTTACAAGTGATATCAAAGTCATCGGTGAGTCCAAATGATTCATTTCAAACAATGTTTTATGTTCAAATTTTGAATATGAAAAAGTGTTCCGTGGTGAACAAAATAAACATTTAGGATTGGATTGATTTCAAAATTTGTATGTTGTTGCAATTGGTTACCAGTGAAGTCATCGGTGAGTCCGGGTCCAAATTAATAATTTCAAACAATGTTCATGTTTAAATGTTGAAATATCTGCATTTCGATCAAAGTTACGGAAAAGTGTCCGTCATCATCCTACTCGATTTATGATTTCGAGTGTTAACCCATCTAACTGTGAACAAAATAATTGATCAACATTTTGGATTGTGCGCGCTTCACGCAATGTACACAATACGCTACGCTGCTTTATGTGTTCGTTCAATTGTAATTCCTACTACTTTGTAGTATTTATAGTACTTTACTACTACTAGATTTAGGATTTGGAGTGTTAACTACCTGCCTATTTCGTATCTATAAAGCTATCTATCTACTATAAAAAGTATAATAAAGGAAAAAGAAACTTTTTAGCTGTTTGCTTTGTTGAACAGAATTGCCCAACATACAATGCAGTATTGTATCATGTGTATTGACATAATGGCAATCCATGACATGGTGCACCGACATCAATCAACACAACAAATACATCCAAAAAACAAGTAGGCCTAATAATATTATATAATTATAAGCTTAATTAATCCGCTTTTAAAATCATTATGTTATAAAGTTTATTACATAATACTGCAGTGAATTCATAGGAGATGAGAAGTAAAAAGGCACAGATTCATAAATAGTTACACTGACTAAACATCAACGCATACATTAGCCTTTATTATTATATAGCAATATACTTTCAGAATTATTCGATCTCGATCACGAAGTTATAGGGTGCCGAATTCGACACCGTTTCGTCAATGACGTGAAAAAAAGACTTCCAAGTTTCCTTAAAAAATGTCAGATCTGTTATATTGATATAATGATAATGGGATAATGCATCAGTATTTATAATAAACAACAACTGAAACTTCAAAGCTTTTCACTATGTGACACAAGTGGACTGAAAGGGTTATGGGCCCAGTCGGTAATGGGCCGAGATGGTCACTATTCACGGTGGGCCCAATCGGTAATGGGCCCAGTCGGCAACGGGCCCAATCGGCAATGGGCCGAGTCGACTGGTCACCAAATCGACAATCTGAAAATAATTCATTATTTTGAAAAATTCCATTCAAACATCGTTTTTTTCTCGTTCAGTTCAGTCATTTTTTGTGACAAAAAACTTACAACAAACATCGTATCGCTTCCGAGGGGTTTCGTTGATCCCCTATGGTTTCATTTCATTGTAAAATACGCAATTAGTATAACTGTAAATCACTGCAAAAAACGGTAAACATGCCTTAAAAAAGACAGCAATATAGCAATTATATCGGAACATCATGTAAACAACAACGTCGAATTCGGCGCCTTTGCACGCGACCAACAAATCACTAAAAAAATTGTGTACAAGGTAATTAAACCAAAAACGTTCTGCATTTTTAGATAGACTGTTATATTCTGAATAATATGTGTGGGCATATGAAATCCCAAAAGTTGCAAATAAAGATGAAATCTGCATCGTAAAATTCGTAAATATACGACATTGGCATCCAAGTATATAAATCCCTGTCCAAATTGCCTTATGGAAATCCCTATTATCCAAACATTCACCCCTATAATGTAAAGTCACTATATCTAGAGCTATGTTGCCGATACAACGATCACGATATCTTATGCGTCTGAACAAACATTAAGTTGTTCAAGACAACTACCAGCGTTTGCAATGCAAACCAGATCGCACAAGCACCAGCATTAAAGTGACCGTTGCGTTCGACAATACCCGATTTTCAGCTAAAACCGACGGTTGTGGATGTATTCATACTGCATCTGATTCCGTGCAGGATACATGATTACATTTACAAAGGTTGGCGATATATAAGCTCAACAAACAAATTATGACAAGGACAAAAGGGTGTCTATTTTGGCAATGAGTGGGCATAGCCGTTTATTCACAAAATTCAACCAATTTCGGCGAATACCCAAGCTCGATAACCAGATGACAATGAAAATTGAACCCTAAGGTTCGGCCAAACCAGTTAAGAACATTACAACTCCAATTCCTATCACCTGATAAGACACTATAGCATAATTCAATAGTGTTAACTGTCGTTACGCAAACGCGGCTGCTCACTCATACTATGAGAGGCTCACATAAACATTACCAAAATGTTCATTGGAGAGTAACATATTCACTGTATGCCCAGATAGATGTTTATCTCTAATACTCTCTGCGTACGGACAGTTAAATTGCAGTTATAATTTCTTGATTTTGAGCTTAGATACCCGCATGTCATTAATGTATAATTATAAATCAATCTTCATATTTCATAATGCCCTTATTTACACACGTGAATATATAAATTTCCGCAATGTCTGTAATGCTGGCTGTACTTTGACACCGTCACTTCCAGGCTGTAGGCGTTCCTTTGTACCAACATCTAATACAGTAAAATTAAAACTGAGAAATTGCTGATTAATATGGGAGGACTCGCTGTCGTCCAGCTTATTTCAATAAAACGGGGTGGGTGGGTGTGGATTTAAAATTGTGTGAGCGTACTCTGATAAACGTGTACAGTATATGACAGCATGCCTCGGAGTGGACGTGGCAGGAAAACGGTAGGCAAATACCACACGCTGCTGTCAATCACACAAGCGCGCGAAAACGCCAAAGGAGGTGGGCGTAGCTTTCGATAAATCTATGTAATGCAGATAAACTGCATTAAATTTTGATTATCCAAACATTCACCCCTATAATGTAAACTCACTATATCTAGAGCTATGTTGCCGATACAACGATCACGATATCTTATGCGTCTGAACAAACATTAAGTTGTTCAAGACAACTACCAGCGTTTGCAATGCAAACCAGATCGCACAAGCACCAGCATTAAAGTGACCGTTGCGTTCGACAATACCCGATTTTCAGCTAAAACCGACGGTTGTGGATGTATTCATACTGCATCTGATTCCGTGCAGGATACATGATTACATTTACAAAGGTTGGCGATATATAAGCTCAACAAACAAATTATGACAAGGACAAAAGGGTGTCTATTTTGGCAATGAGTGGGCATAGCCGTTTATTCACAAAATTCAACCAATTTCGGCGAATACCCAAGCTCGATAACCGGATGACAATGAAAATTGAACCCTAAGGTTCGGCCAAACCAGTTAAGAACATTACAACTCCAATTCCTATCACCTGATAAGACACTATAGCATAATTCAATAGTGTTAACTGTTGTTACGCAAACGCGGCTGCTCACTCATACTATGAGAGGCTCACATAAACATTACCAAAATGTTCATTGGAGAGTAACATATTCACTGTATGCCCAGATAGATGTTTATCTCTAATACTCTCTGCGTACGGACAGTTAAATTGCAGTTATAATTTCTTGATTTTGAGCTTAGATACCCGCCAAAAAGAGCGGTAATTAATGCCGCGAATTCGCCAACCAGTTATGTAATGCACGCGCTAAATTTGCTGTGAAATAGGCATTGCCCTCCTCACTCAAGTGCACTCGATCATGAACAGTCAGGGCAAATGTCCAAAAACGGCAACCAGTCGAATATGGCAGCATACTGCCGGATCCGGCAATATTGCTTTTTTTGCCATTGGTTATTTTTGTGAATTGAGAACCTACTTTTGCATGTTCAGTAAGGTGGTTTTATAAGTTAATTAGGTCAAAATGATAACAACTTATCATATAACATAAATCGCAAAATTTGTGGTATTTATTTTCGTGACTTTGAATCAGCAATATGTTCGCGAAATTAAATAGATCGCAAAATTAAGTCGTTTTTTGCCTCTAGCGTCTTTATTTTAAGTTGGGTGATCAAATAAGTTGATGAATCATGATGAGAAAATAATTTTCTAAGTTTTGTCCAAAGCTCATAAATTTTGACAGTGAGGTTTTATATGTTTTAAAGCAAAATGCTTAATTAATTAATTAAGAACTAATTAATTATCAATTGCCTCTTAAACAACCTTTCAATACTTATTTTTATTCTTCTTTATTCGAACATGACTTATACATCAATGTTTTAAAATTAAATATCAAAATTAAATATCTTAAGACCATTTTTGACCAAAAATATAATTAATTATGACTAAATTAATTAATTAAGCATTTTGCTTTAAAACATATAAAACCTCACTGTCAACATTTATGAGCTTTGGTCAAAACTTAGGGAATTATTTTCTCATCATGATTCATCAACTTATTTAATCCCCCAACTTAAAATAGGGACGCTAGAGGCGAAAAACGACTTAATTTTGCGATCTATTTAATTTCGCGAACATATTGCTGGCTCTAAGTCACGAAAATAAATACCACAAATTTTGCAATTTATGTTATATGATAATTGGTTATCATTTTGACTTAATTAAATTATAAAACGACCTTACTGAACATGCAAAAGTAGGTTCTTAATTCACAAAAATAACCAATGGCAAAAAAAGCAATATTGCCGGATCCGGCAGTATGCTGCCAGATTCGACAGGTTGCCGTTTTTGGACATTTGCCCTGACTGATGAATGTAAAGATGGGTGGACCTGTAAGAAAATTGGGGATGCGGGATATAAAAACCACCGACCTGATTGACTAGTTTTCGGGCCCGACGGTTGCAGGCACGGCGACATTTGTCGATGGCTTTGTTACACAAAGCCCCCCGGTAATCCGCCCGGGGGAGGATACCCGACAAAGCCACGGTTGTGTGCGGGCATATGGCTTTCAACAGTTGCAGGGTGCGATAAATTGCCCTGTTGATTGCCCCCAACCGTGAACTTGCCAAGTCATTCCCCCCGAGGTGAATTACGATTATGGATGGAGGGGCCTCGGATGCAAGTAGGGACGTTACCTTTGCATAAAAGTGGCACCAACGCATGCCACCATCCCCGGACCACCTGACCGTTCCAACATCAAAAAGACCAAGGTCGGGGCCCCCTGGTTGAATTAAAGTTGCTTGTGCCGCTCTCCGCACGATACTACTCCCAACAACCCATATCCTGCCATCTGTAAAATTTAATATACACGAAAATAAATTTAAAATTAAATATCAAAATTATTGATGGGAATGTTGGTATGTCAGGCGGTGCCTGTACGGCAGCGGAGGTTAATAATTGCGAAATGACGACTGATATAATCATAATGACCCCTGCCCTGAATAACCGCCATATGAGGCACTGACCTGTCAACAACCCTGTAAATGAAACTACATTGTCATATCGCTGCAGCTTATACCCCGACAAGGGATTTGAATATAAGACTGGTAGGCGTCAGACTGCCACCGCCCCATAACTTTAAATTGATAGTATTTTCAGATATGTTGTTGTACGCGGCCGTTGTCGCGCCGCCAATCCGAAAGGAGTGTGTTGAATAATTTGAACTAGGGTGACCTAACGTGGTGAGAGCTTTTCGCAGTACGCTTTGTACTTGAAAACGAGTGAGAGGTGATTTATCAAAGTGACAGAATAAGGGTCCTGGGTGTGCGCCTCTCAGCTCGATAAACTTCTGTAATGTGATATAGGGGCAAATTGGGGTGATTGCATTGGCTATGATTTTCAGAACGGTACCACGGCCGAGTTGATCTGTTTTCGAGAAACGCACCTTCACCTCTATCATTGGAGGTGATGAGTCACGAAAAGTTATATCGGATAGTTGCAAAACTTTAAGAATAGGGGCCTTCCTGCTTGGTAAAGCAAATTCGCTGATTCGTAGCAATGCGAAAAAGGCTAAAGAAAAGGCGGCCCGGAATAAAATAACCTCATTTTCGGAGGAACACACTCCACAAAGTACATTTGACATTTTTTCTAGTAATGAGAACGTTATTGGTGCTCTAATTCTTGAGCAAGGTGAATTTGACCTCTTAAAACCTTCCAAGATCTTTACAATAATGAAGTGGGAAGATAAACACGTCATACCCTTTAACTTGTGTAATGCACTTATTGCTGCTAAGTAAGATTTCACGGTATTAAGTGATCGTCCGGAAAGAGAGAGGAATGATATGAACAAAACAAAATGGTTAATAGGAACTGGCCACACATGAATTAAAGAATGATTAGATCTAAATGAATCAAAAACAGTCAAACCAGTCTTGTATGCTTTCCAAGTTGATTTGGCTGCTGACTCACTCAGTAGCCGTCTAGATTCCGCTCCTAGAGCTTCCAAAGATGCTCTGGGAACGGCGTACTGTCCTTGTCTGCATGCGGGGCCAGCCTCCGAAATCTCTGCATCTGAAAGCGAGAAAGTGCATCACTTATGTCATTTAATTTTCCAGGTATGTGCTCAGCACGTAACAGTACATTACATTGTAAACATTTGAGAACCAAGAAACGCAATAGCGCCATTATGCGTGGGCATTTTGCAGTCTGTTTATTAATTACTTGAACAACGCCTTGGTTATCGCAATGCAAGATTATTTTCTTCGAGTTGAGCTCATCACCTCATATTGATAATGCTACGCATATAGGAAACAACTCTAAGAAAGCAATATTTTGTCCTTTACGTTCACTGAGAAAGTGTGAGTCCCAGGAGCCTTGAGCCCATCTGCCACTGAAATAGGCCGCAAAACCCACACTACCACTTGCATCGGTATAAAGATGTATGTCAGAACTAAAGGACCATTCTCGATCTAATAATGCAGACACACCATTATAGTTGTCGAGAAATGTTAACCACATCTTGAGGTCACCTTTCACCCCATTTGTTAGACGTTTGAAATGATATGGTTTGTTCACCCCGCGTGTTAAGTCAATCAGTCTCCTCATAAAGGCTCTCCCCGGAACTAGCGCCCTACAAGCAAATTGCATTGAACCAATTAACTGCTGAATCTGTTTTAAAGTACTTTTGTTTTTTGCGAGCATGGTGCATATTAATGATCGCAATGCCGCTACTTTGTCCTGGGGGACACGAACAACCCGCAAGTCTGAATCTAATTCGAGGCCTAAGAAAATTAATCGAGTTACCGGACCTTCGGTCTTCTCGGTTGCTAATGGAATTCCTATATCATCACAAATATATTTAAAACAATTCATTGAGCGTAAACATTGTTTGGTCCCAGGGGATCCCAACACTAAAAAATCATCAAGAAAATGTATGACATAACAAGGTGTTATTGATTGTCTAAACCACCACTCAATGAATGAAGAAAACAGTTCAAAAAGCTGACAACTTCTTGATAGCCCCATAGGTAAACACTTGTCATAATAGTATTTTCCCCCAAACTTGAAACCAAGCAACTCGTAATCATCCGGGTGTATTGGCAATAGCCGAAATGCTGATTTAATATCAAGCTTACCCATTAGTGCCCCTTGACCCAGATCCCGCATGAGATTGACTGCGAAATCGAACTTAGCATATTGCACTGTGGAATCAGAATCACTAATAAAATCGTTGATGGACGAGCCAGCTGGATATGACAAATGATGTATTAGGCGAAATTCACCGGCCGCCTTTTTCGGAACCAGGCCCAAGGGGCTAACTATTAGGTTTGGTAATGCACATCTGTGGGTAATGGTGGTTCGGCAAACGGGCCGGCGACTCTGCCAAGTTTAATTTCATTCCTGATTTTCCTTATTGCTACATTTGTATTATCAATAACCGATTTTAGATTATGCGCCTCCCTGGGAGATCTGGGACCGGTATATTTTACCCGAAAACCAGATTGGAAACCGTTTATTAACGTGATACGTGCATCATGGTTTGGATAATTATATAGCGCTTTATTTAATCGATCAAATTTAATAGGTGTGGGGGCTAATTGACTTGGACCGTGCAAACCTGGTGAACTAGACGCCTGAATTGAATTGCCCAGTTTGACCACCTTTTCCCCGCCTGCAAGACAACTTGTTGTGACCCTTTGTGCCACACGATTGACACTCGTGTGGGAACATGCAGTTGCTTCTGGAACAGCCTGCGCTGGAATTAAAGGAGAAACAAATTTTTCGTCGTTTCTGACTAGGGTTGGCTGCGGCCGACTGTTGAACGAAATTGGGACTACGAAACGAACTATTTACCCCAGAACTGACTGGTGTAAATGTTTCAAGCCATAGCATTCCATCTATTACCGCCCAAGATCTTGACGGTTGAGCGGCCTGGGTCATACGGAAATTAAGATCATAATTCCTCCAAGAAAACCCCCCAAACTTTTTAAATGCAAAACGTATCAGGGCCATATAGCGTAATAACTCGTGGGCCCGTGAAGGGTGGCTAGTAATAAAAATGGAAATAAAAACATTGAAAGCGGTCGTCCAGTCAAAAATTGATGTAATTTGGCGATGACTAGACTGTTGCTGTAATAAAAACTGACCAGGGGTGTCAGGGTTAATGGCAAAGTTGTACTTGGGAGATGAATCGCTAGCTGCTGGGTTCGCCACTGGAAGTAGCAAAGCGAGTTCAACAAAGCTAGATGCACGGATTTTTGCTTTCACCGCATCTGACACATTGTTACCTAGCAATGAACATGAGGATAAAAGAGAAAATGGTGCAGGGTTATTCATATGCGGAGACACAGAATTCAACAACAGTGGGGGCGTTTGCTCGGTATCAAAATTACCAATAGACGGCTGAACTAAGACCGCTGACTGAATCGCCGGATCAGGCACAACATCAGCTGCATTGGGAGCCACTTGCGAATTAAGATCAAGGGCTTCAGATAGGAGGTTTAGTCCAGTCCCAACTACTCCCTTACCTGGTGTTTGCGCTGCTACCGCCTTAGCCTTTGCCGGACGCCCCCGCCCCCTTGTTGAAGCTCTGGTCTTCGGCATATTATAATCCAAAACACACGGCACAGGAACTAGGAATCCAAAGAAACTAGAACTTCAGCAAACAATAGATCAAACAAGTATTCCTAGATATAGCACTGAAAATGAAAGATAGTACTATATTAATATTTTGTAAGATTAAGTTAAAAATTGCTTTAAAACACAATTTAAAATTGTGTGAGCGTACTCTGATAAACGTGTACAGTATATGACAGCATGCCTCGGAGTGGACGTGGCAGGAAAACGGTAGGCAAATACCACACGCTGCTGTCAATCACACAAGCGCGCGAAAACGCCAAAGGAGGTGGGCGTAGCTTTCGATAAATCTATGTAATGCAGATAAACTGCATTAAATTTTGATTATGACCAGCAGCACCCGTTCAGCTCCCAGGCGGTACCAGACTAGATTTAGAATTTCACAAGTTTGAAAATAAATCAGAACATTTAAATAAATAAACGTTAATAACCAAATAAGTAATAAAGTAAAAACTAACTTTTAAAAATGACTTTTAAAAATGACTTTTAAAATAACTTTTGAAAAAACATTTAAACACTAACTTTTAATTTTTTTTTAAATAACTTTTGAAAATAGAATTAAACATTAACGTTTAAAAATTACTTTTAAAATAACTTTTAAAAACAACTTTTAAAAATAACTTTTAAAATAACTTTTACAACAACTTAAAAAAAAATTAAAATTTTTTTTTAAAATAACTTTGAAAATAGATTTAAACATTAACTTTTAAAAATAGATTTAAACATTAACTTTTAAAAATTACTTTTAAAATAACTTTTAAAAACAACTTTTAAAAATGACTTTTTAAAATAACTTTTAAAACAACTTTTAAAAACAACTTTTAAAAATAACTTTTAAAATAACTTTTAAAAAACTTTTAAAAACTACAACTTTTAAAATAACTTTTAAAAATAACTTTTAAAATAACTTTTAAAAATAACTTTTAAAATAACTTTTAAAAATAACTTTTAAAATAACTTTTAAAAATAAATTTAAACACTAACTTTTAACTTTTTTTAATATTTTTTAAATAACTTTTAGAAATAGATTTAAACACTAACTTTTAAAAATAACTTTTAAAATAACTTTTAAAATAACTTTTAAAATAACTTTTAAAATAACTTTTTAAATAACTTTAAAACACTTCTTTTTTTTTTAAATAACTTTTAAAAATAACTTTTAAAAATAACTTTTAAAAAAACCTTTTAAAAAAACTTTTAAAAAAAACTTTAAAAAAAAACTTTAAAAAAACCCTTTTAGTTTTGTATTTATTTTTTTCAATTGAATTGAGAGTCTAACATCTCCTGTGCTTGCACACCCGCCTCTGCCTGGAGGTCATAAACCTTTGGCCTGTGTTGTTGTCTAGATGGCAAAGTTCCCTTAGCTTCAGCACATGGTATTCAAGAGTTGATTGACTGTCAATGGGGTTCACAGACCTCTCCAGGTTCAGTTGGTTAGGGAGGAGAAAGGCTCTTCCTTAGGTTTGTTACGCTGTTTTGGGCCTTGATTGGATTCACAATGTTCTTGTCGGTTAAGACCCAGGACGATGGGTTAAATAACCGAATCTTGAAAATAATGAATAATGAATAATGAAATAGTTGCCTCATTGTGAGCTGAAAAAAATGTGACGGGAAACTAGTAATCGAGTTTCAGGGGCCTAAACAATGTATTATGATATTCAAAGTTCATTATTTGTGTTTAGAATTTAGATTTAATGTGAATTGAAACACAACACATTTGGTATTTTTATACATCAACAGATAAGTGTATCAGCTCAGCCACATCTGAATATTTGTATTTCAATTCATATTAAATGTAAACACAAACCATGCACTTTGAATATCATAATACATTGTTTATGTATTGAACTATGGCTCTAGTAGGTTTTAATTGGCATACTTCTTATGAAATGCCATAATTCTAGCAATATAAATATGTAATCATTTTAAAAACTATCACAGTCTGTATGTCGGTGACCGTCCGATACTACAGTGCGTTCAGGTTGTTAAGAAGATCGTAACACACGTGTGGATAACACTAAATTTGAAATAGCGCGGTAACTCACATAATGAGGTCATGCTACAAATTAAACTGAATGACGATAATCGATTGGCATCAAGCATCGCTGCACATAACAGGAATGAATAGAGCTGCTTATCCCTTCAGGTATTCGTCTCAGATGAAATCTATGAAATTGTGATATGTTGTAACACAAGTGGTACGTACACTTTAACAGATATGAAAATGAACCTAATGTCAACAGGTAGATTTGTTAATGATTTTATAGTTCCAATTGCTACCTTTATCGTTCGGTATTCTAAAATAGGGACTCTTGCCGGAAGTGCTGAGCATGACCAGACGACGGTGGCTACGAACGGCCGTTAATTTTGAATTTCCGTTGGTTTCAATGTAACAATGGATTTTGATTATATGACCCCATAAAATTCATCATAGGTTAGAAGAAAATTTTTCCAATCCAAAACCGTTCGGGATGGCTAATCATCCCAATTGTAAATGCTATTTTTTGAATTTAAACCGTTGTTAAGCGGTCGTCCCATTCACTTGATCAGGTAACCTCGTTCGCATATTTTAACCTGAATACTCGTGAATACGCCTATGTCCAGCGTCGTCTGAGCATGACCGAAATAGTGGTGCGGCGCCCTTGAGGACGCACAACCAATTCAGTCTCGAAATCCCAGACGACGGTTGGTCACGCGAAACCTAAATTTTGAATTCGTATTGGAATAACACGTATAAAACACATAACATAACATAACATAATTACATTTATAAAGCGCTATCAACACTGTTTCTAAGCGCTGTGCAATAAAGAGTACTACTATAAAACATGAGCAGGAAAATATACAACAGCTCATTGATTTAAAACCACAGTGCCTCCACGAATGTTAATCTTATCATTTTGAAAAATTCATCTAACCAATCCAAAACCGTTGGAGTTGGCTAACCAACTCCATTGTAAATGCTATTTTTTTAATGATTTTCATCGTTAACCGGGCGATGACTGTTAAACATATTTCAAATGGCGCACTCCCTCTGATCTGGAATGTAGAAAAGAAATGTTACACAATAAGCATACACAATTGAAGGGGTGGGTGGGTCCAATAACTTAGCACTTTAACTTAGCACTTTATTGCACCATGAAAGTAAAACGACCTTACTTTCATGATAGCACCCACCACCCTTCAATTATGAATTTTTGAGAATACTATAAAAATATACAATTATATTATATACACACATGAGAGATTCACTACGCCATGAGCTGGGTCATTCGGTGTATTGACTTTTCACCCGTTGGCTTTTACTGCATTGACATAAATCCTTATAGACAATTTACAAAGGATGTGGGAGGAGTATTTTTTTGTTGATATAGTGTCGATTTTTTTCGGCCGTTTAAATGAGAATCGATGACCTCGATCATGGCGCGTGGTTTGTGCCACGCGCCGGAGGACATGTCTTAGAATCGGAGATGAATTTGTATTACATTTTAGAGCATGTTAGACCCCGTGGAGAAAGGAGGGGGGGGGGGGCGGAAGTATGCAGAACTTAATTCAACCTTAAATAGTAAGTAAAGATTATTTGTGTCAACTCCACGTGTCTTAGAATTAAACATGTCTTTTAAAATACTATTTAAATCATTTTAGACTCCACGCCGTTCGGAGGGGAGGGGGGGGGGGGGGGGGGGGGGGGCGGAAGTAGGCAAAACTTGTATTCAAATTTTTTTTCCTCATTAAAACGTAATTCGTTTAAAATTATATTTTTGATATTTAAAAAACCCGTTTTTCTCCGAATTGTGTTCCTACGGGGGCCATATCCAAAAGTATGTCAACTGGAAGAGACATACTTTTCATTTTTGATTGTCAGTTTATTCCAGTTGGGAATTTAACCAGCTCAAGTATGTTATTTGAATAAGCACCCATTGTACTTCAACTGCAAACCAAAGAAACCCAAACATGACGGAGTATGTTGCCGTAGCAACACTTTTTTGTGTGCGAGGGACGGAATTTCTCTGTAATTTTGCGAGGGACGGAATTTTACACTTTTAATGGTCTGCTTTTCCAGTTACACTGATTAGACAAATTAATGATATTATTTGAACAAGTAGCCAATACACTTCAACAACAAAGACAAACAAAATAGCTAGGATGAATTGTGTTCCTGTAGCAACACATTATTTAAACTGCGAGGGACGGAATTTTTTATGTAGTCGATTCCGTCCCTCGCATGGACAAAATGTGTTGCTATGGCAACTTGCTTAACCGTGGCTACGTTTTTTTTCTTGCATGTTGTAGTGTATTGGTAGATCATTCATGCCATATACTTGCGGTATCTAATTTCCTAACTGGGATATCAGGATAATTAAAAATGTCACTCAAATTCCGTCCCTCGCAAAAACGATGGTTTTGGATATGGCCCACTAGCGAAAGTTAAACTCTCGTATTTCTGCCATTTCGATAAATAAACATGATAAACTTTAAATCGTTTAAAGTAATCATTTACGTCTATGACACGTGTCCGAGAAGTCTTAATGTTGCAGGGTCTTGCATTAAAAGACAGTGGGGTGGAGAAAATGAGCATTTATACACAGCTCTATAGAGAAAATTTTACATAATCGTCGATATCTCGAAAAGAAAATCATTATTACACACTTTCTTTTTTCAAAGTAACTTTTTGGGGCAAATCCCGCTAGTCATAACAATGTGAGAGGCGTTAAAAAAGTGTGGAATAAATTTAGTTTACAATGGAAATATTGCCTGTTGTATCTCGAACATGAGAGATTCACTACGCCATGAGCTGGGTCATTCGGTGTATTGACTTTTCACCCGTTGGCTTTTATTGACATAAATCCTTATAGACAATTTACAAAGGATGTGGGAGGAATAGGTTTTTTATATATATATGTCGATTTTTTTCGGCCGTTTAAATGAGAATCGATGACCTCGATCATGGCGCGTGGTTTGTGCCATGTACTTTTGATTTTTGTTAAGTAGTATAATATAGTATAATTTGTGGCCAAGACATACAACAGAATGATTCTCAACAGAATAAGACCTCACCTAGATGAACTACTTCGAACTAACCAGAATGGCTTCCGCGAGGGAAGAGGCACTAACTCACACAATCTTGGGCTCAGGAGAATCATCGAAGGTATACATTCCAATAATCTCTCTGCAGTCATAACATTCATTGACTTCAAAAAGGCATTCGACACCATACATCGTGGGGAAATGATCAAGATACTCAAAGCATACGGTATCCCACAAGTTATAACAGATGCAATTGATGAAACTTACAAAAACACCTGTTGACACCTGTTGACAATCCAACAGTAACATATGGAAACCTTGTCATAGCAAATCAAAAAACTGCCGAGAAACTACTACCAAAAATATGTAAGAAGAGGCAAAAGGCACTGTGTTACAGTAGGAAAGTAGAAACTGCCAGAAAGAAGCTAAGACAGAAGTATGAAAAACATGTCACAGAAGACAATAAAGAGTCTGCACATGAGTTTGAAGCAGGTAAACGGGAACTCGACCAAGCCTATGATGAGGTCAATTCTGAATACCTGGACAAGAAATTAAAAGAAGTGAAAAAGGCATCTCTAAACATGCAACACAGATTATCTTGGGGGCTCATTAACGAAGTAAGTGGAAGGAAACCTCAAGGACTGGAATCCTGAAAGGAAAGACAAAGGAAGAACGTGTCAACAATTGGTACTGCCACTACCAACAACTCGGAAATCAACCGGTAGTGACTGACAAAGATGAAGACATCCCAAAGATTTTCGAAGAACTACCAATTAAGTGTACTGCCTTCAATAACAGGCAGTTGTGGAGAGGACAACATTCCACCTGAACTCCTGACAAGATGCAATCTTGATGATATAATACTGGACATCTGGAATAAGGCCCTCCTAGAAAAGCAAAAACCTGACCAGTGGGCAATATTGAACCTGATTCCAGTCCCAAAATCTGGTGACCTAAAAGTCAAGCAGGAAACTACAGAGGCATATGTCTGAACTCCATTGTGGCCAAGACATACAACAGAATGATTCTCAACAGAATAAGACCTCACCTAGATGAATTACTTCGAACTAACCATAATGGCTTCCGTGAGGGAAGAGGCACTACCTCACACATTCTTGGGCTCAGAAGAATCATCGAAGGTATACATTCTAATAATCTCTCTGCAGCCATTACATTCATTGACTTCAAAAAGGCATTCGACACCATACATCGGGTGAAAATGATCAAGATACTCAAAGCATACGGTATCCCACAAGTCATAACAGATGCAATTGATGAAACTTACAAACACACAAGAGCCAAAGTGATATCACCTGGTGGCGACACGGAACTGTTCGACATCCTAGCAGGAGTACTCCAAGGAGATACCCTTGCCCCCTACCTATTCATAAGCATCCTTGATTATTGCTTAAGAATAGCTATCAGTGGGAGAGAAGAGGAACTAGGATTCACCATCAAGCCTAGACAAAGTCGAAGAATAGGGCCAAAGAAAGTCACGGGTCTTGACTTTGCAGATGACATATAGCGTTACTTTCTGACACTAAGGAGCAGGCACAGAAGCTGCTGAAATATGTTGAGGAAGCAGCACTCAAACTGGGCTCCACATGAATGCCAAGAAAACCAAATGCATGCGGTAGGCCTACAGCTAACAATCTCTGACGGAAGTAACCTAGACAACGAAGAGGACTTCAAATACCTGGGAGCTTGGGTAGGTAGTAGCCAGCATGACATAAAAAAAAACCCGTAAAGCACTTGCTTGGAAGGCCTGCAATGCTCTGAACAAAGTGTGGAAATCCAGCCTCTGTCGAAAAATCAAAATCAGACTTTTCCAAGCTACTGTTCAAAGTGTTCTACTGTATGGAGCTGAAACATGGACCCTCACCAACAGATTGAAAAAATCTCTAGATGGATGCTACACTAGAATGCTGAGAACTGCACTCAACATCAGTTGGAAAGACAGGGTATCGAACAAAGACCTGTATGGAAACTTACAAAAGGTATCACAGATCGAAGGATGAGATTTGCCGGGCATTGCATGAGAAGAGAAAATGAGATAGTATCTGACCTTCTGCTATGGAGACCCAAACACGGACACACATCTGTCGGCCGCCCAGCCTTAACATTCTTGGACACCTTGGCGAAAGACACAGGACTGAATGATGAGGAGATGAAAGCATGCATGAGGGACAGAGGAATAGTGCTTAGGCTTAGGGATGCAGACCAAGGCTACTGCACTATTACACCCGTAAGCATTGTAAGTAACTAGCGGGCACCTGCGCTTCGCGCGGGACCCGCTAGATGAGTAAACCTGGGCGGTTAACTTGGGTTCGATGAGTGAACCTGCATGGGCGGTTAATTTTGTTTTGTTTTTGAGAAGTACTGCATTTTTGGAGGGTGGAGATGGGACACTAAAGTAATGTCCCTTAATTGTGTTGGTACGGTCAAGCGTGCACGGGGAAGACTTTCCCACTCCTGGATGTGTATGCCACTGATTTACATCTTTTATTCTATAACTTAATATAATATGGGGTATAATTTGTCGTCATGTCAAATTGGTAGGCTATAATTAAGTACATCAATGGCAACAGGCGATTTGTTTTTTCTCAGGTTTGCCATATGGGACATGCATACGTGTAAGCCTAGGCCCACGATTTGAACAAATAGGGGACGTGGGGTGATTCTAAACACAACAATAACCGTAAGCAAGCGATAATTGGACGTAATGTGTAACTATACAATAGACAGGATTGGGACTACATTTGTACACGTTTGTATTGTAGTGTACGGTATAATAACAGATGTTTTTTTTCAAATGTAATGTTGTCAAAATGTATTTTTAAATGATAGTTTGTGTGCCGAACAACCCACATGTAATGTGTGCGTGCGCAAAAGCAATGAAAATGAGCAGGAAATTGAAACAAAGCACGCACTACATCATGCAGAAACGGCAAAATATACATCAATCGTACTTGGATGGTACTTGGATGGTATTCCCGTTTTATTGGCAGAAATAGAACTGTAAAATGATATGCATCAGGGGGTTAAAAATGACGGCAGAGGCGCCATGTGAAAAGATCCGACTATACCTGAACATGGACCAGGAAAACACACTGAAACCGAGGAAAACACACCGAAGCATATTAGTAGAACACCAGTATTTATATATTAAAAATAGTAGAAAAAACTGAGTAAAAATCATTGTTGCAAGACTCCTGGTAACTTGCTGCTCATTCTACTTATTCAGAGCTTGCTGGTGTCGTAGGAACACACCGACAACACATAAAAACCCGTCGGGATCCGCGTCGTCGCCGCGCCGTGGACCAGGAAAACACACTGAGACCGAGGAAAACACACCGAAATATATTTCTGTAAACAAGGGCGTCCCCAGACCCTTTTCATTGGGGGGGGGGGGGGGGGGGGGGGGGGGGGGTAGTAAATGTCATCAATTGCCGACAGAGCCATTTGTGCCGACAAAAAAAATGTCGGCACGCTTCGCTCGCCGGAATTCATACACGCATATATATTTTAGTATGGACTGTATGGTCAAGAGCGTCAATCAGTTTTCAGACATGGGGGGGGGGGGGGGGGGGGGGGGGGGGGGGGGTGGGGGACACAAATTTGATAATGATAATTGAAATGTTAAATAAAGCAGCGTATCCAGGACTATTTTGATATGGGGCATACAACCTCAAGCCATCTTGTTTATCTTAAATAATGAAGCGTTGAAACTAATACAACGCGCGCAAAAACCCTGCAGAAAATATGCGCGCACAATTTTCAGTTTTTAAACTAAAATGATCATGGAAAACTGTCCTGAAGCTTTCTTGAAGCGCGCAAAAAATTGGCATTTCTAACACTTAAATAGTCAAGTATGACGTTATGAAGTCCTGATCCAAATCATATGGTTTGAGGGCCATTATAATGTTAAAACCTGTAGAAAATATGCGCGTAGAGCGCGCAAAATTTTTCAGTTTTTAAACTTAATTGGTCATTAAAAACTGTTTGGAAGCCTTCTGATACTATAAATTAAGCTTTAATAATGAAACAACATTGAAACTAATACGCGCGAAGCGCGCAAAATTTTGCATTATTAACACTTAAAGGGTCCAGTATAACATTTTTAACGTCACCCATATAATATTTGGTTTGGTTCGAGATCATTATAATGTTGATACCTGTAGAAAGAATGCGCGCAAAGCGCAAAAAGATTTTCAGTTTTTAAGCTAAAATGGTCATGGAAAACTTTCCTGAAGCCATCTTGTTCAGCTTGAATAATGAAACATTGAAACTAGTACGCGCGAAGCGCGCAACATTTGGCATTTTGAAAACTTAAAGGGTCCAGTATGACGTTGTTAACGTCGTTAAGGAACCGTTCATTATTTATGGTGGAGGGGGGGGGGGGGACAAATTCGAGACTTGTATGTTAAAATTACCTACCCCCCCCCCCCCCCCCCCTACAGCTGAAACTGAAAATTACATGACCCCCTGCTAACCAGTAGCTTTTTACACCCCCCCTTCCCGAAAAAAATCAACTTGACACATACTTAAGGGGCTGTCTTTACCTTTGGAATTTTGTTCATGGGTACGTTGGCAAATTTTGTTTGTGCCCTATTTGAACGGCCAATAATTTTATGATGCCCTTCTTTTCATTGTGTGAAATTAGTAATGGCGAGCGTAGCAAGTTCGAATTTTTTTCTTCATATTTATACATTTTGGGTGGTTTTGTGAGTCTTTATAACCCGAACAAGTTAGAACATTCTGAGCAGAAACGTATGATCCAGTGAAACGTTCTACTTTTGTGAGCATTGGTGCAAAGCAGAGATGAGGTGAAAAGCATGCAATAAATCACATTTTTAAATCATGAAATTGCATGGATTTTGTAACATTATACACCCTGTGGCTCTAATGTCTCGACCGTTGATGATTATATAGATGTTTTTCCACCATATCATCGATTTGCTGTTCAGAAGTAGTCTCTTTTTTTTGAAGTCGATAGGTTTTAAGAAAATATGCGCGAAGCGCAGAAAAAAAATGGCATTTACACTCTAAAATAGCCTCAAAATCACTCCAATCACCACCATCTTTATAGTTTAAAAAAATTTACACAACCCCCCTGTTCAAGAATAAAAAGTTACATAACCCCCCCTATTTCAACATATGAAAGTTATGACCCCCCCCTATAGTTTACCTCACCCCTCCACCATAAATAATGAACGGTCCCTAACGTCCCCCTAATATTTAATTTGGTTCGAGATCCATTATAATGTTGGAACCTGTAGAAAGAATGCGCGCGAAGCGCACAAAGATTATCAGTTTTTAAACTAAAATGGTCATGGAACACTTTCCTGAAGCCATCTTGTTTTTGTTGAATAATGCTAACAAAACATAGTCAACTGTTCAGTATAGACATGATACTGATAGGCCTACAGCCTGTATGTGTCCGACATCGACATAGACCTATACCATTACGTAAGATATTGATTGTGCCCCTGGTGCACACACAAATCCTGGTCTCACGCAAATAACGACAATTGTGCTTATTGTCTTACTTATATGTTCAAGTCGAAGTTAGGACAGAGTCTACTTAAACCTAAACGTTGGAGTTGGACTTACTTTTGCGATAGACTGATAGTGGTCTTGCAGAGTCTACAATCAGTTCAATGAGAGCAATTGGCCTATATCAACTTAAATAATTATAGGCGAATTATTTAATATTTCGTAACATGATTGGCCATTGGCAACATTATTGACTTGGGTTTGCATTGACAACGACAATGAAATAGGCCGAGTTAGTATAATTTAAGAGCAATACAGGTCCCACACATTGCCCGTTGGGCCTAGCCTAGGCCTATACTATTCCGACACAATTTTTTGCGTGTCTTGACAATGAGCAAAACAAAGACTTGGGCCTAGGCTGTTCATGTGCGCCGACACAAAATCTCATAAAAATGGGCTCGTTCACAGTGCCTACATTGCCTTTGTTCATTTTTGATTTGATTTGTGTTAACATAACATATAAGCCGACACAACATTATCATTTGCGCATACGATAATTGTTATAGGGCTTTCTTTCTTTCTTCCCCTTTTCCTTTCTTTCTTTCCTCTTTCCTTTCTCCTTTTTTCTTCTTTTTTCTTCTTTCTTTCCTCTTTCTCTTTCTTTCTTTCTTTCTTCCCTTCTTTCTTTCCCTTTTCCTTTCTCTTTCTTTCTCCCTTTTCTTCCTCCTTCCTTTGATTTGCCCACAGCACCAACATTTTGCCGACATATTTGATGAATGGGGGGGGGGGGTGTGACACCCCACACCCCCCTCTGGGGACGCCCTTGTCTGTAAAACAACAGTATATTTGGTAAAAAAGTAAAAAAATAGTAAAAAATCATTGTTGCAAGACTCCTGGTCACTTGCTGCTCATCATTATTCCAAGCTTGCTGGTATCATAAGAACACACCAGCAACACAAATACCTGTCGGGATCGCGTCGTCTACTTGAAAAGCCGTACATTTCTCTAAAATTAAATTGCAATTAATTCCAATATCATATTTCAGAGGGGAAAAGGCATTTGTACAGTATAAATTGAATTTATTGAATATAGTCTTGTAATTTGTAAGAGATGAACAAATTATGATAATTTTTTGTGGCAAATATCATATTTCATTCAGAGGAAAAAAAGCATTTGCACAGTATAAATTAAATTTATTAAATATAGTCTTGTAATTGTAAGAAATTAATAAATCAAGATTTGTCGCGTGTTCGTGTCGTGCTTCTTGAAAAGCCGTACATTTCTTTAATATTAAGAATTCAAACTCCTACCACATTCACTGTTATGAAGAAGCATATCACAAAATCCGCGATAAGTTCTTCATACTCCATTTTTAATGCCAGATATGAACCTCAGTGGAACGTTCATAAATTTATCTAGTCTGCTTTCCTTCCCGCCATGGTATTTATTTTCTTCTTTTTCTGCTTTCTTTCTTGTGTTTAATTATTAGTTGTTTGTCTTTGTCTAATCCCTGCATGAGATTGGAATGGATCTCAGTTGTTCCTGGGCATTGTATGTTATCTTCTTTTGTTGTTTAATAAAGATGATCTATATATATATATATGCAATTAAAGGTAGATGTTCCGATTTTCAACTTGAAGTTTTCTATTTGACATGAAAGTTCATCCTCAAAAAAGTCGTATTCCAAAGTTTGAGTTGCATAACTCTAATGGTTCTTATTGTAGACGCACAAGATGCCGTGACATGTGCCCATTGAGTTGTACACAAACTATATTGGTGATTAACCACTTTTTGCGGTAATTCGATGTTATTTCACCGATTTCTTTGTAATCATACTGATCTGGACCATCAAATTTCAGTATGTTAATCAGAAAAATATGATCTTTCACATGATATGAAAATCTCCATATGTTTGAGAAAAATCTGTGTTATGAAAATGTGATCGGGTCATCTACCTTTAACACAAATATCATATTTCAGAGGGGAAAAAGCATTTGTACAGTATAAATTTATTAGATTTATTGAATATAGTCTTGTAATTTGTAAGAGATGAATAAATTATGATAATTTTTGGTAATGATTATTAATTAGTAATATGAATATTCATGATTAACTTGGGATCCTCTTGGATCATCTCGGTTCAACCAGGACCATTTCAGTTCAATCTGGATTATTATAAATTAAATTTATTGAATATTGTCTTGTAATTGTAAGAGATGGATAAATTAAGATATTTTGTGTCGCCGCGCCGTGCTTCTTGAAAAGCCGTACATTTCTCTGCTATTAAATTGCAAGTAATTCAAATATCATATTTCAGAGGGGAAAAAGCATCTGTACAGTATATAAATTAGATTTATTGAATATAGTCTTGTAATTTAATTAGATTTATTGAATATAGTCTTGTAATTTAATTAGATTTATTGAATATAGTCTTGTAATTTGTAAGAGATGAATAAATTATGATAACTTTTTTGTAATGATTATAAATTGGTAATATGAATATTCGTGATTAATTTGGGATACTCGTTGGATCATCTCGGTTCAACCAGGATCATTTCAGTTCAATCTGGATCATTCATATTGCTAATTAATTGATTAATTATTCATATTGCTAGTGAATATTCATATTGCAAATTAGAATTCATTACAAAATTATAATTTATTAATATCTCTTTACCCCGATTTTAGACTATATTCAATAACCCAAATGGCCGCCCATACAACGTCGGTAATATATTCAGTGGAGTAGGCCACCAGTCAGAAGCAATGCCCCCTGATTCCCCCCAAATGAAATATGACAACATACAATGTTACCCATGACAGTGCAGTACATACCCTAATTTGCCCAGTGGTTTGACTTTTAAAGTAAAAAATAGCTCTAAAACTGGTCTGATATACGGTCCTACTTTTAGACCCAAAAACTTTTTTTAGGTGATTTCTCCCCAGTCAGAAACCATGCCCCCCCCCCCCCCCCCCTAATGCCCTCCCCAAATGAAATATGACAAAATACAATGACCTATGACAGTGCAGTACATACCCTAATTTGACCAGTGGCTTGACTTTTAATTTAAAGTAAAAACTCTAAAATGGTAATGCTGGCGCCGCCACTGGATTTGCCCCCCTAGTCAGAGGCCATGCACCCCCCCCAAAAAAAATGAAATAGGCCTACCTAGTTATACGCCCATGATTAGTATTGCAATTATAAAAAATAATTCAAATATCATATTTCAGTCAGAGGAAAAAAGGCATTTGTAAAGTATAAATTAAATTTCCAATTAATAAAACAACGTTATCGTTGTACAAAAATAAAGACAAAGAAAAAACGGCGCCAGTGAGATTCGATCCTCGAGATGCTATCTCATTGTGTGTATACACGGTATCCGGAGTAGTAAACATCCGTCTGCAACGCGCTAGTCGATCGGGCCACCTAGCCAGACACGATCTTGACTGTCAAAGAAAAAAGAAATACCTTTTGCTTCGCAACATCGTATACCCTGGTTCGGGGTAACTTTCGGTCTAAAATACAAAACTACGCAAAAACTAAGAAGATTTCGTCAGCCATGAGGGTTCTAATTAGTAAATAATGATTAATGCACAAACTTTTAAATATTTATACCGACTTTAAATTCGTTGGGGGAAGTGCAGAGGATTATTTCGGTTCTGAGGGTAGCGCAAGCGGTCTTGGGAGATTAGTGTGATTTTAGGGTTTAGGATGGCTTTACGTGAATTGTAATATAGATGATCAATCAAGTGTGAATTAAAGCACATTCCCTATAGGTGCGCACGCAAACTGCCGGGCACTACGTCACCGGTCACACCATCTATACGCTACTTGCACGGTACAGATGGAACTATTGAAAGCGAGGCTCTCCCCTCACCACGCACTATGGGGGCACTACACTAAATCCTTGCGCGTTTGGTGTAGGGTTCGGAGAAGTAGTACCTATATCAATTTGATCATCGTCCCAGGGGGATACAAAAAGGAAGTAAATCTTGCTCATTTTTTTAATGAAAAAGATAGAATAGAACCTCAGCATTGCTAATGTGGTCAAAAATCGTCGGAATCAAATACGCACAGGAGCCTAGGCTGCGGAAGGATATCGTTGCCGAAACCGGTGAGGAAGCAAAAATATCGGTTTAAAATGGTGAGGGCTCTGTTTAGGTGCCCGTAGCGAAAAAGTTGATCTAGATGGGTCAAGAAAAATCAAGTTTACAATCAAATTCAACACATATCTAATACATTCATGCGAAATAAAAACTTCCATCATTGTTACGTGGGGTAAAAATACGGTCTTGAAAAAGGGCCGAAACGCGCAGCTGTAGCACGATTTAGGAGAATTACAACAAATGTGAGGTATTGATTCATCACAATTTTTCATCACAATTTTTCATTGTGATGAAATGTTGTGATGTTTCAAAATCTCACATCGAAATTTCTATTTCTTATGTAGAATATTATATTGTGATGAAATGATGTGATGTTTCAGAATAACGCGTCACTTTTTTTTAGTTCTTTTGTTTTTTTAATTCTTTTTGTGATGAAAATTTGTGATGTTTCAAAATCTCACTTCGAAATTTCTATTTCTTATGTATAATATTATAATATTGTGATGAAATGATGTGATGTTTCAAGATAACGCTTCACTTTTTTTAGTTCTTTTGTATTTTATTATTTTTGTGATGAAAATTTGTGATGTTTCAAAATTTCACTTCGAAATTTCTATTTCTATGTATAATATTGTATTGTGATGGAATAATGTGATGTTTCAAAATAACGCTTCACTTTTTTTTGAGTTCTTATGTATTACATTATTTTTGTGATGAAAATGTATGATGTTTCAAAATCTCACTTCGAAATTTCTATTTCTTATGTATAATATTATATTGTGATGAAATGTTGTGATGTTTCAAAATATCGCTTCACTTTATTTGAGTTCTTATGTATTTTATTTTTTTGTGATGAAAATGTGTGATGTTTCAAAAAATCGCTTCCTTTTTTTAAGTTTTCTTATTCCTTTGTATTTTGTTTGTTTGTGATTTAACGTGAGATTTCACAAAAAGCGTTCACTTTTTATTTGATTTTCATATGAAATTCATGATTTTGTGATGAATCGATAATGTTTTAATATCTCGCTTTTATTTGATCTTTCTATTTCTTTTATTTTATTATTTTATGATGACATTTTGTGAGGATTAAAAAAACCCACTTCGACGTTTTCTCTAAATGTGTTTTAGCTTATAAAAAGGTTGGACTATTAAGATCATTACTTTATACAATCAAATTAATTATGCGCTTGTTTTTTGAAAAATAACAATAAAGCTAGTATAATTGAGTAATAATTTTACATTAAAGTTTGCATTAATTTCTATATCACTTGGATTTCAAAAGAAATTGCAAAGGGTGTAGTTGAATTGATCCATCAACCTCGTGATACTGAAGTTGACACTTTACCGGGCGCTTTACCAATTGAGCAATTCGTCTGTCTATGATATTATTTAGATAGTAATACAACTTTATAGTATTGAATATTGAATACACTAAACTCATTCATGCTAATTTCTCTAGATCAAAAGAGGGCGCCGGTGGATGGAGTAAAAGTCAGGAATGCCTTACATGCATTGGCACTCATTTACTGTGACCGTGATCGGCTCCAGTTCCAATATTATTATCATTAGTTACTCAAAATGTTTACGGATGCACACCAAACTGAAACGCACCCTTCAACGTGTCAGCAATACATGTACTAGCATCAAAGCCACCTCGGTCAAGAACAGCCTCCAAATACGCCGCACACACATAAAATGGATTTGAAAAACCAAGTCCAAACAGATTGCTTTTAAATCTTTCTGAGGGTAGATTTTAATCCAAAAAGTTTTACCCCCATCGTTAGCCATTTTCACTGGAATAAACTTTAATCACACTTCCCGTTATTTCTGCTCCCTTTCATGCAAATTAGGCGCCATTCTGATCAGAACTAACGGAGAAATAAGGATATCAAACAGGCAGACAAACACACACCGTTTCCAGATTGATAGTAAGACTAGCTACGCTCGGGTCTCGCTAGATGATGATGCCACAAAACCTACCCCTGAAACCGCATAAACCCCCTACACCCCCCCCCCCCCCACACACACACACACATAAACCCGTAGAACCGCACCCTCAGCCCCACCCCCACATACTACACCAAACAGGTTGATTTATCATATCATAAACCTCCTAAACCATTTCCAGAGGCTATACTTTATTAACCCTTGTTCTTATTTGTTGTGCGCATACACAGGCTAGATTGAGATTTGATTGCTTGCCTGATTTTGAATTTTTTAGCATGCGCAGTCAGGGATGATATAAGTGTACCCGCTTGTGTCAATGACCAGGAGGATCTTTGCCGTGCATGTATGGACGAGGACAATACGTCAAATTATACAATTGTTTCTATTTTATTCAACGGATATCTACTTGTGTCTGACAGTTTAGTTTCTGCCATCATATTTACTGAAGAATTACTGTGCGCGCGACAATGTTGACATGTTTGAGGAGAAATAGTGTTTGTTGATGTGACATCTACTTCACCGTGTACAGTACATGTATGTATGGACGAGGACTTCAACGGATGTCCACTTGCGTCTGGCAGTTTCTAGCATCATATTTACTGAAGAATTACTGCGTGCGCGATAATGTTGACATGTTTGAGGAGAAATATTGTTTGTTGATGTGAATATCTACTTGTAACCATAGCTCTCCCTTTTCTGCGGATTCAAATGGATTTTACCTTTCACTTATACTCCCTGTCATAATGCCTTGGACATAATTCCATCAAATCATGAGTACGTTCGAGTTGCGTACGTATGTACGTAGGTGCGCATTGCAATACGTAGGTGCGAGTGTACGCAAATCCGGAAGTGCGTACCGGTTCCTTTAAACAAATAATCACGCATCCTAATTGGTCAATCGTGAAATCGTCACTCGCCTTAATTGACACGGCGCGTGACATTGTTCGCGCCTGTCAAGCATTTTGACGCCGCGCCCCGCAAACAACAACAGAATAAGCTCGCGTAAAATAACGCGAATTAAGGGACTATGACAGGGAGTATAGGCCACACTGCAAAACCATTGCGTATGGCTCAATCCCATACGTATAAATGACATGTACGCAAGACTTTTACGATAGACACCGATGTAATAGTTTACATCGCTAGACTTATTATCAACCGCTCAAAATTGAACTAAGACGAATACAGCTATTTTCATAATAATATAAACATATTTGTATTGCTCTCAGGTCAATTTCAACGCAGCCCTTTTATGGCAAAATGATATATGTAGGCCTATCTTATATGTACTTTCCTAATGATATACTTCTTTTTAACATGGATTGTGTTAACTTGGTTCAATAATCGTAATATGCTGCCTTTTACTACTACATGATTTATGGAAAAAAGCTAACTTTGATCATGTTAAAAGGAAGTATACTGTTAGAAAACTACATATAAGATACATTCTTTTGCCATAAAAGGGCTGTGTTGTACGTTTGGTGATTCAAAATATTTTGTAAAAGTCCTACGTATAAGTGATATATTCTGTAATGTTGCACATTTATTTACGCTAAAAGAGCAATTTAGAGTGTTTCTAGTTAATTTTCATCGTAACAAACATTTTCTCGACTGAACTACGTGTATATTTGTTTTGACTTTTAATGGCAAATTAATGAATGACAAATCGAAATGACAATGTAAATGACTAATTATCAATGAAATGATAAATTAAGATTAGGCATTTTATTGCCATTTAATTTGTCATTCATATTAAATGGCTAATTACTGATTAAAATGTAGACACATTAGTCATATTTGACAAATTAAAATTTTGTCATAAGAAATGGCAGGTTTGTGATTCAAGACATATTCTGTTATGGTGTTCTTCATTCGCTCTCTGTAGTTTCATTTTCAGTAGTCATCGTGTTTTATCCAGTTTAGTCAACGATGTCTGACGACGGGGTGCGTCGTCATGGTCCGTCAGAATCCACCAATGGTGCGTCCAAAAATTGACTGAGGGTGCGTATTTGGATGACAAAGGTCCGTCGTTTTTTGACACAGGGTGCGTCATGGTACATGAGAAGTTGGCGCACCTCGGTAAAGTGACGCACCACTCCCGGGGGTCGTATAGTGCGTCTTACAACTGATAGGTGTATAACGGGAAGTGTGATAAAGTTTATTCCAGTGAAATTGGTTCACAATCGGCTCCAAAAAACAACAACAAAACCTTTCGAATTTGGCTCACAGGTGCCACTAGAATTGCTCGATATTGTGCATTGCGCGTACCGCGTAACCAAACCGGGGGCATGGTAAACCAAAACACTGATTTCAGTGATCATAGGGATTACTGGATTAAGACCCTGTTACACCGTAGCGATTAGAGATAACGCGTTGCCGACGTGTTTGGAAATGTGGGTGTACTTTCCTGAAATTTGTCCTTTGTTCATGACATTATTATTTGGCATACGTTGTATTCGTTATTTGTTCGCAGAGGTGCGCTGGTGTTTAGGATATTTTTTAAGCATGGTCAACAATTTGAGCGGGTGATAACGTAGTGATCAATACACTATGTATACGTTGAGCATTCACTGCGTTAGCGTTTTGCATGTTTGGTGGACGTTGCTTATTCGTCAGCTGTTTGGCCATACGGTGCTTAAGAAGAAACATACACCCAACGTGCTCTACGTTCACACAGCGAGTGCTCAATTTATACATACCGTATTGATCACTATGTTGTCACCCTCTCAAAATGTTGAACATGCTATAAAAAAAACCTAGACCCGAGCGTATCACTGCGAACCCCTAGCGAACCAACAGCGAATACAACGTATACCCAATCAAATATGTCACGAACGAATGACAACTTACACACGAACATACACACCCCTACGTGCAATCGCCTCCAAACGTGGACGTAGTTTAGAACTATCCAACCGACGACGATGTGTATCACATTTTAACCGACATAACGAGGACGTTTTAAACACTTTTTTTATACAAAATTGTATCTACCAACCGCGTACTGTATTGGTACCTGTGACTGAGGACTTTATTTAAACGTGCTTTTAAATGCATTTGTGGGTTAATTGTAGACCCATGCACCTAGTCTAGAACTGTGGACGGTCCTCGGTTGGCGAAAGGTCCACGGTTAGATGGTTAGAATATGTTGTGTGTCTACGGTTGCCGGTGGAAACGCACGCCCAAATTTCAAAAATATCGAGCACACGTTAGCTGTATTCGCTTACATGTCAAAGGGCCTTTAGAACCGTTTGGGACGCAGTCAACACTATCTACAGCAGCAGTAGAGGATGATCCCCATGTAACACGCAGGAAGAGCGCGGAAAACTGCTCAACATTGTTATTTTTTTTAAAACAAGGTAGCTCTTAGTACACTCCTATCGGCCGCCTATCATATTTTCACGGTCTCTCATTACAACCCATTGTGTTTCTACGAGGGTCATTCAATAAGTTCTACCTCCTACCTCATATCTTTTCTATTATACAAGCCAGTCGTATGAAATATTTCACAATTGAAGCTTTGAATCTCAGCTATAAAATCATAGTAGATTGGTTTGAATACTTATTGTACTTTTCTGGATATGTAGTAATAACCAAACTTTCATTTAGTGCGACGGAAACGAGTAAAAAACAGCCAAATATCTCGTAAGTGCTATTAATTTGGCCAATTCTAAGAGACAAAATGTACCTATCAGTTAATTAAAATCGTTCTAAGTTACAAATATTTCTTGAAAAGACTATAAACAATACAAGGGACTGATTATTTATTGGCGGAAAATGCCCTCTTATTAGCCAGAACCAGACCAGGACAGCCATCAATTTTAACCCTACCCTAGAGAACCGCTGCAAGAGTCATAGTTGCTTTTCATAGGAACTAAGAGATCTTCATTATACAGGACTAAATGGATATATTTCAAGTCTCTCGAAGATATATAGTTTTTCTATCACCATGATCACTGACTACCTCATTAGCTATTCTAAAAAGAAAGGTGATAAAGTTACTGAAGTTACTATCATGTTAAGATTTAACATTCGAGGCATCACTGTGGCTTGACTTGTAACAACGAACATTTGAATGAATATCAGTATTCCAGGGGATACTGTCTGACGTAATATGCTGATCTAGCGGAGATCAGCATTTTTGAATCGACGTTTTGTTGTACAAAGAGGGCTGATTTTTCTTAATCCTTATAGGTGTAAGTTCATACATGTAATACAATTGTAAAAATATACAAATCCCAGTTATCATATATTTTTGTAATTGAGGGCGCTGCCTCCTCCACATCGCTTAATGCCCCTTTAATAGAGAGAGATGGATGATTCGTCACCAAAATGCAACGCCACCACCCCTTTTAGGTGGTCAGTTAAAAACACATGTCCACATGGTATAACTAATAGCCCCTTGAAAAGTGTTTCAACATTGAACAGGTGTAGAAGATGTCACTTTATATAGGCGGGGTCTACAAGGTGTTTGGATAAAAGATTGATTTTCGAATCATGTGATACATGTACTAATATTCACATAAACTATTATGTAAATGTTATGAAATGCCCGATAAAATGTAGCAAAAGTACGACTACGAGATACCTGTGGCGTAACTAGGGTTTTCATATTGGGGTTGGCAAGAAATGAAAGTGAACCGACAAGTGTTAGGGACGAAGTAAATGGGCTCGTAGTGCGTTAACATTTCTGACTTAACATTTATTTTGGCTATGATTGAGGTGCATTTCTACTTTGAAAAAGCTTCTACCAACAAATATTCCATTTTTGGGACACATGAGCGCGTAGCGGTGGACAATTTTACGTGTATGTACTTTTGACCATCATTATTCCATGATTCCTCTTGTCAAATGAACCGACAGTGCCAGTCTCAACCGACACGACAGTCAATATTGGAGGGGGCGAACCCCCCCCCCCCCCCCCCCCCCCCTCCTCGCCACATTACGCCACTGCGAGATACAATGACTATGAAAGTTCTGCCCTTTGAATGATGTTGTGACATCACGTCTTCATCAGATGAAAAGTATACATCGTCGGTTGCACTTCTCACTGACGTATAGTGTGTAGGTCACTATGTTAAGACAAGATTATCTTTTTTGTACACCAAATCAATTAACAAAATCATTATTACATTTTGGCCAAACGATTTTTCAAAACAATAGGTTATACATAACACAAACCATCAAAGTTTACCATACGTCACTACGTAATACAACCGATCATACGTCACTATGTAATATTATATGATATGGAATTCATGGTAGTAGATTATTATCAGGTAGTGTGTGCCAATAACAGACCAGCTCGAGTTTTAACTTGCGCTGAAAATGTTTTAAACAGACTATAATATTCTACGATTAACTGCAACTAAGGGGAGGCACGTAAATATATCGGAAAGGCTTTTCAGATATCTGAAATGGAATCGGAAAGGTCAAATCTGCAACTTTTTTTAAAGATATCGGCAAGTTCAGTTGTCAGGCCACGAACTAGGATGCCATCTAGAGAGTTTCAAATCTGCAAGTTGGATTTAGCAAGCTCAGGTGAGACGATATAATAGCCACTTAAAACGCCGACGCACCAATTACGCCTATTGTTATCTAGTGGTTGTAAATCTACTTCACGCTGAGCGACACTGTTGACTGAGTGGATTTGAAACTAACCCGCGCCGGTCAATATTTGACTAATGCCATACTTGCATAAACTAATTAACTAAAACGACTCATTAATGTGGATTTTGTTTGTTATAATCGAATTGTGCATTAAAAATTACCACAAAACAAGTCTAAACACATATATATCGCGTTTAGACTTTGTGAGTTGTAAATAAGCATGATAAGTTACCGTTACATTTGACCAATACGTTACTGTATTCAATGTACTGTATTCATCATGCGTGCATCCACGGCCGCACACACTGGCGGCGGAGCGACCGGGGACGAATTAACCGGGAATTAGCCCACGAGTCAGGGACTGTGAGTTGATTGTTACCAACAATTGTGCTACATATTCATTGATTGCGGTCGCCACATTATCAAGCAGCTAGTGTTATATATTCTTGTTTTATTTCAAATGTATTTATGTATATTTATTTATATATTTGGACATACACATTATGCGTCCTTCAACATAATTATATTACACAATAATATAAAATAGTACAAGTATTAATTTGTACATACTAAAACTTAGAATCATTAATAACCCTAAAACAAGTCTCATTTTATGTATGCTTCTCAGGACAAGGTCAGTGAGATTTAGTGAGATTTTGAATTTAGAATGTACGGCAAATACAATGAGATTTAGTTAGCAGAAGTTAAAACAGTTGTAGATGTAATATTTTTTTGCTAAACTCTGAAAAAACATATAGGCCTATCGCCTAAAATGTTTACCAAGGTCTTATTTTTCAACTAATCCTAATGTCCTTTGAATATGATGAAAAAGATGATAGTGTCATTTAAGAACACAAATGAATTAAATAATATCTGACCTCATCTCCGACAACTTAGAGGTCAATATAAAATTTGAAATTTGAATTAGCCGTGTTTGTTGGTTTTTTTCAGCATATTATAGGCTTAAAAACCCATATAAATTTTAACATTAGAAACATAAAGTTATGACTGACATGCTCGGAATGTGTAGAATCTTATTCTGACCTGATATTCACCATAACACTAGAATACAAATGATAAGTCAAAAATGTAAGTTAACCCGGTTGTGCAATTTTGATCAATTTTTGCTAAACTATGAACAATACATCGCCTAAAATGTTTGCCAAAGTTTTATTTCAACCAATCCTAATATCCTTAACGTATGAGAGGAAGGATGATATTGTTATTTATAAACAAAAAGGAAATATACAATATCTGATCTCATCTCCGAGAAATTAGAGGTCAAAATGACAGGTTTTAGGAAAAAGCAATTTGTTAGCTATTTTTGGCATAGCATAGGCTTGAAACCCCCTATAAATGTTAACATTAGAAACATAAAAGTGATGACTGACATCATCGGAATGTGTTGAAACTTATTCTGATCTGATATTTACCACAACACTACAAAAAAGAGAACGGAAAGTCTAACGAAATTCAAAATGTACGAAACCCGTTTCGACCGCACCACGCGACGGTTTCAGCGTCTTTAACACTTTCCACGCGGCTCTAAGTTTTACTATTGCGAAACAGAATTTTCAGAAACCTTTCCCAACTTTCAGGGTCTCTCCCATGAATTACTGAACCAATACTAGGAATGTTTGTACTTATGTCAATGCATTTCTCACTGGTGATTTAAAATATGGTAATGAAATTCAATAACTTTGACATTTTTTAAACATTTTGTGAAATTTTGGAATGTCGTCTGCAGACGACTGCCGCGTGGAAAGTGTTAAACATATTGAACTGTGATATAAAACATAAAAATGGTTACAAAAGTTTACAAATATGTACATGATAACATAGTCATAGATTGGTAGATTCATTAAATACTACAAAGTTATTGCTAATTATTTTTATTTTAGTTGGGATTTTCTCCGTTATATTTATAATTTAATGTCGGCTATGGTCCCCGTTTCAAACATAAAACTTAGAATCAATCTAAATTGGCCTAAAACTTAATTATCACCACATGGAAAAATTAAACAAGGAAACATTGATCTGTTTGTGTTTCATGTCAGGCATTAAGAAGGAAACACATTTTATTTCCTACAACATACAACAGGCATTATGAATGTGACATAATCTAGCTCTACATTTATTTTAAACCACGGATGTTCACAACGTCGTGCCCGATGCGGTCGCCCAGGCGACACAACCTTCCAGTAATTACCACGGAGTAAACGTTCTGTTCATCCAAAATAAGAATTCAGCTAGATTACATTTATTTTAACCACGATATTCACAGAGACTACCTAGAAGTAAAAGCTGTGTTTATCAAAATAAATTGTCTAATTCATACAACATGCCTTTATGAATGTATCCACATTCAGCCTGATTACATTTCTTTTAAACCCGGATGTTCACAACATCTTTGTGTTTCATCCCAAATAATTAGTTTACTCTTCTTCACCGCTGGATCACCTGTGTATAAACATTTCAACTCGTTCGCCTGAAGTAACTACTCAAACGGTCACCAACCCCCCAGTGAATACCTAGGAATTACATTGATTTGTTATACTACATTAACCTGCCACGGATTTGAGCAAATGATATATGGTAAAATGAAATGGCTGAACCTTTCTTATCATTATATTCTTTAATGAAACATAAGTTGGCTACTACGCGATTTACTTATTGTATTACATGTGTAATATATTTTTTAAAAGTGACATTTTATAAAATTCACAAAAAAACTGCTGTTCACGTGCCACCCTAACTGACGTGACTATAACCTCATGGGAGTGGTGGGTGGGTAAAAATTTGACTGCTCCTTTCTCAATGCTATCTTGACAGAGAATGAAATTTACGCCAAACCAAACATGGCGGCCTAACCCATAAAGCCTCTGATTGGTCTACAATCTATCTTGACCCCCAATTTCATTGGTCCTTACCGTAATGCCCCCAAACAACACAATAACATTAGCAACGGAACCTACCATTTTTCCAGAGGTGATAATGTTTGGTTTCAATGGACGGGCCATGGAAACTGAATTATCACCACATGGAAAAAGTAAACAAGGAAACATTGATCTGTTTGTGCCTCATGTCAGGCATTAAGAAGGAAACACATTTTATTTCCTACAACATACAACAGGCATTATGAATGTGACATAATCTAGCTCTACATTTATTTTAAACCACGGATGTTCACAACGTCGTGCCCGATGCGGTCGCCCAGGCGACACAACCCCCAGTAATTACCACGGAGTAAACGTTCTGTTCATCCAAAATAAGAATTCATCTAGATTACATTTATTTTAACCACGATATTCACAGAGACTACCTAGAAGTAAAAGCTGTGTTTATCAAAATAAATTGTCTAATTCATACAACATGCCTTTATGAATGTATCCACATTCAGCCTGATTACATTTCTTTTAAACCCGGATGTTCACAACATCTTTGTGTTTCATCCCAAATAATTAGTTTACTCTTCTTCACCGCTGGATCACCTGTGTATAAACATTTCAACTCGTTCGCCTGAAGTAACTACTCAAACGGTCACCAACCCCCCAGTGAATACCTAGGAATTACATTGATTTGTTATACTACATTAACCTGCCACGGATTTGAGCAAATGATATATGGTAAAATGAAATGGCTGAACCTTTCTTATCATTATATTCTTTAATGAAACATAAGTTGGCTACTACGCGATTTACTTATTGTATTACATGTGTAATATATTTTTTAAAAGTGAAATTTTATAAAATTCACAAAAAAACTGCCACATAGGTTCCTTGTATTGACTTGGCATGAGGTGAGCTGCCCTATTGCGAAGTTGCCACTTCACTGCAAGGAATCTACATACTTCCCCCCCCCCCCCCCCCCCCCTCCGTCTCGTGCCAATCCGGTATTACGAGGGGGAGGAATTGGGGAAGATCCGGTGTTATTTCACGATCGCGATATTTAATATGATTAGAACTCAATGATCGTTCCAACGCCAATATTAATAGATGTCTCATATTATATACACGGAAGGTATGAATTACTTCAATTAGATTCATGACAAAACAGGCATATAACTATCTCGTGCTAACCCGATATCGAATACTTAACAAGCCCATAATTATCATATTAATCATATTGTAATTTCCCATAGAGGGTTTTCTGGTGGACAAACTGTCCTTAATGACCACCACTGATGTCATATAAACCAACATTTAAGATGTCCTTACCCAGCTGAGACACTATATGATTAAGGCTCAATTAAAGTTGTTCGTTCCACACCCAATATTTAGATGTTTCATGAATCTTAGTAAACATTATATACTCGGAAGGCATTGATTTTCTTCTAATAGATTCGATACATTTCCGGATACCCGAACCGGCATGGGCGTATATTGTACTAACGAATATCAATTAGAAACTATTTGCAGATTAGCATAATGTTCTCTTAACAAAGTTTTCAACCTTCTTTCCGGAATGTCGAGACTATCGTATGAACCAAAGTATACATCAGAATAAGCGTCCGTCTGTTTCTCCGAAACCTCTTGATGGAAAGTACTTTCAACACACCGACCAAACCATCGAGTTGACTCGGCACCCCGCCACGGGCTATGGATTGTCTGCGTATAATTACCACCAATGATCCAATACGTTCCTGTATGGATTATTATGAGAACAAAAACAAGATTTGGGCAAGCCCAAGTAAAAAGTTCGACAAATAACAATGTACAAAATATAACGAGTATGCATGAGCCTCCATCGAACTTGGTCCTTCCTTAGACCAACTATATTAATACCCAGACCTTTCTCGGATACCTATCTGAAATACAAATTTACTTTGACCATTGCATGAGTGGCTAGCTGCATTATGGTACAATACTGCCGAATTCTGCACCTATATTAACCTGGCTGCCCTGACCAACTGTATTTTGATAAGACACAAGAAACTACCGAATCCATTTAAAGGTGAATTACCTGAAATTATAGGACCTGGAAGCTATTACTAGTCAAAGAAAAAGCCTTAACAAATTATAACAAAAAATTGACGATCCCCCCATCTTCCTCACATCTTCATTTCCTCGTCAGACGTAAACATGCCCGCCATGGCGGTTGCTGTGGCCGCTTCCACTTAGCTTTGTAAACTAACGTGCCCTGGGCTTAGACCAATTAGTTTTACCCTAGGATTAGCCTGACTTCTTCAGGACCAAATTATTATATTTAATATAATTTGTAATTAATTCAAAGTCCTATCTAGATTTATTATTTAATATATTGTAATTAATCAAATGAAGCATGTTCATATGAGCGCCCATTCCTTTTTAAAGTAATTTTTATTCAAAGTATGCGAGAATTTAAAGGTTGACACTGGCCCCCGCCAACCTGAGCGAGTAAACACTTAACACGTGTGTTGGTCTGACTTTAGGTATCTGGCCGGTCTTGGCTGCAACTGGCAGAAGATGAATACATTAATCCCTCCACTACCATTGTAACAGTTGCCCCCACTGGTCGGTTTTCCCCATTCACACCAAACTTATAATCAAAACCATAATTACAATCAAATGGCTCTCATAATGAAAATTGAACCAAATTCCAACCCAATCGCCCTTGCAACATCATCCCAATCATATAATCATGATCATAAACATATTCAAAAAGTATCCCATACACTTATAAAACTCGCCCATTGCTTGTGTGTTGGATTTCGATCACGACAGGAGCATGCGCAGATGCGATTTTTGTGTAAGTGGTCTGTGATTTTTCAACATTAAATTTTTACTGTGATGTGATTTGTCGATCTGCATTAAATGCAAAAAGAAACGCCCCCGGCTCGGCTGGCCTCGAACCACCAACCTTTCGGTTAACAGCCGAACGCGCTTACCAATTGTGCCACGGAGGCGGTTACTTACTAGACTGTTTTGGTTTGTCATGTTCACCCGTACACTTCCCCGTACACTTTCTTGCAAAGTCGGGCATCGTTTTTTCTCAAATGTTGCTTGCATATTGCAGTTGCTGTCACCTTAAATACATGTGCTGTCAGTTGAACTTGGAAGCAACGTTTAATTTGAACTGTCTATTTCCAATAAAAAATACTCCAATACGGGAAAAAATTCACACATGCGTCGTATTCGCCCGGTCATGAATTAACATTGTAACATTCATAATTGAAACGTCACATTCGTTGCCAGCCGATTAAATTCGCAAGTAATGATACGAACATGCACCTTGTTCACAAACCCCAAAGGTTACATCAATCCACGGATGTTCACAACCCAATACCGATCCTGTAGTGACAAATTCAATCTGATGCATTAAACAATAATGTTTAATATTCCGCTAACCTCCGGTAATTACATTGCTCGCAATTGAAGGCTAACGTGACCAAACATCTAATTAACTTTGCCATATGATTGCCACACTGCCCCTTCGAGATAAAAATGCCTCAAAGACAATCAAATTTTATAAGCCATGTTTGTTGTGATCCTGTAATTTAATATGGTACATTATTGAACCGATATGAGCCAACCTCATGAAACTATCACTTTATCATTTAATGTATTCAAATTCAACATTATTGATACGTGCACCTGTTCAAAAAACTCCCGGCAACAGACATGCTTACTTAATCCCTGGCTATACCAATGTGGCATTATCGCATACGCTCAGCTAAGGATGATCTCTAATAGGATTTAAAGACAACAATAATGTTAACGATCGGCAATGTGATAGAGCTTTAATCATGGTTCCTTATTATTGTCAGTATCTACCATTTCCATGATCACCCGCCTCTTTGAATGCGTGTATATAAATTATATATATGGTCACGCGTTATGAACTCGCCTCCCAATAGGGTGGTGCCGTTACATTTTTTAGTTTCATGCTGTAATTTTCCTCAAATATTTTTAAAACCACAAAAGCTATCTCAACAAATTTGGTATCATTTTAAAGCCCTAATAACAAGCTATCTGCCTGCAAAATGGCATTGGTATAGCTAATACAGAATGGGAGATACAGCTGTTTGATGTTTGGGGACCAGGGGTGGTGCTGGAAGGGGTGTTTCTGGAAGGGGTGCCGCCTGTACAAACTCAATGGGGATAATCCCATGTTTTGTTCTTTTTACAATAACAAGTCATCTCCTAATGTTACAAACACCATTCTGGTCCCATTTTAAAGGATAATTAGTAGTCTTTAAGTATGTGGTTCAACAGACTTGTCAACTATTTGTAACAACTAATTAATTATGGATAAGACAATGAACATCAGCTTTCTTCCTATTCGCTACACAGTAAACATGAATAATCAGCCTCAATTTACCGGATTTATAAAAATGACAATAACAGAAAAAGTTTTCAACCTATGATAGCAAAAGTATACATTTTTGGAAAGCTTGTAACTAGAGGAATTCAGAAATGCAGTTTATATCAGGGAAGGGTTCATCCTTAAACAAATATTTTTGAAAATTCTAAAAATATATAAAATAAAAATTGGAGATATTCACTAGCCGGTATAATTACCATACCGACGTAGTAACTTTAACAATTATATATCATCTAATGGGTAATTTCATGAGGAATTCAAATATGTAAAGTAAATAATGATAGGGGTAGGTATAAAAAATATATGGATCTCGAATTAAAAATTAAAAACTCTGATATTTTTCCGAACATTTCCGATCATACCATTTTAGTTCTTAGTCATACTATAATTTTAATGGCATATTTGGTTTCCTCATGAAATTTCCCTTCAGAAAATATATACTTTTACTACCTCAGGGGGGTATACAAGCAAATATAAATGTGTAAAGTTAAAATCATGTCGTGAAAGCCAAAATCCGTGTTGTAACGCGAAAGGAGGCGAGCTTAAAACACATGACCATATTTAAATTTCACTAGCCGATAAACCCTCCCATCGATAACCCATATATCAATTATATGAAAGTATAATACGAGCGGAGAGTATAGTTGCTGCCATACTGTCAAAACCTATTATAATAACCCAGGTTTCGGAACATTTTATTCATACAGGTGTGCGCACAAACCGACAACGGATTACCTCTCCGTTAAAGACTATGACATTTAGGATTACAGGACAGACAGAAACCACTTGACCGGCCGAAGGTACACACTTCAAAATCAATATGCTAGCCCAACACAATCGTTTATTAAATCTGTGACCGCAACCCCCGGACCGCAACAAGCACCATTGTAACACCTATTGATATTGTGTAACAATATTACCTTGAACCCCCAATTATAAATCCAGGCGATTACTATAGTAGATTCATAAACTCTGGCGTATTGGTTTTGATTTTGGACCTCGTCCATTGGGCGTTAGAGGAACCAATTATGACCAATGATGACACAGCGGTTCATTTATTATTTGCGCTCCATAATCAAATGCTATTCATGATGGTGTGGCTTATGAGCAGGGCTGATCATGTAGCTTTACAATCACGACAACCAAATACTTAATCCAACAGCTTGAAATATAATCCCTTTGGAAGCGGTCACCACAATGAAAACAAATCGACCATCATTGACCGTAACCAGTTTTCGAAAGAAAATATTATGTTTGTCATTACCTATTCATTATTAAGTGGATACTTTTTATTATGTTCCATATTCATTATGAACATGGAATAAAGGAGAAACATTGAACTACAAAATATCCGTTCTACATGTACGTATTTATTTGAGAGAAGAATTGAAATAATGCAATCATTATTTTTGTATAAAACTAGTTACAAAACCATTTGTCTTAAATAAAGAAAAAGTAATAAAATAAACGATACTTTATGTACTTCTGGCTATGAGACCACATGAAGACCTTTATCAATTTTATTTGAATAACAACGCATCTTCCCGATCAAAAACACGCGGGCAATTGACAACAATTGTTTGCAGGAAAAGTTATGCGGATTATTCAGCCGCAAGTTCCCTGCCACTAAGTTTAATAATTATAGTTGTTCACCCTATCTGTACATCACAGTGCTGTTACAGGCACTGATAATGACACGGTAGTAACCTTGCATATTACGATTAAGTTTGAGTCCCTCCCATTTTTTTGCTTCTGTTACCTCTGAATGAAATGGTCAATCGGCCAATGTCTGCGAATCAACTATAGACATGATTATCAACAAGGAATTGACAGATTACATAGTAACCGGTCATGAATAGCGCACTCGTCCGAAGTATCACTGTGTAATAATGTACCTATTGGACCAACACAACAATAACACATTAGTATTAACGCCCTGGAATATAGTGTGTAAAGGAACTACCAAATCTCTAAATAATGGTACCCAAAGTTAGTGCTGCGATCGATTACGATCGGTTATGGAGGAAACAAGTGAAACTGTTATACAAGTGGAAAATTATAACTTGCTCACCAAATGTAAGGTTGCCACCACTTGAGCGCCTCCAGGAAACCGGCTTTTACTGTTGAAGATAATATCGGCGAATTGTACCCGTTCATGCCCTGGAGTAGTCGCCCCGTAAAGTATAGCCCTCCTCACCGAGCCTTAGCGGAAGTTTCCGATGTCACTGGCAATTTCAAGCTGCTTGATGCCGTTGTACTTGCAAAGACGTATTTTATCATAAGACAAAAGAGAAAAAGAACATCATCAGTACACTGCAACATTCCCTTCAATTATGAAGAACGCAAAATTCCTTTTGAGTGTGATAGTACGATTATCGTCTCCGATGAGGATTTAAACTTCGGGCGACTGATGTTTCTTCCCGAACCATATATGTGTTATTAATATACAGAATTGAACATTCATACCAACCAACTGATCCCATACAACCTGGCGGAACCGGTAAGTAAACCCCACAAAACTCATAAAATGTGAGCGACCCAACCAGCACGTTTGGGTAAGCTACAAAAACAAGCCTGTACCGTTATTCTTTTAATGAGCGGTAATAGCCTAAGTCCCCATACCAGACAGTATGTCTTCTTGGGAATTGAAATAATGATGAACTATTTAACCAAGCTACAGATTCGTATCATAAATAATATGATATCTGAAGCAAACGTTGACAATTTTGCTCAGACAAATTGCAAATATCCACCACATTTTCCGACGCAGACTCGGATGTTTCATTTCAGACAGAGAGCTATGATTTATAGCTACTACTAGCCGTAATGACACTGATATTTGAGGTTGTACATTAAATTAATTACCCTTCTTACCTCCAGTACTTGCCAGGAGTAATTAGTAGAATGCTGCTTCAAACCCGCAATCACAGTCGATGCTAACTCACACGGTAAAGAACTTGCTGATAACACGTACTCCGCCAGTCGGCCATTTGCCCAAAATTCTGCTACAATTCGGAACAAATTTACAACCTTTCCGATGCGACCGAGTTAACAGTTCGTTGTAAACAATGTGACAAATTGGTACTATTTTCTATGATTAGAATGAGTTGTACTATTTCATGTATTTTCCATACATTATCGTTTGGTAATCTTGTATCTATTACCTGGCGAACCGTTCGCTCGCCCAGCTGAATTATATCGAAGCTTCGATTGAATACGGCAAAGAATAACCGCATAAAAATTTGACTGCTCCTTTCTCAATGCTATCTTGACAGAGAATGAAATTTACGCCAAACCAAACATGGCGGCCTAACCCATAAAGCCTCTGATTGGTCTACAATCTTTTTTGACCCCCAATTTCATTGGTCCTTACCGTAATGCCCCCAAACAACACAATATAACATTAGCAACGGAACCTACCATTTTTCCAGGGGTGATAATGTTTGGTTTCAATGGACGGGCCATGGAAACTGAATTGTCAAGTTAAGTTTACAAAATTATAGTGATTGTACCGAAGAGTAGAGTCAATACACCAATAATGTGTTTATCAACAGTAACATATTTAGTCCCATCCATAGAAAAAAATAATGCTAGGCCTAAAATAATAAAAGGACACCCGGCGCGGGCCGGCCCGTGTAAGTTTTGAATCGTGAGAAATCGAATTTTGTTGTGTTTAGGCGTCGTCCGTTGGCTGATGGTATCTAGAGGAAATAGCTAGATAACAAAAGAGTATTGCATTAGTGGTATTATAATACGAATCGCCTTTATACACGGCTCGTGATTGTACATGTGAACCCACCCATTTAAACGATAAACTGAGCTAAACTCATGATCGACAGCCATTGAAAACCCAGACAAGTTAATCGTTTTACAAGGCAAGAGTCACCTATATTTCAATAGGGCTAAATCGATTGATTACCACTAAATTGGCTCGATGGCGAGTGGGCCAGGGGGCGATGTTATTTACTGTAACAAACATTTGATACCTTGACGGAGTAAAGCGTATAGTATACACATGCACAGTGTTTGGCCACATGTTTGTTACGGTTAATAAATTTGCGACCGGGGGTAGGCCTATTAGGTAGATACAAGTTTAGATATTCTTTGATTGATTTGCTGGTAGCTATTAAAAGGCTAGGACTAACTGTACTAAAGGCATACCTTTTCATAAGTCATAGACCATAAGAATTCACACCACCAAATGGTTTCCCTATGCGTTTACATGTAAAATGGTAGTTACAAAAAGCCCATTTTCTCGCTTATAAAGCGACTGGAATTTTCAATTTGACATTTTCCTTAAATGTCATGATATATTTGATCATTTAATCAAAACAAATATATATGGTATCCCCGAAAGTTCTGAGAAATAAGACCCCAAAGTTGGACAATTGGTGTAGCGCCCTCATTTATCAGAAAAAGTTTAGAAATGTTGCCAGATCATTTACAATCAAAATACATCCAAAAAACCTACAAAATGCATTGAAAATATGTCTTTTTCCACTGTGGTATTAGGTAGTAGTCCTAAAATCAGGATTAAACTACAACTTTAATCATTTGGGAGCAATAAGTACCATTTCTGATTAATTCTATAATCAATGGGCCACAGGATGAAAGCTAAGAAAAAACTTTTGATTGTCGTCTCTACAAGGACTGAAATTATTTACTGGCGTGGAATCTTAAAGAGACAATTGTTTTAATTTTTATTGTTTTTACTTTAAATTTCAATCCTCATAATGATATAAAAACTATTCTTTTGCTAAAACAATGCGCTACACATGATTTTTTTACCATTTCAAATCAGAGCCAATCTTGGCCTACCCCTTAAACATGTACTATCTACAGTAAGACAGCAAATTGTCAAAATATAACCTGGGCTTTTTGGGTCACACCAATTAATAGTTTAGGACTGAATTTGGAAAGAAGAAGTAACAGTGTCCATTTTAGTCATTATAATGTTAATTTACATCTTTCACCTGCTTTTGTAATTTTTACAGCAAAGTGGAGCACTGTGTTAGTTTAGTGTGAAATACCATGAAATATGATTAGGTTGGATATTTGGCCTGCCCTACATGCAAATTATGCTGAATCACATAAAACCTGATCATGTGAATTGATCTAATCAATGTATTTTTAAAAAAAATTTGATCATGGATACTGAAACCCTCTAGACCCCTTTATTTTAAATCTTTTTTTTCTTTTTCTTCTTCTTTTTATACATGGGGGGGGGGGCATGATGATTTGATCGGGGGATAATTTATGACTGGCAAATGAATCTATTAGAGGTAGCAATTGAAAATATGTCCCCAATTTGCACACATAACACTAATTTAGGCTAGAATTCAAAGTAAGCTTCAAAATCCAATAGCTAGGCAATGTATCCTTCCCACACTGTTGAATTTTGAAGCTTTATCAATTCAACTAGCCGATATTGTATGCCTTGATTCAACACAAAACTAACCTGAGTCATTAAATAGCTGCTTCAAGGTAGACTGGACCTCCGGTCTCTGGCATAGCCTTGCCCTAGGGATCTAGACTAATCTTTTTAAGACTGATTTCAACATAAAAAAGACACCACCTTAATCTTAATTTCACTTTCCACCAACTCTCAGATTGACCTTGTTTGCAAGGCGAGTATACTTCAAGGCAGCTATTTATTATAATTTGAACTTCTAATATGACCGTAACATAGTAGGTGAATGGCATGATGTAGTAAGCTTATCAATGATTTCATTTTTTTACACTGTTGCCGATGATGACAAGACTGTCGAATTCGGTGAGCTATTTTTTCATCGAGTAATTTGCATGTATAATTTGCTTATGAAATCGAATATTTTGCCCTATCTTACCATTGTTTAGTAGTGGAAATGTCAAATTGAACCCGATCGCAGTGAATTTCATGCAAATTGAACCTTTGTGGTAGAAGACTCATTCAAAATATCATCAAAACAGCCGATATTAAGCAGGCGATATCATAACACTCCAGCAAAGACCAGTATCTTCAGAATTCACACCACCAAATGGTTTCCCTATGCGTTTACATGTAAAATGGTAGTTACAAAAGCCCATTTTCTCGCTTATAAAGCGACTGAAATTTTCAATTTGACATTTTCCTTAAATGTCATGATATATTTGATCATTTAATCAAAACAAATATATATGGTATTCCCGAAAGTTCTGAGAAATAAGACCCCAAAGTTGGACAATTGGTGTAGCGCCCTCATTTATCAGAAAAAGTTGAGAAATGTTGCCAGATCATTTACAATCAAAATACATCCAAAAAACCTACAAAATGCATTGAAAATATGTCTTTTTCCACTGTGGTATTAGGTAGTAGTCCTAAAATCAGGATTAAACTACAAATTTAATCATTTGGGAGCAATAAGTACCATTTCTGATTAATTCTATAATCAATGGGCCATAGGATGAAAGCTAAGAAAAAACTTTTGATTGTCGTCTCTACAAGGACTGAAATTATTTACTGGCGTGGAATCATAAGGGCGAGGTATTTCGGACTTATTGCACAGTGCTTCCTGAACATTGATTTGATATTTTAATGGTACAGAGCGTTAACATAGCGATCAACTCAATTTATGTTTATAAAGAACGAAACAAAAACTGTGCATGTTTGGACTTATTTTGAGGTTATTCTTAATGTACAATTTAAGAATGATGACCAATATCCATATTGATGAGTATTTTAATTAATTAATTTGTAAAAATGAGAAAATAAGTCAGATATCGACCAGCAAACGCCAATTACACGGGCCGTTTTGATCAATAATACGGATAAACTTCCAGACAATTAATATATTGACCATCGTCACGCGCAGATAATCGCCTATTGTTATCTCTCGAGAAGCACTTGATAATCAATATTTGACTTGAAAGGAACGCTGTTTGAGTGGATTGCCGATACGCTAGTAAAATCGGAAAGTTACTTTCCGATTTGAATCTAGGAGTATTTAAAAGTGCGCTTCTAAATCGGCAATGTCCCTCCTACCCTTCGGAAAAGCCTTGCCGATACGGGCTTCAGATATCTGAAAAGCCTTTCCGATATATTTACGTGCCTCCCTAAGTCATAACAGCCAGTATGCAACTACACGAAAAGTCGTTCCTTTTCTAACCCAGCAAAGCGACCCGGAAGTATTCACCCGTAACGATACTGCTTCGCAGTCATAGTTGACCTCGTAATAGCACGATGTAAATGAGCTCTTTTCATGATTATAATCACACATTTCAAACACATTTGCCATGAAATTGTAAAATAAAAAGGCATATTATGCGAATAATATTATCTAATATTATCTAATATTGCTAATATTAGCGGTGCAAATTATTGTCATCACACACAGCCGAATTAGAGAAAAACTTGACGAAACTAAAGCCAAATTAACAGTAAATATTCCCTTTTTGAAGAATTAGGCACCAATTGTATTGATGGTATCATAATATTCATAGTCTTTTGTAACTAGAAACATGCTTAAAATATTATGAAATTATTTAGTCCTGTCAAGTGAATAGTTAATAAAATGGGTGTCCGAATCTGGCTCGAGCTATATTCATTTCGTACCGTCGTTGGGTTGTTGATGAAGTGCTTAAATCTCACGAATAGAATTAGTTTCGCTTGATAGCTCAGATGGTAGAGCGTTAGACTGAGGAGCGAGAGGTCTGGGGTTCGAAATCGATCCTTCTGCTCTGCACAATTTCATATGATATTTTTTTTCTCGTCAAAATCATTTTTCACAATTTCATCACACAAAATGCATAAATTCGGACGTTTTCATTGCAAAAACGGTATTTTTCCCAACATTTCTAATGAATTCAAACGCGGGCATGAAAATGAAGCGCGGGCGGGTTATAGGAAACTAAAAATCAAGTTGGCGAGGCCTATACGGGGGATCGTAAGTTTCGTTTTCTGACCGAAAATCGGTGAAAATCAAACTCGGTTTTTCTTATCAAAAAATAAGTCGGGCATCAATGTTTTTGATATGAAATTAAAGCTTAAGATTCCGTTAGTACGGAAATTGCTCTTAAAATATCGTACGAATTTTAGTCCAGTCAAGTGAATAGTTACAAGAAGCAAAGTCACGAAAGTTGTTAAATTCTAAAATTAGCGATAAAATCACTGTTTGTGGACCAAATATGTCAGATTTGGCATCATATTATAGAGAAAATTACGAACAATCCACCTACTTCGCCATCATGGCTGCCAGCTAACCCTACCTCAATTAATTCAGGGAAAACAAACTTCTCGTAAGATTTTAGCGCAAGGTTGACATCCTGAAATCGATCTTTGCGCGGGTTAGAAATCGGCAAGGTCACGCATTGAAAGCGGCCTGTTGCGTACTGACTGATAAAAAGCAATTTATTTGGATAGCTGTGCAAAATAGGTTGCCGCCCTCCCTCCCTCACCCCTTTCCCTCATTCTCTATCCCTCTCTTCTCTTTGCGCTCTCACACATGCATTGTAGCTCCACCAAAACACAATGAGGCAGCCTGATAGGTCATCGGTGGTCAACGCTTGCGCTCAGCGTTGGAGCGTTGTGGAGTCTGCTCAGCCCTTAAGTTTATATTATTCTATCATGTGCTAGAACTCCCTTTGTTCACAACACTTTCTTGTTTGGGAAGATAAAGCGGTACATTTATTAATCTTACACGTGCATCCATTTAATTATTTTCAGATGATCAAGAACCGGTTAGTTTGTTGAAAACATGCCGCTACATATGCAGGACTTATGTACTACATGGTTTTAATAAAGACAAATAGAAGTACCTTCAATGATAATTCAACATGGCAGCCAATAATGTTATCAGATGTTTTTCGAAACTGTCAGTTATTATACTACCAATTCTATTTCAAGGCAGCATCATAGTGAATCGATCGGTAGCAGTGGCGCAACTAGTAGTGCAACCTCTCTGGGCAGTCACCGACAATGTTTCCCATACATGCCGCATCGTAGAAACGAATGTGAGTGAAGGGTCGGTTTTCTTACACGGAAGTAAACTCCAAACATGCAGTGTCTATATCACCGTAACTAACGGCTCTTATCATGCTTATACCACTATCGAACTACCTGAAACTAAACAACAATTCTTACTTTATATTGAGAGAGAGGTTGATTTTGTGGGCTGTCCCGAAAGATATATAATCCTTAATGGAAAAGCTGGTGTATGCTCCTCGGTATTCCATGATAAGATCATGCAGCTTCATCTGCAAGGTAATGTCAGTGTTACAGTGCAAATGATGACAGGTTCGAACTCACATCCTTTGTGCCCCGAATTCTACGTCGACAAACACGATAATAAGCAGGTAAATCAAACATCACATTGTACGAATGTAAAAGGGTATCAACACGTTATAACATGTAACGAGAAATTGGATCAAATATGTCGTATAGTACTTCGACCAGGCTGTCAGGCCACTTTAGGTCCCAATGAGGTACAGTTTCAGTGTATCGAAAATATTATGCTTGACAATCATAAATCAATGATTATATATCCAGTTGAAATATTACACCTAGATCTCCACCAGAACGGTATTGTCAAACTCGATACATTTACACGTAATGAAAATGTTTCCCAATATGAATTATTCCAATTGAATTGGTTCAAGGGGTTAGAGAATTTAAACATTTTAATTCTGACAGACAATGAATTGACAGTTTTATCACAAGGATCGTTTCATGGGCTGTATAACTTAACTATCCTGAAGTTGGAAAACAACCATATAGTGACTCTTGATACTAATGTATTTGAGGGGTTGATTAAACTTACTCATTTTACCCTGCATGAAAACCAAATTATATTCCTTATTGATAGTGTTTTTAAAGGATTAGACAATCTGATTTATTTTAACTTAAGAAATAATAAATTAACAACACTAAACGTTAGTGTTTTTACTGGACTTGGTAATTTAACATTTATTTCTGTTCAAGACAATGATCTAACAGACCTCCCTGTTGGTATATTTTCTGAACTTCATAAATTGAACATCTTGAGTCTAGCTGATAATCCTATCATTGCATTTAATTTAGGGTTATTCAAAGGGCTATCATCCTTGACGAAATTGTATCTGTACCGTCATGAACTAAAAGAAATACCGGAGCGCTTATTTCAATGGTCTACATCCTTGACGTATTTGAGTCTGTCCGATAATGGACTAACAGAATTACCGGCGCGGTTGTTTTCTGGTCTCTCTGAGCTTGCTACGATTAGATTAAATAGAAACCATTTTGTCACTTTAAACGTCAGTTTATTTCAAGGGCTAACATCCTTGACGTATTTAACTCTGAGCCGTAATAAACTAACAGAGTTGCCAGTGGGTTATTTATTGGTCTCTCAAACCTGCAAATTTTAAAATTGTATGGAAACACATTTATTGATCCACTTAATGCCTCGATGTTTCATGGTTTGGATAGTCTCTATGAAATTGGTATGAGTGAAAATAATATTAGCAGCTTGAGGGTTGGGTTGTTTAGTAACCTAGTGAACGTAGACGAACTGCATCTGTACGAAAACCGTTTAATTACCCTTGATTCCGGTCTGTTTGATGAAATGAGGAACTTAAGATTACTTTCATTGAATGGCAATAGGTTAGTTGTATTACCTGGCAATGTGTTTCATGGCTTAATGAACTTGAAATATCTCTTTTTGCACATAAATCAATTGCATAGGCTAGACGTTGTCTTGTTCCACCGGTTAACCTATTTGCGAATTTTACGCCTGAACTCCAATCAGCTTAGAGAACTTGACCCTGACGCGTTCCAATATACAATAAATTTGACTTTCGTCGATTTGGCGAACAATAGTTTCGTCCAATTTCCTCTCGGAAATTATCTGCCCAGATTAACATTCATAAATGTCAGGTACAACAAGCTCACACGCGTTAACCAAGATTCCTTCTCCAGTCTGCCAGGCAATTCAGAATTGTTTGTAAGTCAAAAAGAAATATGTGAGTGTTTCAATCCTCCTGGTGTTTTGTGTTCTGCATCGGATGACAGATCACCATTTCTAACGTGTGATCGGCTATTATCTGACAGGACTTTAGTGGTCATGATGTGGGTTATCGGTTTGAATGCACTTGATGGCAACTTATTCGTTTTGATTTGGAAACATATGAAAAGAGAAAAAGGCAAAGAAATTAGTGTACAAGACATACTTCTAAATAACCTTGCCATTACAGATTCACTAATGGGCGTATACATGACATTAATGGCATGTGCTGACATCTATTTCGGGGAAAACTTTCCCATGCATTCGAACACTTGGAGATCCAGTATTACTTGTAGATTAGCTGGAGCCTTGGCCATAACGTCAAGTGAAGGGTCGGTATTCTTTGTGACATTAATCAGTATTGACAGATGCATTAATATTATGATGCCATACTCTACTAATAAATTAGGAAAACGAACCACTTGCTTTACTGCAGCAACGATATGGCTTTGACATTGGGTGTTGTCCCATCCATTTTAGCCGGAAAAAACTTCAGGTTCTATGACAACTCCCATGTATGTATTGGTTTACCATTAGCTTTGACCAAAACGTACTCGAATACACATAATAATATTAAAATATATGTAGACGGTACAACCTTTGGCTACCATAAGCAGATATTCGATACACAATTTACAGGATATGTTAACGGCTTGTATTATTCAGTGGCAGTGTTTCTTGGCCTTAACGGTGTTTGCTACTTGGTTGTTCTCGGAAGCTACTTATTGATAGTTGTGGAAGTTTATAATTCATCAAAACGATCTGGACGTAATCGTGATTTACACGAACAGATAAGACTTGCAATGAAAGTATCAGCCATAGTGGTGACGGACTTTCTTTGCTGGTTTCCAATTATAATTCTGGGAATTTTGGTTCAGTTACGGGTGATTACCCTACCCCCTTCTGTATACGCATGGGCAGTAAATTTCGTTATGCCCTTGAATTCTGCCATTAATCCATACCTGTACACAATCGCAGAAATGATCTCTGTTTATAAGAAAAAACAAAGAGCCAAGAAAGACGCCGTGGCTTCGACCATTATTACTCGCAACTGAATTGTCGTATGTCTAATCACTTACAATTATAATACTTTAGTGCACTATGCACAATACCCTAGCCTTAACCATTCCTTCATAAACCACCAGACAAATCGATTGTGAAACGTCGATAAGAATATTTAATACAGCAACATTATATATCGTAATCCTCCTTCATGACTGGTGACAAAATGCTCATAAATGGTACAAGTAATCCATCAAAATGCTAAATGGGAGCCAACATCCGATAATCAAACGTTCTGGTAACACTGTTTGCCTACGTTAAAATTACCGACAACTTTTTTTGCTCATTTTGGGTGAAGTACTTCCTAGTCAAGCCACGCTGAAAAAGTAATAAATAAGAGCACCACTTTAGGGTTTACAGCTCATTGAACGTTGAACGTTGACTTATTTCAGGGAAAATATTTTACAAAAATCACCCCTACTTCAAGCAGTAGTTTATCCCGAGTAGGGCAAGATGGTCGTTTGGCAACTGCATTTTAATCAGTCGATGTTCCACTATTGAAAAGCACGTGACTCTACAGTTCTACCTTTACCTTTCCTTCATATGGTGAACCCTGAAAGGTTTTATGTTTTTTTTAGCATTAGTAATCTGCTGAAATTGGCCAAAACGTGTCATTTAGAAGTGTTGGCAGTTTCTATGGCAACGAAGGCCTAGCGATGACATACTTTTTTATATTAGTAGACTTTGACCAAAGCTTCATCCTGACAGAAATTATGAAGCTATTTTTTTTTTTGAAGTCCGTCAATATTTTTTTTAACTACTCTCTATAGATAAAATGAACATTCGCAGTCATTTATAGCTATTTTAGGCCTAATCAGAGTGAGCATCATTCAAATTACTAAACGTGTGTCTTGTGTTGTAGTCACTAGGACCATTGAGTAATGATTACTCGTTAGCATCTAGTGGGGTCCGCCAAAACAACATGAAAAACCGACGGGTGTTGATAATTAGCATTAAAAGCTTAGAGAGATATTGGTATGCATAGGCTACATCATCATTTTAAATAGCGGTACGCCATGATAGACAGTGGTAGAATTACAATACTTACATATTATGTTGATCATAAGTAGATTGATACTGGGGTAAAATTCCAAAATGTTCCTTAAAGGTATATTATGTGATCTTTTTTTCAATCCTCGAGAAAAAAAATGGAATCAGATTTTCTTGCAGATTTACTTTTCTGATCATAAATCATGAATACATTCCAAGTTACAAAGCGATACGATTCCTATTAACCTCAAAGTCATGGCTTTAAGTGAATTTTTTTTCAAACCATGATTTTGAAGTATTTAGGAATCGTATCGATCTGTAACTTAGAAGACCTTAATGATTTATGATACAAAATGCAAATCTGCAAGAAAATCTGCTTTCATAGTAAAAATCAATGATAGAGGGCGCTACTCTCATAACATGATCACATAACATGCCTTTAAACGTGGATATTAAATTGACCTTTGAACTCAATTTGGGGTCAAAGATTGCTTGTGTTTCGTTTTGTGTATCATAATTATCCAAATTACCGTTGACTTCATCAGGCAATTGATCCGTCGACAGGTCACGTGGTAGACACAGCATGGGCATGTCACCCTGTTACAGCTCGTCTTACTATTCCGTACGTCGCCAGACTTTCCAATAAAATAATTCCTATCGACTGGTACTGCCATGTCTTCTCTTTCGAACCCAATACTATTAAACGTGGTAATCTGATACACAGCCTAAGGATGAACGACCTTAAAGGCATATTATGTGATCTTTTACAGGGGGCACACTCTAGTCATGATTCTTTTTAGAAAGAAGATTCTCTTGCAGATTTACATTTCTGATCATAAATCATAAATATATTCTGAGTTACAGAGCGATACGATTCCTAATTACTTCAAATCATTGTTTTTGACGTCGACGTATTTCTGAAAAAGTGGTACTGTTTAGGGGCATCGCACTTTAGGGTATCCATTACAGCATCGAGGTATCGATGTTTAGGGGTACTAATTGATATACTTGCCGTCGTCCATATCGAAAGCTCCTTACTGTTTAACTGTAAATCTGCAAGAAAATCTGCTTTCATTTTTTTTTCGATGTTGAGGACGTTCCCTGGAAAGATCACATAATATACCTTTAAGGGGGACTAAGAGATCCTTCATGGAGTGAGCCCTCAATTTTTTCAGAAGTTGATTTTTCTCATATACGTAATGCTTATATACGTACTAACTACCACCCAAAATGATAGAGCTTAATTTGCAATATTTCATGTGAAAGTCATGGATTTGATAGCGTTTTGAGTTTCGATATGATCACATCGAAACTACCCGAATTCATCTAAAAGGCCAGAGATGGCTTCTTACTTAATTGTTTCATGTTTATTCAGAAAACTTGAAGACCACCCATGGCTTGTTACATGATGCATAGTCATGACCTCCCTGATTCAATTGGTGGTGACTTTTAACCAAAATACAAACAGAGTGAAAGCACTAATATACCTTCGGAAATGCTAAGAAAATGTCTTTATTATTTTAAATTTTACTGACATTTTTTGAAGACATCTTGCATGCGAGGGTTTTTATGTATATCCATCTATCTAAACAAGGTGAAAATATTGAATTTCATTTTTTGAGAAATCTTTCTGTGTCCCTTTAACTCTCATTTTGTGATGCTAGGTCTCAAATCATCCTAATATGAATTTCTTACTTTTAGACAGACATCGGAGCTCATTGTACTCTAACAACACGAAGAGTTCGATGCGTGAAAGTTCTTCTGTTGGATGCGAATTCGTCTCAATAGAGGATAATCGCATACTGTTAGGCGCTTGGTGTCCTGTTTTCTATAGTAATAAACCACACTTACAAGTTCTGTTTTATTCCAATTTTGACCATGTTTTATTATTAAACATCATCTTTGTATTCATATAATTGGTTTTACATACTGGCATGATATACATAAGTGTGAAGATATAAACATTCATAACCATTTTTCCCCCATTCACTCATTGTTTTACCAATAACCATGCCAACCCTGGGCAAATCAAAACAAAGATAACGCCCTCTTGCAACATCTGACGATTTTGGAAACCAATCTCGTTGATTCACTTCGATCAGTCTTAGTTAAATGTTGGGACGAAATAATTGCGGTTTTCACACTCAACGTTTTACGCAATACAGTGTATTATCAGCCAATACAATAACTGTAGAATCACACGGTAGTAACATAGGATGCTTGACCTCAATCCAATGATAATTACCATGCTCAGAATATATTCTCGTATTCTGATGGAATAAACAGCAAGTGTTAGGATGAGAGATTCTGTAAGATTCTGTATTCTAGAACACAGAATGTTCATAATCCAATTTACTACCATGTCACTCTAGCTGTATTGGATGGTATTATTATACATTGCGTGGGGGTATTCCAGAATAATGCACATTTTTGTCAGTTCATCAGTTTGTATCTGATCAGTATCTGATCAGTATGTTATTTAATAGTTTTTTTTCTTCAGTTCGTTTGAGATGTTTACAAGATCTGAATATGTGGAGGCACTTATTTAAACTATCAACAATGGATATTGATTGCAACTCTGCGGGGAAAACGGCCGTTGATGGCGATATTATGAATATATAATATGATATTGAAATAACACGGTTTGCACGAATCAATATTTTGTATTGGGTTTAAAAGGAAACAAGTTGTGTTTTCGTATATTTCATGCGGTTTAAACAATTGCCAATATCCCCCAAGTTTGGTAAAATTGCCGATTGCATGAACGACTAATTGAACCTACCTGTACACCTTATGACTGGGCAGTCTTTAATTCATCATCAACGTCAGGGGCAGGGTATATGGCCAGAAAAGTGTGCTGTGTAATTAAGCTAAATATAATGTTCTTGTTTTATTAGTATGATAACAATCAATGCTAAAAATACGATGGAAAAGATAACCACTTACCCAAATGGGCCTGATTAGCACTCTACTATAATTTAATTAAGGTGTTAGAATAAAGTGATCCTGAACGAATATTATTATGAAATGATATGCCCGGATTCCGCCCTGTTTTTACAATCCATGGATATTAAATAAATATGTGATATCACAATAGTGGATTTATGTGACATCATAATTATATAATATCATATGGGATATCATATGTAATGTAACATCACTTGATATGTGAAATGATAATGTGCATAATATCATGTGACATGTGAAATAACATGTGCATAATATCATATGATATGTGAAATCGTGTGTGATTTCATAATATGTGATATCATATGTAAAATTAAATGTGATATCATATGTGATATCATATTATGTAATATTATATGTGAAATAATATGTGATATCATATGATATATCATAATGTGAAATCATGTGATATCATAATGTGAAATCATATGGGATAACATATGTGATATCATAATTATGTAACATCATATGTGATATCATATTTGATTTCATATGTGATATGTGATTTCATGTGATATGTGATATGTGATATCATATGTGATATGTGATATCATATGTGATATGTGATATCATATGTGATATGTGATATCATATGTGATATATGATATCATATGTGATTTCAAATAAGATATTTGAAATCATATAGGCATCATATCATGTGATAGCATATGTGATTTCATATGCGAAAGTATATGTAATATCATAATGAGAAATCATACATGTGTAGGTACTATCATAAGTGATATCATAATGTGATATCATATGTGATATCATAATTATGTAATATCATATGTGATTTCATATGTGAAATCATATGTGACATCATATGGGCATCACATCATGTGATATCATATGTAAAATCGTGTGATATCATAAATAAACTACAGCTGGACTACATCCTTGTCAGGCGGAAATGGCGAAACAGTGTTCAAAATTCTGAAGCATACAACACCTTTGCTAGTGTGGGATCTGACCATAGAATAGTCTCTGCTAGCATCCGATTAAGCCTCAGGAAGAGTAAGATCATCAAACGGAAAAAGCAGTACGATTGGAATCTATTGACAACTGATCAAGATCTACAAGCTAAATACAGTATAGAGGTGCGCAATAGGTTTCAGCCCCTTCAGGATGACGTAGAAACTGCAACTGAGAAATACACAAGGTTCATTACAGCCACTCAAGAAGCTGCAGAAGAAGTCATTCCGGCGAGGAAGAAAGAGAAAAGAATCTAATTCTCAAAAGACGCCCAGGTTATCGGGGCGAGAACAAAAATTGATGAAGCTTACGCAAAATATCAACTAGACACTAACAATGAGGAAAATAGCAGAGATTATAAGGATGCTAAGAAGAGCCTAGGGGAGGCTTATGATCAAGTGAAAGAGAAAGACCTTACCAATAAGCTAAGAGAGGTAGAAAATGCTCACATAAACAGCAAGCATGGTATAAGAGTTGGAAACTGATAAACCAAATATCAGGAAGACTGACAACAAGAAAGGGGCAAATCAAAGGGTCCACGCAAAAGGAGAGATTAAACATGGTACACTCACTTCAAAAATCTACTTGGGAGCCCACCACATATAAGTAATGAAGATGAGGAAATTGCTCCAATACTATCAGATCTCAACATTAAAGTAGGAACCTTTGACTTGGAGGAATATGAGAAGGCTAAGAAGGCACTAGTAGAGGGGAAAAGCTGTGGGGAAGATGGTATTACACCTGAAATGCTCAAAAGATGTGATTTGGATAACATCATCCTCGACTTCTGCAATGATGCCTTGTTGAACGGGAAAAAGCCAGAACAGTGGTCCATTCTCAACATAGTACCAATACCGAAATCAGGCGATCTCAGCTTGGGAGGTAACTACCGTGGAATAAGCCTGAGTTCAATTGTTGCCAAGCTATACAACAAGATGATACTCAACAGAATTAGACCGGAGCTCGACGCCCACCTAAGAGCTAATCAAAATGGCTTCAGAGTAGGACGTACCACTGTAGGTCATATACTTGCCCTTCGAAGAATTATTGAGGGAATAAGATCAAATAACCTGCCAGCCATCATAACCTTTATCGACTTTAAGAAAGCGTTTGACACAATACATAGGGGACGAATGCTGCAAATATTGAAAGCCTATGGTGTACCCGATCAGCTTACAAATGCGATAGCAGACATATACAAACTTTAAGACACCAAGGCAAAGGTCATATCACCAGATGGAGAAACAGAAGTGTTTGAGATACTGGCTGGAGTACTACAAGGAGACACCCTGGCTCCATATCTTTTTGTCATTGTTCTTGACTATGCCCTAAGAGAGGCCATAGATGGCAAAGAAGAAGAACTAGGATTCCACCTAACAAAAAGAAGCAGCAGAAGAATAGGACCAACCGTATCAACAGACTTAGACTTTGCTGACGATATTGCACTGTTTTCTGAGGAAGTGTCTCAAGCGCAAGCACTACTAAACAGAGTGGAGACTTCAGTGGGAAGAGTTGGGCTCAAAATGAACGCTGCAAAGACGAAGTACATGTCCTTCAACCAGACGCAAGTACCTGTAATTACCACAAGTGAAGGCATGCGCCTTGATAAAGTGGAAGACTTCAAATACCTTGGAGCCTGGATGAACAGCACTGAAAAGGACATCAAAACACGCAAGGCAGCTGCATGGAGAGCTTGTGGCAAACTTAGTCAGCTATGGAAGGCTAAATCATTATCCAGAAAGCTCAAAGAAAGACTGTTCATAGCTACAGTAGAATCCGTCCTCCTTTATGGATGTGAGGCATGGACAGTCACCCCAAAGCTTGGTAAACAACTGGATGGATGCTACACTAGGATGCTAAGATCTGTGTTCAACATCAACTGGAGTCAGCATGTGACAAATAAGAACCTGTATGGGGACATGCCAAAAGTCTCGGACAAGATCAGAGAACGCAGAGCAAGATTTGCTGGACACTGCTTCAGAGGGTCCAAGGAGCTTGTACACAAACTTATACATTGGATCCCAAAGCACGGAGCAAGAAAGCGTGGTAGACCAGCCCTGACCTACATTGACATACTCAAACGTGATACAGGACTGCAGGTGGAAGAAATCAAGACAGCTATGTTGGATAGGAAGATCTGGAGAGGCATTGTGGTTCGGAAAAATCATCCGCCCTAAGTCAAGTAAGTCAAGTCAAGTGATATCATATGTGAAATCGTGTGATATCATATGTGATATCATGTGAAATCGTATGAAATCATGTGATATCATATGAGATACCATATACAATATTGCATGCATTGTTTGTAAATAGTAAAACTATGTCACTCAGTTCAATGTCGATTTTCCCATAACACAAGGGAAGCCGAATGCAGTGAAACAAATCCGCATCCGGGATATAGTGTTTACTATCCCCCTCTAAGACATGCGATATATGTTTACCATTACCATTGTTTATATATCTACCCACCCACCATACACTATCTTGCCAATATCTTATTCATAATGTATCACTGAAAGACACCCATATTTACACCAACATATTCGGTATAAAATGCTTACTGTATAGTGTCGTCCACTTCACCGATTGTACTAAAATAATATAATATTATATACAATAGATATCCATTCGGTAATATAAAATATTTTGGACGATTAATAGTTGTGATTAATTGCCTAACGATATACACTTTACAAACTTAATAATCATAATAAAATTCTGAAGAAAAACAAGTTGCTACGTTGTGCATGAAATCATATGATTCTGCACATTATGTAACGCCCATTCAAAGTAAGGGCTATACTTTAAACCGTTCTTTACCAAACTATATCTAGACCAAACGGGTTGGACTAATTGCCATGATGCAACATACGTCAAAGTTGTATACGGGATCTAACAAATATAAACGTTCTTTCATAGCAGCCTAGTTATCAGTTGTAAAAGATCGAGTAGGATAATGGGGAAAAGTGTACTTTAGGTACCAGTATCGTTCAATACTGGAACATACAAGTTGCCAGTATCGCTCGACACTCTGGTACGATTTTACTGTTCCAGTATCGGTTGATACTGGACCACCAAATTGTTTTACAGTATCGAGCGATACTGGAACGTTTCTATGTTTCAGTATCGGGCGATACTGGTACACATACTACCAGTGTAATTTATCCCAGTAGTGAACGATACTGGTACATGTGCCAGTATCGATACTGGAACACTGCCTTTGTACCAGTATCGAACGATACTGGGTGTTCCAGTATCGGACCATACTAGTACAGTTTAGAATCTGGGACCTAAAGTACACTTTTCCGAATAATGTATTGAAAGGTTTCCCAATAAGCGTTGAAAGGACAACCGATACTTATAATATAATTATATAATTTAAAGATGACCTAATCTTTGCACAATGATGTTAAAAGATTGTGACCCGATTAAATTTACTTGTCCACATCAAAATCAAGATTTTGGAATCAGAAGAGTACCCATATGATTTTCTCAATACCCTGCACAATGTTAGGTTTGATGTTTGGTTTAGATGATACGAGCGATAAAGTAGTGAATTATCTCCAAATGTGGTTTAGCACACGTTCTGAAGTTTGTTCACCGTTAAGGAAAAGTTTAAAGTTATTTTATATATTTGTCTCTGTCTCTGGGCTCAAACATTTACAGGGGCGCGTCGAAGGCATAATAAAGGGCTGAGCAGACTCCATAACGCTCGAACTCTTTGCGCTTTCACACATGCGTAGTAGCTCCACCACAACAATGATGCAGCCTGATTGGTCGACGGTGGTCAAGGCTAGCGTTGTGGAGTATGCTGAGCCCTTTTAGCCATCTTCAACAATTAAGAAAAAATGAACAAATTCAACGCAATAATGTACTCGAGCATCTCGAGCAATAAGCTCCACAACGCTCAGCCACTGAGCGCATGCGTTGACAACCGTTGTCCAATCAGGCTGCGTCAATTTGTCATGGCGGCGATACTATGCATGTGTGAGAGCACAAAGAGGTCGAGCGTAGTGGAGTTTGCTCAGCATTTAAGATGTTTAATGTTTAATGTTACCTTACTACCCAAGAGCTGGATATAAATATCCTCCTCAAAAAAAAATCGGATTTATTTTTCTTAATCGCCTTTTGTTCACAGGTTTAGTGATATATGAGTATTGTGCTGCATAAACAATGGAAAGCTGATGATGTGTTCATCTTTCCAACGATATCACATTTGTAGCAAACATTTGTGTCAGTGCTCAGCCCCTTGCATGAGCATGAGGGGAGGGCCCACTCTTAATGTGTCAACTTCAATATTATTTCGCACTCAAAAGAACGACTCTGTCATCTGTCCCTTAAAGTGTAGATACGTTGACGACTAATAACAGTGTAATGAGATGCTCATTTGACTTTTGAGGACAAAAAGTGGTGATTATGGCACATTCAGATTGCGACTTCCCTATTTTCTCAAGTAAGTGACTTATAGTTGAAATAAGAAAATAATTCCTACAAATTTGGTATCGGTAGAAAGATGAACACTTCAGCTTTCCACTGATATGCTAAGGTACATCCTTGGTGTAAGACATTCATAAGTTAGTCCAGTTTCAAGATCCCTTTACGAAATAAAGCTGTTTAATTCTTTAATCCGTCAATAGAGGATTTTGTGCTAGGTTAATTCCATGCTGTACACCGAGGATTTACCAAATATAGGCTATTGACAAAAATAATTCTGATGTTCTCTCTAATTTTTTCCATCGATTGATGTATATGATACGTTTTCGATTGAAGAGAACACTTTTGATGATCACTTTATGACTAGCTTTTCATTATCATGTGATGAACAGCTAATGCATGATCACGTGAAGAATAGTTTTTTCATGATCACGTGATAAACATTTTTTCCCTATCAAGTGATGAACAACTTCTGATGATCACGTTGTGAACAGAATAACTCGTGATCACTTGATGAACAGCTTTGCTGGTTGTTGTTTGTAATCATTCGTTTTTCATCTACATGTAGGAATACTGAGGTATGGCTTCATACATAAGCCATTGGTAATGTCACAAGCGTATTACTAACTTAACATCTTCTTGATACAATGTGTTGTACAAATTCTGAAAACAAAATTCCAGGCAGTATATTTTTTGTGTGTCACAACTACAATGTGCATGATATTATAAGATTTTGACTTCAGATGGTTCATCCAAGACGTTTCCGAGGTCAAGAATGTCTCCTATGGGACCTAGAACGCAAGGACATCGTCAGAATATCGTCAGAACGGCGAAAACCTTTAGCTAACGGCAGACGACGGTAGACATATTTGAACATGCTCACAGATTTCTGCCGTTGCGCTGACGGAGCGAGCAACGGGACTACAACGGCAGTACAACGGCAGTACTCCGGTATGACTTAGTTAAGTGTCGGTAGAGCACCGGTAGCGCCCCGTAATGGATCGGCGGCTCTGGTGGCCTCATAGTAGCAGGGGTGTGATACTCAAAAGCTACGTTCATGATAACCATTGACGTGGTGAGTGTCCCGATGTTGGTGGCGCTGTTTGCGTCGTCTGCTTTATTTGACTTAATTGAAGTTTCCACGGAATTGTTGGAAAAATTCCACAAAAATGGTGCGGTTTTAAAAGTTATGGTAACACGTACGTGCTGGACTGTTTGTAGCCTGAAATACATGATACTTCACGTTTCATTATTTATTTTAGGTATTTCAATTCATTGTCTCACTTTACACCATACCGTCATTGTGTGTGTACTACGGACTGCAAGTTTATGTTCTGATGATGTCCTGATGTCCTGTACTACCGTACTAATACCAATCCCATTGCGTATTGACCGTTTACTGTTCCAATCTTTATACGCAGCTCAAAATCTCAAATATCAAATCTGGGAACATTTAGGGCTATTTAGCCTGTTATTGTCGTAAATCAGACAAAACCCTTACAATTTTCAACGCGAACGACATAGCACGTACAGCGCACAATAGAAAACATGATCTACCATAGATATATGTTCTAATATTAATTCAAAACACGTCTGAGATCAATATAAAATGCGTGTGTATGTGCAATACGGTATTCTATCCCTGACCGACACTCAGCTGGTCCGTCTGGACCATTTACACACCATTTTTGTGGAATTTTTCCAACAATTCAGTGTAAACTTCAATTAAGTCTAATACCTAAAGCAGACGACACAAACAGCGCCACCAAAATTGGGACACTCACCAGTGACGTCACTGGTTAAACAAAAGTAGCTTCAGATCGGCAAGTTGAGTGGCACACCCCTGCTACTATCTGACTATGAGGCCACCAGAGAGCCGCCGATCAATTACAGGGCGCTACCGATGCTCTTCCGACACTTAACGAAGTCATACCGGAGTACTTCCGTTGTACTGCCGTTGTAGTCCCGTTGCACGGCAGAAATCCTTTAGCAGTTTCAAACATGTCTACCGGCGCCTGCCGTTGCTAACGTTTTCGCCGATGTTCTGACGAAGTCCTGACGATATGTCCTGACGATGTCTTGTCGATGTACTACCGTTCAAGCGATGTGATACCGTTGCGCTACTAGAGCCGATCCCCGAAAATCGCTAAATTGCGCTTTAAGTCAAATCCCGTTGTAATACTGCTCTGCATTATATATTCATGTTCGCTGTTTGCAAAATGTGAAATACAGAAATACTACACACTTTTAGAATGAAAGACACTGCATAGCATAGTATTTAACATGGCATTTACTAAATGGTGCTTGATTCATATTTTGACACAGTTTGATCAATTGAGATTATTGAAGGGCATCGATAGCAAATTTTGGTAGGGAGTTTAATGTATTTTACACAGCTTTGGCACTTAGTCTCTGAACAAATAACAGAATCTTTCTCTTGACACATGTAAGCCATAGTAATACTGTAACCTGTCACCAAGAGAATACTTTTAGACAGGCGAGTGACTCTGCTGCGTGTAGAAGTGCAAAATGTCTTACAGTGAGCTACATGATTTGTCAGATTTTTAAAGTAAATCTAACCAGGAAAATCAAAATAATGAGAGAAAACACAGACATGCACTGACTAAGGTACCTATGATTCGTATGAAGACCGTCATCCATTTACGAAGTATATTAATCACAGAGAAAACCACAAATTAAATAAAACATCTTTCACGATCATCCTTTTGGGTTGTCTTATGCTATTATTTATTTATTATTTAATATAATCACAATATTATAAAGCTATTTACACAATTACGCGCGCAGTGTGTGTACGCTTTGTGGATGGGGTCGGTTACGTGGTCGTCGTCCTTAAGATCCTTAGTTAGTAGACGTCGTCGTCCTCCTTTTGGGTATCCACGTGATGTAGATAAGAATAATATGAGTCGTGGGATAATAATGCTGAGCACTGTGATAACAAAATATATGTGCTCTCGCTGATGAAAACAAGCACTATGGGTATATCGAAAGTATTATTCTCAATCTCATACGTAATTTATAAAACAACCCATTTTCTTATAAAACTATATACAGTCATCACAATAAGTAACTGACCAGGTAATAAACATGCTGATAACTCTGAAAGTATAACTCCTACATAAACATATTTAATTATAAAGTTGTTGAGAAATTTCTCTTCTTGAATTTGAGATATGACAAGTTAAGAATGGTTGATTAATGAGGAAGTTACGAGCCCAAACGTTAGGGCAAGTCTGATTTTCATTTTAACATTTTCTTTTCAACACGGGGAGAGTATGACAGGTAAAGCTTGTGTGCCGTATTGATTAACCGTAACAATGCCATCCAACAACCAGGCCATCGAATTTGCACTTACCACTACCAGTAATCAATAATTTGCCGGTCTGAGTCCCCGGTGTTGAAAATGAAAATGTGAAAATGAAAATCAGACTTGACAGTACATTTATGATTGTAACTTCTTTAATAATCAGCCATTCTTAGCGTGTAATATCTCAAATTCAAGAAGAGGAATTTCTCAACATGTTTATAATTTAATATGTTTATGTAGGAGTTATACTTGTAGAGTTATCAGCACATTTATTACCTGGTCAGTTACTTATTGTGATGACTGTATAATACAAACTACTTGATAAATACGCTATTGGGTAAGGCCAAATAAAAACAGGACAAGTTTATCTCAGAAGACCGCTATTAAGATTCGCATTGCGCATGATAACTTTTGTTACCCCTTTTTCTTGAATTTTTGAAAATGATGCTTCATCAAATTTCAATTTCACATTGTGCTGTTCCATATCAGCTTCATTTTCTTGCTTACAAGTGTAAACATTGCCAACTTCAGATTGAAGTTAAATACAGTTCAACATAAACGTTAATTGTTTTTACAATTATGGTAGTGTTTAAGTATTCATGCCACAGAGCCCGTTTCTTGTTTAAAACAAGATACCAGCTTTCGTATAGCCCTGTTCAGGTTTCTTCAGAGACAAACTTATTTTGTTGTTGGTCTAAACATAATTATATAAATGCTTAATAATTTTTTTAATATAAATGATAATAAAGCCATAAAATACAAAAGCCGTGCAAAATATAATTATAGTTTAATCAGATTGTTCATTGGCGGTTTTAAGATTATAATTAACTACAAATAAAATATGCGTTTAGCATATACAATTGCTTTGATAGAGTCTGTCCAGCACCAGACCTGATTTGAACACAGGAATCAAAGAATTTCCAGGGCTAACAACATTTCAATGGTCGTCCAAGTAAAATGTCAGTAACTCAATTACGCTCAGTAACACTCACTCAAACTCGTGAGGACAAAAGTAAACTCTCAGTTATAGAACAAATGTCGAACTAAGAAGACTCTGATTATATTATCATAGAGACAGGGAGACCTGTCACCACAAAATGAGCGTTAAGTCACCAGTGTGAATTAGGAGATATGGTCCAATAAACATGCCAGAAATCAATAGAAAACAAAGGCAACTTCAATTTGTTTTTTTGACGGTGAAAACATTAAGCAATTTTGAGATGTTGCATATAATATGTTAAAGCTTTTTTCTGGGCAATTTGAATCTGGACAAATCTGAAAATATTTTTTGTCCGACTTAACTCTCAGGACCATACACGGAATAAAGCTATGTTAGGCATACATTGCACTTTATTCCGTAAATAGCATGAAGCTAGTAGGACATTCCAGGTTGGAGTTTAGCTTCATATTTTACCGA
>CM069446.1:65909108-65975487 GCA_035610835.1 Ophiura sarsii | reverse complement strand
TGTTCACCGGGGGAGAATATCCTTTGCCCCCCCCCCCCGCCCCCCATCCGACCCCAGTTTCGCCACTGAGAGGCATCCCTTGGAACCTTAAGAGATAGACATTGCATGAGCAGTTGTTTTGTCAAAAAAAGGGGGGGGGGGGGCATGCATCCCCCACACCACATTTGACAATCATTTGGCGGTTTTGCACCATTCGACAAGTTTCGGCATTTTCAAATGAACGTTACTTTAATTTGAAGACGTCAGTCGGGAAATCGGCCTTCACATGGATAATGTTAAAATCAAGTCCTTTATTATTTCGAGTATATAAAAGGGTTTTGTTTGTCCACGTCCGACCGACCGTGTACTACAAACAGTCCCGACTGTGTAACTGGGTGGGGTTTTTTTCAAATTGATTTCAAAGTCACGTATGACCTTAATTGACCCCACGTGACCCCTCATGTGACCCCATATCATGTCCATGTAACCTCCATCTCAGTGGTTTTGGTAAACCCGTGGTGGATTCAAAACCCATGTGTTATATTCATTATGCATACATGAATCGTAATCATCTTTCATCATGTTCATGACTGATCACATACGTACAAACCGAAACAGGCATTTTTTTTGTGACTTGAATTTCGATATAAATGTTAACAAATCAAAATAAGTTGTATTATGTGGGTTATTTTGGGTCAAGTATGGGTGGTCATCCAAAAGATCTGACATGGTTCAGAATTTTGCGTGCTGGTTAGGTCTTGGTCACAACAACAACTAGCAAAATCAATCCGACCTATACCGACCCTATTTTGAGGAAACCTCTATGGAAAAATAAACAAGTTGTATTTTTTTTGGGGGGGGGGGGCGGGGCGTGGCTATTATGTGAAATAGAACCATTAACCACGAAGAGCGCAATGAGGCTATATTATGGGCACATTATAGTCAGTAAAGGACTTGACAGTATTTTTTTTCCAGTAAAGGCAGAAATTCGATCATGGATGCATGCTAATAAGCTGAAGCTCAATGATTCAAAAACTGAGCTGTTCCTGATTTCGTCTCCTAGGCATGTTGAAGCAGTGTCCCACCTGGACATTAATTTGAAAATAGGTGGATCTGTGTCGCCCCTTCTTCTTGTATTACGAATCTTGGTATCGTATTTGATAGTAGTCTCAGTATGAAACAACATGTAAATAAGCTATGTCGTACTGTTAATTTCCATATACGTAATCTTTGGAGGATAAGACGATTTATTGATAGAACAACCTGTGCACATGCAGTAAGATCTTTGATCCTTTCTCGGCTGGACTATGGCAATTCTTTGCTTGGTGGCCTGTCAAAATCAGATATGCAACGTCTCCAACGGCTTCAAAACCGCGCTGCACGCCTTGTCTATCATGTTGATAGGTGCACTAGCGCTGCACCTTTGATTCGTGAGCTGCATTGGTTGCCGGGGTCCAGCAGAGAGTTGATTTTAAGATCTTAGTGCATGTGTACAATTGTACAAGGTTCATCCCACAATATTTGCAAGATCTCATTTGTTTGTATACACCAGGGCATGCCGGTCTTAGGTCAACTCAAGACACAACCCGTCTTGTGACCCCTTCCACCAACAGAACCTATGGGATAAATGTTTTTCTGTTTTAGGCCCCATTTTATGGAATATGTTACCTAGGTCTCTTCGTGAAGCAAACAGTGTGAAAAAGTTCAAGAAACTTCTAAAAACTCACCTTTTTCCTAAACATTAGTTCACTTCCTGGCCTAGGGTTTTTAAAATTATATATAACTTTGTCATTTCATTCGTATTTTTAAACATTTTGTAACTGATTATTGTGTAAATTATGTAATACTTTTTATACAACTGTGGTGCTTTGCTGTAATGCATCTTTTATATCATATTTTTAAAGTTTTTGATGTTATTTTGTTGTTATATAATTGTATGCCATTTTTTGATGTATGTTATTTGTACAGCGCATTGATCTTTTGGAAATGCGCTCTATAAGCACCGGTAAATCCTACTATAAATCTGGAAACGGTGTAGGGGTGTGTGTGTGTTTGTGTGTTTGTTTATTTGTTTATTTGTTATCCTTATTTCTCCGTTGCTTTTAATCAAAGTGGCGCCTAATTTGCATGAAAGATAGAGGAAATAACGGGAAGGGTGTTAAAGTTTATTTCAGTGAAATTGGTTAACAATTGGCTCCAAAAACAGCAAAAAACCTCTCAGATTTGGCTCATAAATGCCGCTAGAATTGAACAACATTGTGCGTTGCGCGTACTACTACAGCGTAATCTTACCGTGGTAACGCGTCGCGTGCATGTTTGCGCAAGGTCTCACTGCCGCGGCACACGCACCCGACCCCTACACATGGCGCAGAAGCCACACGGGAAATGGTTACAGGCCTGTGTACAGTGTCATGTTGGGGGAGGGGCGGGAGGGGGGGGGGGAGGGGCGGTGTAAAACCACGGAAATGGTTTAGGATAGGCCTAGGGTTATGATGGTACAATTAGCGTTTTGCGGGGTTAATGAAGCAACCTGATTTCTTTACTTTAACAACAATCTAAGGGATTATAAATCAAACTGGTTTGGGTGTGTGCATGGGAGGGGGGAAAAACCACGGAAAATGTTTTAGGATAGGGTTAAGAGTTAATGAAGTAGCCACGGGAAATGGTTGGTTGGTGTAGTTGCAGTGGGGGTGGGGGCGATTGTAGGGGGTTTATGTGGTTTTAAATGTATACCGAGGGTTAACTTGATGCGGTTTGAGAGGTTTTATATAGGGGTTAATAAAGTAGCTACGGTAAATGGTTTAGGAGGGATATGGTTATAAATCACCTGATTGGGGGTGGGGGGTTGCGGGTTTATAATGCCGTTAGGAGGGATATGGTTATAAATCAACCTGGTTTGGGGGTGTTGTAGGGGGTTTATGTGGTTTCAGAGGTAGGCAATATGGCATAACCATCTAGCGGATGAAGTATAGCCGCGGGAAATGGTTAGGAGGGTTATGATTATAAATCCACCTGGTTGGTGTAGTTGCATTGGGGGGGGGGGGGGGGGGCGGTTGTATGGGGTTTATGTGGTTTTAAAAGTACCGAGGGTTAACTTGATGCTGTTTGAGAGGTATAGGCCTACAGGGTTAATAAAGTAGCCACGGTAAATGGTTTAGGAGGGACATGGTTATAAATCAACCTGATTCTGATTCTGATTGGGGGGGGGGGGGTTATAGGGATTTATAATGCCTTTAGAAGGGATATGGTTATAAATCAACCTGGTTTAGGGGGTGTTGTTGTAGGGGGGTTATGTGGTTTCAGAGGTAGTTAATGTGAACCATCTAGCGGGGACCCGAGCGTAGCGAGGGTACGCCGCTAGTAATAAATAATAAATAATAATAAAGGAAGCAGAGACTATGCCTCTTTGTCAGGTGGCCCGTCGAAATATAGCAAAAAATCTGGCAACAGGCAAATACGATGTTTAAAACGTCTGATGAAAGTAAAACGCGCGCATGTTTACCACATCTTTTATCGCCAACTTGTAAAGCACCCTTACTCCAAAATTCAGGTAAGTCACATTACATTTCCACAAAACATACGCCTCGCGATGTACCATCATGGTTGAGTTTCGATAAAATATGCCCCTTTTTAGTGATACAAATCTACAGGGAGAAGGATACGAAATGGTTTCTTATCGGGATGATCATAACTTCATAAATAAGTGTCAGAATGGACCATTTCAAATAAAGTCAAATATAGTTAGCTATAATTCGAAGTCAGCTTGGTTTCTTCTTGTTTTTGCCGGAGCCACCCAACGGATCATAAATTCCATCCACTAATTCAAATTTGTTTTCAATTCAATTTTTTGAGAACGCCTAAAAGGTGTTCTGGTTATTAACACCAAAAGGTGTTCAAGATTTGTATATTAGAAATATTTACACATATTTTAAACAATATAATATCTTTACAGGATTTAGTCACCTGAAAAGTTATCACGTTCTATTTTGAACACGGTGTTAAACTGGCATTTGACAGCTCATGTTGCAGAAAAATCGGTTTTTTTTGCATTTTGTGCTGCTTTATGGATGGCGGTATTCCTTGGCTTAATGTTTGAAGGAAAATTCCAGACGAATCTCATTTCCGGAAGAAAATCAGTTTCTGAAGCCATTCCCGGAATTCCGGGAATTTCCGGAAGACTTACATCTCTGTTTTAAACATAATTTAACAAGTGTAGTAATCTATTATGGCTAGCGGACCCTTTATTCCATTATGACTAGCGAACATTTTTCCCCATTATGACTAGCGGACCTTTTATCCCATTATGACTAGCGGACCTCTTTTAACTATGACTAGCGGACCTTAATTTGTATTATGACTAGCGGTCCTTTTTTCATATTATGATTAGCAAACCCTTTTTTTATTATGACTAGCGAACCATTTTTCATATTATGACTAGCGAACTGTTTGTCTATTTATGACTAGCGGTCCTTTTTTTAATTATGACTAGCGAACCTTTTTAAATTATGACTAGCGGAACTTCATTTTTATTATGACTAGTGGTCCTTTTGTCGCATTATGATTAGCGAACCTTTGTTTCTATTATGATTAGCGAACCTTTGTTTCAATTATGACTAACGAACCATTTTCCCGTTTTGACTAACGAACCTTATGACTAACGAACCTTCATTTGAATTATGATTAGCGACCCTTATGATTAGCGACCATTATGACCAATGACCCTTTTGACTAGCGACCCTTATGACTAGCGAGGTTGAGCATTTGCTTGATGAACAAATCTGTCCTTTATTTCATCAAATGTATACATTTCCCCCATCGTCTTTGAATAAGTCTGACACATAAACAAAACCTATTTTTATCCATCCCTTAAAGTACAATGTATTACCTTTGCTCGTAATACAATCATTATTCCATATTACTTGATTATTCCAGTTTTCTATTTCGTTTATGGCCACGCGTTTTGAACTCGCCACCCCAAAAATGTGGCGTCGTTGCGCTTTTCCGAATCGTGTTCTGCTCAAATCATGACAACTCGGGAACGCAAAAAGATATTGTCATGGTTTTGGTCTCATTTGAAAGCTAAATAATTGCATTACATAACCTGTAAATATGAAGCATATCACCTCTTAAATGGGGGAGATGTGGTTGATTGAGTTGGGAACAGATGAGGTGGCGGAAGGGGGGGGGGGGGCGGGGGGGGGGGGGGAGTGGAGGGGGGGGGGTACACATAAACTCTATTGGGAAAAAAAATTGCATGCCATGCGGTGCGTTTAAACTTGAATCAATTCACCTCTGGATGAGCTACAAACATGATGTTGGTCTCTTCTTAAAGGTTATTTAATAGTCTTTATGGCTGTGTTTTAACAGATTAGTCAACCTTGTGTAACAACTATTAATTATGGATAAGTCGCATGATCATCGGCTTTTTTCCTATTCGCTACACAGTAAACGCAAATATTAACCCCAATTTATATAAATTACTCTAACGGAAAAAGTATTCAATCTATGATAGCAAAAGTATACATTTTTGGAAAGCTCTCAACAAGGGCAATTCAAAAATGCAGTTTAAATCAGTGTAGGGGGCATATTTAACAAAATATTTGTGTAAACTCTAAAAAATGGGGCCCATTCATCAGCCGGTATTTTATTTTACCAATATAGTAACCCTTGACAATCATAGATTTGCTTGTTAGTAATGTCTTGAGGAATTCAAAAATGCAAAGTATATTATGTCATGGGTAGCTATAAGAATTACATGGATCTCAAATAAATTTAAGATTTTTTGTTTTGTTTTGAACATTGTGAATCATAACATGTTACCACTAGGTCCTATCCTGATTTCAATAGCTTAATTGGATTCCTCATGGAATTTCCTTTAAGAAAATGTATACTTTTTATGGGGTAGGGCAAGTAGTTAGGGTGATATGCTAACTTGAAGTGCATATGACGTAAAATGTTAAAAATCGGATACGCAACGCAAAGGGTGGCGAGTTCAAAACGCATGGCCTTATAGTTTCAGTATTTTTGGTTTTAAGCCAAATTTTGATTAGGCTGTGGTAGAATGATGGTATTTCTTTTAAAATACCTTTTACGGATTTATTCATAGTTTCAAAACTACAATTGCATTTGAAGATATTTAGGTCTAAGCATGTATTTTTCAATAAAGAAATAGGAATATTTTTCCACGTGCTGATTTTTGAATCTACGAGCTTTTTGATCCATGTCAACTTGAGCGAATCCAACAAATGTGATAAGTTGAGCATTTTCAGCCCACCTTTTTCATATTCATTTATTAATGTTGTACGTTTAACTTTTTCTGATCCACCCCACACAAATTTAAAAAACATCCTATTTAAACGATTTACAAATTCCGAGGGTAAGTCAATTATTGAACCGATAAATGATAGCTTTGATGCTAAAAGGCTTTTTACTATCAGTACCTTTCCGACCATTGTAAGGTTTCTCATGGTAGCTCTGATCTGATAGATCGTTCTATCAATTCCATCTTTGACTCCCAATTTACAGATAACTCTTCTATTTTGGTACATGGGTTTGCTACTACCCCTATAATTTTTAAAATATTATTTGGTACACATTTCCAATTAATCCCCCCAATTTCTTTCGTTGATTCTCTGCAAGCACCAATCCAGACAGCGGCGCTCTTTACTTTAATAATATATGAACCTGAAATTTGTGAAAATAGTTCAAATGTTTTTAGCATGTTTTGTTATTGATTCCTCATCTCTAACAAATATAGTTGTGTCGTCCGCAAATTACGTAATTTTTACTTCATTTTTGTCGTATTCAAGGAAGGGCAATTTTATGCCATGTATATATTTTGACTGTCTGATTTGGTTTGCCATTACCTCGGCTGCCACGACATAATGTCCATTATGTAACACACAACTGCTGATAGTGTTATTAAGCATAGTCTTAATCCAATTTATTATTTTTTCACCAAAGTTAAATAGTTTAAGGGAATACAATATGTAGTCCCTTTTAATCGTATCAATACAGATCATAGCCCCCTTAATATTATTTGTTTCGGTGTATCTCAAAATATCTTCAATTAAACGTATGTTTAAGTGTTATTGGCCTCCAACTATCCAATTTGTTTCTTGGTAGTAATTTACCTTTATGTAATAAAGTAATAATCCCATGCTTGTGGGATGAAGAAAGCTCTCCATGTTCGTATGCCTCGTTGAACAAGTCTACGATCAATATACCGACCAATTGCCAATGAACTTTGCAAAATTCTGCAGTAAATCCATCACACCCCGGACTTTTGTTATTTGACATTTTTTTAAGTGCAGTTAAATGTTCTTCATTGTCAATCATACCTTCACATTTCATTCTATTTTCTGCAGATAACTTCAGTAAAAAAATAGTTTACAAAAAGCCTCGTCCTCTTCTAGTTACGCAATCAATCATGCAATACCACGCTGGTAATGGTGATTTTGCATTGTTTACTAAAAATAAAAAAAAGTGCCTTCATCCGTCTTTATTCAAAAATTAGGACGAAAAACTAGTTTTTTAAATTTTTATTTGGCCTAAGGTTACCTCCAAGATGCCTCCAAGGTTTTCACTACACATGCATCTTCGTTGCAAAAACCTTTCGAAACAAATATTGAATAGAAGATAACAAATCTATATTATCCTTTTACACGAACGCGCTGGTTGACGAGCACGGAGCACTTACATGTATCTGCCGTGCAAAATAAAATCTATCTTCGATAATAAAACCTTTCGCGAAGAAAATATTGAATAGAAGACATAAATATATTATCGACTGAACCAGGGGCCATACAACGTCAAAACATGTGATTGAACTTAAGATTCCGGTGACACTCTGTTCATTGACTTCTGGCGACGTGACAACAAAAGTGAAAGTTTTTGTATACACTCTAAATTACAAGGATTTAAATTTAATCCCAAGGGATTTAAATTTAATCCCAAGGGATTTAAATTTAATTCCAAGGGATTTAAATTTAAATCCTCAGGGATTGTAGGGAGGGACCAATCAATGTGGATTTAAAATAAATAATTTCAAGGATTTAATTTTTTTAATCCAACGGGATTAACAAAATAAGTCTCACTGGATTTAAATTCTAAATCGTTTTGGATTAAAGACCTACCCTCAGAAAGATTTAAAAACAATTGACAAAATGAGTTTTAATCCAAAGAGATTAACAAAATAAGTCACAATAAGTTTAAATTTCAAATCTTTTTGGATTAAAATCTACCCTCAGAAAGATTTAAAAGCAATCTGTTTGGACTTGATTTTTCAAATCCATTTTATGTGTGTGCGGCGTATTTGGAGGCTGTTCTTGGCCGAGGTGGCTTTGATGCTAGTATTGCTGACATGTTGAAGGGTGTGTTTCAGTTTGGCGTGCATCTGTGAGCATTTTGAGTAACATGATAATAATACTGGAACCGATCACGGTCACAGTAAATAGTGAACAACGCATGTAGGGCATTCCTGACTTTTACTCCATCCACCGGCGAGTCCGAACAAAAAAAACAAATTCTAATAAAGTCTACATCGTATCACCGTGAAAACTATTCAAAATGCTCTCGGATGTGCACTGGGCTGAAGCATGCCTTTTGGTGTGTCAGTGGTGCTGGCATCGGGTCGTTTTCGGTCAGGAGTTTCTCCACGTTTTCCCCACAGACGTAACAGCGCACACAGTCGCAAAAGAAAGATGGCGTCGTAGCAACATCGTAAAAAGAATCAGATTGGATCACGTAAACGCATCATGATAATCTGATTGGTTTAAAATGTAAGTCATTAAAAGATTTAAACTTACACCGAGTCTGTGATTAAATGTTCGTAAAATTACTCTTTTCAGATTAAAATTAAATCTTGTTAGATTTATCTTTTTTTAAATCCTGATTGAGATTTAGAATTTAAATCCCTGACATTCAGAGTGTAGGTGATTGAAAAGTAAGAAGCCAGCTTGTTCCAAATGCAGGTGACCACAGATAAAATATAATTTTAATGAGGAGATACTTATGTACGCCGAGTCGTTTGAAGCTATGTGTGTTTCGGATCAAGATAAAGACCATGTAGTATTATTCATGTGCGCGTGGGTTGAAGTTTAGTTCTATAAAAACACTGGGCAGAGAAGTTATGTACAATTATCATAAATGCATCAATCAAACATGGTGAATGAATGTGATAATTTAATATATTGAAATTGGTAGAAGTATTTCCACTTTCAACGTGGAATTTATTTTATAAAGTTAGTTTTTGGGTAAAAACAGCTACTACAAGGGCCATGCTGTTGTCGCAAGAGACAACCAATGCTATTGAAAAACACGTAGCATCGGTTCTTAACGACATTTCAATAGAGATTATCATACCTGTACTCAAAAATCTTTGGAAAGACAGATCTAAAAGTTGATTATCATTCACTTTGTTCATTGATTGTTCATTCCTTTGTTTTTACACAGGTTACTTGGTACACTTAGTTGTCGCTCGGCAAAAAACCCTAAATTTAAATCTCTACAACTTCATGAGTCCAAACTCCAGACTCCAGTGCTAAATACATCCCTATTCAACAGCGTGGCCAATGAGGTGATAGCATTGTACATTATACTGAGAGCGACACCAAGCGTCTACAATTGCCTAGCTTAAAATCCCCTCCACCCACCTGCACTTCCTGAATTTGAAGTTTACATCAGCTCCGGTGAAATCAATGAAAGCTTGTGTTTGACGCGATAATACGTCATTGATTGTTGAAACTACCATACCATGTTAAAGTACCTAAGCTCAAACTGCTTGCTTTCACAATAGTGTAGAACTGCAACCGGAATAGACGTGACTGCATCATCATCACGAACGTTATTCTCGTCATATCTTGTGGTGTGGTGGTGGATAGAGTATCGGGTTTGTCAGACTACACTCTTTGGAAAATCTCTACGGAAAATCAAAACAAATTGCCTCTTCGCAACCCGAGGGTTTGCATGGTAGGTATGATTTTTCTTTTTTTTCTTTTTTCTTTCTGCGGTTCAATATCAGTGATCTTTAGATTGAAACAATTTAAGATGAACACAAGTTTGCAGATGTTTGCGTGCAATATTTATCTGAAACTATTTTCCTGGATAGGTACAATCGTATCAACACACCATGCAGCCTTTCCATTTTGTCTTTATTTTTAAGGTCCTAGCCTTTTCTGCTAAATACGAGGGTCATTCAATAAGTTGTTACTCCTTCCTTAAGCCGAATCTTATGAAGTATTTCACAAGTGTAGCTTTCAATCTCAGCTACAAATATAGTAAACTGGTCTGAGTACTGGTAGTACTTGTCTTGAGATGCATTGAAAACCGAATGTTCATTTAGTGTGATGGAAACAGTCGAAGTAATGTTTAAGCAAGTGACGAGACAAAACATACCTATCTGTCAAGTAAATCCGTTCTAAACTTCAGTTACATATTGTAAACGATAAAAGTGTTGTAAGTGAAAATATGCCCTTTGATTATGGAGCTGTTACACGATCAGGCCTTTCGATTGCGTTGCGCTGAAAAAAATAGTATCAAAGCGTCCAAGCAATCGCATTAAGGTCTTTAAAGGGACTGTCATATATTAGAGAATAGAGCTAACATGTGACCGAATACAACGTATACCAAATCAAATATGTCACGAACGAATGACAACTTACACACGAACATACACACCCCTATGTGCAATCGCCTCCAAACGTGGACGTAGTTTAGAACTATCCAACCGACGACGGTGTGTATCACATTTTAACCGACATAACGAGGACGTTTTAAACACTTTTTTATACAAAATTGTATCTACCAACCGCGTACGGTATTGGTACCTGTGACTGAGGACTTTATTTAAACGTGCTTTTAAATGCATTTGTGGGTTAATTGTAGCCCCATGCACCTAGTCTAGAACTGTGGACGGTCCACGGTTGGCGAAAGGTCCACGGTTAGATGGTGAGAATATGTTGTGTGTCCACGGTTGCCGGTGGAAACGCACGCCCAAATTTCAAAAAATATCGAGCACACGTTAGCTGTATTCGCTTACATGTCAAAGGGCCTATAGAACCGTTTGGGACGCAGTCAACACTATCTAGAGCGGTAGAGGATGCTCCCCATGTAACACGCAAGAAGAGCGCGGAAAACTGCTCAACATTGTTATTTTTTAAAACAAGGTAGCTCTTAGTACACTCCTATCGGCCGCCTATCGCATTTTCACTGTCTCTTATTCCAACCCATTGTGTTTCTTCTTTAAAGTCTCACGGAATCTCACTGCGCTTCCACTACTCTGTAAACGTTCTTAGTGCGTCCAAGTCGCTGTCTACGTTAATGGTACGACAACTGATACGTTTGCACAACGTTCTCTGCGTGTGCGCGGAGAGTACAATGATTGCACGAAGGTTATTAGATACAAATCATCCCCCAAGTACAATACCAAACACCTGTTAAACTTATTGATCCAATTGATTGGACTCCATCCATTCATGTATTCGTCTAAAGGATTATTTGAACTAATGGCACCTATGCAATCGCCCTATAAAGAGAGCCTCCTGTCTGCTCAGTCTGTTCTCGGGGTTTGACGACAAGTGAACAACATTACATAGAACGACATAGACACAAAAGGCATGTCGTGATATAGGGCATGGTTAGCATGTAGTTTGGTAGCTTGGATGAATGTAATTGAAAAGTACATTTTATTGGTTTTTGATGCGGAAAGAGTATGCAACATCCATAAATTGTAACTCAAAACCTAATAAATTTGATAGTACTTAGAAACGTTAAACCTCTTTTAAAGCTGTAAAAACAGCATACTTTCATGGACTTCCAAGAAATATTCAGACAAAATACTACACACATATGAAGAGCTTTGTTGCAAAAGGGCTATGGATTATGGTGCATTCTTTTTCAAAAATGAGTTTGCCCTTTTGCAACAAAACAACAACTTCAATGGCTGTATACAATGAGATGTAGGGCTTTTTGGAGAAAAAATGACTTTGTCTCCTTGGAACATATGATTGTGCCCTATACATTTCTAATGTACAAACAGATGGAGTTTTGTTTCAAAAGGGCTTACATCCAAATTTTCAAAAAATTTAAACATGATTTAAAAAATATTAAAAACTAGCACATTTGAAATTTATTCCAATTTAAGTTAGTATGGTGTACCTCTTCAATAATCCATTTTTTCAATTGCTCAACTTGAATAATTAGAAACAGGTTTTTTTTACTTTTCTCAAAAAGAGCCAAAGTGGATGTAGGCCCTCTTCATATGTATTTAAGGATTTTGAAATTGAGGGTCAACATTTCAACACACCCTCATTCAACACACATTTGGACTGGGAATATTTTGAGCAACATTTCAACATACATTTAGCACTTGATGAAATAATCTAGAAAACGACACAATGTTCTTGGACTTATAAGTTTTCAATTACATTTTCAAAACATATTTTCGTACTTAGTCGTTTTTCAGCATTGTCCATATGCGTTATATGTGTATTTAGAAATAATCCACCGCTCTCTCAATGAATAACTAAAAAACGGCGCATATTGTTGTACTTAACAATTATTCTTCCAAATTTGAACACACATGTTCGTACTTTTATCAGCGTTCACCATAATATACGTTATGTGTGTGTTCCTGGGTTCGATTCCCGGGCAAGATCGTTTTCCCATATTTGTCTCTTTTCTATCTACGACGGTGAATCCGTTTTAAAATATTTATACTTTATTCCAGCGCTCTCTCAATAATCTCAAAAACGACATATGTTCTTCTACTTATATATATATTTTTCTTCAAAATGTCAACAGATATTTGTGTACTTATACGTTTTTCAACAGTCACCATATGCATTACGTGCGTGTAGCCTATTTAAAACTATTCTACCTCTCTCTAAATAATCTTTAAAACAATCTTTCAAATTTCAACACACATTTCGTACTCAGACGTTTTTCAGCATTCACAATGTACGTTATGTGTGTATATTTAGAAATATTCCACAGCTCTTTCAATAATCTCAAAAACGACACATGTTCTTGTACTTATATATTTTTCTTCAAAATGTCAACAGATATTTGTGTACTTCAGTGACGGATCCAGGAAAATTTTAGGGAGGGGGCCCAAAAAAATGAAATTTTGCCGGTACCATCCAAGCGGTGCGCAGCACCGCCCTCCGAGCTATGCTCAGACAGGGGGGTGTCTGAGGGAGTAGAATTTTTTTCAATTTTCGAACTCATTTGGTGCGATCTGGTGTATACTTTTGACCAACATTTTATCAAAAAGCCACCTCTTCATTTCCAATAAATATTTGGTTTTGTTATCAATGCATGAAAGAAGTTGAGCATATTAAATACCAATATATTTTTTATTTAAGTATAGATGATTTGAAAGCTCGAACAGGGGGGAGTCTGAGGGGGGATGTGCCCCCTCAGAAGTAGAAAATTTTTCAATTTTCGAACTCATTTGGTACGATCTGGTGTATACTTTTGACCAACATTTTATCGAAAAGCAGCCTCTTCATTTCCAATAAATATTTTGTTTTTTATCAATGCACGGAAGAAGTTGAGCATATTATACTGATATATTTTTGATTTAAGTATAGATGATTTAAAAGCTCGAACAGGGGGAGTCTGAGGGGGGATGTGCCCCCCTCGGCAGTAGATTTTTTTCAATTTTCGATTTTGACCAACATTTTATCGAAAAGCCACCTCTTCATTTCCAATAAATATTTTTTTTTTTTTTATCAATGCAAGAAAGAAGTAGAGCATACTGATTTTTTCTTAATTTAAGTATAGATTGTTTAAAAGCTCGAACAGGGGGAGTCTGAGGGGTGATGTGCCCCCCTCTCTCTCTCTCTCTTACTAGCTTCTTCCTCTCTTTCTTTTCTTTTTTTTCTTCTTTTTTTTTCTTCCTTTTTTTTTTTCCTTTTTTTTTTGGTAGGGGGGGGGGCGGGCCCGTCGTGTCCCCCCTGTATCCGCGCCTGGTGTACTTAGACGTTTTTCAACAGTCACCATATGCATTACGTGCGTGTAGCCTATTTAAAACTATTCTACCTCTCTCTAAATAATCTTTAAAACAATCTTTCACATTTCAACACACATTTCGTACTCAGACGTTTTTTCAGCATTCACAATGTACGTTATGTGTGTGTATTTAGAAATATTCCACAACTCTTTCAATAATCTCAAAAAGACGCATGTTTTTGTACTTACACATTTTTCTTCAACATTTCAACACACATTTTCGTACTTAGCCGTTTTTCAGCATTCACCATAATGCATTACGTGCGTTTAGCCTATTTAGAAATATTCTACCTCTCTCTCAATAATCTAAAAAAAGACAAATGTTCTTGTACTTCGACGTTTTTCAACAGTTATCATATGCATTGCGTGCGTGTAGCATTATTTAGAACTATTTAACCTGTCTCTCAATAATCTCAAAAACGAAAAATATGTTTTTGTAATTAAAAATCTTTCTTAAAAATGTCAGCATACATTTTTGTACTTAGACATTTTTCTTCAACATTTTAACACACATTTTCGTACTTAGACGTTTTTCAACAGTCATCATATGCATTGCGTGCGTGTAGCATTATTTAGAACTATTTAACCTGTCTCTCAATAATCTCAAAATCGAAAAATATGTTTTTGTAATTAAAAATCTTTCTTAAAAATGTCAGCATACATTTTTGTACTGAGACGTTTTTCAACGTACACGTTGTGTGTGTGTATTTATAATATTCCACCGCTCTCTCAATAATCTTAAAAACGACACATGTTCATGTACTTACTAGAAATCTTTATTTAAAATGTCAGCACACATGTTCGTGCTTTGTCGTTTTTTTAACATTACGTGCGTGTAGCATATTTAGAAATATTCTACCTATCTCAATAATCTTAAAAAATGTTCTTGTACTTAGAGATTTGTCTTTAAAATTTCAACACACATTTACGTACTTAGACGTTTTCAACATTCACCATATGCATTACGTGCGTGTAGCATTATATAGAACTATTTAACCTGTCTCTCAATAATCTCAAAAACGAAAAGTATGTTTTTGTATTTAGAAATTTTTCTTAAAAATGTCAGCATACATTTTTGTACTGAGACGTTTTTCAACGTTCACGTTGTGTGTGTGTATTTATAACATTCCGCCGCTCTCTCAATAATCTTAAAAACGACACATGTTCTTGTACTTACTAGAAATCTTTATTTAAAATGTGAGCACACATGCTCGTTTTTTAACATTACGTGCGTGTAGCATATTTAGAAATATTCTACCTATCTCAATAATCTTAAAAAATGTTCTTGTACTTAGAGATTTGTCTTTAAAATGTCAACACACATTTACGTACTTAGACGTTTTCAACATTCACCATATGCATTACGTGCGTGTAGCTTATTTCGAAATATTCTCTCTCTCTCTCTCTCTCTCTCTCTCTCTCTCTCTCTCTCTCCCCCCCTCTCTCTCTCTCTCTCTCTCTCAATGATCTCAACGTATTGGCAATGTCATAATGGACGAGGTAGAACGTATTGAACGACAATCGTACACTGGGCTATTGCCATATTGATTTCACCATCTCTAATAATGACCTTTTCAAGAAGGTTTTTAAACCATGTAAGGCGTTATTAATACTGTCCATGCGGTAGGCGTCTGCAAACGACATTCCAAAATGTCACAAAATGTTTCAAAAATGTCGAAATTATTGAATTTCATTATCATACTTGGAATCATCATGAGAAATGCATTGAAAAAAGTACAAACATGCTTAGTATCGGTTCAGTAATCATTGAGATAATCGTGAAAAGGTTTCTGAAAAATCTGTTTTGTATATGGCCATGTGTTTTGAACTCGACACCCTTCCCGTTGCATGTCCATATTTTTACATTTTACACCATCTGAGATTCGAATTAGCATATCGCAATAACTACTTGATCTACCCATAAAAAGTGTATAGTTTCTGAACGGAAATCTCACAAGGAATCCAAATATAGGAATTTATATAGGACCTAATGCTAACATGTTGTAATTAAGAATGTTCAAATAATATCGATTGTTTTAATATTTTGATTAAAGCTCAATTATATTTTATACCTATCCCAATCATAATTTTACTGTGCATATTATTAGTTCCTCATGCAATTACCCGTCAGAACATAATGGTTGTCAAGGGTAACTTGTTGAAATATACTATATCGGATAGTGAATGAGTACAAACGTTTAAATTTCATATGAGAGTTTACAAATATATTTTTGAGGGTATGTACCATATCCTGATTTAACGCCATTTTTGAATTCGCCTATTTCAGAGCTTTCCAAGAATGTATAATTTTGCTATCATCGGTTGAACTTTTGTTGTTGTTATAGTCATGTATGTAAGACCGATGAATTAGGGCAAGTTCACTGTGTAGCGAATAGGAAGAAAGCCAAGGACAACGCAATCGATTCATGATTACAATTGTTACATAATAGTTGACACGTTTGTTAAAACAGAAACTTATGGAATATAAAACAATCTAAAAAATGAGAGCAAAATCATGTTTGTACCATACAGGCATGAGGAGTTAATGTAAATTGAACGTAGAATTGGGGAAATTTTTCTATATTCCCCATAGAGATTGCACACAGCGCCACACCGCCGCCACCCCACCGCCACCACCCTGACTTTTGAAATATAATTAATCATATCTCAGCTCTAAACAGTTATAGAAATACCTGATTTATTCACACAATGTGGCTAGATAAATAGGCTTTCGAATGACACCTAAACCATTATAGCTCTACCACATGTAGTTGTTGAGTTAAAGGGACATTAAGTGGTGTTGACGTTTTTTTAATTTTTTAAAATTTACTTCAGAATTCAAGATGAGCGTTAAAAATTGCCCTTATTGTTGTTTCTACTAACAAAAATACAGCCCAAAATACAGCAAAACTTGTTTGTTTAAAACAATACCATCGCTATTGAAAACGCCCTCTATGCAAATATGGTTCGTGATATTTATCAGGCGTGCTGCAGGGGGATACTGTCTGACGTAATATGCTGATCTAGCGGAGATCAGCATTTTTGAATCGACGTTTTGTTGTACAAAGAGGGCTGATTTTTCTTAATCCTTAAAGGTGTAAGTTCATACATGTAATACAATTGAAAAAATATACAAATCCCAGTTGTTATCATATATATTTGTAATTGAGGGCGCTGCCTCCACCACATCGCTTAATGCCCCTTTAATAGAGAGAGATGGATGATTCGTCACCAAAAATGCAACGCCCCTTTTAGGTGGTCAGTTAAAAACACATGTCCACATGGTAAAACTAATAGCCCCTTGAAAAGTGTTTCAACATTGAACAGGTGTAGAAGATGTCACTTTATATAGGCGGGGTCTACAAGGTGTTTGGATATATAAAAGATTGATTTTCGAATCATGTGATACATACCTAATATTCACATAAACTATTATGTACATTTTATGAAATGCCCGATAAAATGTAGCAAAAGTAAGACTACGAGATACCAGTGGCGTAACTAGGGTTTTCATATTGGGGTTGGCAAGAAATAAAAGTGAACCGACAAGTTTTAGGGACGAAGTAAATGGGCGCGTAGCGCGTTAACATTTTTGACTTAACATTTATTTTGGCTATGATTGAGGTGCATTTCTACTTTAAAAAAAAGCTTCTACCAACAAATATTCCATTCTTGGGACACTTTTGCGTGTTTGTACTTTTGACCATCATTATTCCATGATTCCTCTTGTCAAATGAACCGACAGTGCCAGTCTCAACCGACACGACAGTCAATATCGGAGGGGGCGAACCTCCCCCCCCCCCCCCCCCTCGCCACAATACGCCACTGCGAGATACAATGACTATGAAAGTTCTGCCCGTTGAATGATGTTGTGACATCACGTCTTCATCAGATTCATACTATCTTGAAACTACAAATGAAAAGTATACATCGTCGGTTGCACTTCTCACTGACGTATACCGGGTGGTTCAAAAAAAAGTTGACCCAAGTTCAAAGTAATTTTTCAACCACATTTAAAGGTTCAGAGAATTTGTGTTTACTTAGTCTTAATAAGCAGTACGTTTTACAATTATCCTGTAAAGATGGCACGTTTAGCTTGTTTGGTTCTTCAGATATGATTAATTACAGAAAACATGTACAAAACGGACTTGTCCACGGAGCGTCATTTAGTTTTTGTCTTAAACAAAACAGCATGCTCTAATTTCCGAATTGAAAAGCCCGCCCTGACAAAGTATCCCAATCTCTATGCTTATGTGCCATTCACATTCAACAAAGAAACGTAGATACGTATAGGTAGGTAATGTCAAGCACCAGAGAGATGTTTCAGATGTCTCCTTTTTCTTTTTCTCCTATTTGTACAATTTGTGACCAATCGTGGGCAAGTCCACTTTGTGCATTCCATCTCTACTAAAGGACGCTCCCGTGGCCAAGGCAGTTTTGTGCATGCTTTATGTAATGAACCATATCTGAAGAACTAACCAAGATAAATGTAAAATTTTATCAGGATAATATCAAAACTTACTACTTATCAAGACTAAGTAAACAGAAATTCTCTGAAACTTTAAATGTGGTTGAATAATTACCTTGAACTTGGGTCAACTTTTTTTTGAACCACCCGGTAGTGTGTAGGTCACTATGTTAAGACAAGATTATCTTTTTTGTACACCAAATCAATTAACAAAATCATGATTACATTTTGGCCAAACGATTTTTCAAAACAATAGGTTATACATAACAAAAAACCACCAAAGTTTACCATACGTCACTACGTAATACAGCCGATCATACGTCACTATGTAATATTACCGACGACAGACTATAATATTCTACGATTAACTGCAACTAAGTCATAAAAAACAATTTATTTGGATAGCTGTGCAAAATAGGTTGCCGCCCTCCCTCCCTCACCCCTTTCCCTCATTCTCTATCCCTCTCTTCTCTTTGCGCTCTCACACATGTATTGTAGCTCCACCAAAACACAATGAGGCAGCCTGATAGGTCATCGGTGGTCAACGCTTGCGCTCAGCGTTGGAGCGTTGTGGAGTCTGCTCAGCCCTTAAGTTTATATTATTCTATCATGTGCTAGAACTCCCTTTGTTCACAACACTTTCTTGTTGGGGAGATAAAGCGGTACATTTATTAATCTTACACGTGCATCCATTTAATTTTTTTCAGATGATCAAGAACCGGTTAATTTGTTGAAAACATGCCGCTACATATGCAGGACTTATGTACTACATGGTTTTAATAAAGACAAATAGAAGTACCTTCAATGATAATTCAACATGGCAGCCAATAATGTTATCAGATGTTTTTTGAAACTGTCAGTTATTATACTACCAATTCTATTTCAAGGCAGCATCATAGTGAATCGATCGGTAGCAGTGGCGCAACTAGTAGTGCAACCTCTCTGGGCAGTCACCGACAATGTTTCCCATACATGCCGCATCGTAGAAACGAATGTGAGTGAAGAGTCGGTTTTCTTACACGGAAGTAAACTCCAAACATGCAGTGTCTATATCACCGTAACCAACGGCTCTTATACCACTATCGAACTACCTGAAACTAAACAACAATTCTTACTTTATATTGAGAGAGAGTTTGATTTTAGGGGCTGTCCCCAAAGATATATAATCATTAATGGAAAAGCTGGTGTATGCTCCTCGGTATTCCATGATGAGATAATGCAGCTTCATCTGCAAGGTAATGTCAGTGTTATAGTGCAAATGATGACAGGTTCGAACTCACATCCTTTGTGCCCCGAAGTCTACGTCGATAATAAGCAGGTAAATCAAACATCACATTGTACGAATGTAAAAGGGTATCAACACGTTATAACATGTAACGAGGAATTGGATCAAATATGTCGTATAGTACTTCGACCAGGTTGTCAGGCCACGTTAGGTCCCAATGAGGTACAGTTTCAGTGTATCGAAAATATTTTGCTTGACAATCATAAATCAATGATTATATATCCAGTTGAAATATTACACTTAGATCTCCACCAGAACGGTATTGTCAAACTCGATACATTTACACGTAATGAAAATGTTTCCCAATATGAATTATTCCAATTGAATTGGTTCAAGGGGTTAGAGAATTTAAACATTTTAATTCTGACAGACAATGAATTGACAGTTTTATCACAAGGATCGTTTTATGGGCTGTATAACTTAACTATCCTGAAGTTGGAAAACAACCATATAGCGACTCTTGATACTAATGTATTTGAGGGGTTGATTAAACTTACTCATTTGACCCTGTATGAAAACCAAATTATATTCCTTATTGATAGTGTTTTTAAAGGATTAGACAATCTTATTTATTTGAACTTAAGAAATAATAAATTAACAACACTAAACGTTAGTGTTTTTACTGGACTTGGTAATTTAACATTTATTTCCGTTCAAGACAATGCTCTAACAGACCTCCCTGTTGGTATATTTTCTGAACTTCATAACTTGAATATCTTGAGTCTAGCTGATAATCCTATCATTGCATTTAATTTAGGGTTATTCAAAGGGCTATCATCCTTGACGAAATTGTATCTGTACCGTCATGAACTAAAAGAAATACCAGAGCGCTTATTTCAATGGTCTACATCCTTGACGTATTTGAGTCTGTCCGATAATGGACTAACAGAATTACCGGCGCGGTTGTTTTCTGGTCTCTCTGAGCTTGCTACGATTAGGTTAAATAGAAACCATTTTGTCACTTTAAACGTCAGTTTATTTCAAGGCCTAACATCCTTGACGTATTTAACTCTGAGCCGTAATAAACTAACAGAGTTGCCAGTGGGGTTATTTATTGGTCTCTCAAACCTGCAAATTTTAAAATTGTATGGAAACACATTTATTGATCCACTTAATGCCTCGATGTTTCATGGTTTGGATAGTCTCTATGAAATTGGTATGAGTGAAAATAATATTAGCAGCTTGAGGGTTGGGTTGTTTAGTAACCTAGTGAACGTAGACGAACTGCATCTGTACGAAAACCGTTTAATTACCCTTGATTCCGGTCTGTTTGATGAAATGAGGAACTTAAGATTACTTTCATTGAATGGCAATAGGTTAGTTGTATTACCTGGCAATGTGTTTCATGGCTTAATGAACTTGAAATATCTCTTTTTGCACATAAATCAATTGCATAGGCTAGACGTTGTCTTGTTCCACCGGTTAACCTATTTGCGAATTTTACGCCTGAACTCCAATCAGCTTAGAGAACTTGACCCTGACGCGTTCCAATATACAATAAATTTGACTTTCGTCGATTTGGCGAACAATAGTTTCGTCCAATTTCCTCTCGGAAATTATCTGCCCAGATTAACATTCATAAATGTCAGGTACAACAAGCTCACACGCGTTAACCAAGATTCCTTCTCCAGTCTGCCAGGCAATTCAGAATTGTTTGTAAGTCAAAAAGAAATATGTGAGTGTTTCAATCCTCCTGGTGTTTTGTGTTCTGCATCGGATGACAGATCACCATTTCTAACGTGTGATCGGCTATTATCTGACAGGACTTTAGTGGTCATGATGTGGGTTATCGGTTTGAATGCACTTGATGGCAACTTATTCGTTTTGATTTGGAAACATATGAAAAGAGAAAAAGGCAAAGAAATTAGTGTACAAGACATACTTCTAAATAACCTTGCCATTACAGATTCACTAATGGGCGTATACATGACATTAATGGCATGTGCTGACATCTATTTCGGGGAAAACTTTCCCATGCATTCGAACACTTGGAGATCCAGTATTACTTGTAGATTAGCTGGAGCCTTGGCCATAACGTCAAGTGAAGGGTCGGTATTCTTTGTGACATTAATCGGTATTGACAGATGCATTAATATTATGATGCCATACTCTACTAATAAATTAGGAAAACGAACCACTTGCTTTACTGCAGCAACGATATGGCTTTTATCTGTAACATTGGGTGTTGTCCCATCCATTTTAGCCGGAAAAAACTTCAGGTTCTATGACAACTCCCATGTATGTATTGGTTTACCATTAGCTTTGACCAAAACGTACTCGAATACACATAATAATATTAAAATATATGTAGACGGTACAACCTTTGGCTATCATAAGCTGATATTCGATACACAATTTACAGGATATGTTAACGGCTTGTATTATTCAGTGACAGTGTTTCTTGGCCTTAACGGTGTTTGCTACTTGGTTGTTCTCGGAAGCTACTTATTGATAGTTGTGGAAGTTTATAATTCATCAAAACGATCTGGACGTAATCGTGACTTACACGAACAGATAAGACTTGCAATGAAAGTATCAGCCATAGTGGTGACGGACTTTCTTTGCTGGTTTCCAATTATAATTCTGGGAATTTTGGTTCAGTTACGGGTGATTACCCTACCCCCTTCTGTATACGCATGGGCAGTAACTTTCGTTATGCCCTTGAATTCTGCCATTAATCCATACCTGTACACAATCGCAGAAATGATCTCTGTTTACTCGCAACTGAATTGTCGTATGTCTAATCACTTATACAATTATAATACTTTAGTGCACTATGCACAATACTCTAGCCTTAAACATTCCTTCATAAACCACCAGACAAATCGATTGTGAAACGTCGATAAGAATATATATATATTTAATACAGCAACATTATATATCGTAATCCTCCTTCATGACTGGTGACAAAATGCTCATAAATGGTACAATTAATCCTTGAAAATGCTAAATGGGAGCCAACATCCGATTATCAAACGTTCTGGTAACACTGTTTGCCTACGTTAAAATTACCGACAACTTTTTTAGATCATTTTGGGTGAAGTACTTCCTAGTAAAGCCACGCTGAAAAAGTAATAAATAAGAGCACCACTTTAGGGTTTACAGCTCATTGAACGTTGAACGTTGACTTATTTCAAGGAAAATATTTCACAAAAATCACCCCTACTTCAACCAGTAGTTTATCCCGAGTAGGGCAAGATGGTCGTTTGGCAACTGCATTTTAATCAGTCGATGTTCCACTATTGAAAAGCACGTGGTGACTCTACAGTTCTACTTCTACCTTTCCTTCATATGGTGAATCCTGAAAGGTTTTATGTTTTTTTAGCATTAGTAAACTGCTGAAATTGGCCAAAACGTGTCTTTTAGAAGTGTTGGCAGTTTCTATGGCAACGAAGGCCTAGCGATGACATACTTTTTTATATTAGTAGACTTTGACCAAAGCTTCATCCTGACAGAAATTATGAAGATATTTTTTTATTTTTAAGTCCGTCAATATTTTTTTAACTACTCTCTATAGATAAAATGAACATTTGCAGTCATTTATAGCTATTTTAGGCCTAATCAGAGTGAGCATCATTCAAATTACTAAACGTGTGTCTTGTGTAGTAGTCACTAGGACCATTGAGTAATGATTACTCGTTAGCATCTAGTGGGGTCCGCCAAAACAACATGAAAAACCGACGGGTGTTGATAATTCGCATTAAAAGCTTAGAGAGATATTGGTATGCATACATCATTATTTTAAATAGCGGTACGCCATGATAGACAGTGGTAGAATTACAATACTTACATATTATGTTGATCATAAGTAGATTGATACTGGGGTAAAATTCCAAAATGTTCCTTAAAGGTATATTATGTGATCTTTTCCAGGGGATGCCCTCAATCCTCGAGAAAAAAATGGATTCAGATTTTCTTGCAGATTTAATTTTCTGATCATAAATCATAAATACATTCCAAGTTACAGAGCGATACGATTCCTATTAACCTCAAAATCATGGCTTTAAGTAAATTAAGAGTAAAGTTTAGAAAAATATATTGTAACGCTCGGTTTAATCTATTTTCAAACCATAATTTTGAAGTAATTAGGAATCGTATCGATCTGTAACTTAGAAGACCTTAATGATTTATGATACAAAATGCAAATCTGCAAGAAAATCTGCTTTCATAGTAAAAATCAATGATGGAGGGCGCTACTTGGAAAGGATCACATAACATGCCTTTAAACGTGGATATTAAATTGAACTCAATTTGGGGTCAAAGATTGCTTGTGTTTCGTTTTGTGTATCCTAATTATCCCAATTACCGTTGACTTCATCAGGCAATTGATCCGTCGACAGGTCACGTGATAGACACAGCATGGGCATGTCACCCTGTTACAGCTCGTCTTACTATTTCGTACGTCGCCAGACTTTCCAATAAAATCATTCCTATCGACTGGTACTGCCATGTCTCTCTTTCGAACCCAATACTATTAAACGTGGTAATCTGATACACAGCCTAAGGATGAACGACCTTAAAGGCATATTATGTGATCTTTTACAGGGGGCGCACTCTAGTCATGATTCTTTTTAGAAAGAAGATTCTCTTGCAGATTTACAATTCTGATCATAAATCATTAATATATTCTGAGTTACAGAGCGATACGATTCCTAATTACTTCAAATCATTGTTTTTGACGTCGACGTCTTACTGAAAAAGGGGTACTGTTTAGGGGCATCGCACTTTAGGGTATCCATTGCAGCATCGAGGTATCGATGTTTAGGGGTACTAATTGATATACTTGCCGTCGTCCATATCGAAAGCTCCCTACTGTTTAACTGAAAATCTGCAAGAAAATCTGCTTTCAATTTATTTTTTCGATGTTGAGGGCGTTCCCTAGAAAGATCACATAATATACCTTTAAGAGATCCTTCATGGAGTGAGCCCTCAATTTTTTCAGAAGTTGTTTTTTTCTCATATACGTAATGCTTATATACGTACTAACTACCACCTAAAATTATAGAGTTTAATTTGCAATATTTCATGTGAAATTCATGGATTTGATAGCGTTTTGAGTTTCGATATGATCACATCGAAACTACCCGAATTCATCTAAAAGGCCACAGATGGCATCTTACTTAATTGTTTCATGTTTATTCAGAAAACTTGAAGACCACCCATGGCTTGTTACATGATGCATAGTCATGACCTCCCTGATTCAATTGGTGTTGACTTTTAACCAAAATACAAAAAGAGTGAAAAGCACTAATATACCTTCGGAAATGCTAAGAAAATGTCTTTATTATTTTAAGTTTTTACTGAAATTTTTTGAAGACATCTTGCATGCGAGGGTTTTTATGTATATCATCTATCTAAACAAGGTGAAAATATTGAATTTCATTTTTTGAGAAATCTTTCTGTGTCCCTTTAACTCTCAATTTGTGATGATAGGTCTCAAATCATCCTAATATGAATTTCTTACTTTTAGACACACCTCGGAACTCATTGTACTCTAACAACACGAAGAGTTCGATGCGTGAAAGTTCTTCTGTTGGATGCGAATTCGTCTCAATAGAGGATAATCGCATACTGTTAGGCGCTTGGTGTCCTGTTTTCTATAGTAATAAACCACACTTACAAGTTCTGTTTTATTCCAATTTTGCCCATGTTTTATTATTAAACATCATCTTTGTATTCATATAAATGGTTTTACATACTGGCATGATATACATAAGTGTGAAGATATAAACATTCATAACCATTTTCCCCCATTCACTCATTGTTTTACCAATAATTATGGCAACACTGGGCAAATCAAAACAAAAATAACGCCCTCTTGCAACATCTGACGATTATGGAAACCAATCTCGTTGATTCACTTCGATCAGTCTTAGTTAAATGTTGGGACGAAATAATTGCGGTTTTCACACTCAACGTTTTACGGAATACAGTATATTATCAGCCAATACATGAACCATCACACGGTAGTAATATGGGATGCTTGACCTCAATCCAATGATAATTAACCATGCTCAGAATATATTCTCGTATTCTGATGGAATAAACAGCAAGTGTTAGGATGAGAGATTCTGTAAGATTCTGTATTCTAGAACACAGAATGTTCATAATCCAATGTTACTACCATGTCATTCTAGTTGTATTGGATGGTATTATTATATATTGTGTGGGGGTATTCCAGAATAATGCACATTTTTGTCAGTTCATCAGTTTGTATCTGATCAGTATGTTATTTAATAGTATTTTGTTTCAGTTCGTTTGAGATGTTTACAAGATCTGAATATGTGGAGGCACTTATTTAAACTATCAACAATGGATATTGATTGCAACTCTGTGGGGAAAACGGCCGTTGATGGCGATATTATGAATATATAATATGATATTGAAATAACACGGTTTGCACGAATCAATATTTTGTATTGGGTTTAAAAGGAAACAAGTTGTGTTTTCGTATATTTCATTTAAACAATTGCCAATATCCCCCATGTTTGGTAAAATTGCCGATTGCTTGAACGACTAATTGAACCTACCTGTACACCTTATGACTGGGCAGTCTTTAATTCATCATCAACGTCAGGGGCAGGGTGTATGGCCAGGAAAGTGTGCTGTGTAATTAAGCTAAATATAATGTTCTTGTTTTATTAGTATGATAACGAATCAATGCTAAAAATACGATGGAAAAGATAACCACTTACCCAAATGGGCCTGATTAGCACTCTACTATTATAATTAAATTAAGGTGTTAGAATAAAGTGATCCTGAACAAATATTATTATGAAATGATATGCCCGGATTCCGCCCTGTTTTTACAATCCATGGATATTAAATAAATATGTGATATCACAATAGTGGATTTATGTGACATCATAATTATATGATATCATATGGGATATCATATGTAATGTAACATCACTTGATATGTGAAATGATTATGTGCATAATATCATGTGACATGTGAAATAACATGTGCATAATATCACGTGATATGTGAAATCATGTGTGATTTCATAATATGTGATATCATATGTAAAATCAAATGTGATATCATATGTGATATCATATTATGTAATATTATATGTGAAATAATAATTATGTGATATCATATGATATATCATAATGTGAAATCATGTGATATCATAATGTGAAATCATATGGGATAACATATGTGAAATCATAATTATGTAACATCATATGTGAAATCATATTTGATTTCATATGTGATATGTGATTTCATGTGATATCATATGTGATATATGATATTATATGTGATTTCAAATGTGATATTTGAAATCATATAGGCATCACATCATGTGATAGCATATGTGATTTCATATGCGAAATTATATGTAATATCATAATGTGAAATCATACATGTGTAGGTACTATCATAAGTGATATCATAATGTGATATCATCATATGTGATATCATAATTATGTAATATCATATGGATATCATATGTGATTTCATATGTGATATGTGAAATCATATGGGCATCACATCATGTGATAACATATGTGATTTTATATGTGAACTCATATGTGAAATCATATGGGCATCACATCATGTGATATCATATGTGAAATCGTGTGATATCATAATATGTGATATCATGTGAAATCGTATGAAATCATGTGATATCATATGAGATACCATATACAATATTGCATGCATTGTTTGTAAATAGTAAAACTATGTCACTCAGTTCAATGTCGATTTTCCCATAACACAAGGGAAGCCGAATGTAGAGAAACAAATCCGCATCCGGGATATAGTGTTTACTATCCCCCTCTAAGACATGCGATATATGTTTACCATTACCATTGTTTATATATCTACCCACCCACCACATACTATCTTGCCAATTTCTTATTCATAATGTATCACTGAAAGACACCCATATTTACACCAACATATTCGGTATAAAATGCTTACTGTATAGTGTCGTCCACTTCACCGATTGTACTAAAATAATATAATATTATATACAATAGATATCCATTCGGTAATATAAAACATTTTGGACGATTAATAGTTGTGATAAATTGCCTAACTATATACACTTTACAAATTTAATAATCATAATAAAATTCTGAAGAAAAACAAGTTTCTACGTTGTGCATGATTTTCGCCTTATCAATATGATTCTGTACATTATTTAACGCCCATTCAAAGTAAGTGCTATACTTTAAACCATTCTTTACCAAACTATATATAAGCCAATCGGGTTGACTAATTGCCATGATGCAACATACGTTAAAGTTGCATACGGGATCTAACAAATATAAACGTTCTTTCATAGCAGTCTAGTTTTCAGTTGTAAAAGATCGAGTAGAATAATGGGGACAAGTGTACTTTAGGTACCAGTATCGTTTAATACTGGAACATGAAAGTTACCAGTATCGCTCGACACTCTGGTACGATTTTACTGTTCCAGTATCGGTCGATACTGGAACAGTAAATTGTTTTACAGTATCGAGCGATACTGGAACGTTTCTATGTTTCAGTATCGGGCGATACTGGTACACATAATACCAGTGTAATTTATCCCAGTATTGAACGATACTGGTACATGTGCCAGTATCGATACTGGAACACTGACTTTGTACCAGTATCGAACGATACTGGGTGTTCCAGTATCGGACAATACTAGTACAGTTTAGAATCTGGGACCGAATAATGTATTGAAAGGTTTCCCAATAAGCGTTGAAAGGACAACTAATACTTAGTACCGCATATATAATTTAAAGATGACCTAATCTTTGCACAATGATGTTAAAAGATTGTGACCCGATCACATTTACTTGTCCACATCAAAATCAAGATTTTGGAATCAGAAGAGTACCCATATCATTTTCTCAATACCCTGCACAATGTTAGGTTTGATGTTTGGTTTAGATGATACTAGCGATAAAGTAGTGAATTATCTCCAAATGTGGTATAGCACACGTTCTGAAGTTCGTTCACCGTTAAGGAAAAGTTTAAAGTGATTTTATATATTTGTTTCTGTCTCTGGGCTCAAACATTTACAGGGGCGCGTCGAAGGCATAATAAAAGGCTGAGCAGACTCCATAACGCTCGAACTCTCGAAATATCCTCCTCAAAAAATATCGGACTTATTTTTCTTAATCGCCTTTTTTCACAGGTTTAGTGATATATGAGTCAGAAGAGTACCCATATCATTGGCGGGGACCAAGCGGGGGACCATACACGAGTGTACAAAACATGATGCCCGATTTGGCTCGCCGTAGCTATACCAAAACACAGATTTTGCGATTTTCAGGGGTCGGTACTATTACGGTAATACATCGTCAGGACATCGTCAGAACAAAGACTTGCAGCAAGTCCGTAGTACACAAACAATGACGGTATGGTGTAAAGTGAGACAATGATTGTAAATACCTAAAATAAATAATGAAACGTGAAGTATCATATATTTTAGGCTAAAAACAGTCCAGCACGTTCGTGTTATCATAACATTCAGAACCACACCATTTTTGTGGAATTTTCCAACAATTCAGTGTCCATTCAATTAAGTCTAATACTAGGCATAGCACACATAACATTCAAATGATTGAGACATGTACAAAATTGGATTCAAATGAAAGATTGCAATGAAAGATTTATTTTCCAAAAAGAATTATGACAATCTGTCAATGCATTCTTGTGGTACGGTGTTTTGAGACACTCGGAAAATGGCCGAAAACCTGCCAAAAACAGTAACAATGCCCACAAATATAATTTATCAGGATTTAGAGAGCTCAATTTGTTAATAATGTAACATTCAAAACACCATTTACACATATTTCTTTAACAATTGAATATCTATATGCCATGTTAAATTAGAAAAATTGTAAAATTATATTGCATTAAGCTAAAATAACCTAGTGAAATTGGTCATTTTGACCAGGTTTACTGACTGCAATCAAAAAAGTGACTAAGTCCAGCTAATTAATATGCGTAAATGTAATAAATCCAGATGTGAATGGTGTATTGCAATCAAACTTGGTATTATGGCTAACTGTACGATACCCAATCTTTTAAACTATAATCTAGTTTCATAAGCTCATTAAATATGCAAATTAGCTAATTATCTATTCAAGTCATTGAGCAATGTCCGACAATTTTTTTTCCCATCATAAGAGTGATCGGTATTAGATATATAACATGTATACCCAATTTGATTGACAAATATTGATGGATTTAGAAATTAAACAAGCTTTTCTATTTCTTAAATACCCATATTTAAATTCTCAGTCTTTTCCTCACACGAGGCACTCAAAGGATGCAAAAACTGAGCATGTCACTAAATTGATTGAAGTGTTTAGTACAATATCTCAGGTTAGGTTTATTTAAATCGGCCCAATATATTCAAGTTCAGAGCCAATTTCAAAAATTGGTAAACACAGTCATAACTAAAATACCTGATGATAAGTATTTATACCTGGATCAAGGTTATATAGTCCAAGGTCATGACTACCATATATGGCAAGCTCACTGCCCTACAGGGAGTGCCTTATGTGAGGATAATTAATTTTATATAGGGATGTTTTTCAAAGTGGAGCTGCATACATTATATGAAAAGATTGTTTTGCATAAGGGCTTACAGACCACTCCTACATGTTACTCATTTTGCATGATTAATTAATCCAAATATTGTATGGCTGTCTTCATGACTTGGATTAGTGCATCCATGCACGCCAATTGAGGCAACAATACAAACTACATTCCACATCATGAATAGCCATCCATTCAAGAATGCAAAATGAGTAACAGGTAGAAGTGGATGTAGGCCTTTATGCAACACAGCTTTTCATATGTTGTTGTTCACTGGTGTAATGCTCCCAGTGGCAGACTCTGTGTGTGTGCATTGTGCTATGCCTACTAATACCTAAAGCAGACGACACAAACAGCGCCACCAACATTGGGACACTCACCAGTGACGTCACTGGTTAAACAAAAGAAGCTTCAGATCGGCAAGTTGAGTGGCACACCCCTGCTACTATGAGGCCACCAGAGAGCCGCCGATCAATTACGGGGCGCTACCGGAGCTCTACCGACACTTAACGAAGTCATACCGGATTACTGCCGTTGTACTGCCGTTGTAGTCCCGTTGCTCAGTCCAGCAACGCAACGGCAGAAATCTTTTAGCATGTTCAAACATGTCTACCGTCGCCTGCCGTTGCTAACGTTTTCGCCGATGTTCTGACGATGTCCTGACGATATGTCCTGACGATGTATTGACGATGTACTGACGATGTACTACCGTTCTATAGCGATGTGATACCGTTGCGCTACTGTACTAGAACCGATCCCCGAAAATTGCTAAATTTGTGCTTCGGTATAGCTACGGCGAGCCAAATCGGTTAGGTGTGACTGCGCTTTAAGTCAAATTCCGTTGTAATATTGCTCTGCATTATATATTCATGTTCGCTGTTTGCAAATGTGAAATACTACACACTTTTAGAATGAAAGACACCGCATAGCATAGTATTTAACATGGCATTAGCTAAATGGTGCTTGATTAATATTTTGACACAGTTTGATCAATTGAGATTATTGAAGGGCATCGATAGCAAATTTTGGTAGGGAGTTTAATGTATTTTACACAGCTTTAGCACTTAGTCTCTGAACAAATAATAACAGAATCTTTCTCTTGACACAAGTAAGCCATAGTAATACTGTAGCCGGTCACTAAGAGAATACTTTTAGACAGGCGAGTGATTCTGCTGTGTGTAGAAGTGCAAACTGTCTTACAGTGAGCTACATGATTTGTCAGTAAATCTAACCAGGAAAATCAAAATAAAGAGAGGACAAAAACACAGACATGCACTGACTAAGATACCTATGATTCGTATGAAGACCGTCATCCATTTACGAAGTATATTAATCACAGAGAAAACCACAAATTAAATAAAAAATCTTTCACGATCATCCTTTTGGGTTGTCTTATGCTATTATTTATTTATCATATAATATAATCACAATATTATAAAGCTATTTACACAATTACGCGCGCAGTGTGTGTACGCTTTGTGGATCGGGTCGGTTACGCGGTCGTCGTCCTTCAGATCCTTAGTTAGTAGACGTCGTCGTCGTCCTTCAATTGGGTATCCACGTGATGTAGATAAGAATACTATGAGGCGTGGGGATAATAATGCTGAGCACTGTGATAACAAAATATATGTGTGCTCTCGCTGATGAAAACAAGCACTATGTGTATATCGAAAGTATTATTCTCAATCTCATACGTAATTTATAAAACAACCCATTTTCTTATAAAACTATATATAATACAAACTACTTGATAAATACGCTATTGGGTAAAGGCCAAATAAAAACAGGACAAGTTGTCTCAGAAGACCGCTATTACAATTCGCATTTCAGCGTATGATAACTTTTGTTACCCCTTTTTCTTGAATTTTTGAAAATGATGCTTCATCAAATTTTAATTTCACATTGTGCTGTACCATATCAGCTTCATTTTCTTGCTTACGAGAGTAAACATTGCCAACTTCAGATTGAAGTTAAATACAATTCAACATAAACGTTAATTGTTTTTATAATTATGGTAGTGTTTAAATATTCATGTCACAGAGCCGTTTAAAACAAGATACCGCCTTTCGCATAGCCCTTTTCAGGTTTCTTCAGAGACAAACTTATTTTGTTGTTGGTCTAAACATAAATGCTTAATAAAAATGTGAATATAAATGATTAAAGCCATAAAATACAAAAGCCATGCAAAATGTAATTATAGTTTAATCAGATTGTTCATTGGCGGTTTTAAGATTATAATTAACTACAAATAAAATATGCGTTTGGCATATACAATTGCTTTGCCCTTGTACCAATTTCCTGATCACGTCTAGATAGAGTCTGTCCAGCACCAGACCTGATTTGAACACAGGAATCAAAGAATTTCCAGGGCTAGCAACATTTCAATGGTCGTCCAAGTAAAATGTCAGTAACTCAATTACGATCATCACTCACTCAAACTCGTGAGGACAAAAGTAAACTCTCAGTTATAGAACAAATGTCGAACTAAAGAAGACTCTGATTATATTATCATAGAGACAGGGAGACCTGTCACCACAAAATGAGCTTTAAGTCACCAGTGTGAATTAGGAGATGTATGGTCCAATGAACATGCCAAAAATCAATAGAAAACAAATGCAACTTCAATTTGTTTGTTTTTTGACGGTGAAAACATTGAGCAATTTTGAGATGTTGCATATAATGTTAAAGCTTTTTTTCTGGGCAATTTGAATCTGGACAACTTAACTCTCAGGACCATACACGGAATAAAGCTATGTTAGACATACATTACACTTTATTCCGTAAATAGTATAAAGCTAGTAGGACGTTCCAGTTTGGAGTTTAGCTTCATATTTTACTGATGCAGACTTAATTCCTGATCTTGTAAGCGCTGCTACATAGCACTGAGGTACATGAGTTACCTCAGTATCTTTGTTATCTTGTTTCAATTCCCTGAGAGATTATCTCAAGACTGTTGCTGGACCAGTGCTGGAACCTATTGTTCTCAACTCAGTACAATATCTGTAAAGTGCTGGAAATAATGTAAACGTAATGATAATGTGTACAAGGATGCACAGATGACAAATGTTGTGAGAAAAGAGTAATACTTAGAGTTGAAGTTAATTTAACAGACACGTGTCACGGTTCAGAGATGTTCAATGGTTGCAGGTATTTATTGAATGCCCCTTGTATATATCTTGCTACACACATCAAAAGATACATGTGTTTGAATGACAATGAATTTGAAGCCAACAAAATGCAATTTGTTATAAAAATAAGTACTCTGCCATCACCAAGTAACTTAAAATTACATATAACTCACTATAATGCAGCAGCCGTCAATAAGGATCTTGATCTTGATCTCAAGGGTTCCAATTTGAGAAATAAAAAGGCAAACAACGTTTGACTTTTAAGTGTGAGTTACGCATAACCCCTTGAGTACGGTATATGCCAAATTAATACGCAACACTCATTGATACAATTTATAGTAAGCTGAACAAGGCATTGCATTTGAAAATGTGTAAATTTACCATGGGTTTTGCCTTTTACACATTGTGTATGGATGACATTGTTCAGAACATTCTTTATTAAAGAATGTTTACCAATGCAGCTTTCTCGAGTGGTGAATCTTGGACGTAATTATTCCGGACATAAGGTGACTGTTTGCCGTATTTGTGAATAGATGAATTAACCTGAAAACTTTGAAATCGTACGTTCAGGATCCTTATTTTGACAGTTACGCCTTTATTGAAATACTAATTTTACTTATATACACCATACTCATGCATATTATGCTTCTTTAAACCAACGACCGTTACTTTACAGGTCTACTATTAAATCCATGATAACATAATATAATTCTATAAGTAATGAAGGCATTTAATTTATTTATTTTTATTCGAACTTCGCGTCAAAATCTAATATCAATTCCACTCGCTCATTAGACTCTTCAGTACTGTCCTGTATACCAAGGTGGATCTGGGTATTGGACTTGAGGGCGTCTTTGCATGGGTAGTTCCTTGGTTCGTAATTGACGATTCTGAACAGTCCGAATGCATAGAGCGCAGACGATGATTCCGGCTATCATTCCTGCTACCACAACTGCACCTCCAGTTACAAGTAGCAATATGGATAAGTCACTCAATCCTATACAAATATTAAAAGTGTTGAGAAAGTGGTGAAATCTATTTAATTTGTTCCATGATAGATTTAGTCATATGGTGTTTTGCTTATAACTGACTAGCTAACGTACTAACTAAATAACTAAATGTTCCAGGGAACAGCGAACCAATTGATTGGCCCACCATTAAAATGATGAGCTCTTTATAGAGGGACATCAGTTTTGATTTCTAATCACTCAGTTCATAAACCTTGTTAGTGGCTGTTGGACTAAACGACTAACTGACATACTAACTAACTAAATAAATAAATAAACACATGAATAAATACATTAATTTGCAAAGTGTTTTGAAAAAAAATCAGGTATCACACACAAATCAGGAATCAGGGGAACATTTCGAAATATATTTCGTGCTATATTGATCTATTATATTTCATGCTATCTTACATGAAGGAGAAACCCAAATTTCTTACATAATGTTTTAGCCCAAAGGAAAATAATACATGTATCAACTACTAACATTTGCATTTCAAAAAATTATAAATCATGAAAAATTAACTTAGTGTGACATTTTATCGTTAAAGGATATTCAAAAAATCAACGTTGCCCAACACTTTTTTAATTCTTTTTAAAAATGGCGAAATAATGATGCAAGACATATCAAGTGATTGATGGACCTTTAAATAACCGTTTTACCTAGCGCGTTGTTAGCGTTATCTTGTTCAGCTTCGTCGTTGTCAATGATACGCACGGTTATAACACCAATGACGTCATCCTTGTCAGTGACTGCAATATCAAGTGTTTCAAGTTGTTCCATGACGTCATCATCAATAATAATGACATCAATGGGGGCACTATCAACACCATCAAGGAAGGTAAGGACTTCAGGGATCCGGAAGTCCTCTCCATCAACAGCACTATAACCATCAGCAATGTCAGTAGCGCTCAATTCTAAAACATCAACAAAATATCAAGAAATATGGTGTGAAACTTGAAACGAAATAACGTAATCATACACAATGGGCATATCTTGATAATTACTGGAAGCGTAGAGATTAAGAAACGGCACGGCTCTTAAACTAAAGATCCCTATTTTTAAACCCGAGATGTGCTATAAAAATATAAAAATAAATAGATTAATCCATTATTACAACACAAAAGTGGCGTTGACTTACCCAGCATTAGTGGGCCCATATAGCCACTTCGTCGGGCAATTATTCGCAAAGAATTCGCATTCTCAGCTACTTTGTATTCGGTGTTCTCAAATATAAGCAGTACTGAAAGGTAAGAACAGAAAAGCCAGGTGTTAAACGTCATGGTCTGTTAGGCATTCGCCTTATATTTGAATACAAACAATAAGTCGTCCAATGTAGTTTATTCCCCGAAGAGACTTGACACTATTATTTGATTTTATTTGATATCATTAGGGTCCTACGACCCTGGATAAACCAAATAAGCTTAGCTTATTTCCATTTGGGTCCGTTTGATATGAATCTCTTTTTGAGCAGCTTGGTGCTAAGCATAGATGAAAGGAACCGACAATTTGGAACCCGGTAGTATATATTTTACGGAATAAATCGTATTGGAAACTGGAAACCAATGCTTAGCACCAAGCTGCCGAAAGCTGGATTCGTTTGATATATGAACAGATTCAGACAGATGAACCCCTACTCTTTTGGAAAAAGTCTGTAACCTTTTTAACGTGCTCGGGTATTGCTCGGGTATGATGGTTCTGCGGAAAACATAGCTTTAATCGCAAGGCTACGGTCATTTTCGCTAGTATAATAGTAATTCTATTACATGCTAAAAGACGTTTGCATTAAACGTTTATTCAGTAATGTATTGGAGGCTGCGCCCTCAATTTTGATGCAAACTGGGATTTGTACATTTACAATTATTGTATTACATGTATAAACTTACAGTTGTAAGGATTCAGAAAAAGATCACCCGTCCTCTTTATACAACAAAACGTCAATTTAATTATTCTGATCTATGGCTTAGAGAATGGCACGTCACTAGTAGTTGGGGAGCATATGGGGTTTCCAGTCCCGGTCTACGCTGACACATGGAGTTATATACCAAAGTGTTCTTTAAAGTTGGTATAATTAAAACCTTAGTGGACATCCTTGCCAACTTGGGTGATTGATTGACATTTGACCTTGATTTAGAGTAGAATGTCACATGTTTTTCAATGTGTTTCAAAACCATGTGTGATCGATCCCCAGCTGTAAAGATCTATGAATAGTCTAAATATAAAAATGCTGGGAATAAAGGCTGCTCTCGCGATTTCTTGAGTGGCAACAGTAACATGGCCATTATTTATGTTCATCTTAAATTCTGAAGTAATTTAAATTTAAAAAAACAATTCTTCAACAATAATCCCTTTAAATGGGTTACATTAGACTTTAATACACACAAAGGATATTGCCATCGCTATGGTCCACGCCTGCAAAATGTTTAAATAGTTAGACTGATTTATCATAGCAATTTTTCTCACATGATTCACTTACCATCGTTGTCCTCAACATTAATACTTGCAACGTTGGGGCTACCGATTTTTCCGCCCAAAGGTTCACGCAATCCGACCCAAAATCTGTCAGGAGAAGTCTGTGGAATGACGTCATCAAGAATCCGTATCGTAGCGATCTGTCTCGAAACACCAGCATCAAAACGTACCCTCGTTGTCATGCGGGGATAATCTCCGGTGGGATTGGACCCCTCATTGTAAGAGCCGGTGAATAGCACTATGAACATATGAGAACCAAATGCAAAGTGCAATACCGTACAGTTACAGTGGAATGGATTGTATTGGAGTGGAGTGGAGTGCAGTGCAGTACATGCTGCACAAGGTAGGAGAGGGCAAGGGTAGGGCACACTGAACTTAATGCACCAATTTAACTGCGATGGGATGGCGCTATAAATTCAAACAGACGAAGAACTCAGATCGGCCGAGCTAGACAAAAGTCATAAAAAAGGGCCAAATAAGGTTGGCTGCGCAGATGATATTATCATTACGGTGAGTGCGCACAATATCGACAGCCACTATGACGTCATAACCTTTCTTCTGCCATTTTTACTGACGAAATCGAGCGAAAATCTGAACGTTATTACCTTTTAAAGTTTGATTTTAAATAAAAGATATATTTGTTGCATGACATTTGAACACAAGGTAAACAGAAAAGCAGCTTTCGTCCATTAAATTACATGTTTTCTGGTACAGACTTTTGCTTCGTTTACCATTTCCTATGGGACCGAATTCGTGAGTTTGTCCATTCATCGCGTCCGAGTTTTAGTCATTTTAGCGATGCTGGGTTCCCCGGAGAAAACAGTTACGGTAGCACTATGGGTGCAATACTCGCATAGGTATATATTCAAAAGAGGTTTCCTTTGATACGTAATTAGCAGGGCAGGGCAGGGCAGGGCAGGGCAGGGCAGGGCAGGGCAGGGCAGGGCAGGGCAGGGCAGGGCAGGGCAGGGCAGGGCAGGGCAGGGCAGGGCAGGGCAGGGCAGGGCAGGGCAGGGCAGGGCAGGGCAGGGCAGGGCAGGGCAGGCAGGGCAGGGCAGGGTAGGGCAGAATAAAGTAATAGAGTTAAGTAGGATAAAGTAAAGTTACAAAATGTTATTTAAGGAAAAACACAGCACATTAGTACAACGGATAGGTAGGTTTGAAACTAATCGCAAGGCCGTTAATTAACATATTCTGAAATTGAAAATGTCTGATATCACATACTGAAAACATAATGTACATTAATGAAATGTTACACAGCCTGTGCACATTATAACCATAAATCTTACCTACAGATCCTGGTTGGTCGAGGTTGCCCTCTCGGATGATAGGGATTTGTAACTTTTCAGACTCCAACACGTAGTATGATTCACGCTCAAAGCGGAACTTTGGAGTATTCTGGGCATCGTCATTGGCTGTAAATGAAAAGAATCAAGACTATCAAAGGAAATTTCATAAAAAAAGAGGATAGAAACAAAACTATGAAAGTACCGGAAGGAACACTGGCTAACAATAGCATTCCTGAAGAATCGACCACACAAGATGGTCTTGAAACGTCAATAGATTAAAGGGGCATTGAGAGATACGTATGGGAGTGCGCCCTCAATTATCCAGGATATCAGGGTTTTTTTGCATCAAAGTAATACTTAGGTATATACTAACTACCATCTGAAACAGTTTACCAACATTCGCCGTTTATCATATACAATTTCATGATTTTCTTAGTTTCGATATGATCATATCGAAACTCAGGTGCTGAATTTGGAAGGTATGCATCGTTTTACTCACAGACTTTCGCGGCAAATCTCAACCCGGAAGTGCCGTTATTTGCTTATTTTGGCATGAAGGCGATGTCGGAATTGTATGACATTTTGGATTTAGGCTATGTTGATGATTATCTTTACGTTATTTGCTCATTTAGTATATCGATACATCTCTCAATGCCCCTTTAATACGAGTAACAATTGAATTGTATTACAAGCTCGACCAATTATTGTATGAAAACATCCGCAGTTATCTGCGGCGCTCTTCTGTACTGTACTGCACCGCTCATCCATGTAGGCAGTAGGTCTATGTGCAAAACAGTTCGCCTACTCTAAGAGAAGATATGCCTATCTGTATCATGTATTATTAAGGTGAAAGTTACATGTAGACGATTTCCAGCTGTTAATTGACATACCATAACATAAGGCACTTGAGTATTGCTAGGCATGCTGGATTACATACGAAATCTCCTTTGGAACATAGTAAACATATTTCGTGGTATAATATTGAACTAATGCCATTGTCGCGCCTATTGATATTTTGTCTGGTGCCTAACAATTAAACCGTGAATTGCATTGTTCCTACCTTGGTTATTGTCGAAATCATCACGGATAGTAACTTCAACTCGACTTTGTTCCCCAATCGCCTCCGTTGGTATCCCATACATTTCAATCATGAATGTTGCGGTTGCTTCAGCCACGTCATCGTTCGGTATCATAACGCGAACTTCCTCGCTGGTAGATTGACCTGGGACAAAGGTCAAAGGTCGATCAACTGGCATAAAATCAGCGGCTCGTTTGGTTCTCTGAGAGGTAATGGTTCGTAAATCTAAAACAAACATGAACATTATAATTTGAAAATCAGCATTAAGTACTGGTTGATATTATAAGTACTACTAAATCCAACCAACTGTATATTATTGTGTCATCAGCTTATGGCTGTATACAAAAGAGGGTTTGAGCATCCATCACACACTAATTTTTAATATTTTCAACATTTTCATCTGTATGACACTTTCAATAGGTAATTTTACATTATAATTGTACTCATTTAAAGAGATTTAGGGCCGTATTCTCGTACTAAACACGGTTTTAGCTAAAAAAAACCTAAACGCGTGTCTAACTTAAACGTGAGTTTATCTTTTAGACAACGTGTTTAACAAAACACGATTAAAACTCCGCGAATCTCGTCCCAAGAGTTGTCGACCGTTATTGTATACAGGTATATATTTTTGTTTTGGCCCTAATGGATTACAATAGATATCGACCGAATACCTCCAAAGCACGTGTATTTTCAATACTACACGACCTGAACGTCACCTTGCAGCAGGCACGGTTGAGTGATTATTCGAGGCATACCGTTGGTGTATGAGTTTAGTTAAACGCGCTTGAAACTACCTCCATACTCATGTGTAAAGTTAGACTCTTAGTGAGTTAGACGCGTATTTAAGTTAAACAGATTTTCGAAAATTACATCTAGTTAAACAATGTGTCTAATTACAAATCAAATTAAATAATTTATTTTTGTTGCCAAAAGTTGATCACGTTTACCGCCTGTAAAGTAACATCAGTGTTATTTTATAAGTTTCGGAATTCAATATGTTGCAAATTATAAACATCTTGACACCAAAGTGCAACGTTTATTCATGAACACTGTCCAGTAAGACGACGGGGGGGGGGGGGGGGGGGGGGGGCTGTTCTCAAGGCAAACGGATCTTTGAGGCTGTGTCGGTCAGGATTGTCTACCCTTTTCCTCACTCCCCATTCAAATGGCCTTAAAAATCAAGAACAAATAAGAAACAAAACCCTTTTGAGGTCGGTATTTATTTGCACGTGATTTTGGTGTGCATGTCTGAATTACACTTTATTATTTGTAGCACACCTGTTACCGGTTTCCAAACAAACAAAGACTGCCACTATCGAGCACATTTTATATTTTTAACCTACTAAAATACGAGAGGTTAAATATTTTTTTACTTACAAACAGTAACTGTTTTTTGAAGATAACCTTTCCGTTTGACTGTGCATGTTACGAATGAATTTCCAGCCGCTTCTTGAACTTCTGTTGGAAACACGTCGAGGCTAAATGTTGCTGAAAAATAAAATCATCAATTGATCCGTCTGTCATGTGAAATCAAGTTATCATCACTTTCACTAGTGTCTATTACGATTGGCAGAACTTTTGAAAATGCGGGAAATGCCCGATGAGGGGGGGGGGGGGGGGCGTAGACCCTTTAATAGTATTCTGTTACATTTACATGGCATAAAATTAGTATAAGGGCAGAATGTAGGATTCGCTTATGTTTTGAGTCCGTTTGTGAAGCGATATTAAGCGATATTAAACTACAGCGCCATTAACAAGTGTCATCCCCCAAGTATTACATATGCTGGGGTTTCGTCCGTCATCCGCAGGCTTGGTTTCACGCCTCCGACTGCTGCAGCTGCTCACAAGCTAGGGCCCTACTGAGGAAGGTGAAGAGGATTGCGAGAGTCTTTCATAACAAACTATCACGGCTGTTTGATCCCACATATTGTGTCCGTTTTATTCTGAGAACACCGTAACTTGCTGGCCCGGCTCTACCTTTAACTGATTCAAGTACCTGAATATACTGGCCATCTTTTGTAGAAATTTCAGAACATTTGTTGGTGCCAGTTCTGAGAAATAGAGCTTTGAATATTATTATTTACTGTAATAGCGCCCTCATCGGCCACATTTCCCATAGAGTTACATGTAAATTGTGTGTCAAGTAGAAAATGCCGATAATTTAAAAAGGGCTTGACCAATTTTCTTGACATTTTCACCGTATACTCGTATTCATTAGCGCTACCTAAATCAGGTCAAACCATAAATGGGCCACTATGTAATCTCTTTTTATCCCATAATTTTAATTATAAATCGGACAGTCAAACAGCCGTAAGGTTAAAAGAACATTCAATATTTTACCATCGTCATCTAGCAGACGAACTTCGGTATTAGGAATCCCCTCAACGAATCCACTCATTGGATTGACAAGGTTCATCGATATTCTCTTGGTATCCTCGACAACAAAGTCATCCACAAGGGTTAGTCGAAATGCTTCATTGGTTGATCCTGGAGGAAACACCACGGATGTAGAACCGATGATTCGGTAATCAACTCCTTCGCGTGCATTCGCACTAAGAATGCTAACATCTGTAAGAACAATTGATTTAAATACGTTATTTCATTTGAACTTAGCGGTTAGTATTTAGGAAGAGACTTTATAAATATATATATATAAAATCGGTCTGTAAATAACCCATGTTAAAAGCCTAAGACTAACCCAAACCATGTGATTGGGGTTTCGTCATCCGCAGGCTTGGTTTCACGCCTCCCACTGCTGCTGAGGAAAGTGAAGAGGATTGCGAGAGTCTTTCATAACAAACTTAGGTTAAAAGAACATTAAATATTTTACCATCGTCATCTAGCAGACGCACTTCGGTAAAAATGTGATTTTCATGATTTTGTCGGTAAAAAATCACATATTTTAGCACTTATTGGTCTGTAACTCAAAACATAAATAAGTTATTAAAAAAAAGCCCCGGGGGAATGTTATCAGGATTATCATAAAACTAGTTTGAAAAAATTTGACAAAATATATTTTGAGTTATCTTTTCCAAACCTAAAATGGATCAAAAAACGTGTTTTTTATATTTTTTTCAAAAATGGTCAATTTCATTATCCTTTTCTGCCAAAAAACTGAATACGTATTGAGATTAAATGAATATTGAAGAAGTTAGGACAGTTTTACGGAGGCTGTACCTGAGAGTCACACCCCTTAAGTTGATGTTTAAATGACCTAAAAAACAATTGTTTTGTAATTGTAAATGACCTTACCAATACCCTCAAATATAATAAGACAGCATTCATCATACGTCTATGATAAGCCTAGGGCTGTAGATCTAGTTTGAGTATTTTTAAAATATCCAAGATGGCTGCAAAAGGTTAAAATATCTGAAAAACAGAATTAGTTTTATGATAGTGTTACATTAGATATGAACAAAAGATTATATCTATAGATTTTAATCCACCCAGTAAACGTACCTGTGTGTGTAACAAGGTATGATTGAATGGTGACTCCATATTTTGATCAATAGGTGGCCACCCTGTGGTAATTATTTTGACCATTTGGAGGTAATTTTATTGACCGTTAGGGGGTAATTTTAATGAAATAGTCATTGTAAAGCCCCATTTTAACCTAACCTCTACCCCCCCCCCCCCCCCCCCACTTTTTTCAGAATTTTTTCTTCAACGCGGAAAATCAACCAAAATATCCCCCCGATCCCCCGGGATTTGATCCAGGGACCTCTCGCACAGAGGCGAGGGATTCCACACTTCACCACGGCTGTCAAGCACAGTTCTGCAGTGTATTGCCCAGACTGTATGTATTGGGTCCATTTTTTCATCAAAAAACTTCCACGCCGGGGTGGTACCAACGTGCCCAGTCGTGGTATTTTGGGGGTATATGGTAGGGTTAGGGTTAATAACATCACATTGTCAACATGGAGTCTATACCATTTATAGTACTATATTTCAGTACTTTTGTGTAAATGAAATTAATACACACATTTCCTTATGCCCGGTATCATGGTTACTCGACAGTCAGTGCCTGTACAGGGTATTGTATGTTTGTACCTGTATGAGAACTGTACAGTACGTGTATAGTACAAACAGAGTAGTCGCATAGTAGCACAGTTGCTGGTATGTTGCAGCTACTTCAGTAGTACTTCATTACCCATGATACGGGTCATGGGCACTCGTACCTGTATTGGCAGCAGAATATCACTATGATGCTGGGCGTAAGCAAATTGTTGTGTACAGGTGAAAACTAAAGAAGATTTATTGTGCAGTTCAACATGCTTACCCTGATAGCACACTGAAGTCGGCCCAACGTCGGGGAATGGTAGTCGATGTCGGGGAAAGGTCGGCGTCCTTAACTTGAAGTCGGCTGGGACGTCGGGTGGACAGTTTGAAAAGGACGTCCACATTAAGACGTCATATGGACGTTGAGCCGACGTTGCAAAAATACACTGAAAGTCTCGTCGGGGTACTGACGTTTTGCCGACGTCGGAACTACGTCCAACCCGGGCGTAACTTGCTATACGTATTTTTTTTTGTAAAGACAAATATTCAATAATTCAAAATTGTAATAATGTTGTTGCCTACATAATTGAGAAAGATATAATTGTAATAAATAAATTACTAATGATTTATATAATCATTGTTTTCATCTGCAACAATTTAAAGATCAAATTGATGATTGAATAAATATTAAAATTAACGAATTACGCGTATCAAATCATACACTCATTTTATACCGGTTTATACCACGTGCAGTTGGTCGCCATTTTGGAGACACGTTAGCGATACTGGCGTGTTGTTCTCAAATGAATTGAAGGAATTATATGTCAATTCAGCGAAGATGATTGTATTTGTTGGGGAAATAATGCAGCATCGCAATTATATTCAACACATGAAGTGCATTTATGATGTTGCATGGGATACCCGCGATTTCCGGTGTGTTATATTCTATTTTATCAGAAATCGTGGTTATTTATTGTACATCGTGATTTTTCAGCATACGCCAACACTGCTACCTATAGATGTCATTGGAATTGAAAATTGCAAGTCATCAGATAATGAATCGTGAGGAATAGCTGAGAATCATCCAAGGAGATGAGATTTGTTTCCGGGTATGTTTTCTTTTGCATCAAAATAGATTCTGAATAGATGGGAATAATCAAAAGAAATGAGATTTGTTTTCGGTGCGGTACGGCAGAACGGTCGGCAATTAGTCGGAGATGGTTCAACTGACCATAGCTTAAGTCGGCCGAGAGTCGGCAATTATTCGGAAAATGGTCCAACTACCACGGCCGCTGAAGTTGCTGATACTCGGTCGGGCCAATGTTTCAAAAATAGCCATATCATTAATTTGCGTGGAAAGAGCCAAGGTAGTTTGTTCAACAAGATTTACTGTACTCATATTGTGATAGTTGTTAATACTTTCCACGCGGCAGGCAACTGCAGACCGACAGTATGTCGTTTTCCGGATTTGTTCCGTATACAAAAATGGGGAAAATATGATTTTTTAGTATATTTATAGTGTCGATTTATACGTGTACGTTTTCTTTTGTGTCAAATAACCGTAGGAAAAAGTCGGCCCGAAGTCGGCAATTAGTCTGAGGTACGTCAACGGACCGCGGCCTGACGTTGCTTATTTATGGTCGGGCCGACGGTGCATTGCAGTCGCAGGTCGGCGTCAGCTGGAAGTCGGCCCGAGGTCGGCACAACCTCCATTGGACGTCGTCGGCCCGACGTAGGCCGCGTGAGCAGCCGACTGTCGAGCCAACGTCCGGCCGACTTCAACCGCCGACTATATCGCGACGTCGGGCCGACTTCAGTGTGCTATCAGGGTAGCAACACCCGGGCAACACTACACTGGCAACAGGGCTTTTCTCCCACCAAACAGCCAAACACGTGTTAAAGCAATTAACAGCTGGAGGACGTCATGACTTCTCACCTTCTAATACATGGGACATATAGGCACATGTTGGCCCTAGATATGATATTTAAAAAATCAAGGATCTTTAAGAGAAGCACAAGAGGATTGCATTGAAGTCATATTAATGTCAATATCAGTTGTACTACTTGCAGGAGGATTTTCTTAAAGACCCTTGTTTAACAAAATTGTAAGCCGTTTATTTGCAATGTAATGTCAATGGGAACCAGTAAACACTGGTGACATAAATCAGTGGTCATGTGATGAATGTGAAGCATGCTGGGTTTGCTCAAGAAATCTTCTTTGAGCAAAAACAGTGTTTTTACTTACCCACACCCCCTTGCACATCCGTCTGTCCGTCACGCATTATGTTTACCATTATAGTCCCATTATCTGATTCCAGCACTTGGAAATTAGACTGTTCAAAGCTATATACAGCTGGTGGGAAATAGTATTACAATAACAATTAACATTACAACATTCTCTCATTGCAGCACCTGATATTTAAGCATAGGTTATCACAACTGCACCAGTTCGCCAGACCTTTCGCATACCTCCGCCACCTGAACACTAGTAATTTATTATGCAATGACTATTGACTTAGTCCAGTGGCGTAACAGCCGGGGGGGGGGGGGGCAGGGGGGCACAGTGCCCCCCCCCCCCCCCCCCCCCCCCCCCCCCACCCCCCCCCCCCCCCCCCCCCCACTGAAGGTGCTCAGCAGGAAATTCAAACCTACCCACCAGGAAAAATAGGGGGAAGGGAAAAGAGGAAAAGAAGGGGGAAAGGGAAAGAAAAGAGAGAGAGAAAGGAAAAAGGGAGGAAAAAGAAAAAGGAAAAAAGGGGAAAGAAAGAAAAGAAGAAAGGGAAAGAAAGAAAGAAAGAAAAGTTCGCAGTACAAAAAGCACAACAGTCAACAAATTGTTGACTGTTGTGCTTTTTGTACTGCGAAATGTTGTGACCGTGCGAAATGTTGTGACCATGCGATTTTTTTTGACCCTACCCCCCCCCCCCCCCCCCCCCCCCGGGACTGAATTATTCTAACTAGGATTTTTTTTGGATGTGCCCCCCCTGACAACCAACCTCTGTTACGCCCCTGACTTAGTCTATGAATTTACCCTGGTAAAATAATCCTGGCTACGCCTATGCCACTGCACCAGTGTATCGTGACTTATGTTGGATTTCATTTGGAAAATAATGATTATATAAATGAATATTACTGAAAATTATAAACATAAGTATTTGACTTACTGTCATCGTCAATAATGATGATATTTGCCTGTGAGCAACGACCAAGTACACTGCCTTCAGAAACCTCTGACAATGTTATGTTGAACGATTTATTTCCTTCTGGGTCACGGTTGTTGGACAGCGCAATTGGCAATTCCTGCACAGTCTCACCAGGTGCGAATTCCAGCAGCACATTGCGGTTTTCAAAATCAGATGTAGCAGTAGCACTAATAGCCGATGTTTTAACACCTTTGAAGTATCAATAAAGTATGCACTCATTAGAAAATATCACGTACACTGTCGCTTAATTGGCCAAAACACTTTTTACCAAGTAATCAGGACCCGAGCGTATCTATTCGTCTTTGCATTATGTTACATTCGTGTTTTAATCTTATGGATTACCAATTACAATATGGCCATGTGTTTTGAACTCACCACCCAAAAAGGGTGGTGGCGTTGCATTTTTGGTGACGAATCATCCATCTCTCACTATTAACTCAACAACTAAATGTGATAGAGCTATCATGGTTGAGGTGTCATTTGAAAGCCTATTTATCTAGCTACACTGTGTGAATAAATCAGGTATTTCTATAACTGATTGGCTGAGATATGATTGATTATAATGATGGCGGTTGTGGCGGTGGCGCTTTGTACAATTTCTATGGGGAATATAGAAAATGTTCCCACTACGTTCAATGAACCATAACTCCTCATCTCTGCATGGTACAAACATGATTTTGCTCTCATTTTATAGATTATTTTATATTCAATAAGATTCTGTTTCAACAAACGTGACAACTATTATGTAACAATTGTAATCATGTATCGATTGCATTGTCCTTGGTTTTCTCCCTATTCGCTACACAGCGAACTTGCCCTAATTCATCAGTTTTACATACATGACGATAACAAAAAAAGTATTCAACCGATGATAGCAAAATTATACATTTTTGGAAAGCTCTCAAATGGGGAATTCAAAAAATGTGTTTAAATCAGGATAGGGTGCACACCCCAAAAATATACTTGTAAACTCTAATAAATATGAAATTTAAACGTTTGTGCTCATTTACTTCCCGATATAGTATATTTCACTTAACAAGTTGGGTAATTGCATGAAGAACTAATATGCACAGTAAAATTATGATCGGGTTCGGTATAAAATTATTATTGAGCTTAAGTCAAAATATGAAAAAATCGATATATTTTGAACATTCTTAATCACAACATACTACAATTAGGTCCTATCTAAATCCCAGTAGCTTTTTTGAATTCCTTGTGAGATTACCGTTCAGAAAATATATACTTTTTATGGGGTAGAACAAGTAGTTATTGCGATATGCTAATTCGAATCTCAGATGGTGTAAAATGTAAAAATCTGGACATGCAACGGGAAGGGTGGCGTTTATTACATAATGAAAACTGTACTCAACTTTGGGATTTTATTTCTGATTATGAACGAATGGTTGGATTATTTATTGAGTCAGAGAGTCTCATTAAGTTTGTCTAAATAATTTTAATTGGTTGCAGAAAACGTGTGTTATGCGCTTTTAGATAAAAGTGTACATTTTAAAAACCGAACAAGATTTCTCTTTTTTTGTTGATAAGCTAATACACCTATCAGTTGTAAGACGCACTATACGACCCCCGGGAGAGGTGCGTCATGGGTGCGTCGTTTACCACCACATTCTTGACTGAGGGTACGTCAGTGGCAGCATTTGGTCCGTCACGAAATTGACGAAGGGTGCGTCAATGTCCGTCACTTTACATTGGTGCGTCACAGTGTACATCATGTACCATAACAGCTATTAATTCCGGCATTGGTTGCCTTCGTATTTTTGTATGAAACATTCTAAATACTTCTTTTACTTTTAGTACAGGTTTCATCGGCCATGTCACAACATTTTTAATTCATTCGAAATCTCTCTGAAGTCATAACTTTATTAATTGATTGTTTCGACATTAAACGCCGTGTTAAAAGTACAAGGTGTTGTTTCTGACCATTAAGTCGGCTACATGTTTGCCAGTTATTATTAACAATGTCTAAGGATTGTCCTTAAAGGCAAAAATTGCTACCAAAATAATGATCAAAAATTCGACGACTTACGCACAGATCCTCTTGAACTTGTAGCAAACTCGTCTCCCACATTAGGTTTCCTCAGTACACGTACAAGTACACCCCCTGAAGCTTCGTTTACCAAATACACACATTTCTCGAATTCGAACATCGGAACTATAACAGAATTGAAGGCAAATAAAAATAATAAAAATACCGAGTGTGAAATATTCAAAATACACAATGTATTAGGTTTTTTCTTTGAATAAGTTCATCTGGATTCACTGTTTTAATGACGTTTCACTACCACGCTGGTAGCTTCATCGTGGGCAGAAGGAGTTGGTCGTAGATGTTAGTCAGCTTGTAGGCCCCTCGTCCTTGTTTAGAGTTTTCTTTTCTCTCCTCCTGATCCAGATAGCTTCCTTAAGCCATCTGGTGGTCTTATGCGATTCGCGGTCGATTATATGTCCCTCCTCCCAGTCTATGTTGGGGTTTGTAGCCGCTACATGTTCTGTGATAGCTGATTTGAATTGTTCGCTGTTCGTTGACATTTTTTGTGAGGCTCTGGTGTAAGGTTTGACTTCAAATTTCTTGACCTCTTTCTGATGCTCTTGAAGCCTGACGCCAAAAGCGCGTCTCACCGATGTAGGTTTTGGAACAGTCCGAATAGGGTATTTCATAAATGACAAGCATGTTGCATAGGGTATGGTGTGGTCTCATGACTGTTGAGAAACCATGTTTCTTGAATACACGGGCCACCTTTTCAGAAACACCCTCAATGTAGGGGACTACCACTAGACCTTTAGTCTTGTCTGTGTCGCTTCTGGCTTTCTTATCTTTGGTAGTTATTGTCTTTTTGAATTGTCTCGCTTTTTTCACCCTGTCTACCGCCCAATCTGGGTAGCCACACGTGTTGAGCGCTTTACGAATATGTATGAAATCAGCTATCACAGAACATGTAGCGGCTACAAACCACAACATAGAATTGGAGGAGGGACATATAATCGACCGCGAATCGCATAAGACCACCAGATGGCTTAAGAAAGCTATCTGGATCAGGAGGAGAGAAAAGAAAACACTAAACAAGGACGAGGGGCCTACAAGCTGCATAACATCTACGACCAACTCCTTCTGCCCACGCCCTCTACGACGGGTATCAGTCAGTATAAAAACCCAGTGAGCAGAAGTCAGAGTTGCCAGTCTGACGAAGCTACCAGCGTGGTAGTGAAACGTCATTTAAACAGTGAGTAACATCCTTCGCTTCTTTTGGATTTGTAGACAAAGACATTTCAATATTATGACAATGTATTAGTATTGGCACGATGCAGCACTGTCCACTCCAGACGGTGTGATACAGTCATTCATGTTTGCCATTGATTTTGTCAAAAAGTAAACAATCGGTCCAAGTGGTTTTCCGTCATTGTACCACCGATTTGACCGAAACCAAATTTAATTTTGTGGGGAAAAGAATTCAATACTTTGATACGAAATCTCAAAACAATAATGCAATAACAAATATATCTTGTAAAGTTGTTTACAAGTACATGTTTGTTGTTACAGTCTGTATATCAACATTTTCCGACCCGTTTGTAATTATCTGAAACAATTGCATCGAAATGAACTTATATGAACTTATATGAAGCGAACTTATAAGAAACGCCACAATGTGGCAAGGGTGAGGAGGCTATTCGCCCTTGGTATAACCCATACTCCTACCAATCATCTATATCATATGTAACAAGTGTGGCGAAACATTGATAATGTACTTAGGCCGTTCCTTATGGCTCATTCGTATAGGTGACTTGTACGTATATGATAGTCCCACATAGTAATTGTCACCATCATAGTAATGTTTCCATTAATACTTCAGAAATATTTGCATGGTTCTCAGTTCAATATGCAGTCATGTATACGTACAAGTCCTAGCCCTTACCTTGGACGTAAAGAAGGACATATCTGTTGACAGAAAAGTGTTCGTTCCTTCCACTGCACACTAACGTTTGGTCAAGGTGCTCGTCAACATCCGCTACAAAAGTGATATCACCTTGCTTGCTATCTGCTACGCAATTGGGCTCGGTTTCATCCGCATTAGATATCGTTTTCATTAGTGGGCCTCTGATACTCTGCTGCAGGGTCCATTCTAAGGAAATGTCTGGGTCAGCGCCATGTATCCAGCATGAAAACGTGTAGAACTCTCCATTGGTGAGCGTAGCAATATATTCACTGTATTTACCAATACCAGAAGTCATTCGTATCCATGGAGACCGATATTCCGTTGGAGCTTAAAAAAATAAAAATGAATCTATTGGATGTTGTAGTTACGAACGTGAGAACTTGTATTCTCAGATCATCGACAAACTAAACAATTATGTTGACAAGTTCTTAATGGCCTAAGATATGTCATAGGATTTTGGCATATCTACATAAATCTATGCAGAATTGCATACACATAGTACGAGTATTATTGTATTTTGGTCTAAAATGGAAAAAAATGTTGGACAAATGGTCAGCCCGGTGTCACAAATAGCTGCTACGTTGGATTAAGTGTCGCCATCAACGCTCCTTTAAAAATTAAGATAGAGCTTGCGAAAACAAAAGGCAATCAAATATTGGTAGCATGAAACTTAATAACTGAGAAAGGCAAGCAGTGCCCATAAAATTTAGACCTATGCCACTGATTAGATACCATTCACAATACTTACAAATTACCAGCATATTTACGCTGACGGTTGGAGATTCGGCTGTCGTTGCGCCGTTGCTGGCTGCGCAGTTAATAACTACACCACAGCTCTCGTAGTTAACGTATATCTCTACTTTGCTTCGATAATCAAACAATTTATCATGCACACTGTTCGTAGTAACGTCTCCCTCAGTCTGTGCAACTTGCTGGTTACCAACTGTCCATTCAATTGTCGCTGCTGGACGTGCTCTTGCAGACACACACTCAAAATCATGGGGACCTTCCATCAGTATGACATCGCTGCCGGACTGATATTCTACGCCATCCACAGTTAGTGTCATATCTTCTACTTCCGGAGGCACTGAAATAAAGATGAATAATTATGCTTTGAATTATTTTACCTTACTACAAAGAAAAAGTATGGGTTAACATGGTGTTAAAATCATTTCGACTTCGAACTGTTGTTTGGCATTATAAGTTAGGCAAATGTCTTGCTTAGTCTCTAATCGTTAAGAAATTCGTGTTTACGGCAACCCCTTCTTATTTCATTCGATGACCTTGAAGACAATATATACCTTCTTAAAAGCCCAATACAAAATGTCATTGAAATTAATTAATCAAGCTCATTATAGCCAATGTAATCAGTAGCGTTACTAGGGTCTTCAAAGGGAGTAGGGGGTGAGGGGGACAGGCCTGTGATCAGGAGTGAGGCATAACTGACTATTTTGTGTATATGTCCAGCGATGGAAATACCCATATGACTTTCCATCCGGATAAGACAGTCCCGGGGTAAGCATTCTTGGAGTGGACCAACCATGGGTGGACCAAGCCTAGGTGGACCAACCCTGGGTGGAATACAATACAAAAAAACACCTATATTGATTATAAATTATACGTTAAAACACCCAGGGGGTTTGTGGTCGGGGAGGTGATGGCTCATTCTAAAACAACCCCGGGACTGATCACCCCAGGACTGTTCACACGGGACTGTCCACCCCCAGGACTGTCCTAACCTAACCCTAACCCTAACCCTAACCCTAACCCTAACCCTAACCCTAACCCTAACCCTAACCCTAACCCTAACCCTAACCCTAGCTCTAACCCAAAACCTAACTCTAACCCTAACCATAACCATAACCATAGCCATAACCATTACCTAACCCTAACCAGGGTTTGTCTACCCCGGGACTGTCTACCCGGGACTTCATGTCCCTCTAGTTACGCCCTTGAATGTAGTCTCTTAACTTAAACGAATGTTTCAAACAAGTGTAATTGTTTGCCAGTGGGAAATCGCCAGGCGTTGATGCGATACCTGCTGAGCTCATAAAATCAACAGGCCAGCGGAATTAAAGCACTACATCAGTTATGTATATATATGCATCGGGATCAAATGCGACTGGCCAAATGACTGGAAAGCGCAAGAAGTTGTCATGCTGTTCAAATCAGGCGACCGCAAACAGTGCTCCAACTACAGGACAATTGCCCTCATCAGCCATACAAGTAAGGTGCTACTGATGATCATCATCTTACGCCTGAAAGCCAAACTAGATCAAGAACTTCCAGAAGAGCAATCCGCCTACAGGAAAGGCAGGGGTACTCCCAGCTAACACACAACGTTCTTAAAACGTTCTTAAACGTTCTTAGAACGTATTTAGAACGTTGTGTGTTAGCTGGGAGCTGTCGATATGCTGGTATTTGTCTGCAGATCTTGATGGAGAAAATCATTGCAATAGGTCAGAAAGCCTTCATCATGTTCATAGATTATTCCAAAGCATTTGACTCTGTGAGCCACATCAAGCTTTTCTCTGCAATGATAAAGATGGGATTTCCAGCACATCTTGTAGCACTGCTTAAATCCCTCTATATGAATCAGAAGGCAAGGATCATATGGAATGGTGAAAATACAGATGAATTCAACCTAGGTAAAGGTATGAGGCAGGGATGCATTGCTTCACCACACATGTTCGTCTCATACACAGAAAAGGTCATGAGAGACGCTGATGTTAACCTAAGTAGGCGATCACTGCACTTTTTTAAAACCTCTGAAGAAGACATCGAGAGGCTACAACAACCGTAAATGATGCAGGCAGGAAGCTCAATCTCAAGCTCAATGTCAAAAAGACAAAACTTGTAACAACTGGAGAAGAACAGCCCGTGCATAATATCTCAATCAATGGTGACTGAGGATGTTGAACAAGTTAGTCGCTTCAAATACCTAGGCTCTGTGAAAACCACATCTGCTAGTTGCACAGCTGATATAAGAGCTAGAATCGAAATGACCAAGGGAAGGATGATAGGAATGACCGCAACCTCACAACAAACCTTAAAACAAAGATTGTAAAAGCATTGGTATGGAGCGTGGTCCTTTACGGTCTGGAATAAAAGAATGTTGGTTAAAAAGTATACTACATTGGTTAAAAATGAAGCGTTATGGTTACAAATTACTTTTAATACTGCGTTGGTTAAAGAGTAAAAATATAATTCATTTTTAGTTTATTCAACGTTGGTTAAGGCATCATAATGTTAACCAACAATAGGTCATAACAAGATTCCCGCCAAAGAATTTCAATGGCGAGACAATATTTTGCGCATATTATTTAGACCACGTCAGAATTTGTGTATGAAATCAATCGTGTTATTTTCCGCCCCAGGCATATTGTGCCCGATATTGGACCAATATTGGTTTTACATTGGCGCTCTTCAATTGGCATCATGTTGCCAAACCAATATTGGACCAATACCGTATAACCAGCATTTGGCACGTTTTTATTTGGTTTTTATCTCTGATATACAGGGCGCCATCTCGCGATCAACACGTCTTTTAAAAGTTTAATCTTAAAGGCACTTCCGAATCTCAAATGTTTGCCCCGGGCAAAAGTCACACGACTCGCTACATACCCGAGATCCGCGTACACGTGTGATAAAACCCATGATGCAATTATATACTGAAGAGTGGCTACAAACATCAAATGTGAACGAAATCCGTGTCTAGAAATGTTTCAAACAGTCATTCCGCTTTATTTCAATGAAACCAGAGTTACAATCTGAAACAACATCAAATCAATTTTGAGCGAGAACCCTATGTTAAAAACATACAAAACTATAAATTTTAAAAGCATTATTAACTTCCAATTTATGGGATAGTAATCGTGTTCACAAACGATATTTGTATCTATTTATGTTGTAACAACAGTACAGTGCGCCGTTGGCTCAATCGGTAGAGCATTGGGTTAATGATCGAAAGGCCGGTGGTTCGAATCCCACCCAGATTGTTTTTTTGTCTTCGTTAGTATCATATTAAATGTAGTAATTTTATGTTGGGTTTGTTTATCGTTCCCCATAATATTTGTGAATCCACGGACAAGATACTTTTAATTTGAATGATTGTCTAAATTCAATAATTTGAATGCAGTTCAACTTTTACTTGTTCATAGTCAGCGATGCGTAAATTGAATTATTGAGACCCTATAGCCCCATTGTTACAAAAATAATCTGGGAAAGGCCAATTGTGCCATTATGAAAAGAGTCGATCGTTTCGTCATTGAATCGATATTCTGATTTCTCATGTTTAGGCGTATATGATTGTACGGTCATGTGCATGTACCAACATATTATCTGTTTGTCATGTTTGTAGCTTCGTTGAAATAGACCCAGTGTCCGTGTGGGCAAGCATACAGATGATGCCGGCAGGCTAAGCAAATCCAGCATATAAAACAAAAGTACTCCTAATATGGGCTCGAACCCACAACCTTTCGCTCCCAATGTCGACGTTCTATCCACTACACTAACCGTGCTAATTGAGAAAAATCTTTGCAAATAATGTATTAATATCATGGGTCATGGGTTAATGCACTGTGTCAAATTCTATATTCCCGGCCGCCACTCTGTTCAAAGGCACAAAAAAGTGGACTTGTTTTATGCTTTTTTTTTGCAATTCTGAGGTGTGTGGATCGTGTTTTTTTTATTAAATTGGTTAGATATCCGTCCATTTTAGAACATCTGAAATTTAAAGTGCACCCACACACCCGGGAAAGTATCGGGACAAAATGGCGCGGTACCCACAACCCCCCCCTCTAGTCAGATGCCAACGGTTGAGTGAGTCTATTGTATACGAGGCAATTTTGTTTTCCCTTGAAAAGAGGATGTCGATCTTGTGCAATTCAATATGCCAAAATGTCAGCCTTATACAATGCCAATATCAAGGCATTTAAATGTGGTTCAACGCCATGTGACTAGGTGATTTTTACTAAGGGGAGCAATAAAATATTAATCCATTATTTTGATATACTTAAGTCATGTTTGCAGGGACGCTTCTTCTTGAAAATGCCATTTTCTAAAGATGTTTTTGTCATTACTGAAAAAATAAGGTATATTTCGTGTGGCCCTGACCCTGTCTCATTAAAAGCTTTAAATTAATAACCTTTTATGATCATCGATGTATTGCTCTTTACATTGAATCCAAAACTAGCTTGCAGCGACACCGTTTTCACATTTAAAATACAATTTAGAAACTGGGTTCAATTTGGCTAAAATGTCGTTGAATACTTAATAGTTTACCACTAGTTCATTATGTAGATAACACATAAACACGTCATTGAGTAGTTATGGCCGAGCGGTTACGACTATGGACTAGTAATCTAATGGATTCTCCCCTCCTCGGTTCGAATCCTGATGAATACGTTTTGTTAGAAAAACGGTTAAGTCTCTGTGGGTTGGAAAATGGCGTATATTTTTACTGTAGGTGAATAAAAGTCGTGGCCCTGACCCCTGTCCAAAAATGTATTACAAATAAACATATTTTTAATTAAGTGTAATACGTTAGGAACATTTCTTGTGCACAAAGTTTTTGCTACGACGTCTAAAAATCATCAAAATTATGATATTTACGATCGCATTGAAAATGCATCTTTATCGACTCCAAAAAAGTAACAAAAATGTTTTTTTTGTGAAATCGGAAATAATGTCTTAAATAAATAGGACTTCCCCTTCAAAATGAGCCTAAGATTATCACAATTGATGGAGGCAATCTGTCATAATCGCGAGTTGAAATCTCGCTTTACTGGCGGGTCGGGGCGAACAAAATAGACACGACTGACTTCTTTCAATAAAAATTGGCCTGATAGATTATTGCGTGAATAACCATGGTGTAACAATGGGCGTGGTATTGCAATAATTCAATAAACGCTACGCTAAGCATGTATTAAACCTATACATGTATGTACATGCACCCCATGAAGTGATAGTACATTAGTACATTCTATTAAATAAAATGAAAAGTATCTGGAATCAAAATAATATTATGATTGAACGATATTAAAATAATCTCTACATTTACTAAATATAATAGTAACGGGAAAAACAAAACATTATCTGTAGGATTCGAACCCACGGTCTTCAGATTATAAATCTGACGCTCTACCGATTACGCTATCGGAGCACTGAATGACAATAGTTGAACAGACATAAATTCAAATGATACTTAAACACTATCCTATAAATAGGAAGTTAAAATGCTTTATATTTCTATTTTTGTATGTATTTAACATAGGGTTCTCGCCCAATAAATGATTTAATGTTGTTTCAGATTATAATCGTGGTTTCATTCAAATGAATAGAATGACTTTTCGAAACATTTCTAGACATGAATTTTGTTCGTACATTTTGCTGTTTGTAGCCAATCTTTCGGTACGCGAGCTATCAACATTACATCTTGGGGTTTATATGATGTATACGCGGATCTCGGGTATGTGGCGAGTAATGTGAATTTTGCCCGGGGCAAACATTTGAGATTCGGAAGTGCCTTTAAGATTAAACTTTTAAAAGACGTTTTGATCGCGAGATGGCGCCCTGTATATCAGAGATAAAAACCAGATAAAAACGTGCCAAATGCTGGTTATGTACGGTATTGGTTTTACATTGGCGCTCTTCAATTGGCATCATGTTGGCAACCAATATTGGTCCAATAATGGGCACAATATACCAGGGGCGGTAAATAACTCGATTGATTTCATATACAAATTATGACGTGGTCTAAAAATTGCGGCCGCTGTTACAAGTTAACGCTTCCCGGCCTTTTGGCTAGGATCTTGTGCCTTCGCTGAGTCATTTTTTGTAGTCCCCACGTACATGCAGATCGGGGTAGGATCTGGATTGCCCTTGGGTTGTCCAGGCCTACGGCCCATAATCTGTTATACGGGACCACGGGCGGAGGCCGGTTGTGTCTGTCTTGTCCCTTGAAGGTTTTTACTGTGGCTTGGGCTTGCCTTTGCCGCGGCTTTCCCTTCTTGGGGTCAAAAAAAAAAAAAAAAAAAAAAAAAGGATCTTGTGCCTTGTCCTTTGCCTTGTCCTGTCCCTTGCCCTTTGCCAAAGTTGGTCCTGGTCACGGGTTGGCGCCAATATTGAAAGCCAATATTGGGCTAATGAAACATCAATATTGTAATGTTGTCTGGGTTCAAGTTTAGCCAAAAAAAGTTTAACCAACATTTTTTAAATAACTGCTGTTGGTTAAAACATATTAAACGACAAAAAGATTAAACATTTTAACCAACCACAGGTTAAAGTGTAACCAACCACTGTTGGTTAAAACATATTAACCAACAAATGATTAAAAATTGTAACCAACCACAAGTTAAAGTTTAACCAATAACTGTTGGTTACGGTTTTAACCAACCAATCGTGTGGTTCACCTGGTAACCTCCCGTTGGTTAACATGGTTAAAGATTTAACTTTTGTTCTGAGAGTGTACCAATAATACCGAATCTAACTATTGTTATTGAGCTAATCAAACTTCCTCTAGGGTTCCTATGTTATTAGTAGTTTTGGTATTAATGCTTGGTATACGCCACTAACAATATCATGTTCTGACAGTGGCACTTTAAATCACATACCTTGCACTTCGTCGATGAAGATACTAGCAGTACGGCGGGTGAAATAGCCATCTCGGGCAGCATTGCATGTCAATGTTTGCCCTAAGTGGTCATTAATGTCGGCTTCAAACGTGATGTCATACGTTGTCTCTACAAGATTGCAGTCTGGCGACAATTCGCTACCAGTTTGAGACTCTGTACGTGTTCCACTTATAATTTGCTGAAGAATGAACTCCATGTCAGCATCAGGATCAGATTCAATGCGACAGGTGAATGTATATGTCTCCCCATGAATGAGTGTGGCTTCATCGTTGTTAAGAGCACCAATCTCTGATGTCAAATCTATTGTCGGTGAGGTTGGCTCGACTACGTCACGTCAAAGATAATATTGATAAACACCATATAAATTATAACAGAATATTGAAAGGAAAGACAATATTGTACATTGAGGTCAAGGACATGTTTTAACAATTGTAAATCGATTGATACTACAAAAAAAGTACATGAAGCGATTTACAAAAAGGTCAAATTGGGATTCATTATGTGTAAAATAACAACAGTTCAGTCATAATACAAACACCTACATAATACTAACATAAAGCTACATTCACCCGTTTTGAAGTAGAGGGGCTAATCTATTTTCGATGATGACAATACTTGTCTAGATGTGGACAACTCCATCGCGGACATCAGGCAAGGGGTCTATGCTTGCCCTTTCTTATAGGATCCTTTCTTATAGGATCGCAGTCTAACAATGATTCGACAAATATGCAAATAATGACTTAAGTAATGATTGTGTAAGTCTCTCCATAAATACATTTAGCTGAATCAGGACCCTTGGAAGTAGATTTTGTATGGGGGGGGGGGGTACAGGGGGTTAAGCTTAACTAAAATGGTCCAGAAAACGTTCCTGAAGCCATCTTGTTATGTTTGAATAATTAAATATTGAACATTATACGCGCGAAGCGCACAAAAATTACCAGTTTTTTAACTAAAATGTGACGTGTTCAACCGAAACCAGACGGAATTGGGCAGAGCTCCTAACTGAAAAATAGCCCAAAACTTAATTGGGAGTGATTTCTTGGGAATTTGAATGTCTTGTAAATAAATAATTTTCAGAGTGTTTATAACATTATTGTGAACGTTTCAGATTAAACAATCAAACCAACAACAACAACAACAACAATGCAATTTTTAAAAATAAAAACAAATTAAAGTACATTGTAAGTACATTGTAAGTACATTGTAAGTACATCTTTAAAGGACGATATCACAGTTTGAAGTTTTCATAAAGACGAACTTGAAAATGATTTAACTCCGAATAATTAAATATTAAACATAAATACGGTGCACTAAAATGGTCAAGAAAACGTTCCTGAAGCCATCTTGTTATGCTTGAATAATTAACATTAAAACCAATACGCGCGAAGCGCTCAAAAATCTCCATTTTCCTTAACTACAAATGGTTCAGAAAATGTTCCTGAAACCATCTTGTTATGCTTGAATAATTAAACATTGAAACTATCGCGCGAATCGCGCAAAAATGTCCAGTTTTCTAAACTGAAATGGTCCCACCATTTTTCCTGAAGCCATCTTGTTATGCTTGAATAATTAACATTAAAACCAATACGCGCGAATCGCGCAAAAATCTCCATTTTCCTTAACTACAATGGTTCAGAAAACGTTCCTGAAACAATCTGGTTATGCTTGAATAATTAAAAATTGAAACTAGTATGTTTGAAGCGCGCCAAAAAAACCTCCAGTTTTCTAAACTGAAATGGTCCCATAAATGTTCCTGAAGCCATCTTGTTATGCTTGAATAATTAACATTAAAACCAATACGCGCGAAGCGCTCAAAAATCTCCATTTTCCTTAACTACAAATGGTTCAGAAAATGTTCCTGAAACCATCTTGTTATGTTTGAATAATTAACATTGAAACTCATACGCGCGAAGCGTGAAACAAATTAAGTTGTTTAACTAATATTGGACTGGCACTGTATATTTTTTCAAACAACTTCAAATCTTAGGGGCAGCACCTATTAAAGAAAACATGGTGGTGATTTTTGCTAGCTGCTTGGTCCATAATATCAATAGTATAATCGAACATTTTAACGGATTTGTTTTGTCTTTTTGAAAATGGTTTTCGTGGGGAAAGGGTCCATATAGGAGCATGTACGAATTACCCCCCCCCCCCCTACACCCCCCCCCCCCCCCCCCCCTCTCACTGTCAGAGGTGAGAAATACTTGACTTTGGTATATTAAATTGTTGTGTAGTGTAATACCCGTTTTATACCAGTACACCTACCACTTCGCTTCCCTCCGGGCTCCAGCTCTTGAACTTATTGGAATGACACTGTATATTTTTTTCAAAAATCTTAAATCTTAGGGGGTGCTGCGCACCCCTTAACTTATTATTGGACTGACACTGTATATTTTTTCAAAAATCTTAGAATCTTTACCCCTTAAAACACCCCAGCACCCCCACTTCCAAGGGGCTTGGGCTGAATCATTGTTTATACTACTGATTCCCGATTTATATGGGTTCTTTTGCTCACAATCAGTGAGAGAATTGTAACTTTTATCTATGGACGCCTTTTTACTCTGCCCCCAAACAGCATCACATTCAAAGGAATGGTGAAACAAGGTGTAATAATGCACACGTTAAGTTAAGAATCAAACAAAAACGTGGCTTTTTAATGATGAAGAAATATTGAGATATTATGGGTATTCAGAACGATTTAAACAATCAAAGTTAATAAAATATAAGAGCTTACAAGGAAGCAAGTTAAAAGACATCACATTTTCTATGACCTACCTAAAACAATTATGTTAACACTGACAATAATGAGTTGATCAACGTCGTTGTTTCTAGCACTGCAGGTAACCAGGCCACACTGGGAGATATGGCGATCAAAACTACTTGTCGAATCAAATTGACATAATCCATCTGGTGTTTGTGTTCCCGTGGTCTGTTCTACATCGACTCCGTCAAATTGCCAGGTAATAGTCGCTGCCGGATAGGTATCTTCAGATGTGCATTGAAATTGGAAGTTACTAGGTGATGTTATTTCAATGCTACTTCCTGATGCGTACTCATTGCCCTTACTTGTAAATGCCAGTGATTCGGCTGTGACACTGATAACAGCTGTGGTGTTAAATATAATTAAATGATATTCTTTTAAAATATAACTGAAGACCTGAGCCCAAGAAAGACAAAAGTCCATTTTTGGCCAAATTGAGTTAAGCTTGGTTTTGGGTAGCTCTAGTGGTGAGAAATATGGGAACATTACTGAATTTTGAATTTGAAGTCTTAAGATATATTTTTCAGGGGGTCAAGTGTTGCACTATAACCAATGTGAGCGCAAGAAATACCTAAGTCCATATTGAGATACAGGGATTTAAAGTCTTTAAAATATTGTAGAAAATTACCAAAAGGTGCTATTGTAATGAAAATTGACACTATTATAGGTTATAGTCTTAGCCTTCACATGATATATGATTTGTTGACAGAAATAATAATAATTATTATTTATCAAAGTTAGGTAGGGCTTCCGATCGGCAAGCTGAGTGGCACACCCCTGGCTGTATGGAGAGGAACTTTGCTTGCCGTATTCCATATGATTGATATACTTCTGAGGCTGGTCATCCTTGTTAGGCTGTAATATATGCGCTGTATTCTATACATATACAATACCAAAAGTCAACCTTATGCATGTGGACCGATATTCCGCGGGGGCTAAATAAAGAGAAAACAACCCCCTCGATTTATGCTCACCATACTGGGAGAATTCGAGTTGTTGTATTTGAAAGTGCATACTCTGTCATGTCTCGTGCCATAGTGTGAACGAGATCTAAAAGGAGCTCAGCATTTGCTTGTGTACTAATGCAGCGTATATATAGATGTAAGGGCGCATTTATGCTCATACATAAACTAAATTTACGTACAACTTATGCGATATTCAGGGTGATGGTAAACTGACTTGTCTTTAAGCATTTGATACAGTTGGTATTTATGTTCTCACCTTCATCCGAATTATCATTGCAGTCCTGTGTTCCATCGCATTTGATTGCACAACCAGAATAATCGGGACAGATGTAGACATTGACATCTGAAGGACATACTAGAAATAACGTAACAAAATGTTCAGTCATTAATAATGGCACAAATAAACAACAATTTTTGGTATACTTTGAACTAGTAATCTGTGGTTTGAAGAACATAGGAATTGCAAATGTAAGAAACAGGCTCTTACATCAAAATGGACTGTTAAAAGAATTTGAGAGGAGCTAGATAGAAAGATAAAAAGGGAATACAAAAGAAACAAAAAAGATACCACCCCCAGGAAATATAGAAACATTGATGCGTGCGTGTGTTTTCACCTCCAACATGTCCAACCGTGGACGCACAACAAATTATAACCAGCTAATCATGGACGTCTCGCCAATGGGGGGGGGGGGGGGGGGGGAGGGGGGGGGGGGCGTCCGCAGTTCCTGACTAGGTCCAATTGGCTGCAACAAAGGTCCTCAGCTCTCACAGTTGGTATTTAGATACAATTTTGATACACACTACCGTCCTTGGTACGTCGACGTAATAATAAAAATAATAATAATAATAACCATATTTGTATAGCGCCTAACATCGAGATCCCTAAGCGCTTTAACATAAAACATAATAACAAACAAATACATGGATATGGACTACAATTACAAAGCCATTGTGAACAAATGAGTCTTTAAGGATTTCTTAAACTGAAATATAGTCTCTGCATTTTTCACATGAAGTGGAATATTATTCCAGAGTTCTGCAGCTGACACAGAGAAGGAACGTTGACCATACTGAGTGGACGTTGAAGAGCAGACAAGACGCGATAGAGATGAAGAACGATGATTGCGTGAAGGTGTATATTGTTTGATTAGATCTTGAAGATAGATTGGCGCAGTACCATGAAGACATTTATAAGTCAGAAGTAATACGTAGGGGTGTGTGTGTGCCAATCATTGTGACGTGCAATTTCGCTTTCGCCAGCAACCGCACCCAGGAAATTCATGAGCTGTTATATAGATCATGGGGAGGTCTGTGCATATTTGAGTTTCTTGTGAAATTACCCATCGGAATACAATGGTTGTCAAGGCTTACTTTGATGAGATATACTATATATCAGGAAGTGAATGAGCGCAAACGTTTTAAGTTTAATATTTTGTATAGATTTTACAGATTTTTATTTTGGGTATGCCCACTATCCTGATTTTAACTGCATTTTTAAATTCCCCTATTTGAGAGCTTGTATACTTTTTCCTATCATCGGTTGAATACTTTTTTGCTATAATTATTTATATTTAAGGCCATGTGTTTGAAATCGTCACCCTTCCCGTTGCATGTCCAGATATTTACATTTTACAGATCTGAGATTCGAAATAGCATATCGCAATAATTACTTGTGCTACCCCATAACAAGTATATATTTTCTGAACGGTTAACTCACACGGAATACAGATAAGTCTTCTTCGTATACCGTGTATAATTTCACTGTCACACAATCGAACAACACCCTCAGATACTTCGCTTGCGAAAACCGCTCCCATCCGAGAACCGACCAATACACGGTCTACTTGCAATGGATTTGACCTTTCGACCTCCGTATACTGTTACACTATGCTACCGTCCAAAAAATGGATGAATACGTAATGAGCAATTTGTTCGCGTGGGGTTCAAAATTGACCAATGGCAGACACGATAAATACGAAGCTCACTTTGATAAATTCAAAATGTCGATTTTCTCGCACTGTATAGCCGCCGTTTCGGTCTAAAATCACACTTTAGGAGTAATCTTTGACATTGGTCCTCGCTCAAAATATTTGCCTCAGAGATACAGCTACATTTCCGCATATGTGACTATTTCCATGCTATTTCCTATCTTTCAATATCGTGTAATATAAAACCTTTATACGTCCAAACAGAGACAAAAATGTGATCAATTTTTCCGATAACTAGAAACTCTTACACAGCCACAGAAATATCACCTTCACGTGTTTCTAGATGTACTGTGTACAGGCAGCAAATTCAATATTAGCGCGTTATGAAGGGGTGTGATATTATTGTGACGCATACAAAGCAAATTCAATATTAGCGCGTTATGAAGGGGTGTGATATTATTGTGACGCATACAAAGCATCGTCCCTAGTAATCCCTAGTGTGCTTAAAGCGCAGTTCTTTGGTAAATCCAATGTCAGTAGACCTTGTATTCGGTCGGTTCTCGGAGAAGTATCAGAGGGTATCAGAGGGTGTTGTGTGACAGTAAAATTATACAAGGTATGCAAAGTCGACTAAATCCAGATATGCTATTGGAATTTTGATAAGACCTAATGGTAACTATGTTGTGACTATGTTCAAAATATGTCGATTTTTTTCATATTTTGAATAAAGCTCAATAATATTTTTATACCTAGCCCAATCATAATTTTACTGTGCATATTACAGTATCTTATATAATTACCATCAGAAAATAATGGTTGTCAAGGGTTAATTTTTGAAATATACTATATCGGAAGGTTTGACCTCGCTGTGAAAGTTATCTTATCCCAAGATGCGATAAATTATAGGACTCGGATTTCACATAATTTCGAAACTGTACCTATATTAATATTTTTTGAATTGGAAAAAAAAACTAGCAAATAGCCTAGTAAGCTTGATAACAATCAAACTTAATAAACAGAGTAATAACAGCTATGTGTCGTTCCTTGATTCATTTACTTGTGTTTTCTTTACAATTTGCAATGCAGACCAAATATATTCGTGGCATAATTTATTATTTCAAATACCTCCACTCACTTCTTATTAGTAGTTCAAGATTACAAATCTACCATGTTTGCCTCCTCCTTAAATGGATTTCTGTGCCCTCCCGTTGTTGTACATGGGAATTTCGTTTCTTGCAGGAATTTCCCGATGAAATATACTAGACATGCGTTATTTTGAAACATTTCTTTTTTTTAAACATGTTATTATTGCAAAGGGAAAATATCACAAATCGCCATATCAAATGGCTGCGTACGTCTAAGGTCTGTTTGCGACAAAGCAGAGCGTAATTATTTGGGGTACACAGGTGGCGAATGATTTTCAATCACGTATTGGGGATGTAGGTTTGCGGACTCTTTGATCTTTTAATCTTTTAACCCCCAAAAATACGACAATTATTAAGCACTGTACAAAAATCATTTTGAGGTAAAAATCAAATGTGTGACACTTTTTGGTCATACATTTAAACACTAAAAACGTTTATGATGAAGAAAAAACATTCCTAGAGAAGTTTCTTTTGATTATTTTGGTGCAGTTACGGTAATTTGTACCCCCAAAAATGATTTTTCTACGTTGTCCACAAATTAATGTTTAAGCCAATAAAAGTGATTTAAATCGTTGTTCAGGAAAATTGATACCAACAATGGATTCTCTGACTTTCCTTTCCAAAAATGTATACCTTTATACATCACAATTCAAAAGTTATTGCGCTTGATAAAGTTCAAATGTTGGACGATGATCTTTGAATTGAAGGAATTCTTAATTCTTAATTTTTAAGTCTATAGATGAAAACTATAGGCCTACATGTAATACCTTTTAAAGTAACTTCCTTTATGTCGTCCGGTTCTATGGTATCATTATCATCGTAGTATAGACGACACGATAAAGTTTTAGAATCATCTTCCAACAATGGGGTAAACCTATGCATAGACAAATTTGAAAAATAAAATTAAGAGTCAAACACAGTCATTTACCTTATTTCACCTAAATCACGCTCTTGCAATGATACTTTTGTTCTTCTCAATAATGTTATTTACTATTGTAATTATTGTATTTGTACTTTTTTCGTGATTTCTTCTTTTTCTTATTGTAATGTAGTCGGCAAAAAAATGCACTACGATTTAAAATACGGTGACATAATCAAAATAATAATAATATGTCGGTCGAGTTGGATCGTGTGTTCGAGGTCTGGTTCTTCTGCTTTGTTGAATTGTGTGTTTATATTGTTGTCATCAACAGAGTTGTTTTGTTTTGATCAATTTATTTTGAAATAAATATGTGATTTTTTCCCCATCCTTATCAAATTTGAAACCTTTTGTAGAGGTTATAATAGTCGGTGATAATCTACTTTCATCCCGTACATAAATTACTCCGGATCAAAGCCTCGTAGTTATCTACCTAGTTCAATATTCATTCCAAACCCTTTGCATGGCCCCGCGTCTATGATTTTTTTATTCGGTCTGGTATCTAATTCATAGACGTACATTTTTCGTGGCCTGCCATTCTATTTATAAGCATTAGAATGCATATATAGAGATCAAGATTGATTTCGAAATAGGCAGATACTATAA
>CM069446.1:65877511-65909008 GCA_035610835.1 Ophiura sarsii | reverse complement strand
ATTCAAAATGGCGGCTTACATAAGTTTTGATGAAATTCATGTATACAATTTGACATAACTTTGAAACAAAACGTCGTATCGACATGGGGTTTTCAGTTTCAGAAAGCTCTAGGTGTCTTCTTTAAAACTGTATGAAAAACTCATTTTCGACAAGGGTCGACATCCGACTCATTCCTCTTTGATTGCGTCAGAAATGTTAAGTCTCTGCTTTAAAATGCTTTTTGTTTGAGGTAAATTGGATTTTCGGTTCTGACGTTATGGTCAATTAAGTTTCGGGTGTCTCATCAAAAAATCAGTGGTGTTATGTATACATTTGTATGTAAAAACGCTCACACCTGCGATTTTTAGCATTTTCAATTTTAATTGTTTTTTGATCAAATGATTGTAAGGGACCGTTCATAAATACTTTGGTGGGGGGGCTGGATAATTTTATTTTTGGTATATCAAAACTTTTTTGCCCCCCCCCCTCTCGCCATGCCTTAAACTTTTTTTGACCCCCCCCCTCCCCTCTCGCCATGCCTTAAACTTTGTAGGACCCCCTCTATTACTTTACTGCCTGCACCTGAAACTTTCTTGCCCCCCCCCCCCCCCCGTTCATTGTTATCAAGTTCAGAGATTATATCTTTTATGGGATTTTTTACAGAATTTGACCATGTATCGTATTCTATTTTGATAAACGCATTACATCTAGGAGGGAAGGTTGTACATGTAGAATCTAGAGTGAATCAGAACCCCAACTTCAATTGCAGGTATCTTTGGTTTAGTGCGCCATGGTCTTTAATCCCTGAATAACTTCACATATTTATGCACGGATCTCTGTTCTTGAAACCAATTAGGATGCTCCCTCCAATTACATATCCTGGCTTTAAATACAATATGCGCGCAATTGTTGTTTGCATGCTATTGACATGAATTTGGCCTTCATTCTTTTTTAGCTGGGCTAGTACATAAAAATAGGTCCGTTGACATATATCTGCGCGCATAGCGTGCCAAAATATTAACTATTTTTACGTTGATATATGAACTTTCCATAAATAATGTTTTTAAACTTTTTTGACCCCCCCCCCCCCCCCCTGTTGGGGTTTTCCAAAACTTTTTGGAACCCCCCCCCCCCCTTTGCAGAGTATTAAAACTTTTTGGACCCACCCCCATAATTATCCACCCACCCCACCAAAGTATTTATGAACACTCCCTAACATTTGATCAAATTTATTTATTTAAATATTGAAATAATTAATTGCACATCATAAACATAAATCATCAACATTTCAAGGTCAATGTAATTTTGTATGTATTTCTTTATTTTTCTCACCCGGCTATATTTAAGCCATTTATCTTAAAAAATCAATAGAAATGCTATATAATTGCGATTTTCACCCAAAATGGCTCAAAATGTGACTAAATTCATGCTCTTCCATAATTGAACAACTATTTTTATCCCAAATGTCCAACTTATTTCTTTCTCGCCAATTTTAATATTTTTCAATACGTTTGCACGATATCTCAAAACTATAAAACATGCAAACAGGGGCTATAAAGCCCACTTTTTAATATCTGTTATCAAATTGAATTACGATACAAAATTAGTCAGTGGGTCGGTTCACGGTTGCCATGGCAACCATATAAAAAAATCCCGCTTCATGGTTTCATGCGCACTATACCGATACATCATCTACCCAAGTACGGTGTATATGCAACTTTTTTTTCCTTCTAGTTACGTTTGTTCCCGTGTTTAGCCAATCAGAGGCCTTGCATGGTAACCATGGCAACCAGATCAAAATTACACGCATTCTCTGAAACGTTTTGACCTAAGCTTTAATTTGATATATAACACTAAGCATTAAAGCCAGGTTATTCATATTGGGGGGGGGGGGGGGGGGGGGGGGGGGGGGGGGGGGGGGGGGGGGGGCGAGAAATGAAAATTAACCGACAAAATTGTTCTGAGTCAAGGAATGCGCGTGTTATATCAACGAATATTGCATTTAGGTGATTGTTATGAACGCGCCCCTCGCCCCCGCCCCCCTCTGGCTACGCCACTGTCATAAGCGGTAGATCCACGGTAACAATGAGAAAATGTGTTTCAAAATTTGGGTCAAATCAACCTAGACCCCCCCCCCCCCCCCAACTTAAGTTTATGACTTTCTTTTGTTGAGCACTGTAATCCTGTAATCACTTCATTTATGAGTGGCTTATATTATAACAAGGGGGTAGGAGGTATAAATTATTGAATGACCCTCGTATATGAGGGTTTGGTTGGTGTAGTGTAAAAATAAAGCCGTGTCCAGTTAAATTATAATTTGTGTCGACTCATTTTACAGTATGCAGATACACTGTTAGAACGTTGGGCAATTATTTAGCGTTGGGTAAACTATGAACAACCCCGTTGTTGGGTAAATAATATTAACAAACTGTTGGTGAAATTTTACCCAACGGTTGGGTAATTAGCCAAAACTTTACCCTTTACCCAACTGTTGGGTAATTAGCCAACATTTTACCAAACGTTGGTAATTATTTACCCAACAACAGGGTTGTTCATAGTTGAACCAACGTTGGGTAAATTGTTTGCCCAACGTTCTCACAATACACTTTTTAAAGGAAAAGGTCAATATATAACCATATCATATCTCAAATGTCTCAGTCTATGAAGAATAATTGAAAGGGATATCGAAAATCCAATAATGCTTTTGATCCTAGCAATAGATGTGCTAACATTCTCTGAAGAGATTGGCTCAAAAGCTATGTACACCCTTGTACAGGACCTCAAGTTGATGTGATACAGTGTTTCTGACGTCAGAGTCTGTTTATTTGGTGTCTATTTGGGTAGCAATAACTCTAGGTATCAATTTACAGTTAACTATCTTTTACAAAATTTGAGATGTGCTCGATCCAAAATTCAATATATTTAAAAATGAAAACTCGTGTTGAGCGACATTTTCAACCAAATCAAAACATCCACGTTTTCATCGAGTGCCATCCCCACTAGTACCTGGGTGTACTTTAAGTACAAGTAAACACATCAGTAACAGTTGCAAAAAGTGTCTCACGGCCTATGAACATTCATTAAACAATCAAAACGGTCAAGTTAATAATAAAACTACATTTAAATAAGTGAAACCATATTTATATAACGCCTATAATAATATAAGTCCATGGGCCTGCACAGTGCACAAACGCCGGGGGGGGGGGGGGGGGGGGGGGGGGGGCACTGACATTGGAAAAGGGTATAGGTATGTGCCGTGCTGAAGATCCCCCCCCCCCTTTTCACCCTCTGCTGCTAGCTCTTATGAGCCTGCATCAGTTCTTAAGACCCTAATTTTATTGAATATTAAAAAATCGCGAAATTTTGCGTTCCAAAGCCCCCAATTCTTCGAAAATGTTGCGTTCTAAAAACCAAAAAGACAAAAAAGAAATCGAAAATGTGCGTTCTTGCTATCAACATTGAACTATAGGCCAGTTCTCAAGACCCACTTTTTTGAACAAAATCAGTTCCTAAGACCCTATTTTTAATCATCTCCACTCAGCTCAGTTCTGTAGCCCCCCTTTTTGAGATCTTGTGCGGCACACTCCTACCCAAAAAAAAAGGTTGAGTCCCCCCCCCCCCCGGGCGCGATTTTTTCTTTACTAGTAAACATTTGTATGGGCTCACAGGTAAAATCAGTTGACTTTAAAAAATAAAAATAAAAAAATAAAAAATTATTCAGTGAGTTTTGCTTTATTCCGTATTAAAACGAACATAAACGGCACTGAGTCACAACAAGATAACTGATATACCCCCGCTATTCGCGACCTTATAAACGCTTGTATGCAAACAACCAGTATGCCATGCATGAACTGCACGGTGTATTTCTGCGCAAAACCCGGTTTTTCGTAACTGTCCAAAACCCGGGTTTTGCGCAGAAATAACGTGAACAAACCCGGGTTTTGTGCAAGGCCCCGTTTTTGTATGCTCGACAATAGGGGCTTGCGCAAAACCCGGGTTTTGCGCAGGGCAAAACCCGGGTTTTGGACAAACCCTAGTTTTGGACCGCAGCACCGGCCAGGTCAACTTGAGCGTTTGTACTGAGCGTAAAAAGTATGATAACAGCGCTGGCCCAACTACACGCGCTGGCCCGACGCTAATGTGTAGCGTGGTGTGGTAGAGCGTTGGTACATTTGTGACGAGCGTAGCAGCTGCAGCGTACAGTGGCAACGCTACCGCACAGCGTTTAGAGCGTAGGTGGAGTATGTTCGCAGCTTTAGCTTTTGGTTGTTTCGAAACACTATTTTTCAAGTTTATAGATCAATTTTGCTATTGTTTTCTATAAGAGTCAAAAGTGTGGTTTAGTATAGTACCATAAAGTGTATTTTACATCGGAAATATGGTGTTTGCAAAATGAAAAAATAACACCTAGCATTTTGGTGCAGAAATTCCATTTATTATTTTAGATACGACCTGATCAGCGTTTCATATTACAATAGCACTGTTTCATGCAAGAAAATAAGTTTGTCCACAAATAAACCTGATTTTATTCATTTCATATGGATTTTAGAGACTGGATTGTTTCTAGTGTTTGTTTGTTTTGCAAATTGTTCACCATGTAAAAATTTGCAAAGCTGCCGAATTTTGAGTTTTTTTCGTAATTCGAACGCGAACTTTCGCAGTAAATTTGATGATCATTTGCAACTTTTAATTTAGGGGAAATGCTGAATAAGGTTAGGATTAATAGTATCCGATGATTTATGAAATTTGGTGTAGCCTACTTGCGTTAGTGGGCCAAGTCGGTCAAATGGGCCGAGTCGGTCACTGGGCCAAAAGACTCGAGCTGGGGTATTTCAAGCGACCAGCGTACCTACTTTTCATATGCTAATTTTACCAATAAAGGAACCATTCAGTTTACTGATAAATGGCACGAGTTAACGGTAGTTGCTTTAAGCGTGAGCTATCATGTCAGCTACCTTCATAACAGTATAGGGGACTGTACATTGACAATGTGATGTCAAACGGGTATAATTTCATACCGTCTGGCGTAGAATTAAGTTTGTTATAGTAATAAATCGATGTTATAACCCCGGTTATCGGACGTTATATCACAACAGTGTAACTAGCAAAAACAGTGTTGCTGGTTGGCCGCTCGGGTGGCTCGCCCAATTAGCAGCAGGCGCGAGCGAGGCCTTGGCGGAGCGAGCGCCCTTCATACCAAGTTGCCAGTTTTGAAGTGCTTAGTAATAGACTGAGTACAGACTTGTAGAAATCTGGCTTTTGTGGCTATACAAAATAAACTTAAATCGGTCTGAATTTTAGGTATTTTAAAGACCAAAACAATAAACGTAGACGTTATTTATACAAATTCTATCAATTGAGGACATTCTGACATGAAAGAATTTGTTTTATTCATTTATTTCTTCTTCTTTCTTTCTTTTTTTTCTTCTTTTTTTTTGGGGGGGGGGGGGGGGAGAAAGTGGGTTTGGCTAATACCGGACTGGTTGAGTGGGGTGACGGTTCGTGGCTGGGGGTGGGGCCCCATGGTAGAAATGGTCTTCGTATTTTAAATGCATTGCCCAGTGAAACTGAACCTTTTGCTAACTGCATCATCACTGAGCAAAAAGTCACAAACACGGACAACACACCTGGACAAAACATTGCGTGTACACCCGTCAAAGAATAAATTGGGTACCCCTCCCCCTCCTATCCCGACAACAAGAGTATACATTGTCTATATGACGGCACACGACGTTTACATACATGTGTGACGCCACTAACAATATGAAAAGTTGTTTAGTTTGTCTATTCACTGTCAATTTTATTTGACCATTTGTGGTTTCTTTTAGACTAACGACTTAACTGGATCTCATTCAGGTTCAAAGTATTATCTAATTGTACAGACTGTGTTTTTTTTATTCGTTGACTTTTGGATTCTTTCAACAAAAGTTTAATGCATAAACTCATACCCCAAACAAACAGTTCATAATATTGTTGACAAAAATCGGGAAGAACACATTATGGTTTACCCACATTATACATTATTATAGGCCCATAACGTTGGATTTCATGGACAAAGATTCCCGTTTCTGTTTCATGTCAGTCATCAATGTAAAGTTACAGATGTTGCCGGTTGACTCTTGACTCTTTTCACGCCCATCGAGTGTAAACTGTGTAATAATTCGTTCACGTCACTTGTAACAGCGTGCGCGTGCAAACAAACAAGGTAAAAGAAGAACAAAATAGCACACGTCACGTCACGTCACGTCACAGGGGACGGGGGAGGGGGGGACGGGGAGGACAGTCAAGTCAAATATATAATCAATTATACGTCATCTTTGCACCCTCTTAGTGATAATTTTACGTTTCTCTCCGAAATTGTGCACGCATAAAAAACCGAGAATACCAAATACTTCACCCCCTTTCAAATGTTATATCAAAATAATTTGTAAAAACATGGACACCCTTAGTCTTTATTGGAAGTTTTAAGCACATAAAAAATACCTCTGAAACGTGGGACAACCCTATAACCTTGATATATTCGCGTATCGTGTGTTAGCCAAACATTATAATGTATAACCACACTATTACTCGTGGGGAAGAAGGGGTGAACCCCCTGCCAGAAAGCCTGCCACCCATATACGCTACTGCAGTATTATAGTTGACGGTGACCCTCCCCCCCACCCCCGATAATCAGAATTCCAAACAAACCACAGATGATAAGACAGACCGTGCATATTAATAAAACCTCAGACTGCATGTACATATGTCCACGACTTAATATAGATCATTAGGCGCCAACACGATTCATCTAGCAACATTGCAAAAAACACTAGACCTGGGGGATTTCAGGCGACAGCGTACCTAGTATTCACGATTTACACCAACTTAGGCGTGCTAAACGTGATCGATAGTTATTGATCCAAAAGTAGGTACGCAGTCGCTTGAAATCCCCTAGGTCGACCCCAATCGCGTCACTGGGCCCAGTCGGTAATGGGCTATTCCAGATAATACATACACCCCCCCTGTGGATGACATTTTGTTGAGTTGCACGAAAGTGATGGATTTCCAGGCTTAATATTTGTAAAATGACCGGATGTCCCTTGAATGCTTCTATTTTGTCCGGATATCCAGTGGCACAATTTCAAGCTGAATTTCAACCGGATATGATTTTTCAGGTATTTATGCCCCCTTTCGAACCCCTGTGGATGACATGTCACCAAAGTTTTTAAAATGCCGGATAGGCCACAAGTGGTATTTAAAAAATATCCTGGATATCCGGTGATGATTGTGCTGAAATGCCCTGTGGATGACATGTCGCCAAATGTTTAAAAATGCCGGATATCCACAAGCGGTATTTGAGAAATATCCCGGATATCCAGTTACAATTATACTGGAATGCCCTGTGATGACATGTCGCCAAATGTTTAAAAATGCCGGATATCCACAAGTGGTATATCTGTCAAAATATCCGGATATCCGATGACAATTATGTGCAGCGTGACAATCGTTCGATGCACTGCTTTTTAATTGGACCAATCGGATTGGTGATACGGATATGGGGAAAATATCCGGCCTCCAGTGCGGATCATACTGGACATGCGGAATATCCAGCCAGATATCCGGAAATATTCAGACTGTCAGTAGAAATTCCGAAACATTCTAAAGTTTTTCTGTATCGTATCGCATCACATGACTCAGGATATCCGGAAATATTCAGACTTTCAGCAGTTAGACTCCGGATATCCGGAAATATTCAGATTTTTCAGCAGAAATTCTGAACATTCTTTGTTTTGTATCGCAGTGGATGACTCGGATATCCAGAAAAAATATCCAATATTTATTCTTTAGCAATATATTAAGTTCTAACAATATCATTCATTATTATTTATTTGGGCCTTCCAACGTAACAATAAAAGTGTGTATTTGAGTATTGAGCACCAAAGTTCCGGATGTGTGACCAATATTCAAAAAAAAATTGCCGTCCAATATTTTTAGTGTGGCGCAGAAGATGCATGTGCGCATTAGTAATCCGCAGAGAAGGTCAGTTCGGGCTAACTTATTTAGTTTTTATCAAAACAGTCTTTATATTAAATAATATTAATATCAAATGTCTACATTTTTGGGTGATACAAGAATATATTACATAAAACATATTCTTGTAATGTATCACCCTCAAAGCCATTTATTAAGATATCCAGGTGAAAATACTGTATACATTAATTTATAAATAATAAAAGCAAAAGGCACTATAAAAAAGCCCCCCTGAACATTTTGGGATTTAAGTATACATACATGTAGGGGATATATGTTGAGAATTTTTGGGGATATCAAGCTGAAAAGCAGAAATTTGTTAGTTTGCAATCGCATCAGTATAGTCAAACCTAGTTACGAAACTGAGATAGTATAAACAGTCTTATTTATTTTGTTCAATTTCATTTCACTTTTATAGAATTCATCCATGAATTCAAACAAGATTTCACATTGTTTACATTTCCAGCCATCTATTTTTTAGCCAACTGCTACAATAATGTATTAACCACAGCCAATAACCTTCTTGGCCCCAGGCTAACCACAGGCCCAGTTCCAACAGTTTGTCCTTGCAATACTGCTACACTGCTTTAGTACTAATGTACATGTAACATGTAGTGGTGGTATTATACACAGATAGTACTTGTTGCACATTTTTGGATTTGATGGCTGTGGATAAGCTTTATAGACCCATTAGTTTACTGAGTAAAATTCACAAATCTCAACAACATTGTTTTCTGGCGTATTTCCAGCATGTTTTTGCACTAGATTATTATTGTGAATGTATCTCAATTATTGAAATAATAAATGGATGGACTACATTAAAATTAAAATAAATCAAAGTGAAAAAAGTATGTGCGCGAATAAAGAAGAAGAAAAAAACATAATCCTGTTAGAACATCCAAGGCTAACTAACACACTGTAATGGTTTGGGTCTGATAATTTATATGTGCCCTAAATGTACCATATTATAATTGAATGAACTTATAACAATCAGACATTATTCATTAATTCAGTGTACAGAGTTCAAGATTATGTCAAGTTTTCTGGATGTGTGAAAAGTAAAAGAAATAGCTGAGACTTGAGAGTATTTATAATGTTGGCAACATATGCATAAAAGTTTCTAATGTTTGCATTTGATAATATTTACATGTATTTTCTGGGTCCTAAAGTAGATTTAAATAACTAAATTTAACTAATGGGAGGTTTTGTTGAATTACTATTTAAAACATACTATATTTTTTCAGCTTCGACATGAAACAAAAATCAACATTTATAATCACAATGAAAATAAAGATAAAACATTATTAAAAGGGACACAATGTCATGCTGATTTTTTTTAAATTTTAATTAATTTACTTCAGAATTCAAGATGAACATTAAAAATTGCCATTATTGTAAACACCTAGCAAAACTTGATTTAAACAATATTTTAAATATGTTGGAATACCACCCTTAACCATGTAAAATGCTGGTTGCGGCTCTATACAGCATTTTTGAAGCGACGTTTTGTTGTACAAAAGGGCTGATTTTTCTTAATCCTGAAGTTATCTTATAGGTTTAAGTTCCTACATATATTATACAAATCCCAGGTTTTATCATATAATTTTGTAATTGAGGGCACTGCCTCCACCACATCTCTTAACCCTAACCGCCGCGGCGGCTATGTTTTTGTGGGTATCGGGGGGGGGGGGGAAGTACTATTTTTTTACCTGAAAAATCACCCAGCACCCCCCGAGATTCGATCGCGGACCATCCGCACCCCAGTCTGTCCCTCTACCAACTGGGCTAAACTCCAAGCGCATATATGCGGGCAGCAACTTCCTGCCCACATATGCCTGCGGTAGGTGACGTCAGCGAGGCAATGTAGCAGCATATATGCGTGGCGTTTCTGGCAGTGATGTGAGATTTAGCTGGGTTAGGGTTAATGCCCCTTTAAATTTTGTAAGCCTTGACTTTTGTTCATTCATAATTAAACTTATCAAATTTGATTGAGTTCTTCATGAAACAAGTTGCTTCGCCTTTCTCATTTTTTTTATTGATTACTAATATTTTTAATTCTTGCCAAATCTTCACAATACTTGGGAGGGGGCTGGACATTTTTATTTTTGGTACACCCGCACTTTTTTACCCTTCTAACCAAGCCTAATTTTGTTGACCCCATTCTTGATAATTGGACCCAAAACTTCTTTGACCCCCCCCCCCCCCCCCCCCCCCCCCCCAGCTGAACATTTCTCTGACAGGTCCTGTTGAAGTCAAAGTCAAGAATCATAGTTATAATGTATGTAGTTAGGGCCTATAGATAATATAACTGGCGGCAATTACATTTAGTGAATTGGATCTCCTAGCAAAATTATCGAAATTAAACTGCTACCGTAAAACGGGGTGAATAGGGACATGGGATAGGGACAAAAATGGGGGGAAAATTGAAATGTCAATTTTTTGTATTTGAATTTTGATGTATATTATTTATTTTCTTTTTTCTAAATGTTTAAAGAGCAATTTAATAGTGTTCAGGAAATGGTTCATGCAGTTGATGTGAAAGAACAAATGTGGAGTGGAGCCCAGGGTATCAAGAATAAAGGTGTCCGAAAAAAACACACTGAAAAATGGTGTGGTCAAAACTGTCCTGCTCCTAACTGCATAATTTGGACAAATGAGCTAGAAATGCACCAGGACCTCGCTTTTAAGGTTCTTCGACATACTCTTTGACATTGGTAAGACATTTTGAAAGGATTTTACATTTCAAGTTTATTTGCATTTTCCCGTAAAATTTGTAAAATCTGGGGTCAATAGGGACAGCAACATTTTTAATGAAAATATTATAACAACTCCATATATTTAATTTTTTGAAAGAGCAGTTTAAAGGCTTTGTATTATGTGGACATAATATCATCTCAAAAGTTTGACTCATTTGAGTACAAATTAGGACAATTATGGTCTGGATAAGTGTATAAATGTCCCTATCGACCCAGTTCTATGAACGCTTGATTGAAAGCTTCAATTTTTGTTATTTTGCCATTGTTGACCAGAAATGTTCATATTTCTTGTTAAAACTGCTACTATAACTTTATGTCATAAACCAACTCCAAATGTGTGCCAAATGTACTTCATGTTAATATTCCGAGAGATGAGGGTGCTATTTTGTTCACTTAGTATTTTTCACATTTAATGACACATAATATTTATCTCCATATTTGTAGAAAAGATGAACATTTGATACTGAATTGTTACATATCAATTAGAATATAAAGCTCAATTCAAAGAATAACAGGTGATATTTTATGATCTTCAAGCACCTAGATAAATCGCTACCTAAATAAGTCAAATATTTATTTCCTTGTTATTAAACTGACACGTCTAAGAAATATTGTTAAACAATAATTTTGAATAGTTATAATGGTAAAAACTAATTAAAAGTGATTGTTTGGGTTTTTCAAAACTCAATCATTATCCATATTCACCCATGCAGAATAAAACAGGTAAAAACTCTTCAAATCTACTGATTTTCCTACCCAGAATAATGCTGTCCCTATTGACCCCGACATCGGGGCGAATAGGGACACCGACCTTTGTAAGAAAAAAATATATACCCATCACATATTTTAAATAATTTATAGTGGCAGTTCAAAGACATTATAGATGGACATAATAATGTGCTAAACAGTTTGGCTCACATGAGGCTACATTAAAAAAACTACAATCTAGAGAGTGCTGAAACTGTCCCTATTCACCCCGTTTTACGGTAGCGTATTAACATGACGTGTTAAAACCTGGGACCTAGGAAAGCCTTTGATTTCAATCACAAATCCATCTAAAGAACTTGACCAAGTCTTGTCATTTGTTTCTAAGCATGTCTCAATTAAAATTGGTTATATTCATGACATTTGATGACAAATGATAATTGCTAAATGCCTGAGGACGTGGATGCTGTCACCAAAATAACACCTCCTGCAGCCATTTATAAATCTTGCAGATAACTAAAAATTGAGCAATACCTAAACAAATACATGTAGTGCATCCAAAGGCAAGATACAGTTTTACCACTAGACACCTTTTAGTAGCCACTGGGCTATTTTAATACCAAAATCTGCCAGACTACAGGAGAACTGATCTCGGTCGCTCAGAACGAGACAGGCCGTTAGAAATCAGTTTATACTAAGGTCGTGATTGACCGATTCCAGTTCTATACTAGAGATGCTATATTATTATTAAGACTTATATTTAATATCAAAAATTTATCTTTTAACTTTTACAATCTGAAAAAAGTACCGGTACTGATATCTAAAACATTCTTCTCAAGGATCTATGCTAAAACCACCTCCCTGCTAAAACCAACTGGAATTCAACATTTGATCGGAATTTCAATAATTGTCAAAAGTCACACTTATGGGCTTTCCCAGTAGCGTAGCCAGGGTCACTTGTCAGGGGTTGTCTTCAAACCTGGCAAAAAACACAATCACAATCATGAATGTACCGACGGGGTATTTTTAATGACCCCCTGCCCCCAGGCTACGCCATGGAAAATGACACCTTTTCAATCAGAAGCAAGCAAGGATTGCTTAAAAGGTGATAGAGCTACGCAGCCTGCCGTTTAGTTATCTCTTGGGCATTTTATTGAAACGTGATAAAAGATAGCTTATTATTATACCTTAGACCAAAAAAAAAGAAAGATGTGTTACCCTCAGCGACCAACCCTAAAATCGTAAAAACTAGGGTTGCATTTTTTGTTTCCAATTTGTTTCCCCAATTTTTTCTTCTTTTCATTTTTCAATTTTCTAGATTTAAATTTGATCTTTAAGGTTGTTCCTATGGATAATTTTTTATTTAATATTTTAATAGAGCTTGCTGAGCTCCACAATAATCTGAAATTTGAGATTGATCGGAGGTACGGTTTTCTAGATTATGACAATTTTATTGTCAAAAATTCATTTCAAGTCATTTTGAATTCTTTTGTTTTGTATTGTTTTTCGGCCAACAGAGGGCAGTCTATTTTCTTTTGTTTTATATTGGGTTTTTTTTACTCCCTAGGTAAAATTTCTATAAAAAATTTAGTTTTTTGTGTTTGCTCTAATTTTTATTGAAAACTCCATTAGATTCTCGCAGCACACGACTGAAGGAGAGTTGTATAGTCAACATATACACTAAGTGGCATTACATTTAGTAAAGTGCATGAACTTGAAAAAAATAATTAAGTGCATTAATTAGACAATTTTTGTGTAAAAAAATTGTTTTTAGATAATCAAGTATAATTAATTATGCAGATGTCTTACAGCCTCCCGCAGCACAGGTAACTTTCTAAAAACTATAATTAACAAGCTCCCAAAATTTCAGCTTTGTAGCATTTATACTTTTCTTGTAAAAATTAATTAAACATTTTTGCATATATTAAATATTTGCTAGGCCAGCTAGGGGGTCAAAAAAACAATAAGAAACAAAAGAAATGAACGCTTCAATTTTGCTTCATTTTTGACACAAAAATTGTCATCTAGAAAACCGTAGCCTACCTCCGATCAATCTCAAATTTCAGATTATTGTGGAGCTCGGCAAGCTCTATTAAAATATCAAATAAAAAATTACCAGATGAACAACCTAAAGTGTCTAATGTTACTATTTCTTGCTTGAAATGAATAAGTAAGCTTAAATAAATGTTTTTAGACTATTACCAGTCACGCTAAAAACATTAGGGCCATCTGCAATTGATTCTTAGTTTCCTATTGGAGATTTTAAAATTGGAACCAGGTGAGAATTCATTATTCATTATTTTGTGTCAATTCATTATTGACTTCCAAATGAATATATTAACTTCCACAATATTCACTTGAGAGGTTTGAATACCAGGATGTACATAAAAAGGGCTAGCTCCTGTATACATCGTATAGGCCCCGGAAAAACGTGATTTCCTGTGATTTCCCTATAAATTTGCAACCCTAACCGAGAAAATCCCGCAAAAACAAATCAAATCTGAGACCGTAATTAACCGCGACCAAAAACTGTAACTCGTGTCGTACGCTATATAATTTTTTTTTTAAATCATGACCGAAAAATCGCCCCAATCACTCTTTAGCTGCGTTCAGACCTGACTTTTATTAAACTCGAGTTAAATATTTTATGACCCGTGATAAAATACCTAACATATTTTTGCTAACTCCACGTCATTATCACGACCAAATTAACCTGTCAAATTTAACTTGACTGCCCTGCCCCTAGAGTTAATAAGCTCCGGATGTTAAATAAGAGGGGGTGCATGTGTTACACAAATCTATTAACCCTAACCAGTAAAGCTAGTTTTTTGTGCGTATCGGGGGGAGGGGGGAAAAAGTGCTATTTTTTTTACCCGAAAAATCACCCAGCACCCCCCGGGATTCGATCGCCGGACCATCCGCACTCAAGTCTGTCCCTCTACCGACTGAGCTAACTCCCTAGGTCATATGCGGCCACAAACTCCGTGGCCACATATGCCTGCGGTAGGTGACGTCATCGCGGCAATGCAGCAGCACGTGCCTGGAGATAGTTTCTGGCAGTGAGATTTAGTGAGATTCAGTGGGGTTAGGGTTATTGCACATCAAAAATGTTCAAAAATTGACATTTAATTAACCCTAACCAGTAAAGCTAGTTTTTTTGGGCGTATCGGGGGGAGGGGGGAAAAAGTGCTATTTTTTTTACCCGAAAAATCACCCAGCACCCCCCGGGATTCGATCGCCGGACCATCCGCACTCAAGTCGGTCCCTCTACCGACTGAGCTAACTCCCTAGGTCATATGCGGCCACAAACTCCGTGGCCACATATGCCTGCGGACTGCGGTAGGTGACGTCATTGCGGCAATGCAGCAGCACGTGCCTGGAGATAGTTTCTGGCAGTGAGATTTAGTGAGATTCAGTGGGGTTAGGGATTGTTTGTATTGATCTATAAACATGTTGAGTACTGAAAACTCTCAAGATTTGGCTCAAGATTTAAACCAAAGCATGCGCAATTTTAAGAAAAGTGAGACGAGTTGGTATTAAAATGCTTAAAATACCAATATTTCAATATTAAAATATCATGATTGGCAACAAAATATTGGTGTATCATCAGTAAGAGTACAATGTAAGACACAAATCAAATGTTATGTACCAAGTAAATGTCTACATACTCATTAGGCTGCGCAATGTTTACAAGCTAAATGTTCAATACATATCAAAATATGTGGCATGATTCATGAACCATTAACAGGCATGTATTTTGTAGTATTGTTTTCTTATAAGGTGCCTAATGATAAATAGTCTGCTAGACTAATCTTTATGAGGGGCTAAATATCTTCAACGTTAAAATATGTTTGCCACAAAAATAATGTGTGTACAGAATCACTGACTATTTGTTCCCAAGTGTCTTGTGTGAGCTCAGCATCAGAAGATATTTACTTTCAACATTAAACTGTTATTACCACAAAATAGCTAATAAAGTGGTATTGGGTGAATTAGCTGTGGCTTTAGATTTCATTTACACATTGGAGGATGAAGTCCGGTGAGGTTATAAAAAGTTTAAACAGTAAAAAAGGGACTATATCAGCCCAAACTTCGTACTTATTGTAAATTCAAATCAACTTTCCAATGTGAAAATTATCTCCATATTCTATTAAATAGATCTCAAAGATCATTATATGTAAATTACGTATCAGTGCCCATAATCTTCTAATTGAAACTGGGCGTCACTCAATTCCAAGAATACCTCCTGAAAATAGAATTTGTCAGTTGTGTAGGGGCAGGGCCTACCCAAAATAAGGTTGAGGACGAGTTTCACTTTGTTATGAAGTGTACGGCATATAATCGTCCTCGCAGTACACTGTTATCATCTCTTCAGGGATGTTTAAATATTGATATTAATTCTGATGAGTATGATACTTTTATCAATATTATGTGTGCTTCTGATTTTGATATTTTTAATATAATTGCTAACTATGTTAATGCTGCTTTTGATATTCGTTCTACGGCGCAGCAGCATTAATTTGTCTCATGCATGATGTAAATTGTATTCATGAACTGAAGCGCATGCACTATGCGCATTGTACTCTTGTGTATGTTTTCTACATTGTATATGTGTGTTATTTGACTATACCTGTATGTTGGGTTTTATATGTCAATAATATTGAATGAATATCAAGATTTGTAAGAAATTCCATCCCCAATATGTAAAAGTATTAAAGCAACTGCTTATTACCCATGACCACTTCATAAATGTCCCTCAAGTCTAGCCTCAAAACTAGCTCATACAGAAACAAACCATGGGATTACTCATGTGTTGTGACGATCCATTTTTACTCTTCAAATTGAATCATAATGAAGAATTATTAATGATTTGAACAACCATATATAACACAACAATACTGTAGTTTAAAATAGAAAGGAACGAAAGATATTTATTAGCAGACAAGAGATTAAGACCCATCACATGTGAAAAAACAACACATCTAATCTCATTGATTTAAAGGTATATTATGTGATCTTTCCAGGGAACACCCTCAACATCGAAAAAAAAATTGAAAGCAGATTTTCTTGCAGATTTACATTTCTTATCATAAATCGTATACATTCCAAGTTTCAGGGCGATAGGCCTACGATTCTTAATTACTTCAAATTGGTCAAATTGCATTTATAACCATGAAACTCAACTAAAATATCTTGTAAGTTGTATTAATAGTTTAATACAGAGCAATAATGCTTCCTACTTAAGGGACCGTTCATTATTTATGGTGGAGGGGGGGTTGGGTAAAATATAGGGGGGGTCATGTAACTTTCATATGTTGAAATAGGGGGGGGGGGTTATGTAACTTTTTATTCTTAAACAGGGGGGGTTGTGTAACTTTTTAAAACTAAGATGGTGGTGATTAGGGTGATTTTAGAGGCTATTTTGGAGTGTAAATGCCAATTTTTTGTGCGCTTCGCGCACATTTTCTTACAACCTTTCAACTTCAAAACATGTAGGCTACTTATGATGACACTACATGTACTTTCGTACAGCAAATCCTATTTGTGCACGCCCTGCTCGGACGATCTGTTGGAAAAACACCTATATAAACGTCAATGGTTGAAAACATTAGAGCCATAAAAAACATGTTAATAGCCTAGGCCTATGTTCCAAAAACCAATTTGATTAAAAACGATAATTTCTTGCATGCTTTTCACCTCGTCTCACTCTCAGCTCTGCACCAAAGCTCACAAGAATATTTCATACGTTTTTGTCTGGATGTTCTAACTTTTTTTCGGGTTATAAAGACTCACAAAACACCCAAAATGTATAAATATATGACAAGTGTTCCGCCTCGCTACGCTCGCAATGTAGTAAGTCATTAAATTATTGGCCGTTCAGAGACACAACCAACGAATCCATGGACAAAAGAAAAATACATCCCCTAAGTATGTGACAAGTTGATTTTGAGGGGGAGGGGGGGGGGGGGGGTGTGTAAAAATCTATTGGTTAGTAGGGGGGGAGGGGGTCATGTAATTTTCAGTTTCAGCTGTAGGGGGGGTTAGGTAATTTTGACATACGAGTCTCGAATTTGTCCCAACCCCCCCTCCACCATAAATAATGAACGGTCCCTAAAACTTGTGGTTTATTTTCTGAGTGTTTTTTTGGTTCTTAAATGAATTCCATTTTAACGCCGTTACCAGAGTTGGCGGATATGATCGCAACTGTACACAAGTGAACACCCCGGTGAACACAATTACGGAATGCTTTTTTATGATGAAAATTGGAAAAATATGTTGACAATTCCTTATACTTGGAAGCAGATTTCCATCGTGATATAGTAAAGTTATGAGATTTTTCTACAGAAAATACTTGCTAGACGAGCTTAATTATAAAACAGCAACAAATAAATGTGTAAAAGTTTTTAAAAAACCACATAATATTCCTTCAAGATGCCACTCCCCATAATTGGGTATTTTTCAAAAATAAATATCACAATTTTAAACTAATGAGGTGTCAAATGACAGAAGAAAAAGTATACAATAATACAATTTCGGGGGTGCTTCTCCTCAGTGATTTTGTTTAAAGATGAAATATCTCAATAATAAAACTGTTGTGACCTGTACCTGTGGTGGTGTTAAATGAAATTGAACAAAATTAAGAACGTTAAAAAAGAACATTTAATACTACGCAGATTCGTAGCTATAGGTTTGGCCACTGTTGCGATTGTAATAACCAATTCCTGCTCAGCTTGATAAAACAAATGTATCAAATTGGGGTGGGGGGGGGGGGGGGGGGGGGGGGTTAATTGTTAAATTGAAGAAAATACAGCATTTTCACCTGGATATTGAATGATATTGTTAGATATTGCTAATGAATGAATATTGGATATTTTCCGGATGTCGGAGTCATCCACTGTGATATGCGATGCAAAACTTAAGAATGGTTGAAATTTCTGCTGAAAGTCTGAATATTTCCGGATATCCGTAGTAATCCACCAGTGATATGCGATACAAAACTTAAGAATGTTCGGAATTTCTGCTGAAGTCTGAATATTGCCGGATATCTGGAGTCATCCTGAATATTGCCTGGATATCCGGAGTCATCCTGAATATTGCCCGGATATCCGGAGTCATCCACAGAGATACGCGATACAAAACTTAAGAATGTTCGGAATTTCTGCTGAAGTCTGAATATTTCCGGATATCCGGAGTCATCCACAGTGATATGCGATACGATACAAAAAAATAATAAGACTGTTCGGAATTTGTGCTGAAATGCTGAATATTTCCGGATATCCGGCTGGATATTCCGGATATCCAGTTTGATCTACACTGAAGCCTGGATATTTCCCCATATCGTTATCATCAATCAAAAATAAATACAAAATAAAAATACAATTACCTGGATATCTGAGCATCAACTCTGATAATTCCCTGGATAATTTTCAATATCATTTCATTTTTGTCCGGATATCCACGGCAAAATATGGTGATATTTGTCTGGACATCCGGTGTCATCCACAGGGGGGGTGTATGTATTATCTGGAATAGCCCAATGGGCCCAGTCGGTATGGGCCGGGCGACGGGAAACTCAATATTGAGTTTCAGGGGCCTTATGGGTTGAAGTAGGGCACTAGTAGGTTTTAATTGGCATACTTTTTCTGAAATACCATATTTGTAGCAATATAAATGCGTAATCATTTTAGAAATCTATCCCAGTCTGTATGCGTAATCATCATGATCATGGTTTAAACCCAGAAGTGAGAGCAGGACAAATCGACGCATGCGTGTGCATGCGCACAGCCTGTTTTGTAGGTTCTGCTTGGGTTGGTTTGAGAACAATACCGTGCACTGCCGTGCAAGACCTGGTTCGTAGAATTGAATAGCAATACACGGAGCTGCCTATCCCTTCAGGTATATTCGTCTCAGATTTCATCGCTAGCTAACTTGATTTACAGCGATTTGAACACATTAGTAACAGCCTACAACGCGTCTATGGGATGCGAGAACCAGTGTATGGGATGCGAATAAGTGATGTGCACACCACTATTACGTGATCGTGATGCGCGAGCTTGATCGCAGCTATAGTCCCGAAGGAGAATGATTTTGTGAAATATTGTCCGTTTTTTTGCCACAAATGTCATCCAATTTGATGTTTTCAGATTGATTGAAATGTATCATTATACTTTGTGAAAAAAACTGGTTGATTTAGTGTAATTTCGTGATTTTACCGGCGTATGAATACACATATCGATTTGCGCTAAGAGGCGGTATTTCACTCAGTATCAAAAATACACTGTTCTAAAGGGGAATATATAGAAAAAGGTAATCAGTCACCCTGATCGGAAAATTAGATATTAAGATAAAATAAAATCAATTTTATGCAATCACAAATTTGCATAATATGAGTCGCAAGGTAATTTGAAATATACACGATCTCCCAAAGCTATTTTTCCATAGAAAAGCAGCGGAGCGTAATAGTGGCGTGGCGTGCACCCTTAAACAGGGAATTCCCCATTTCGCCATTTTGTCCGCCATTACCGACCGGGCACACAGCGCACGATTTGGCTCTTCGACATTTTTCGTAATGATATTGTTGAAATGACATCTACATGTATTACATTTGCTACCATACCACGCATGAACGAAACCAGCACCATCTGCGAAGTCATTCACCAACAGCTTGTCAAACACAGTATTCAGTGAGCTACATGCCGGGATGTACATCACTCTTGACCCAACCAATGGTAGCTGTACTACTACTATGATTCCTAGGAATCATGCCTCATCATCATTATTTTGGTTAGTTCATCCATACGATGGGAGTTTTTACGTTGATTTTTATTGAGTTGTTGTAATACTACACCGGACGTGATGTTTTACAAAGCTTGGTGCAATACCTTATTAAAGGTCTGCCAAGAATATCTTCAGATTCAGATTCCAGGAGGTACTTTGTAAGGCTATATCTTGCCTCACGTCCCGTACGCGATTATTTTTTTCGTACATCAAAAAAACCAAAATCAGTTCATTTGTTTAAAAATGTAAAAAAATCATTTTATTCAGTGAATTTTGCTTTATTTCGTATTAAATGGAATAAATAAATTTTGGGTTTTTTTTATGTACGAAAAAAATAATCGCGTCCCGTACGGAATAAACCGTATAGCTACAACGTATCCTTGATTGGTTTGAGCATGCGCACTTGAGTTACGGGACGTCTAGCCAGACATTGCCGAAGTAAGTGCCTGAGTTGTCAGCTTTGAATCATACTAAAATGTCTGAGATGAAAGTCTATGAGTGACTATAGTATTACGACTATGAGTAGTCCCAATCGGTACCGTAGTGCAAGTGTATCTTCGATACACGGTACCACTACTACCCTCCCCTCCATAGACTCACAATGCCGCGAAATTCACATTGAGTGTCAGCACTGCCGTTTTTCCCCGTTTTTTTCACCTCAATATTTCCCAACATGAGGATGCTTGATCAAAATCAATGAACTCAATGTATTACTAAGAGTTCTAGGAACAACATGTGAGTGCATTTTGATTGATTTCAATTATATTTGATGTGAAAATCTTGATTTCAAAATGTGATTTTCGCGACGTCGTGTGTCTATACATGCTATATATAGAGGGTGTTGGGGCTATAGTATAGTGAAGCATGAACGATAGTATAGCCACCATTGTCTCTAGACTATGAGTATGATATGAGCCGCGACTCGTCGGCGTCAGATATTTTCATCAATTTTTCAACTCTGAATCTGAATCTGATTGAACTCCTTCCCGGAATAAAATTTGTCAAACTTTTGCTTCAGAATCAGTAATCAGATCCATTTACACGTGTACATGGTGTATCATATTTTAATTTAGTGTCCTATTAGACCTGTTACTTCCATGATTAGACTAAAAAACTTTATTTTAAATATTTGGCAATCCTGTATTTTACTTTTACTTTTAGTGAGGGCATTTGGGCTATTCCAGATAATAAGTACACCCCCCTGTGGATGACATTTTGTTGAGTTGCACGAATGTGATGGATTTCCAGGCTTAATATTTGTGAAATGACCGGATGTCCCTTGAATGCTTTTATATTGTCCGGATAAGATTTTTTCCAGGTATTTATGCCCCTTTAGAACCCCTGTGGATGACATGTCACCAAAGTTTTTAAAATGCTGGATACCCACAAGTGGTATTTGACAAATATCCCGAATATCCGGTGACGATTATGCTGTGCCCTGTGGATGACATGTCACCTAAATGGTTAAAAATGCTGGATATCCAAATATATTTGTTACAATATCCCGGATATCAGATAACAATTATGCGGAAATTCCTGTATTTATCGGAATATCTTGGATAATTATGTGCAAGGTGACCATGTTCAAATGCAGGGGAAAAAATTAGGTTTTATCCGACGGATAACCATGATATGAAATCAACGGATTACCATGAATCGGGCATGATATGAAATCAGGTTATCAGCCAAAATTGTTGGTTATCCGCCAAAGTCAGAATTTCTCAGGAATTTAGAGGTGGAGGTAACAAATGAAAAAGTAAATTTTATGCATTTTTTTATTTAAACCACACGGCACATTCTAAAAATACTTACATTTGGTAAATTGTCTTTTAATTAACCCTACCTCCTAAGTTACATTTTGAAGAATTTTTTTTTCAACGACAAAAACGCGGACAAAAAGAGTGGCGCCGCCCACGGGGCTCGAACCCACAACCTCTCGGTTGTGAGGCGAACGCTCTACCAGTGCGCCACGGGGGCCAACCATATTCGGGCCAGTGTATTGTCCCGACTATGTAGCCTGTGGCCATTATTTCATCGAAAAAGTGCCACGCCAGCTGGCACAGACAGACTTTACCATGGACATTTGCGGCATTGAGGATGGTTAGGGTTAATAAGGGAATAGAAGGGCTTGCTACCTCTTAACGAAGCATTGTACAAAGAAACGACTTGGTCCATGTGGTAGTACTGTTTAAATTACAGCTTTCCTAGTTTAGACACGATAGCCCCAAGACCCCAAGGTAGGGGCTATTGGTAGTTATAATAGGAGTGGGCTATCAGTGTTTTCACTCACCCTATACAAAGGGTGAAATACCCTTCACTTTTGATTTTCACCCTTCAAATTTTTTCTCAAGAGTGAAAAATGTTGAAAATGTCATTGTTTTACTGCCCAAAACACTACGCAAGCACACGTTTTGGCCATCATTTTGTTTTTTTCACCCTCGAGAAATAAACCCAGTGGAATTGCTGGCTATAGAGGGTCATAGTTTCAGATCATGCTTGCTACATGATTTTGTGATGACTTTATACATACTGACAACATTTTCAAAAAACAAAATTGAAATAAATGCAAAATCCAGGGTGCCCCGGCCAAAAATCCACAAAAAGTCGGCTATTATGGAAAAACAGTATTTTGATCATAAATCAATCATTTTTGGTCCAATCAATTTGATTTTGGTGGCAATACCCATGTTTGTTGGGACATGGAATAATCTTATACAACTTTTATCGCATGACGATGTTTCCTTTTCCTGAAAATGGCATTTTTAGTGAAAATAGCCCTGTGAGGGCGCTGTTTAAAAAAAAAAACCTTTCGCATCGAAGCATCTCAAATTTCAAAGTTGAAATATGATAGGAGTTCCATTTTAGGCATTTCCTGAAAATCTGAGTAAAATACCATTTGTTGTTTTGAAGCTACACCATTTTGAACATCTTTGAATTGTCTCCATTGAAACACACACTAATGAAAGTTCGTTGACCCCTGTACTATCCTATGGAAGTGCTTTTAATGAGTTGTTGTGATTTTAAAGTGGATGCCACAGTAAAATGAAATGAGGTAACATGCTCACATCTTCAGACAATGTTTCTTAACATACTCTTAACATATTTCATGTATTCAAATTCATTTTTATTAATGCGATAGCTACTTTTTTTGCAAAGCGCCCTCACAGTCCAAATTTGAACAAAATCAGCTATTACAAGAAAACGAAGGGGTTATATGAGACGAAACCAGCATAGAATGACATATTGTACCTAAAACATGGGTATTGCCACCAAAATCAAATAAATTAGACCAAAAATGACTGAGTTATGATCAAAAGTCTGTTTTTTCCAAAATGGCCGACTTTTTGTGGGTTTTTGCCCGGGGCACCCTGGATTTCGCATTGTTTTCAATTTTTTGTTGTTGAAAATGTTGTCGGTATGCATAAAGTCATCAAAAAATCATGTAGCAAGCGTGATCTGAAACTATGACCTAAAAATGACCCTCCTATAGCAGGCCTTCTCAATTAGATTTTGTGAAGCACCACTTTTGAGATGTTAGTGATCTAGAAGCGCCACTATCCCGCGAGCGTAGTGAATAGCAGGTGGGGTCCAGGGGGCGAAGCTCCCTGGAAGCTCATGGGTTTACCCCCTTTTAAGAGGCTAAGGAGAGCTATATTTGCATGCAATATGGTACAAGAAATAAAGAGATGTTGATGGTAAAATGTACAAAAATTGGTAGCAAATGTAGTGATAAGCAATAGGCCTACTACTAATAATCATGACTTACCCCACTGCAGTTAGTGGCTGAAGTGGCTCTTCATGCTTTTTGCGAAAAAACCTCGAATATCGCGAAATATAACCCAACATTTATTGTTTTGTTTGTTCATGCGTCCTTCCGCGCGCCACTTGGACTGATGCAATGCGCCACAAGTGGCGCGCGCGCCACCATTTGAGAAGGCCTGCTCTATAGCCCACTCCTAGTTATAATTAACATTTGAAAGATACCTAAATTCAGTAAATTTTCATTTAATATGGTCAGAGAAGTGTTGCATGTTACAAGATATACCAATAAAATAATATTAAAAATAAATTTGCAAATTCAAGTCGGAAAAAATATTTTTGCAGTTCATATGCATGTGATGGGGTAGTAAATCTGTGTGTAAAAGATTTTGAAATGCATTCAAAACCTATTATTTCCATCATACATTCCGGTACATAAAACATGTTTTTTTTACCAGATCACATGCATAAAATATAAAGTTATAATTTTGTTGACATGAAATTGAAAAATAATTTAAAAACATCGAAATAATTTATACAAACATTATATAAATCTTAATAATGTTGCATCATGTTACAGTCAACATTCTATTGTCACAGACCAGGTGTAAAATTATAGTTAATTGAATTTAAGATTACTTAATTAATAGTTATAATAAATAGTATATTTAACACAGTAAACAGTCCTCAAAAGTCATACTTCCAATAAGAATAAATGAAATATAATGTTCTTAGTAATAATGGATCTTTAAGTTATAAATTACCATAGCTACGGTGTGGGTCATGGAGTATATGTGGGGTTATTTCGTGTCAAATGTGGGTCATACATGTAGATCATGTTTTATACTTTTGGACTTTGAATAAAAAAAAGTTATAAAAAAGCAACATTTTTTTCTTCGTTCTTTTAAGTGAGTCAAACAATATTTCTTCACCTAAAATTGTTTTTAACGTTGTATGCAAGTCATTTTTTTTGTTATTTTTATCAGTGCCTGAATTTTCTCTGTTTTTAAAAAAAAAATCATTTAATATGAGGGGTTGGTAAATAATTTACATTTGGGGTTGTGAAAACTATAGTAGATTCATAAACTCTGGCGTATCGGTTTCGAGTTTGGACCTCGTCCATTGGGCATTAGAGGAACCAATTTTGACCAATGATGAAACAGCGGTACATTGATCGCCGGACCATCCGCACCCAAGTCTGTCCCTCTACCGACTGAGCTAACTCCCTAGGTCATATGCGGCCACAAACTCCGTGGCCACATATGCCTGCGGTAGGTGACGTCATCGCGGCAATGCAGCAGCACGTGCCTGGAGATAGTTTCTGGCAGTGAGATTTAGTGAGATTCAGTGCGGTTAGGGTTATGGTATTACATCCCTTTCATTAACTACAATGCATACCTCTGTGACAGTGCTACATTGTATCATATGTTTCATCATCATTTCTTTCAAGTCACTTTTGATGAACAGGCGAGACGCGCCGTTCGAGAACCGCCTTGTTGTATAAACCTATTTGTCCTAAATAAAGAAACAGTTTATATCAACCACGATACGGATTATAAACGTTACTTTATGTACTTCTGGCTATGAGACCACACCTGAATACCTTTATCAATTTATCTGAATAACAACAAATCTTCTTTATCGAAAATATGCGGGCAATTGACAACAATTGCTTGCAGGCAAAATATGGTGATATTTGTCTGGACATCCGGTGTCATCCACAGGGGTGTATGTATTATCTGGAATAGCCCATTGGGTTGGGGGGGGTAAATTGATTCTAAGGAATGTCAGACAACTCTGCCTTCGAGACAACTCTGCCAAGACAACTCCGCCTTAAAGATAACTCGGCCTGCGGGACAACTCGGCCTGCGGGACAACTCGGCCAAAAGACAACTCTGCCTACGAGACAACTCGGCCTCCGATATTCTGCCTCCCACACAACTCGGCTATAAGACAATCTATTATAAGCTTATAAATTAATTTCAAGTTGACATGGCAAATCTTTTTTGGCAGTTCCTCATCATTGATTAAAATGAATTTCAACATTATGACATTATTACCGTACGTGATTTGTATGAATTCTTTTTATGAGATCGTGCCACATTCACTCTAAACTAGTCTGTATTTTCATTAAAAGATTGATTTAAAATCAAAGTGTTTACGTAGCCGTATACGACTACGTAACCCCGGGGTTACGTAGCCGTACTTTTGTTAAAACGCCGAACGTATTGGCGCCCTCAATCTCGTATTTACCGTTTGTGTATATTTCAACATGCGGCCCTATTTGTGGTTTTTTATATACTTGCATTTGTTTTTAAAGCGTCTCTGTGCACCAATCCTTACTTTTACCTGTTACATCGTAAGGCACTCAATAATTTCTAAGTAGTTTTTATTAGTAGTAGTATTAGCATATTGTTATTAATTACCTTATTTAAATAACACCGCGGAATGCATATTCCGATATAGGTATTTATATTCTACATGACCTATTTCTCCAAAAACTGTGTACTTAATGGAGTACCAGTTTGAAGTACTAATTGTTTAAACATGAGCAGAGTCGTATAGTTTACTGACTACTGATATTAAATTGCGCACATTATGATATATATGAACGTCTATTGGTTTTTCATTAAAATTAATGAAATGTGATAGAAACATCATGAGGAATGTTATAGATGCTTTCAAGACTATAATCCAACTAAGACCCTGTCATGGACCTCATTAAACAAATTTGTGTAAGGCATTACCCCCCACCCCCCCCCCCCCCCAACTCACTGGCATGGACTTTCAAAATGGTTCATAACACGTACATTTTGTTACTCAACCATACTCAAAAATATCACTATATATCCACCCGATTCAAGATAGTTGAGCGTGTTACAGCTCAGTGTACGACTGGAGGCTGAAGTCTAATAATTATATCCACCCGATAGTATACGGCTACGTAACCAGCACACCAAGCATCGGTTACGTAGCCGTATACGGCTATGTAACTAACGCGCAGAGTATCGGTTCCGTAGCCGTATACGGCTATGCAGCCCCCGGTTTACGTAGCCGTATACGGCTACGTAACACTGCCATTTAAAATATAATAATTGTGTGGGTTTCGTTTTGTTTGGTGGCATTTAAAATTGCCATGCAAATGCTGTGGCCGAATATGGGCTAATTATCTATGGGCTATGATTCACACCCACCAAATGCACATGCGGGATCAATACATTTTCCTATGTTCTATCAATATTATTTATATTATTGAGTACAATATTAAGTTAACAATTAACAACAATTAATGTGTGCGAGATGTTTCGTTGTCAATGTCTAATGGCGGAGTTGTTTTATTGGCCGAGTTGTGTGGGAGGCAGAATCTCGGAGGCCGAGTTGTCTCGAAGGCCGAGTTGTCTTGGCCGAGTTGTCTCTAAGGCTGAGTTGTCCTGACACCATTCTAAACCTTATAAACGAAATGTAGTCAATGCATGCATGAAAAGTATACAGTTTATTCCACCAAATCAATTTATCCCCCCAAAATACAGGAGTGCCTATCATTATTTAACCAGCGACAGCGACTCCAGATGCTCCAGTGCAGCTAGAACAGGTCAGTGGTAATACTGGTAAAACCTCATGTAAACCTGAGACTAATATGCCTAAAGTGATAAGAAGCGCCCATTGATACCTGCCATGTGCAGCGATCCGTGGTCCGATGCGACATTGTTATAGTTGATGGCCCATCGATTCACTTATAAAACTCGCCCATCTGTGATTTGTCGATCTGCATTAAATGCAAAAAGAAACGACGCCCCCGGGTGGACTCGAACCACCAACCTTTCGGTTAACAGCCGAACGCGCTAACCAATTGCGCCACAGAGGCGGTTATTTACTAGGCTGTTTTGGTTTGTCATGTTCACCAGTACACTTCCCTGTACACTCCCTTGCAAAGCCGGGCATTGTTTTTTCTCAAATGTTGCCTGAATATTGTTGTTGCTGTGTACTTAAATACATGTGCTGTCTGTTGAACTTGGAACCAACGTTTAATTTTAACTGTCTATTTTAAATAAAAAAATACTCCTATTCGGGAAAAATTTCACAAAAGCTCACAGACAACAAATAATCATTTTACTCGACCTAGAATTTCAAACCTACAAATTTGGCGTTCTGAAAATATCGATGATGTGTATGACGTCATTTAATGAGCGGCGCCCTTCATGAATTAGCTCATTAGCATAATTTATGTCCGTGAAATGTATCGCGCAGTTTGATAAGTGCGATTATCATCATTCAGTTTAATCTGTATCACGAACTCATCCTTTATTACACTTTTCTTAATTTCCTGAACGCACTTTAGAATGGAATGGTGACCGACTCACAGACCTTGATATATTTCTGAAGTAATATGCATTTATATTGCTAAAATTATGGCATTTCAGAAGAGATATGGGTAATTCCATGTGTTGCGGAATGACATTTACACACAAAAATCCATTCTTTTGGGTGTAAAACCCAGAGATTTGTAGTTACTCCCCATTTTACAACTTTATTTGATAATAGGGATTGATACTCAAAAAATAAACCTTGAGATATACCTTGAAAGTTGGAAAAAGTGTCTGAAAAATCTGTTATGTATTATAATCGTAAAACAAATAGCTGTGTGTAAAGCGTTAACATTCATTTGCCCCAATCCTGGTATCATGATTTGCATAAGGATCAGGATCATTTTAAGGTTGAGACTCCCAGCTCTTGCTTATTTCAAGCCTTGTTACCTCTTCCCTTTACAGATGATGAGGCGCAGTCATGGGATGCTGATAATCCAGACTATGAATTAGAAAAAGGGCACCAACAACTTCAGAGAGCAATTGAGCACATGAAAATGGTAGACGATCAAATTTGTGATGGGGTCAGCAGTGATGTGAGTAACTAATAAGATCAAGTCTTTGATGGAATAAAACACCCCACATGGTATATCATAGGAAACTTTATTTCATTGTGTAGTTTATGCAAACCTTGGACCTTAAAGTATACATATTATCCAATCAATCAATCAATCACATCAAATATTTCTGTCAGAGGCATTAACAAGCAACATTAGATTTGGGGATTATGAATTATGGATTTTTCTATCCTCCCGCATTGGCCGAATATCGTTGAGACTTTAAAACATGACATCATTAACTCTGTCCTTTATTGGATGTTTCCAGTGACCTGCCTTGTTACATTATATACTATGGATTATGGTCATGGAAACACTGTTACAAACTTTTTTGAAGAAACAACAACAATGAAATTGAGAAAATATTTGACAAATTTGAAAATATATGAGTTGTTTTATTAGTTTCTTTTAATTTCATAGGACATGCAGTCACACACCTCAAGATAAGTTCACCACACAGTGAAATTATTTGTCACATTTTGTCTACATTTGCTAATATTAAGGACCATGAGAATTCCACAGCTGACGAGAAACCCTCCAAGTCAGCGTTCTCTTCATCGCCTCGCAAGAAGCGTGATAAAAGGAAGCGTTCCCATAGCAACAGTAGCAAGCATGAACAGCAGCAGTCAACGGATGAAATAGACGGGACGACGAGTGAAAGTTCCAAATCGCACAAGAAACACAAACAACATTCTACAGACTTGTAAGTTTTCTGCAGATTTAGTGCATTTCAGCTCTTTTTTCCATAGAGCAAGTACACAAAACTTGCGACATCAGGGGAAGGCGTAAGTTTTGATCAATTTAGGCTTGTTTAGAAACTTGTGCAACGATCAAATTCCGAATCAATACTAAGTTTATTCAATGTTGAGTTTCTAGACTCAAATGCAGTATCATGTACAAAGACAAACCAGACACGTTGAAGATGCTATTCAAATAAGCTTAGGTTTTAGACCAATGTTTACTATCCATAATAAGTTTGAAAATGAAATAAATTGTGTGCACTAGGCATTATTTGGGGTATCCATTTTTCAACACAACACCTGTACTATAGAACAGTTGGGGGTGGGGGGGATGGCATTTCTGCATACTATTTTCTAGCAATATGCTGCTATCTCTAGTAGATAGCAAAGCACAAACACTACAAACAACATTTAAAGACTTATTTCACACTGTAGTTAACCTTGTCTGATTTTCTTAAATTGTGATTTGGTACCGCCCAAGCTTGCCAAGCCTGGCATACGGGCTGTAAGTACAACCAAGACAACGTCACAATGTATATAAATGTTAAAAGTGAGAGATTTCCTACATTTGAAATCTCACAATACACAATATTTGCGGCATCAGGGGAAGGCGAAAGTTTTGATGCAGTTAGGCTAGTTTAGAAGTGCAACAATCAAATTCATAAACTACATAAGCTTATTTAATGTTGAGCTTCTAGATTTACACCGTGTTTGTTTGGATTGGTGTCCTGGACTTTGGGAACCGGGGGGGGGGGGGGGGGGGGGGGGGGGGGGGGTTCGGTATTATGAACCAATACAAACCAGACACTTTGAAGATGTTATTCAAATAAGCTTAGATTTAAGACCCCAAGTTTACTATCCAAAATAAGTTTAAAAATGGAGTAACTTGTGTGCACTATAGTAATGATTTTGGGTATCCATTTTTCAACACAAGTTACTCAACACCTGTCCTATAGAACAATTTCCCACTTGTCACACCAACTGTGACTTCATGGGGGGGGGGGGGGGGGGGGGGGGATTTTTGAGGTAAAATATTTTGGTCACTCAAAAATGAAATAACTCAACATGTCTGCATACTATTTCAAGCAATATGCAGCTATCTTCAGTATATAGCAAATTTGGTAAAATACATCCAACGGTTCCAAACACCTAAATTCAAGTAAAATAATTGCTTAGATATAAAGAAATAGACTCCAAAGATATGTATCAATATTGCGCAAACACTACAATCAACATTTAAATACAAATTCCACACATGTGGAGTGCACACCACCAACTAATATATTGCATTTTGGCAATACACAGCAGTTTTTAAAATTAGGATTGACCCCACCATAAGTCTAAATTTAACATCATAGAAAAGGTGAATAATGCTGTAAATGTATCTAAATGTTTCATAACTTTGCATTTGTAGGTTATTTCCTCCACATTAGGCCCGACATAGCTTTTTCTTGAATGGTATCATTTTACACGATTTCAATGTTTCCACCAATTTAGAGCTAGAATCCCTAATCTTAGGATATAGGCAGCTTGTCGTACCTAAATGAGATATCATTGGCCTGTAGCAAGAAAAAAATAATGGTTACCCCCACAAAAGTGATTGTTTTTAAGCAGAAGACATCTAGGTCTTCAATAAAAACAATGATTTGAATGAACCAGTTTGCTCTAAAGATGAACAAATTTTACACAAACTTGACCTCTTAGCCACACAAAGCAATAGGGGAACTGATTTGGTGGTGTGGGACCAGAGCATTGTGGTTAAGTTGTTGAAAAAACTTACATCCCAAAGTAAATTCAATACAGAAGTCCGAGTTGTTATGCAAAAGGGCTTCCATCCAAGAAAAA
>CM069446.1:65827298-65877411 GCA_035610835.1 Ophiura sarsii | reverse complement strand
CCAATTTTTTATGATTTTTAGTCATTTTAGAGACTTCAGATAATTTATTAGAATTGCTTAGACCTAGGCTAGGCCTGGGGCAATCTACAACATGTGTATCTTTGACGGCGCATATCTCGAAAATTTTGCCTTGACTTATATTATTTTTTTTTTTTACAGGAAAGCCAGACCATGATCTCACACAGAATGCAAAGTTGAAGCAACCAGTTGCTTTATAAGCGAGAAATGGCGAATAATCATGGTCCATTTTACACAGTAAGCAATGGGGAATTTATTAGTGGTGTGTACTCAACAAGGGCCGCATAATGCCGGTTAATGGCAGACAAATCCTTTTTTTCCCATGGAAAATGGAGTGATGTGTATTGTGTTAGCATCCATGATCATCCAGAACATGATTGTATTGCATAATTTGAAGCGACAGCTCACCATAACCATATCTGTAATACAGTATTAGTAGCCTACTGCCCAACAAGGACAAATCTTCAAAATTGTTCTAAGTTTGGTTACCACAAAATACCAAGACCCATGCAGCAAGTCTTTATCACCCGGCGGCGTGGAAGCTTTTCGATGAAAAAATGGACCAGCCCGGGTCCGTCGGGGGATATTTTGGTCACTTTTCAATGTTGAAAAACAAAAATCTGAACAAAGTGGACGGTAGAGAGTTAGGTTTAAGGATTAAAACCCTCATATAAATACACCTCAACCGGAATTGCATCCATGGAGATTCACCTGGAATTTATAATTGGCTGCCTGTTCCTTCTAAGAAGGATAATAGCGATTAATTTTGGTTACCAAAAGTTATCTTTCAACAGTGTAATCACACAAGGGTTTCAGCTGATCGCGTTTATTGCTGGTGGAAATGGAAAGCACACATTATAGGCCCAAATAGTAAGCACAATCACGTGATTTGACTTTTCACTGGCATGTATGGTAATGAGGTCATCAGCAAGCAATTAGCAATTACCCATTGCGCTACCACATTCAGCTGCAAGTAAAACAAATTTGCTATCACACAAAACTGTAACAGGTAGCTTTTGTCAACTGGATAAAAGCAGGTTTCTGTGCTAAAATCATACTGTATTGCCCCATGTACTAAAATTAGTGTTCTTCATAATGGTTCTTCTCTTTTCCCTACGTTTAAGCAGAGAGATACGTTACACCTCCCTGGTTTAAGCTATTTCAATTCCATTTGTCCACAGGCAGAAGTAGCACCTTATTGCACAACAACATAGATAGATTTAATTCCAAGTTGCATTCACCAACACGTTCATAACATTTTCCTTATATTTTGTTTTCACTTACCCTTAAGTGCAGAAGGTTACCAGTTGTTTCTAGGCTTATCATATCCCTTATACGAATAATGATCTGCGAAATATCAGGTCTATCTTATGGCCATGACTCCAACATTCTTGTATCAGCTCTGCAAGCTTCGCAGGGCATTCATCTGGAATGATCGGCGTTCTCCTCTGATTATTGCATTAGCTATTGAATGATGTTATTGGTATATTGACTATAGGGCATTTTCTCGCAACCAGATACCACAGAACCAATCCCAGTGAAATATATCATAGGATGGAGAGAGAAGTTGCCTAGTACACATGCCGTGAACCTCTGGGGCCATCCACCTCATTGTGCCTACAGTATTTGTAAACTTGCTTACAGTTGCATCTAATTTACGGGCAAGACCAAAATCTGTGAGCTTGAGAACACGAGACCGTCAACCACATAGTTTTCCGGTTTCACATCTCTGTGTAGGATCTTATGTTCTCGTAAATACTCCAGTGGAAGGGCAGCTTCCAATGACCATCTTAGAGATGTTTGTCGGACAATGGAGATCTATTCGTTCGAAATAACCCCGAAGGGAATATTTACAAAGTTCCATGATGATACATAACTCATGGTGTTCCTCGACAATTCCGAAAACATTGATAATGTTGGGATGACTCAGTCCTGACAAGTTTTAAGTTCGGACACATTTGTACACTTGAGCAGCTTTTTGATGGCTACTGTTCGTATTTTCTTCTCTACTGTTCTTGACCGATCTTATCCACTCTCCTTTATAAACACTACCTTCGCTACCACTACCAATTTCATCTCCAAATGTAAGTTCGTTGGTTGCAATTGACACCATTTCCATTTTTGAGGTTAAATCAGCATCATAACGTGTTCACCCAATTCTGCGGAAATAAAGATAACATTTGAGAGCGAAAAGGCACATGGTGTCATTTTGGCAGGATTTAAGCAGAGTTTACACTTTTCAAATGCTGCGCCAGCTGTTCGATCATTAAGTCAATTTGCGCCTGTTTTGGTGACGTCACATATATCGGATTATCCCCTCTCAAGTTTCTGACATGGCAGCGGCACACACCCCCCCCCCCCCCCCCCCACCCCCCCCACTCTCAAATTTATTTCTGTATTGGCGGGCAGCAATTCTCAAAAGTTGACAGCCTGACGTAGTAAAAAAACAACAACTAAACTTAACAAAATAAACCACCCCGAATGACCCTACCTACTAAGAGGTCTGTTTGCCCGTAGAACAGGTTTGATGTTTTCGTTCCCTAAGTTCAGCTTGTAACATAAATTATCAATGACAATCATTAAATTGTTTTAAAAAAAATTAGATTCAGGCCTTACCACATACAAAACGTGTACATACCTAACAAATCAATAAGAAATTAAAATAATGTTAAGTATCTGTACATAAAACTAAGTTACCTTTTTTTTTGGTCCAATCCTGTGGTTTCTGCCATGTAATCAGCATTACTTCTAGCCATTGTACTGGAATTCCCGGATCTGAATAATACAAGTGGTTGGTAATTATTAGCATTAATCAACCTGCCTCAAAATGAACTTATAGCTACTGATTACAAGTACATGTAGGTTAATAACCCAAACCTATTCGGAGCATTTCTAGGACTATATATTTTCAATCTTACAGGGGGCAAACCAGGGAGAAATAATGACAGAAGAAATTGGGGCGGTTAAACCAGTTCGCTAAGGGGGTGGCGCTCCCAAATTCACATTTTCGAATCGTACATGTATATATCGTTTCTGTGATTGTGCAATGAGATAGAATACCAGACAGGGAGCCACTGGTGGCAGTGCTGCTGTTGGATTCTGTTGAATATTGTGGTGTAAGGGTTATTATAAACTGCTCGAAAAAAAGTTTGGAATATTTTTTCAAGCACAAGATTTTCAAATATCGCGGGATATGTTCATTAAGAATTATATATCCAAGTAAAGCTGATGTGTTCATATTAACAATGATACCCAAATTTGAAGCGATCCCTAGCTTGCTCAGTGCTCAGCTACTTGCTTAAGAACATGGGGAGGTCACAATCTGAATTTGCCAAAATCAACACTATTTCGTGCTCACAAATACTATCTTCAATTGTCTGTTCAATGAAGTGTTACATCGTTGACCACTAGTGTAGTGTGATGATCTATTGATTTTGGCACTTTCAGATTGCTACCTCCCCATGTTCTCACACAAGTAACTGTGAACTGGACCAAGGGATTGCTTCAAAATTGGCATCATTGTATTAGACGAACACAGCTTTTATGGAGCACTTAATAATGAACATATCCCGCGATTTTGTAAAACACTTACATGTAGCTACCGATAGAAAGTTTAAACTTTCAATATCATGTTTACTTTTTCCCAAACAGTCACATTTCCCCAAAATAATGTTTTATGAAAAAGTGTCCACTTTTCAAATCCTCTGTGAATGAAAGTAGGCCTATAACAAAAATGTCTCCAGTGCTTTTTTAAAATTCATTTCTATATTTTCAATCAAAAGAAGTCTTTTCTTTCTTTAGGTGGTCCTTATTTGATTTTTTTTTCATGCATGACTAGCCAAATAATGTCCACCATTCTGCCCCACCATGACAGAAGGAAGTATGGGACAATTTGAATTTGTTGATATTTGGTGAAATAACTATTTTTGTGGTTTTTTCATATTTTTTCAAATAATTAATAACGTTTGTTTAATAGTAAAACTAATGTAATTAATTGTTTGAAAAGATATGAAAAATCCACAAAAATAGTTGTTTCATCATATATCAACAAATATTAAATTGTCCCATACTTCCTTCTGTCGTGGTGGGGCAGCATTCAAGTCAATAACTTCCTTACAAGTATCATTTCGGAGAAAACAACCATAATTTTGCAAGTATACATATTTTTGGAAAGCTTTTAACAAGAGGAATTCAGAAATGCAGTTTAAATCAGGACATCCTTAAAAATATTTCTGTAAATTCTAAAAATATATACAATAAAAATTATTATTGATTTACATCTAGCGCCACCTGTATAAAAAGTAAACATACTATGAGACCATTTTTGCACCATAATGTTTTTAAGGACCACTGATTACACAGACAAAATTTCATCGGTATAGCTCCTTCACTTCTGGGTGATGTCAAGAACTTTTTGATACCCCCTCGTATTTTACATGTGCGGAAATATTTGTTTACATAACGCGCAACACCAAATATTTCTTGAGCAACACCAGCATGCTTCATTTTCATCACATGACCACTGATTTTTGTCACCTGTTTACTGGTTCATTGACATTACAGTACAAAAATACAGGCTTGTAATGTGTTCAAACGAGCGTCTTTATGAAAATCCTTCTGCAAATAGTACAATTGATGTGACTTAAATTCAGTACTCTCTTGTTTTTCTTAAAGACTCTTTATTTATTTTTTATAACACATGTTTGTTTAAGTTGGGATTCAACTTCTTTTTCACATATGGCCAAGTTATGCCTATCTCTACCATGTATTAGAAGGTGGAAGTCCAGACGACCCCCAGCTGTTAATTACTTTAGCACATGTTTGGCATTGTTTTGGTGAAAAGCCCTGTTTGTACTGTAATGGCGCTAAGCGTGTTGGTGTTGCTCAAGAATCCTTCTTTGGCGCAATAGCATACATTGTTCTGATAGAAAGGAATAGAGAAACACAAACATAATCATGAATGAAGTACGACAAATGTATTACAGAAAATATTCATTGTATTACTAATAAATGAAAAAAAGACGAAATAACCAACTAATAATATAGTCTTTTTCACACAGATCTGGGTGTATCCTTGGTGTAATGAGTTAGACTGGTGTTAAGCCTCTATTACTGAATAAAGCTGTCTAATCCTTTAATCCTTTGACACAGTTTAACACGAATTTTGTGCTAGGCTAATGCCGTGCAGAATTACATGAAGGATAAACCCAGATCTGATGATAGATCAAACAATGTTAAGATTCATGAAAATCTCAACTATTGCATTCACACAAATCACGTGTTTTGAGTGTTTTGAGTATTTTCCTGTATAAATTCAATATGGAATTTATGTAAAAAAACATTAATTACTATCTTTGTATGTGCAGTGATGTTGAAGCTCATGTTAGTGATGGCATGGTATTCTCATGCAAGTGGTTCAACGGTGGCATTATGTACCCACATAATCAAATACATGAACAATACTGAGTAGCTCATAAGAATATAATGCTATAGTGCCACTGCACACAGGTAGATAAACGGAGCGCGGGGGTATAGTATAAGCCTAAACGGCGGGTCTTTTATCACCCCTGGAGTATGCAAAGAATCCAAAAATTGGGGGCAAAAAAAAATTAGGGGTAAAAATATTGTTGCCATATAAATTACCATAGGTTACACAGGTCCAAAAGTTGGAGATACATTAAGTTATAAAGTGTATTTCAGGTCCCCAAGTGTGCATTAATTACAAAATAGAAAAGAATGTCCAATGACAATCATGATGCACTTTCATAGTTTTAAATGCCTGGGAATTAAAGCATACTATTTCCAACAATTTATACTTACAGTTCTGATGGTGGAAACACAGATTCATCTGCCAGGGCAGAGATTGGAGAGGCGATTGGAAGAGCACCTGAAACACAAAGCAATAGTAACAATATATTAGTTTATACAACAAATTCAATTTAATCTTTAACAAAACAGGGAGACTGTGCACACTTAGCAGCTTCTTCCTTATTATTTCCTCTATAAAGATCCACAACATATATAAATTGTAATTTCTCCTAAACAAGCAATACACAAGATGTGTGAGTTATACAGACTTATTCTAGGGTCCGGTAACACGGAGAGTTATGGCTACCCCACCTCTTTTGTAGGGGGCGGGGGAATGTTATCCTCATTAATACCCCTTTTATTTTTTTGACAGACCCTACCCCCTCCCCTGCATACGCACCTGTGTTTAACACATAATGATTAGACCGATACCTATGTATTCTCTTCTGCAGTTCCCTGTAGTCTTTTCTCTTACTCTTTCTCTCTCTCTCCCCCGATCCCCCATTGACACAGTTCACGAGGCTTTCTTTCCCCTTCTTCCTCCCCGTGTCCGCTCTCCCCTCTCCTTTCCATTCTCTTTTTCTTCTCCTTTCCCCTTTTATTTTTTTAGGACAAACCCAAGGAGGGTGTTTCAAACCCAAAACATCCCCCCCCCCCCCCCCCCCCCCCCATGCGTACACGCCTGATACTCCATGAGAAATCAAACCTTCTAATCTCATATTTCCTCACCATAAAAAAGTGAGATCAGACCTTGGTTTTCAACCCATGTTATGCAATTACCTACATTATGAATACAATAACACAATTAAAATTACCTGGAAGCCTGGTACTGCCAAGAACATAGCAAAAGTAGCCCACATGTTGGTGCCATGTGATTATTATAGTTAATCATTGATTTCAATTGAACAATAAGTGACGATATCAGACCAATCAGTAAAATATGTCATTCTGACAATTAACACTTTTTTCAAAAGTAGCCAAAATTGACAATTACGTCATTTTGTTACCTCCTCAGACGTGTGCATGCATCAATAGGTCAGGAATGTTGGGTTCATTTCAAGACTGGTTTGTTTACTGTCACTAAATTGTTACTAAGCCTCTGGCTAAGAAGCCCAATTTCTTTAGGAGGAAAACCCAAAAAACAACCGTCACTGGCAAGGAAGTGCCAAGAAAGACAGATATGTTTGGTGTGGTTAGCCCAACATTATTTAAATACATTATTTCACAAGATATTCCTTTTTCAAAATCAAATATTTTAGAGAAAAAGATGGACTCAAAATTGTGAAAATTCTCAAAAATTCTCAAAATAGACCAGAAAAAAAGAAGAAACAAATCTCATATTGTGGCTTAGTTGGCCTTTTGAACAAAGTGCTTTGTTTTTCTTTGCCACTTTTTTTCACTCTGAGCCTAAATATATATTGGCAACACAGTTTCCAAGGTATTTTGATTGTCCATTGTACTGTCAGTGGAGGATATTCCCAAGGTAAAAATAATTCATGTTGATATATTTATTGCGTTCGCTTTGTCAACCATAATATCTCTAGATATAACCACAGAAGGGGTTGGTGAAAACATTATATTTCACAATGCTAGTTGCTATTTTTGCACTGTATACATAATTGATACGCTTTAAATAGACAAGGCATCGGCTGTTCCCGGGATCTCTTGGCTCTATGATACATTTGTTGCCCATTACTTAATAATTCCTCTTCCAATTTAGGTTGAATATGAACTACATGTATACAGGGTGAATCAAAAAATGTTGTGCACGATTTGAAACGACCATTTGACATTGATGCGTGCATTGAACCATGGCATTTTTGTTTGTTTGTATAAAGCGTTGTTGATCTAGTTTATCCTCCCAAAAAATGAAAGTAATCGACTGAAAAATAAGCAAATTATGACATGTTTTGTAAACTGTCCGCGTTTTTCGCCATTCCTTTTTGAACTTTTATTGGAAAACGACCTTTTGTTCCCATATGGGGCAAATAAAGACCCCACAGTACAATCTTAATATTATAGCTAACACTACTAACTAAAACTACTAACTAACACTACTAACACTAAATACAGAACAAATATAATAAAACTGAATAATTTGAAAAAACTGATGAAATTTGAGGGAAGAATAAAAATAAATAGGAATTAAGGCTACGAGAGCCTAAATTTGTTGGAAATATCTTGAATGAATTTACAAAGATTAATAATATCAGTACGGTTGTTTGAATTAAAAAGCTCATACATTTTGATTGTATTGCAATGAGTGGTAAATTTTTGGTCAATGAGTTTGATTCTGAGTTGATGAAAATACTTGAATTCAAATAGTGCACACTCTGTCATTATGAGTTGTATTGTAATCAGTTACTCAGGGTTGCACAAAGTGCGGGAGCAGGGAGCACCGCTCCAGGGAAATAATGAGCAGAATTGGGGAAATAATACCAAGTGGAAAAATAAAAAAGTATTGGGGAAAGGGTGAAAAAAGATGAAGAGAAAAAATGCAACTTTGGGTTCTGAGCTGTAGTTGCACAGGTACAATGTATACTAACGTGTTTATTGTTTTATTGCTTTTCCCCAGTGGCGGAGCTACATGGGGGCAAGTGAGGCATTTCCCAAAAAAATACTTTTGTGCCCCACCAATCAATTTATACAATGTAGTTAAAATTAAGAAAACAATCAACAATTTTAGCATAAAAAGGCATTTTTTTCGCGTTTCGCGCACATTTTCGTACTAAATTAAGTTCAATTAGACAAAATTTAAAATTTGACAATATTAGCGTAAAATGGCACACACAAAAAAATTGCGCTTCACGCACATCGGCTTTTTTAATGCCCCCTAACAAATGTTCTTCACAAATGTTAAATTATTACTATGGTAATAGTATCGAAAGAACACTATAGCTAACATATTGTAATCTGATTTTTATCAAACCTGTAAGTGTAGGTGGGGAAATGTTAAGCTCAAAACCTTGCTCCTGGGGAAGAAACAACTTTGTGCAACCCTGCAGTTACTACAGGAATATTTGCACATTTTAATGCAATTGTAAACAGATAAGGCAACATTTCTTCATTAACTTGAATATCATTTTCCCACTTTTGAATTGTTTTTTCAGGACGTTCACACTTTTTCTTAATTATAACATCATATGCCATTTTAATAAATGGGAATATTACTGCAGTATGATGATATATATGAAGCACCGTTGCGGCGCAGGGATGTCACTTCGGCTCTGACACATGCCTCCATTTCGTGAAGGTTGACTGGTGATGCACCATGTAGTCACTGATGCAGGTATTCAGATTTGTCTTTTCATTTCACACTTTGGTATCAGAAGATTAACTGCTTATCCCAGAGTAAAAGATTTTAAAAATATTTCAGGAACATTTTGACAATTGATGTGATTTATATAAATGACCATTTCAATAATAGCAAAACCAATATATCCCATTGGAATGGCGTAAAACGCAGTCAGCTTACACATTTTTTCACAGTTTGCTTATTTATCAGTCAATTAATTACTTTCATCTATTGGGAGGATAAACTAGATTAATAGCGCATCACAGAAATAACAAACATTTTATGGTTCAATGCACGCGTCAAGGTCAAATGGCCGTTTCAAATCGTGCACAATGTTTTTTGAATCACCCTGTATATAGAGGAGCGTAGCCATGTCAATATATAAGTCAAAAGAGAAAATTGACATTTAGGAATACAAATCCGATATCAAGCACTACTCTATGAGTATGATGATGATCTTATTTTTACACTGTTATTCAAATAATAAATCATGCTCAGCTAGTATCGGGCTTATGAAATTACATGTGCATTGTAAATGATAATGCAATCATGATTTTGAATCAATAATGTTCAAATCAGGGCAGATCCAAACATTCAAAAAGGAAAATGTGCATATTGAATAATATTGCTTAACCGACTGAAACAAAAGGTATGTGTGTTTACAGAAGAAGATAGTGCCATATATGGGCAATTCCACGCGTTGCGGAATGACATTTACACACAAAAATCCACTTTCTTTTGGGTGTAAAACCCAGAGATTTGTAGTTACAGTACAGCTCGAAATAGAATGGACACGACATTGCAATGACATTGCACTGACATTGCAATGATATTGCAATGACATTGCAATGATATTGCAATGACATTGCAATGATGCCTTGAGATGTAACCCGATTAGTGCAGTCATTGCAATGTCATTGCACTGACATTGCAATGACATTGCGTTGACATTGCAATGACATTGCAATGAAGTGCGTTGACATTGTCCATTCTATTTCGAGCTGTACTGTACTCCCCATTTTACAACTTTATTTGATAATAGCGATTGATACTCAAAAAATAAACCTAAAAATTAAACTGCGCTTCCAAGTATCCTAATTTGCATATGCAAATTTGCGTTGCGGAATGACGCAGACGATTGGTGTTTTTTTTACATGTTTACACAAAGTGAAAACTCTGTGAACTTTTTAGAGTGTATCATTATTGAAGTTACTTTTTAGAAGGTTTGAAGTGTTAGCTAACTGACAAAAGCATTTTCATAAAACTTAATCATCAGTTAGGATCTCTAGTAGGTCATCAAAAAATAAAAGTAGGTGTTGCGGAATGACGTTGCGGAATGACAGTGTGAATTTGTGTGCAAAACCCCATAGAGAAAAGAAAAAACATGTTTTTATGCTTTAATATGCATAAAAAATAAAAGAAAGAGTAATCAGTGGCATTTCATATGTTACAAATTCGTGAATACAAGTAACCCAACTATTTTCACATTGAAATCATCATTAACAGGTAAAGTAGCCATGATTTTGTGATAAAGTTGCCGAATTCAACAGCTTGCACATCAAAGTTGCCTAATTCAGCAAATTATGAGTTTTCATCAATTTTGAAACTTTTTTAGAAGTTTAGAGTCCATATTTGAATGAATTATCATAAATAAGGATGATCTTATACCAAGTACACAAAAATATCACAATTTGCTCAATAAATTGCCTAAATATAGGGATTAATACCTTTGTCATTCCGCACCGTTATTCCGCAACACGTCATTCCGCAACGCTCGTTAGGGCTATTAATTAACAGAATTTTCCAAAAATTTTTTAATCATTGTGAAGCATGTCAATTGTGTGCAGAGGAAAAAATAGTTAAATGAAAATAGGGTACATTTTTTTTCTTGCTATCCTAAAAAATTGTACTTTTGCGTTGCGGAATGACATGAGATTATGCAATGCATACTAATTACCTGGATTAACGAGGCTAAACGGCCGTTGATCAAAATTAAATTTATATCAAAACTTTTCCCATCAGTACTACTATTGTGCCTGACATTTATTTAAACATCATACCTATGTGTCTAAAAGATATGGAATAAATAAAAACAAGCCTTTTCACTGATTTTGTAAGCTGCAAATATGCAAATTTATGCTAATTAGCTAGTTTATACATCAAAAAACATAGTATCGCTAAACAAACTAAAAATTCCTGAACTTTGGACTCTTGCCTACATTATAGGCCTAGAATTAAACTTTGGATGCACATTTGAAATTTTGGCTATTTGGTTGACATTTGCTTGGAATTGCCCATATCTCCTGATGGATGCCCTCCTTAAACTCTTTGGTACTTTGATCCGGGTGGGGTCCTATGTCCCTCTCCCGGTGTTCAAATGAAGGGGGAAATCATGTTTTCCAGCGGATAACCATGTTATGAAATCGGGTTATCCCCCCCCCCCCATGTTTTTGGTCGCCATCCAAAGTAACTACAGAACAAATACTCAAACAGTATCGTCATCCGTTGAATAACCTGCATTGAAATTTTGGTTATCTGCTAGCATTTTTGGGCTTCAGGAAGCACCGGATTACCACTTAATTTGAACACTGCCTTCTCCCCTACCAAGTTTTCTCCACCAGTTATTTTGTCTTTACATTTTGTTCTGTAAATCCAAAATTTGAGGTGCAAGAAAATCAAGCTGTCAAGTTCCCCTCTGGGTATACCTCGATATGCCAAATGAACAATTTTATAGGGGTCTTATAAATAAAGAACTCACCTCCTGTGCTTCTCTGATACGTTGACATAAGAGCAGGCTTCGGTGTCACCCCAGTCAATCCCCCTAAGCCTGTATTAAAATACAATCCTGAACCACTCCTTATAGGACTAAACATAGGTGTTGATGTGTAGGTTGGTGGTGTTGTGCCGGTGCGGTGGTGCTGGTGCTGCTGCTGATACTGGTTGCTTCCATAAAAACCTCCCATCCTACGAGGGGATCTCATCTGGCTCTGATACGTTGGTATAATAGGTTCCTGCTTCACCACAGGTCTTTGAGGCGTTGAGACACTGTGTAATCCAGCAGGGTGCAACTGTGATGGGGCTAGACTCATCAGAGGTACTGATGGAATGGTTAGGGAAGTAGGTACCGAGGATAACTCGGTTAACGTCGTCCTGCTAGGTTGCAGCTGAGAAGGGATAGACAAGGAGATACTATGAGGTGGAAGGGCCTGCTGCTGCTGCTGATGCTGAGGTAATGTTAATGGTGTACTATGCTGTCCAGGGGGGCCACCAGATTGACCCGCTACTGTATTCTGTTGCTGCTGATGTTGATATTGCTGCTGTAAAATTTGTAACACTTTTTTTGTCTGCCGCTTTTTTGACTGATTTAGCCTATTCTGTATGGATGCAGTTCTTCTTTCTCTGTGGTGATCTAACTCAGCCCTGGTATTGTTATAACCACCATGTAGTCTCATATGTCCTTTCAAGGCAGGTATACTCTTTAAAGTTCTCTTACAAACAGAGCATTCCACAGGTGTCATCTCTTTTTCTTTACTATTATGGCTGCAAAATGAAAAACAAATTGGAGTGTCAGAATTAAATTCAAATTTAAAATAAATGAGTGCCTATCAGGAATTAAGAAGGCAACTCGGAATAATCAACACTTTTTCATTTTGGAATTGCCACCAAAAAATTAAGCGATACACTAACTCTATACAGCTTAAAATAAGGTGTACAACACAAGAGGTATCATACTCCTTCTTAAGTGGTACCCAAGAGGTACAGTATTCCTTATAAGAGGTACAATATTCCTTATAAAGAGGTACAATACTCCTTAAGAGGTACAGTACTCCTTATAAGAGGTACCTAAGAGGTAAATTTCTCCTTATAAGAGGTACAATACTCCTTATAAGAGGTACAATACTCCTTATAAGATGTACTGCACTCCTTATAAGATGTACCATACTCCTTATAAGCTGAACCGTACTCATTATATGTTAAGCTTCACAATTCTTTCAAGGTTTTGTCCTCATTCACTCATAAAACAAATGAGTAAATCCTTTTATCCTTCACTAATAGGGGTTAGGGTAAGTTCACATAACCATTACCCATTCCACCCATGAACTTTATAACCAAATCATATGAAGTGATTGAAAATGCTTAACATGTTTGGGAATGTCTCAGATCGCTATTCCAATTACCAGTCATACTACTGTGTATAAAAGTTGTGTCAGGTTTGTTAACTGTTTAACTCCCTGCATTAAGGAGCAATTTTTGTCACTATTTTTCTTTTTTCATTATTTTTCTAATTTTGGTCTCATTAATACACCTATCAATTGTAAGATGCACTATACGACCCCCGGGAGTGGTGCGTCACTTTACCGAGGTGCGTCAACTTCTCATGTACCATGACGCACCCTGTGTCAAAAAAACGACGGACCATTGCCATCCAAATACGCACCCTCAGTCAATTTTTGGACGCACCATTGGTGGATTCTGACGGACCATGACGACGCACCTCGTCGTCAGATATCGTTGACAAAACTGGATAAAACACGATGACTACTGAAAATGAAACTACTTTTGATTCAAGGGGGATCTGCCCTTATTCAATGTTGTCAACCCTGGCCCTCGAATAATTATACAGACCCCGGACCGGGACCGGGATGGACGAAACCAAGAGGAGAACTTTTATATGCACAATAATGTCTGACTGGTCTAAAATTCATAGAATATTTAACTGATTATCATAAACGTCAGGATGAGGATGAACCAATTTCGAGAACATTTCCCATTCTGCTTCGACCCGTTTAGTGGCGTAACCAGGAAGTGGGGTGGGGTGGGGTAAAGGGGGGGGGGGGGGGGTGGGGAAAGGGGCATCCTTCATCCCTTGTTATACATGTAGGCTTGCGCCTATTTACATTAAACGGGAGGTAAGTAGAAAATTGGGTTCTCGAAAGTGTATTTTAACCAAAATTGGGTTCTCGAAAGTGTATTTAAACATTTGAACTTCGGATTGGAAATTACACCTTCTATAAACAATCAAAGAATTTAAGGGGGCATTTAAAAATACCAAAAACATTTCAGATTTAATCAATACCACCCATATACTTCGAGAAGAGGCACCCCAAAAGGCGGCACATACACGTATACCGCTATTGTGATAAGTCCCCCGGGGCTCCCCCCCACCCTTATGCCCCCCAAATGAAATTACAAAACTCGATGTAAACCTTTGTAATTGTATACTAAAACAAATAGTCAGATATGCCCCCCTGATGACCCCCACATGCGATGCCCTAAATTTGACTAAATTTGCATGAACAACACGGGTGATTACGAGTGCTTCCCCCGGTAGTATAGTATCGGGCCAAGACTGCTGTATACTCCATCCATCGGCTCGTAGAACGATAGCAAGCGGCTGCGCGGAGTCAACACAAGCATAGCGTATATTTAAAGCTGAGACTAAAAAGGTTGTATTTCGTTGTTCGTAAACAGATGTACACTGTGACGCACCCATGTAAAGTGACGGACCTTGACGCACCCTCCATCATTTTTTTGACAGACCAAAGGCTGCCACTGACGTACCCTCCGTCAAGAATTATTGGTAAATGATGCACCCACGACGCACCTCTTCCGGGGGTCGTATAGTGCGTCTTACAACTGATAGGTGTAAAACCCTAACACTATTGAGTACTACAAATTACTACGAGCGCGGTGTGCTTGTGTCACCTGGCTCGGCAGTTTTTAGATGAAATAGTGGCCCCAGGGTATATACATGGCGGAATATACTCCGCCATGTATGGTTTCCCGTGGCCTAGCATTAGATCTGCCTCTGAACCCAGATGTCCGGGGTTCGAGCCCCGGGGGAGTGGGGGCACTTTTTCCCCCTAGCTTTTTGGCCGCGAAAAAAAAATCTTTGTAAAAGGTGCCTCGGGGGTTAGGGTTATAGCCCCAGGCATCTACTAAATGATGGACAAACTGACTGCGAATCCTACATGTACTAGATGAAAAAGGGGCATCGTCAAAATTACATTTTTACGTTTCTTATCGTTTATCTTTGTTATATCAACTGATTTATACGAACAATATTTGAAAATACATTTAACCATGTTTTTGAAAAGGAATCGGAGTCTACTGAACATGGATATCAAGAGTAAAGGCATTTAAAACATTTGGTATTGCAGCGCCCTCTGTTGCTTAAATGTGTCAGATTGGCTGGATTAAGCCACTGGTGGAATGAGTAGATGCCTGGGTCTTTAAGGAGGCTCCTCAATTTGTAGCGGAATAAACTGCAAACAGCGTTAAATTACCCATTTTACCATCCCTGGAGGAACTTACCTATTCCCTGGGCCTTTATGATGACCTTTGCCCACTGGTCCACCGGCAGCAGTCCCTAGCATAATATCCCTAGCAGAATGTGCTTGGGCCCTAGGTGGTAGACCTGATAACATAGACTGTCTTAATAATGGATTATTTAAAGTGTTCTGTTGGAATTTCAGCACTTGTGGTACACCATTACCAGCAGATTGGCCCATGACTTGTTGCTGAAGTGACGTAGCAACATGCAACGTTTGTCCTTCTGGTGTACCATTGAACGATGATGCCTGATTGGCGTAATCGTCGATGCGATACAAGGCCGGCACCTCTTGAGGCACTGGGATCTGGTTGTTTCCACCATGATGCTGCTGCTGCTTCCGCTGCTGCTGGTGCTGGTCTGATACATTACCCTGTTGATGTGATATTGGTGAATGGGTGTGCGGCGAGGAAGGGGAATGCAATGGCATTGTCATCTGCGCCCTCTGAGCTGCCTGAGCAAGGAACTGTAACGCGGCGCTAGAACTAGAAGTGCTCTCGGCGCTAGAACTAGAAGTGCTCTCGGCGCTAGAACTAGAAGTGCTCTCGGGACTTGGACTTGGATTCGGTGGTGTACCCTGCAACATCTGATTAATACCAACCTGATTGGTGACCACACCAGCAGGGCCCATATTGGTCATGGCATTAATATACTGAGTCTGATTTGAATTAGCTGCAAGTGTTTGTTGAGTGGCTTGGGCGGCTGCTTCAGCTGCCATCAGTTCAGGATCTTTCTCATCTCCTGTATAATTCATGTGATCTTCCATGGTAAGCCCTTGGTGCTGGGATTCAAAATGGCGACGTAAAGATCGGATTTCACAATATGACTTGCCACAGTTGTCTACAGCACACTCATAGGGTTTATTACTGCGGTATGTTAGCATATGCCCAGTCCTAAAAAACACAGACAAAATAATTAACATTTAGTCAATTTATACATACTTGTTATCATAATATGTGGCTATATAATACTCTCCTCTTCATTCTTGGACTGGTCTAGTTCATTATCTTTTTTATACTTTTTATAGTTCTTAACACTTTTGTTTTTTATATTTTGTCCCTGATGAAGGGTGGTATATCCACTTGAAACGTCGGTCTTTATAGTTACCATATATCTTTGTTGTTTTATTGCACAGCAATGTTCATTGCTTGTCCCAGTGCATTTCCGTGTGTAATTGTTTTTTTGTTATTTATCCGTTTTATCGCGTTATTCTCCTTTGTTATTACCTGTTTCCCCACACCCTGTTGGTATATCTTGCTTTTACTCTTAGCAAGGCTCACAATATTGATCTATCTTTCAGGCACGTACGATGGTACATTTATTTTAACCCCCTGAGCACTACCTGCCAATCTAAATTGGTGGATTACATGGCCTGGTATACTCATTTGAATAACCAATTCAAATACTGCTTCTAAAATATTTTATTCTAATCTTCCTCAGGAATACAATATCATGCAGTTCTCAAGGGGTTAAATGTGATTGTCTAGACAATCGGCAAATTAAATATCCATGACAAAAGGATGCTTGAGTTTTGCACATACAAATTAAAGTAGTTTCACAGTGCTAGAATGATTCAGCTGTATGTGCCTGCTCTTTTCTATTCGTAGCATATCCAAGTGTCTCAATACAATGTATTCAAGCATCTCAATAAGGCCAAGAATAAATCATTTTATGGCTACTACAGCAAATTTATAAGAATCTTATTTATTTCATTTTTTAATGGGTTTTGGTACTCTTACGACACCTGTGCTTATAGCTGTAAACACGTGCTGGAAACTGGAGCTGCACATTCCTCATACTGTAATCATGTGACTTTCACAAAATACATTCACTCGTTACATTTAGTGCATGACATTAATACTAAATAGGCTCAATACTCGATCAATTTTCAGGGTGCATTACAGCATAAATAAACATATTGGAATTGTTTGGCTGTACGCTGAAACGAAATCAATCAAGTTTACACACAAAAAGTTCAGAAAACATTTTAAACTTAAGCTGGGGCGCAACGGCAAAGTCAACTACTTTGAAACTTGGTGGACAAATACTTATAAAAGACAGTATCTGTTCAATATAAGCAGTGGTCGTAAAAAGACTGGAAGATCAACCATGTCAAGAAACAACATGGACGTCATTTAGACGTGCAGTAGTTAAAAGTCCAACGCAATCTGTTTGCCGACTTGCTGTAGAGTTCCGAGGTTAACAGTGCAACATATTTTGCGAAGAGACTTGAAGAAGTTCCGTACAAGATACGAATTAAAGGCATATTATGTGATCTTTTCCAGAGAGCGCCCTCTATTCATGATTTTTTTAGAAAGTAGATTTTCTTGCAGATTTACATTTCTGATCATAAATCGTACATACGTTCCAAGTTACAGAGCGATACGATTCCTAATGACCTCAAAATCATGGTTTTAGAGTGAATTTAGAGTGAAAATATAAACTGTCGTGATCACTCTATAAAACCATGATTTTGAAGTAATTAAGAATCGTATCGCCCTGTAACTTGGAATACGATTTAGGATCAGAAATGTAAATCTGCAAGAAAATCTGCTTTCAATTTTTTTTTCGATGTTGAGGGCGTTCCCTGGAAAGATCACATAATATACCTTTAATCAGAAATGTTGCCTTTATTAGTCTATTTTAACCAGACATTTGTTAGCGCAGTGTATATAAACTTCAACTTTGCCCCCTGTGTGAGGTCCGATATTCGTACACGTTTTCACTCCAGTAAGCCGATGGGCCCATTGCCTTGAAAAAAGTCCCGAGTCCTACAACACTACAGTGCCCAGGAACGTACGGTAATCTTGAAGACTAGTGAATGTACACTTTATATGAATATAATTGCACGTGCAGTGATGAATGAAAAAACACCTTTATTTGGCCTTAAAAAGAGTCAAAATACACCAGAATTTAAGTGGAATATAATGAAAATGATTAAACTTCTCTGCCATGAAAAGCCAATCATAATCCTAACATCTCACACCGTTTTCACAATTGTTTTCAACACCTGTATCTACAGATGCATTGAGACTCATCATTTATAATGACAATCATTCATAATGTTTTGTAAGCCAATACCTGTTTCTCCCTTTCCATGCAACCTTCCTTGTAACTCTAAATCGAAGAGCAACTTCAGATACAGAAACCCCAGACACTTTTCCCCCACCCCAGTTACGACCTTTGCCTCCTCAGTTGCCCCCTCCCCCTGTATCAGCTCAAGCCCACCCCATTTTGTCCCCCAAACAATTGAAAATTTTAAATTTTAATGTCAACATTATTTAAAATAAGCTTAAAATTGGTTTGAAATATCTAATTAAGAACAAATTAATCTAATTTAAGAACATTTTTACAATATGAAAAAATGGGCGCTTTGCACAGTTTGTCAACAACTTTTACTCCTAGCACCACAACATTTATTATTTCCCCCCGTTTGACCCGACAACCCCCCCCCCCCCCAAAAAAAGAAGAAGTTGTTGATGTTGGTGCCGCCACTGGAAAGAAGAAGATTTTTGTTTACGCTCTTTTCATGGGTACAGGGTAGTTTCCATTGTTGCACTTAAAAGTGCAACAATGGAAACTGCATCATTTTGTATTCAAATGGCTACTGCTTCATCAATATTAATTGGTGCTATTGTGTCAAATGGGTGTCAAAATTCGAAGGAGGAAATGCCTGTTCTTTCCGACTTGTTAAACATCTTTAGGGTCCTAAGAATTAATCACAGAGTGCTTCCTTTGTGCAGTGTTTATATATAAAGTGCTCAACAAAAGAAAGTCATACACTTTGTTTAGGTCCTTTAAAGTAGGAGTGGGCCTATGTCAAAATGGCAGTGAGAAGGGGGAAAAAAGGAGCGACATACCAACCTTCCGAATTCAATTAGTCACACGACGGATGCCCCATCAAAAAAAAGATGCATCAGACACCAGGCCATGTGTTAAAATGACCAAAGTCTGTTGCTCGGCCAGTGCTTCATTGATATTGATTCATACACTCTTTATAGTGTCGAACCAATCAGAAAGCAAGAAACTAAAATACGCAGAGTGCATTAAAAGTGTCTAATGCACTCCACGTGTGCGCAGTTCAATGCGCGCTTTGTTTTGATTCGTTGTTTAGGCATTGCGGGTTCGCCCATTTCCACTGCAGGTGTTAGCAAACTTGTTAACAAGATTTTATTAGTTATTACATAGATTAAAAAAATACTGCAAGTCACGACTTACGAATCCCCTGGCTGGGAGATTCATCTAAATGGGGTCAAAGGTCACATATAGGTCATTAGCTATAGGTTAATCTGGGTACACACCATGAGTCATCTCAAATCCCCTTACCCAAATATGATTGTCACCAAGTTTAGTTGAGATTGAAGTCTGACTTTTCATATAGAGACAGGGCCCTAAAGTTCTGACAAAATGGGTCGAAGGCCATGTAGAGGTCATTACATGTCAATCTGTCTATACCCCATGAAACCCGAATTGTCATATGAGAGCACTGAATAGGCCAACCTAACCAAAAAGGCTAACCAAAAGGAAACATATACATACACAACACACGGATAACCTATAGCCTTACAGTATAAGCAGAGGCTGATATGTGCAGCATAATGGTACTTCACAGGTACTTTGACAGTACCTGTACAGGTACTTGGCATACAGTATGTGTACAGGGACTAGCAGCATGATGCCAGGCGTAAGAAAATGGCTGTGTCAAATGGATTTTCGTCCTTTTCCTTACCTTGGTGGTGATAAGTCTGCAGAATGATGTTTGTGTTTCTTGTGCGATTTGGAACTTTCACTTGTTGTCCCATCCATATCATCTGACGACTGCTGCTGTTCATGCTTGCTACTGTTGCTATGGGAACGCTTCTTTTTGCCACGCTTCTTGCGAGGCGATGAAGAGGGCGCTGACTTGGAGGGTTTCTCCTCAACTGTGGAATTCTCATTGTCCTAAATATAATAGCAAATTTAGACAAAATGTGACAAATCATTTCACTGTTTGAGGTGAACTTATCTTGAGGTGTGTGACCGCATGTCCTATGAAATTAAAAGAAACTAATTAATAGAACACCTATCATATATTTTCAAATTTGTCAATTCTTTTCTCAATTTCATTGTTGTTGTTTCTTCAAAAAAGTTTGTAACAAATGAAGTGTTTTCATGACCATAACTAATCCATAGCATAATGTAAAAATGTAGCTCACTGGAAACATCCAATAAAGGACAGAGTTAATTATGTCATGTTTAAGTCTCAACGATATTCGCCCAATGCGGGAAGATAGAAAAATCCATAATAGTCAATTCATAATCCCCAAATCAAATGTTGCTTGTTGCCACTGACAGAATAATTTGATTTGATTAATTGATTGATTGATTGATTGATTGGATAAAGTGTACTTTAAGGTCCATGATATGCATATTAAACTACACAATTAAATACAGTTTCCTATGATAATCATGGGGTGTTTTATTCCGTCAAAGACTTGACTAACTGATTGATCTATTGTTATCAGTTGAAACTCACATCACTGCTGACCAAATCAATAATTTGATCCTCTTCCATTTCCATTGCTCTCTGAAATTGTTGGTGCGCTTTTTCTAATTCATAGTCTGGATTATCAGCATCCCATGACTGCACCTCATCATCTGTAGAAGGAAGAGGTAACAAGGCTTGAAATAAGCAAGAGCTGGGAGTCTAAACCTTATAATGATCCTGATCCTTGTGCAAATCATGATACCAGGATCGGGGCAAATGTTATGTTAACACTTTACACACAGCTATTTGTTTTTACGATTATAATACAATTTTAACCGATTTTTCAGAAACTTTTTCCAACTTTCAAGGTATATCTCAAGGTTTATTTTTTGAGTATCAATCCCTATTATCAAATAAAGTTGTAAAATGGGGAGTAACTACAAATCTCTGGGTTCTACACCCAAAAGAATGGATTTTGTGTGTAAATGTCATTCCGCAACGCATGGAATTACCCATATCTCTTCTGAAATGCCATAATTTTAGCAATATAAATGCATATTATTTCAGAAATATATCAAGGTCTGTGAGTCGGTCACCATTCCATTCTAAAGTGCATTCAGGAAATTAAGAAAAGTGTAATAAAGAATGAGTTTGTGATACAGATTAAACTGAATGATGATAATCGCACTTATCAAACTGTGTGATACATTTCACGGACATAAATTATGCTAATGAGCTAATTCGTGAAGGGCGCCGCTCATTAAATGATGTCATACACATCATCGATATTTTCAGAACGCCAAAATTTGTAGGTTTGAAATTCTAGGTCGAGTAAAATGATTATTTGTTGTCTGTGAGCTTTTGTGAAATTTTTCCCGAATAGGGGTATTTTTTATTGAAAATAGACAGTTCAAATTAAACGTTGGTTCCAAGTTCAACAGACAGCACATGTATTTAAGTACACAGCAACAACAATATTCAGGCAACATTTGAGAAAAAACGATGCCCGGCTTTGCAAGGGAGTGTACAGGGAAGTGTACTGGTGAACATGACAAACCAAAACAGCCTAGTAAATAACCACCTCTGTGGCGCAATTGGTTAGCGCGTTCGGCTGTTAACCGAAAGGTTGGTGGTTCGAGTCCACCCGGGGGCGATGTTTCTTTTTGCATTTAATGCAGATCAACAAATCACAGATGGGCGAGTTTTATAAGGGCAATTCCATAGATTGGTGATATGACCTGAACATTTTAAATTCAATTTGGATGCTTATTACCAATTTTATTTTATTGTATACACTTGTAGGTATATGGGACAATCAAATGTTTGAATGATTTGTTCGTAAATTTCAAGAAATGATCGTCAGAGGTTGGAAAATGCTTTTTCACAAAAAATAAGTGAAAAATGTGTGTTCAGGTTATGTTGACCTCTTACATTTAATATTAACTGTAAATATAAATATTTGTTGATTACTGAAATGCATAATACCTAAGTTTCAAGTGACCAACTATGAAAAATACCTATGCATTGACACAAGTTGGGAGGAATCTCCTGTGTGTCCGATGGTCGTTAGAAATGTAACGTGAGTAACGATAAACATCAAATAGTTGTCCTACTCAATTGTTCCTTGCATTTAAATTTTGCCAAATGGAATACTAGTAATAATCATACTCCGGGTACTTAATTTGAAAACAGGAAATATGGGCTATGTGTAGTTTTATTAAAATGGCAGAGGTTTGAAAACTGTAACGTGAGTAACAATTGTAACATGAGTAACAAAAATGTAACGTGAGTAACGGCCTAAAATGCGTTGTAGCAATAAGAAATGGATCTCTTTTTGCTTTTACTGCACTTAGTTTAATTCATTTATCAGTCATATGTCAGTCTGGCACTTCCATCACTTCGTACGCACTATTTCTAGGGGTCCTTACGTGTAGTTCCAAGTTTTCAACAAGAAAAACAGTAACTTTGTCCTCTGAAAGTCACTTTTGAAGCAAAATATTCATTGTTGTTGGTGACAAAGTGTTAAATATACATGCATAGCTTATGTACACAGATATTGTAAAGCAATTTCATCATATTTTTTTGCGTTCATCGTTCCCAAGTTCAAAAATATTGATTTTGCGCAAAGGTGCTGAATTCGGCAACCTTGATAACTATGGTGTAAAATTCCCGGGGGGGGGGGGGGGGGGGGGGGCCAGTCAAACATAATGGTGTAGGGGAGAACGGGGTAAGATGAGCCATTTTTCACATTTTGCCCTATTGTGCAGATATTAAAAGACAGACCTTCACACTTACTGAACTGCAAGTAAAACTTTAGAGTGTTGACTTACTTAGTATAACATAATAATTGAACCAATTGCTATTGTTTATTCATGGGAGATGCTTGAAAAAATGTGGTAAAGTGGCTCAACTTGCCCCGGACTATGGGTAAGTTGAGCCACCAGTGTGGGTAAGTTGAGCCACCACAATAATCAATGGGACATTTGAAATCAGAAAATAAGTTTCAGAAATGTTGGTTTATTCGTGGTAAAAGTGAATAATACTCATAATTGTTAATACTGGAATTTTAAAACACTTCCCACACTTTTCGTACTCAATTTTGACAAATTTTATTTTATCATGGCTATTTCCTATGCTCAACTTACCCCGTGAAAAATGGCTCATCTTACCCCGCGACGGTCAACTTATGAAAAAATACCCCCCTTCCCTACTGAAGCTTAATGACATTTTCAACATGTTACTAAAATAAGTGCACATGTCACCCTTTTAGCACACAAAGTTGCACCAATACAATCTATGCACTTCTAAGAAAGAAACCACGTAAACCATTTTTTTTCAAAAATTTACTCAGATGTGTCCAAAATCAACTTTCTAGCTCAATTTTCTTACCATGTGTGCACACGATGCAATGTTGTCACCAGAGAGGTTTGAGTGATGTCATCAAACAATAGAGGGCAGTGTAAAATTAGGAATGTCAATAGTTTCCATAATACAGGGGGTGGCTCAACTTACCCAGTGGCTCAACTTACCCCGTTCTCCCCTACACCTACGCTAAGAATAAACTCAATTTCTAAACTAAAGAGAATTGAAATAAAGTATTCAAACCTATTTTTTATTTATACACGCACAGACCTTAAGAAATGTGTGTTGTATGTTATCTTAGCCTAGCTAGGATCACTCCGTACTAATAATTATACATCATGTCCACAAACCTATACACATACTTTTCTGCCCATTATTAATATTAATGCATAACAACTGAAATGCATAATACATGCTTAATTAGGATCACCCATTCCACCCACACAAAGTGTCATAATTATATATTTTTGCCAACGACGACATATATATAGGGGAAGGTGGGGTAATGGCGGACACAATTTGTTAGAGAGGTATAACACACGTATATAATACGTCATATAACAATAAAAATCATGTAAACACAAAGCACTGTGAAGGTTCTACCTTTTATCAAGTTTTTATCAACTCATCATTTTGAAATTCGAAGCTACGACGCAATAAAAAAAATGGTGTCGTCCGGCATTACCCCACACTCTGGGGGTAATCCCGGACCGTATTTATCAATGGCAGCTCTCTTTTAATTGGAATATAGCATTTCAATGGGAGTTAAAAAATACCCTTTTTAAAAGTGTAGCAGAAATCAGAGAACAATGTCACATATTTATATGGTCAACAACTATTACCGATTTATGATGTTAAATTGACCACGCCCATATTGGTTACCATGGAAACGGTACATGTCCGGGATTACCCCAATCCATGTACAATGTATGGGTACATCCTCTCTTATTATTATGCTCATCATTGTGACTCCGAATTCATTTCTTTTTTATCAGAAGGTATCATACATGTACATTACATAAAAAATAATAAGACTTTGTTTTCCTTGATGTAGAAATACCAGTTTCAAAGAGAAATTAATGCACCAAAATATCAACTTGCCCAAAAAGTGACAACCATCCCATTTAGGTTTTGTGTGATATCAATGGAGAGGCACCTAACATCATAGGGTGGCAAAATACCACCTTCTTTCACCTGCCTTTAGATACAGCCCTGTCCGCGATTACCCCGCGTCCGCCATTACCCCACCTTCCCCTAGTTGATGACTACTTGAGATAGAGGGTGCATTTGTATTGTTACCTAGCCTTTCATAATGTTTCAAGTTAAAATGTATTTATTTTTACGAAGCTATAAACCCAAAATAAACACACTTTACACAAAAAACACATCATTTTTAGGTTTTATTGCGTATTGTTTTTTAATATTTATATTGTTTTATTCAAGACTATTTATAAATTGTGTGTTTTGGATGTTTTTTGTGCATTTTTTTTCTTGTTTTCATCAAAATGTTGTTTTCCGCGTTTAACCTCAATTCCGGTGGGGAAACCAGGGGAGGAAAAACAAAGTATGATTTTTGAACCAAATAATCGCCTCAAAACCCTAGGATTCGACCCCCGGTCCCTATGATCACCGCGCCACATCCCTAGCCACTCGGCTAACCTGCCAACGTCACCCGGGCAGCGATTTCGTACACACAATATCAGTTTGGTTGATGAAGTCATTAATCGAATGCTAGCAATGCCGCGTGGACGTTGTTTTTTGTCGTAGTGAATCGTAGTGTAGGAAGGTTTATTGGTAATTTGCGGAATGACATTTACACACAAAAAAACAGTGGCATTTCATATGTTACAAATTTGTGAATACAAGTAACCCAACTATTTTCACATTGAAATCATCATTTACAGGTAAAATAGCCATGATCTGGTGATAAAGTTGCCGAATTCAACAGCTTGCACATCAAAGTTGCCTAATTCAGCAAATTATGAGTTTTCATCAGTTTTGAAACTTTTTTAGAAGTTTAAAGTCCATACTTGAATGAATTATCATAAATAAGGATGATCTTATACCACGTACAAAAAAATATCACAATTTGCTCAATAAATTACCTAAATATAGGGAATAAATACCTTTGTCATTCCGCACCGTCATTCCGCAACATGTCATTCCGCAACGCTCGTTAGCGCTATTTATTAACAGAATTTTCCAAAACAAATTTTATCATTGTGAAGCATGTCAATTGTGTGCAGTAAAAAAATAGTTAAATGAAAATAGGGTACATTTTTTTCTTATCCTAAAAAATTGTACTTTTGCGTTGCGGAATGACATGAGATTATGCATACTAATTACCTGGATTAACGAGACTAATCGGCCGTTGATCAAAATTAAATTTATATCAAAACTTTTCCCATCAGTACTACTATTGTGCCTGACATTTATTTAAACATCATACCTATGTGTCTAAAAGATATATGGAATAAATAAAAACAAGCCTTTTCACTGATTTTGTAAGCTGCAAATATGCAAATTTATGCTAATTAGTTTATACATCAAAAAACATAGTATCCCTAAACAAACTAAAAATTCCTGAACTTTGGACTCTTGCCTACATTATAGCATAGGCATAGAATTAAACTTTGGATGCAAATTTGAAATTTTGGCTATTTGGTTGACATTTGCTTGGAATTCACTGCAAATTAGGTATGAGTTATCCCGTGTTTTTTCTCTTACGTGACACGGGTCATTCTATACGTGCGTGTCCCGGGTACCCGTATCCCGTAAGTCTCACTCTCCGTGAATTCCCAAACCCAACCCACAGTAGAGCCTAAGCCCCGTAATAACCTGCATAGTGCATACCACCACGCAGCGTTCGATTTAACCAATGTAACATCACGAAATGCGACACACTTTTGAACACTTTTTGCTACATATTTGTGCATTAGCACAAATATGTAGCAAAAAGTGCTACGCCAAAAGATTCCCTACTTGATCTCTGATCACGTACCATCAAAGCCAAACCTAAAGATTGAGTGTCATCTTCAAATAACTAAAACAAAGTATGGTAAATCCTTAAATATCGGCAGTTCATATTCACTTTCGTCCAGAGTTAAAAATCCCATTGCTTTACACGTAGTTGCGCAGAATTTTTCTGTCGGTTTAAAATGTGTACAAAATGGCGGCTTTCTGCGCAAGTCGGAGAATTTATAAATTATAATCATGACGTCACTTTTAAATTAATGCTAGTCTTGTTCTCATGCCGCTGAGTGTTACGAAAAGGAGCAATAAAAATGATTGGGAATAAGACTAGCTGTCATTTCTCGGCCGCATCCGTCTGGACATGTTTTAATATTTCGGTGCACCACTGGCACAAGAGGAATCGCATAACAATGGCGCGGCGCTTTAGTATCACTCGCGAGCGATCGAAGTGCCTGGTAAACTCCATATTATTATATTAATTAGCAGTAATTAGGGACGGAATCATTGTTTTTTATTTGAACTTTCATGCACATAGTCTAAATAAATGGCTAATAATCCATTAGTTTCCTTGTATTTCCTTGTGTTTTATTACGAAAATGTGTTAGTTCAAATTGTAAAATCTAGTTCGTGTTTTCGTATACAGTGTTTTGCTTACGGGCCACGGGTCATACGTGCGTGACACGGTCGAACCGTGTCCCGCTCGCATGCCTACTGCAAATTATGAGCGTTTACTTTTGGACAAACTAAAAGTAAATTCAAAAGTAAACACAAAAGTAAACACAAATGTAAACGTAAAAGTAAACGCAAAACTAAACGGTTCTTGCATTTTGCACCCAATTGACCTCAAAGCATGCTCCAAGTGAGTGAATATAATCACAGATGTTTCCACCATCTGTTATATAATGGGACAGTTATAATTGTTTAGAGGCTGGGTGGAAAACAGCTTAGTTGTTGGGGTCACATAAGTGTTTAGTATTGCATTTACTTTTGAGTTTACTTTTAGTTTGTCCAAAAGTAAACGTTCATAATTTGCAGTGATTGCCCTTATACGGTTTTAAAGAACATTAAAGTGTATTAAAATCAAATTATATAGAATTTTTCTTCACTAAATGTGTCTAAAGCCAAAAAAACACACACAAAGGTAATCGACCTACCGACCCACTTGTTTTCAACTCTTGTTTGGGCAAACAACCTTTTTTGTTTATACAGTAGTGGAGATTCATTTGAAATGAATTTATTTAATCAAAGCAGTGCTAACTGTGCATTTTTCATACTACTATGCTCCCTAAAATCAGACAATAGATGGCGCTTTACAAAATGATTTAAAGACGGCGGCACGACCGATAAAAAGATAATTTATGTTAATTGTAAATGCAATCTTTCCGGGATCAGAATTCATGGAAATATACATTCGGCAAAATGGGAATGTAAAATGTTTATTCTCGAAATACATTTCCATATTTTGGACTGAAAACTACCGTTTTACACTGTTTTACACAGGACTAAAAAATAATAATAAAAAGAGATGCAGCGGCCAAAAGTGAGGCGGGCGGGCTACGAGAATCAATTTTTATTTATTTTTAAATGTGGCCTTAAACAGGAATAGGGCGATCCAATTGGAAATTGGAATAGGTTGAACTAATCAAATTTGTTTTAACTTTTGCTTCAGCTATCATATTTAGTGTACAAAAAAGAATAGTGTAGTGTAAGCATATTTAGCTCACGGTGGTTTCAGTCAAGTCAACATTGACCTCGGTTACGCATGATCATTCTAAAAATCACGGAAAAGGTTTTTTTTAGTACCGACAGGCGACATTCCGAGAACATTTCCCCAATAAGAAGTGTTTTTGGAAGCTTTGACCGCGATTTCAAAAAAGAAAGTGTCCTTAACCCTAACTCTACCTCCACTTTTTTCAGAATTTTTTCTTCAACGTGGACAATCGACCAAAATATCCCCCCGACCACAGCGGCCACAGTATTTGCACGGCAATTTTAAAGGTAGATGGCCCGATCACATTTTCGTAACACAGAATTATTTCAAACATACGGAGATTTTCATATCATGAAAGCTCGTATTTTTCTCATCATCATACTGAAATTTGACGGCCTAAATCGGTATTTTATTCCGGGAAGGAGTTCAATCAGATTCAGATTCAGAGTTGAAAATATCCGACGCCGACTTGCGCCTAGTCCTTGGTACCAAAATCTAGGATTTTGGTACTTACAGGGCATTAGACAGTGTTGAATGAAGGGAACCAATTTAATAACCTAACCATGTTCTTGACCAGACTTTATACACCTATCAGTTGTAAGACGCACTATACGACCCCCGGTAGAGGTGCGTCGTGGGTGCGTCATTTACCAATAATTCTTGACGGAGGGTACGTCAGTGGCAGCCTTTGGTCCGTCAAAAAAATGACGGAGGGTGCGTAAAGGTCCGTAACTTTACATGGGTGCGAATGGGCTGATAGTTGACTGAGGATGCGTATTTGGATGGCAATGGTATGTCGTTTTTTTGACACAGGCATGCGTCATGGTACATGAGAAGTTGACGCACCTCGGTAAAGTGACGCACCACTCCCGGGGGTCGTATAGTGCGTCTTACAACTGATAGGTGTATTAATATTGCATAGTCTATAATTAAGGAAGGGTCTCCTGGTGAAGTCAATAATTTCTTGTTCTATTCATTCATTTATAAAGTTTAAATTGATTCTTTTGTCATGTTTGTCCTATACTGGGCATGCATGGATTAACATAGGCCTAATCCCAACTTATCTTTTACTGGCATTTCTGGAGCAATCAAACTTCTTTTCATAAACATGATGCCTTCAAGATGAGATGGATGCTGATTATGCAATCTGCACAGATTAGTTTTTTACAAGCATGGGCTTATTGCATAGACTGATTAAGTCTGTGTATCAAGAGATGAGTTAGCTTCCACCTTACACACTTGCCTGAATAAGTAGGATTTTGGTACAAGGAGTCCAAGGACTAACTCGCGCCTCATAACATAATAATATTACTTAAATAAATAATAGTCATAGACTTTCATCTCAGACTATGATTCAGAGCTGACAACTCGGGCACTTACTTCCTGGTTTCGTTCATGCGTGGTTATGGTAGCAAATGTTATAGATATCATTTCAACAATATCATTTACGAAAAATGTCGAAGAGCCAAATCGTGCGCTGTGTGCCTGGTCGGTAATGGCGGACAAAATGGCGAAATGGGGAATTCCCTGTTTAAGGGTGCACGCCACTATTACGCTCCGCAATGCTTTTCTATGGGAAAATAGCTTTGGGAGATCGTGTATATTTCAAACTACCTTGCGACTCATACTATAAAAATTTGTGACTGCATAAAACTGATTTTATTTTATCTTAATATCTAATTTTTCGATCAGGGTGACTGATTACCTTTTTCTATATATTCCCCTTTAGAACAGGCCTGTATTTTTGATACTGAGTGAACACAAATTGTATTTTTGATACTGAGTGAAATACCGCTGCGCCTCTTAGCGCAAATCGATATGTCTATTCGATACGCCGGTAAAATCACGAAATTACACTAAATCAACCAATTTTTTTTCTCACAAAGTATAATGAATACAATTCAATCAATCTGAAAACATCAAATTGGATGACATTTGTGGTCAAAAAACGGACAATACACTCGCCTTTAGGGACTAGCTGCGACCAGGGAGGTGTAATAGGGGACATCTCGGGGGACATCTCTCTGCTGGCTCAAAACCACTAAAAACGACCAATTCGGATTTCAGAATTTGTGAGAATTCAAATGTTCTCAAAACTGTTGTAACACCTAAAGAATTAAAGATAACGCTTTGAATTTTGACTCGGACAAATATGAGCACGTAATATTCTCAACCTTTTATTTTTTAAATGTTAATGTTAAAATTTACTGATGAAACCTACGTTACCAATGGCTCAAATGTTAGATTGACAAGCCTTTTAAAGTCCGTAAAATATGCCTATTCCATTGAAACAATGTACTTTATTGTTTGTCTACTTTGTATTTTATATCACACGCTTTAAACACAACATGTACTTATAAATTCTACCATACAAAGGCAAAGGTGAAATTGAAACCTACGTTACAATTGATGCAACCTACGTTACAATTGATGCAACCTACGACAATTGATGCAACCTACGTTACACATGGTTCTGTTAAGAAGCGCCATTTTGCAACCATTTTTGTTTCCAACCTCTCCTAGACGCATGATGGCGGTATAATAGCACTTGCTAGGGGGTGATCGTTACGATTTTACTAAAATAAGTTGAGGTGGGTGAAATGGCAGTCACGTATGTTTCGGTAACGGATGTTTCATTTGAACTTCACTGTGACCCAGTTCATGATTTACGGTCGCTGATGAAATAAAATAATTTCAGTTGGATAAGGGTACCATGTACTTATATTTAGTATATCCCTTGTATACACCCCATTGTTTAATTCTGATAAAATTGGTAACGTAGGTTACTTTTCTTAACTATACTGTCACAATACGGTCACAAAATCGATACTAGATGTATTTTTTTCTCCAAAGCTTTTCCCCAAATTATATCTCCATTCATATAGGCTTTAGACGAGGTGTTAGTTATTTTATAAAAGAAAGAAATATGACTTAAAACTGAAAAAAGGTGGGAAAGGGTGAGTTTATATGTATACGGTAACGTATGTTTCATGGAACTTTGCGACAATTATCAATTTAAAAATAATTAACCTCTGCATATTTCTAATGTATTTGTTTTTGTTTTTTGGTAAAGCATGCAACTGTGTTTGCTTTCTAGTACTACTTTTATGCACGACAGGACTTGTTTTCTTCAACAACATCACAAACTATCTATAGATAGTGATTTGCGACATATGGTTTTTGCCCGGTTTAGCGTATTTACGAAATCGTAACTTCCAAAATAATAATACCCAAGTCCTAGAATTTTCAGAAGTTTTAGTCTATTATATGTTGAAAATGTATAATGCATGTAGTTTATAATTACTTTCCAATTTTCATAGTTATTCTTAATTGAAGGCATGCGACACATATTTTGCGTAATTGGCCGTTTTTAGTGGTTTTGAGCCTGCTGCGATCAACGATCAAGCTCGCGCATCACGATCACGGTATAGTGGTGTGCACATCACTTATTCGCATCCCATAGACCGCGACCGTATACATGTACATGCGCCTTGTTATTGTTAGCTAGCGGTGAAGTCTATGAAATTGTGATGTTGTAACACAAGTGGTACACTTTAACAGATATAAAAATGAACCCGATGTCAACAGGTAGATTTGTTAATGATTTTATAGTTCCAATTGCTACCTTTATCGTTCGGTTATAAAATAGGGACTCTGGCCGGAAGTGCTGAGCATGACCGAATTAGTGGTGCGGCGCCCTTGAGGACGCACAACCAATTCAGTCTCGAAATCCCAGACGACGGTGGTCACGCGAAACCTAAATTTTGAATTCGTATTGGAATAACACGTATAAATCACATAACATAACATAACATAATTACATTTATAAAGCGCTATCAACACTGTTTCTAAGCGCTGTACAATAAAGAGTACTACTATAAAACATGAGCAGGAAAATATACAACAGCTCATTGATTTAAAACCACAGTGCCTCCACGACTGTTAATCTTATCATTTTGAAAAATTCATCTAACATTTGTTTCCAATCCATAACCGTTGGAGTTGGTTGAGTTGGCTAACCAACTCCATTGTAAATGCTATTTTTTTTTAATGATTTTCATCGTTAACCGGGCGATGACTGTTAAACATATTTCAAATGGCGCACTCCCTCTGATCTGGAATGTAGAAAAAAAAAGCTACACAATAAGCATACATAATTGAAGGGGTGGGTGGGTCCAATAACTTAGCACTTGAACTTAGCACTTTATTGCACCATGAAAGTAACAGACCTTACTTTCATGATAGCACCCACCACCCTTCAATTATGAATTTTTGAAATACTATAAAAATATACAATTATATTATATAGGGAGCAGTTCCATTTGTACGCGATAAAAATTGCGAGAATGTTCCGGGCCCCGATGAGTTTTTTATCAGGCCCCGATGAGATTTTTATCGCGTACAGTTGCGAGTAGCAAAGGATTATTTATCGAGTAGCGTATTACCGCTTGTGTAAATATAACGAAAGCTAAGTGGTCGGTATGTAAATAGAGCTTCGGGTTATTTATTCTAGTTGTAAGGTACAAATTCAGCATTTCATGTTTTTAGAGATAATGTTATTGATGAAATTTATATTTTGGGAGCATACCCCAGGGTATGGCAGAGGCCTCGTATCGGGCCCCGATGCCTATTTTATCGGGGCCTGATGTCTATTTTAGCGCGTATCAACTTGAAAAACATCGGGTCCAAAACATATCAGGCCCCGGTACAGTCGCGATAAATTTATCGCGTATAAATGGAACTGCTCCCATACACACATGAGAGGTTTACTACGCCATGAGCTGGGTCATTCGGTGTATTGACTTTTCACCCGTTGGCTTTTATTGCATTGACATAAATCCTTATAGACAATTTAGGGAGCGATCACTTAATATGGCAGGGGGCGGGGGATGGGCATTTTCCATATTTTTATCCATTTTTTTTGGGGGGGGGGGGGGATTTCTGTCAAAATTTTCGGGTTCCCCCCTAATAATGTAGAAAATAATTCGGGTTCCCCCCTTGACTTTTTAGGGAACTATTTTCACAATAAAGGTTTTATTCATGTATTTTTAGTGACAGCGCCTACATGTATAGGCTCTATGAACATTCTCAACAGGCTGTACATTGTGTTAAAAAGATAACATCATCCATTGGTAATATTGGTCGTGTTATCTTAATACGTAACTTTTATGTATTTAAATACTTCCACATACTGAGTACAAGACAAAAGCATACTTTTATTATTTTATTTACAGTATCATACCATATACTTTCTCATCTGCAAACTTGACATGGCTATAACAACTATATAGACACATATTTCACAATCTGTAGTGGGTTTTTTTCTAAACGATTGGACATGTTCTCTGTAATGAAATAGTTATTATAAAATTTGTAATAATGATGGTTGGAAATACATTTAGTTGTAAGTAAAATAGATACCCAATTCGTTATTCCACAACAACATGATCAAGGTAGCACACCTCTAAATAGTTCCAGGCGAAAACTTGCAACTCTTATTGCGCAATACTTCTTATCAATACGCGTGATTAAAATAGTGATTTCTCGGGAACTACAGTGATTCAGCAGACGAGGTTGGTATCAAATTAAAGCTAACAATATGAATTTTAATGATAGATCATTCACAAATAATATTAACTATTTTTTGTTAATAAATAGTAGTCCTACTTTCACGGTGCACGGCCGTAAGTCTTGCGAAAAATCAACTTGAAAAATGACCGTAGAGGGCTTAGATGCTCGATTGCTTAAAATCTAACGGTTATCCACGTATATTTTACAATTTTAATCATAAGCTTGCTAAAATAGCTAGAGTTTACTACCAAATTGAATGACTTTCTATGTGTAAATTTAAAAATAACCTTGCCAGAACATGGTTTAAATCTTCGGAAAATCTAATAGTACGTTGGCCTGCGTGTATAATGCGTCATAGTTTGGGGGCATAAATAGAAATTTATACATAGAAATTCTTTCAATTTGGTATTAAACTCTAGCTATTTTAGCAAGCTTTTGATTAAAATTGTAAAATATACGTGGATAACCGTTAGATTTTAAGCAATCGAGCATCTAAGCGCATCGGCCGTAATTCAAAAACTTGTCTTTTGCTAATGTCGGGTTTCTAGCATAGTCGTAGGCCTAACATTTTCCTAACTTTAAATCGTTAAAATCGATCTATCGTTATAAACATATTATAAGCATTGTCTTGGGCTTAAATTTGATACCAAAATCAATTCCTAAATCACAATGGTCATTGAGATATCATCTTTTGAAGCGTCGCGCATCGATCAAAATAAGGTGCAAAATGGTCGTCTAATTTCGACTTCCTATTATTTAGAGGTGTGCTACCTCAATAAAATAAAATAACTTGAAAAAAATGCAAAATAATGTTTAAATATTGTAGGCATAACACATTTTTTTGCATTTGCATCAATTGGGTACTAGCATAGATAGTGAGTGCAAAGTTCTATTTCTGATGTAGTTTGCATGATGTTTTTTATTTATTTATGTGAATTCTCGGCATTCGTCACGATGAATGTGATGAATGAGCGTGATACCTACAAAAAAGGTTCCGAAATTTTTCTCCCCTAAATCGTGCGCGTGTATTTCAATGGGGGAGTTATTTAGTGGTGTGCCCCCACGCCACACTAAAAGGGTGCACACAACTATTACGCGCTATAGTGTGTTTCTATGGGAAATGTGCCTTTATAGGTAAACGGCGATATCTTGAGTTACCTTGCAACTACGTTTATAAAATTTTGGAATAGTAATTAACACACATAGATCTAACTTGGGTCAAAAATTCAGGTCGGGTTGCCCTCTTAGATTTTTCAATATTTCCCTCTTTATACAGCGTAGTCATTTTGAACAAGAAATCACACCTTGTAGCGCGTTGTGTTCAATGTGTATCCTTCCGCCAATATTTTTAACTAAAACGTTAGATGTATTATACTCTTTAAAAAAAAGTATATACTCTTTTCATTCAAAATATATCGGGTACAATTCAGTGAACAAATAGAGACCAAATTCAATCATCTTTGATGCCAAATAATGTCAATATGAATCATTCTTTCCGTTATTTAGGGACTAGCTGGGTGATGGCGATGGCCGGAAGCTTTGACGTTGACTGTAATAGTTGTGTGCACCCCTAAGTCGTGGTCTCACGCAGAGGCTCACGACGCTTTAAAAAATTTGAAGCCAAAGAACAAAAAGTCGAACCATGACGAGGGTACACACCACCATAACCTTCCGCGGGCCAGGGTGCAGCGTTTTTTGGCCGAAAATCTTTGGATGTAGCGCAGTGTAACCCGGGAGTGTAACAATACATGTATACGGAGGTCGAAAGGTCAAATCCAATGCACGTAGACCCTATTTTTCCGGGGTAAGATCAGAGGATGGGCCAGCAGTCTGATGGGGAACAGTCACAGTAAGAGGGGTCAGCCTCGCTAGTCATAAGGGTCGCTAGTCATATATAGGGTCATTGGTCATAATGGTCGCTAATCATAAGGGTCGCTAATCATAATTCAAATAAAGGTCGTTAGTCATAAGGTTCGTTAGTCATAACGGAAAAATTGGTTCGTTAGTCATAATTTAAACAAAGGTTCACTAATCATAATAGAAACAAAGGTTCGCTAATCATAATGCGACAAAAGGACCACTAGTCATAATACAAATGAAGGTCCGCTAGTCATAATTAAAAAAGGTCCGCTAGTCATAATTAAAAAAGGACCGCTAGTCATAAATAGACAAACAGTTCGCTAGTCATAATATGAAAAATGGTTCGCTAGTCATAATTAAAAAAGGACCGCTAGTCATAAATAGACAAACAGTTCGCTAGTCATAATATGAAAAATGGTTCGCTAGTCATAATATGAAAAAGGACCGCTAGTCATAATAAAAATAAAGGTCCGCTAGTCATAATAAAAATAAAGGTCCGCTAGTCATAATGGGATAAAAGGTCCGCTAGTCATAATGGGAAAAATGTTCGCTAGTCATAATGGAATAAAGGGTCCGCTAGTCATAATAGATTACTACACTTGTTAAATTCTATGTTTAAAAATGTGTTTAAAACTTCAAACAACCATAGTTGTTTAGGTCACCGGTTAAACAAATATTTAAAAACTCTGTTTAAACATTTGAACAGACTTGTTTAAATATTTAAACAGTTGTTCTTTTTGTTGTATTGTCTAGCACGGAATATAATTATTAATCCTGTTGTTATAAAGTCATAATCGCTGATCATAATTTAAAATCAAGGTGATTCTAGAACCGCAAATCTCGCCTTGTGTCGTGTGGGGCGATAGTCAAGGGATTATGTGTGATTACGGGGGTGTAAATATCGCCCCTCTTATACAGTACGGATCGCATTAGAGTAACCGATATCAACGGAGGTCAACATACTTTCATCGGAATATCAACCCAATTACATCCCGTTGTCAGTGCATTGACAGTGCGAAATCAGCGCGCTGATTTCGCAAGATCAACGGAGTCCCTACACGACAATTGCGCTGAACAGCACACTATCATCGCGCTGTCAGTGCATTGTCAATGCGATGTCATTGCGTTGTCAATGGACTATCAACTCAAAGTCAATGGACTATCATCGCAGTTGCGTGGTGCACTCTATTGTGAGCTGTACTGTAGTCCTAAACTATTCTGGTTCGGTTTTCGAAAAATCAATAAACTAACTTCTTGTTTGAAAAAAAACCCTTTAAAAAAGGGATTTGTCAGCACAACTAAGCAAACATGGTCGTTTCTGTAATATTGAATTTAACTGTTAATGAGAAGCAAGAAACGTGAGAAGATAAGCAAGTGGAGGTATTTAACAAAATAATTGATGCCACCAATATGTTTGAAAACACAGGTAAATAAATCAAGAAGCGATGTTTATTAAGTTTTAATGTTATTAAGTTTATTATTAAATAAATGGTAGGTGTTCACAGACGTGTGTTAAAGAACGCACCTGTGAACACCGGACGCGTTCTAGAACATATGGTGTTCCCCAGTGGCGTAGCTAGGTTCATCATATTGGGGGGGGGGGGGGGGCGAGAAATGTAAATGAACCGACAAGATGAGTCTGAGTGAAGTTTTGAGTTTACACTTTTTTTGGCACGATTACTGTACAGTTTGGCTCTAAACAAGCTTGTACCAAGAATATTGCATTTATGTGACATATACAGGCCCGTAAGACACTTTTTGGACACGCCACTGCTCATGCCATGTCTATCTGTCTATCTTTGTAAGTTAAGGGGTGCGCCCCTCCAAGTTTTTGGATTATATCAGCCCTCCCTTTTGGACACGCCACTGATATCCCAAATGGGGTGCAACTACAGGCCTTTTATATACTGATTGACTTCACACCATATCCCACAACTATCTGTTCGTGAAACGTTAGCACGCGATTTTTTGTTGTTGAATATTTACATGAATCGTGGCATAATTAAGGTGAACATAATGCGCTCGTATCTCGCTAAAATCTGCTATTTTATATTAATTTACTTCCGATTCCCCGACTGACGTCTTCAAATTAAAGTAAAAATTCATTTGAACATGTCGAAACTTGTCGAATGGTGCAAAACCGCCAAATGATTGTCAAATGTGGTGTGGGGGATGCGTGCCCACTTTTTTTGACAAAACAACTGCTCATGCAATGTCTATCTCTTTAGGTTCCAAGGGGTGCCTCTCAGTGGCGTATCTGGGTATTTCAGGGAGTGATGCCCTAAACTTGCTACGCGCACACCGTGCAAGATTTTAACAACATATTTGTACGAATCTGGCGCTGGCCCTTATTAAGGTACATTTTTCTTTTCAACGGGCTTCTATAATGATATTCCTGGATAAATGCCCGCAGAGCGAGATTTGCCATTTTTATACTAAATTGCCCATCATCAAACTAAATAAATAAATTAGTATTTAGATGGAAAATAAGTAAATTCCTTAGATTCTTCAAATATGTGCAATTCGCCCAAAGTCAAGGGGGTGGGGGGGGGGGGGGGGGGGGGGGGCACGCTTACACAAAAAGTGTTTGGATCGTTAATCTCTTCTCTTCTTCAAGTTTCTTTTCGATTTTCCCTTCTTTCCACTTTTTTATTTTCAACTCTACACTATTCTTTTCCTTCCCCTATTTCCTTCCTACCCTTCGTGTTTCTCTTTCAGTTTCCCTTTCCTTCCATCTTTATCTTCCTCTTCTCCATTTCTTTTACGCTACTGGTGGCCATCCATGCTTTTGGATTATAACATTTGTTCTGACCCGGTCCACATGTTGGGGACCAACTCAGAGACGAAGTAGCAGGGACATTACACAAATCATTGCCCGGTTATGTTGAGACCTGTGCCGGTAACGTACCACGGCTGTTTGATCCCACATAATTTGTCCGTTTTATTCTGAGAACACCATAACTTGCTGGCCCGGTTCTGGTTTTGTCTTATTCAAGTTCCTGAATATACTGGCCATCTTTTGTAGAAATTTCAGAACATTTGTTGGTGCCATTTCTGAGAAATAGAGCTTTGAATATTATTATTTACTATAATAGCGCCCTCATCGGCCACATTTCCCATAGAGTTACATGTAAAATGTGTGTAAAGTAGAAAATGCAGATAATTTAAAAATGGCTCCTACAATTTTCGTGAAATTTTCACCGTATACTCGTATTCATTAGCACTACCTAAATCAGGTCAAACCATAACTGGGCCACTATGTCATTTTTTTTATTCCATAATTGTAATTATAAATCGGACAGTCAAACAGCCGTGGTACTGAGTGGGGAGCGTGGTACATTTCGTATATGTAGCAAAAGCAATAGAAAACAAACCCTTTATTTTCTATTTCTCTCTCTTCTATCCGGGCTTCTATCTCCACTCCTCCCTGTTCTCTTTCTTCTTCACCTTCTCCTCTTCTACTTCTTCTTCTTTGAAGGCCAGGGACATCAGGCCCCTGGCTACGCCAATGGGAACCCATGGGCCCAGAATCCCCATTCCATTATGCCTCGCTGTACTACAAACACACCCCGCTAGTGTACGACTTTGCACGGGGCTCTAAACCAGGGCTTAAAAAGTCTGCGTTTTTGTTACGATGAATTTCGTAAACAGCATAAATCTAGTAGCGTAACCTATTGCTACCGGCCCATGCTGGCGGTGATCTTGTAAACAGTCTAAAACTGCGCTGAAAACCAATGGAATGGTGTAAACTTTCTTAGCTATTTTAGAATAGTAATTAAATTCTTTTTTATTGAATTGAAAGGGGCATTGAGAGATACGTAGGGGAGTGCGCTCTCAACAGTGGCGTAGCTGGGATTTTTTTCAGGGGGGGCAAGATTTCTGAAATTTTCGTAAAAGGTTGCCCCAAATTTTTTCCCAGTCACCAAGTCGTGAATTTCACGTAAGTGAAGGGGGGGGGGGGGGGGGGGGGGTTCAGGTTCCAAAAATTTCGCACGGTCAAAAAAAATCGCACAGTACATGTACTACATGTATTATTTTGCCTTTTTTGAGTATTTGGGCTGAATATAGGCATACCCATATATAACCGCCCGCCATCTCGGTCTTTTATCATTATTTTCCGATTTTTCATTATTTTCCTCCTTTTTTTTTTTTTTAGAGGGGCTGGGGGCGGGGGCACAAATGGTTTTTTTCTGTCAGGGGGGGCATTTGCCCCCCCTGCCCCCCCCCCCCCCCCCCCCCTGAGCTACGCCACTGGCTCTCAATTTTCCTGAACATTGGGATTTTTTTTGCACCAAAGTAATACTTTAAAAGGAATACAAACTATCCTCTGAAACCGTTTAGGCCTACCTTAATTCGCAGTATATCATGTAATATTCCACAATTTGGCAATTTCGATGTAGAATCCGGCACATATAGCTTCACCAGAATGTCTCTCAAGCGCCATCACTTCAAGCGTTTTCCCATGAAATATTACGTTTCAGGGTTCTATTAAACCATATGTTTTGAAAGTCTTTTTTTCTTCAAATTTCATTTTCATCACCAATCTCTCCGTGTCACCTTTTCATATCTTTGGACAAATAAACTTAAGCGTACACAATGTTGACATGTTTGAGGAGAAATATTGTTTGTTGATGTGAACATCTTCTTCACCATGTAATAATAGCTCTCCAACTTTAAATGCATAGATAGCAACGAACTGAAGAATTGCTGCGCGCGCGACAATTTTGACATGTTTGAGGAGAAATATTGCTTGTTGATGCGAACATCTACTTCACCATGTAATAATAGTATTTTTCTGCGGGTTCAACATGGCCTTTACCTCACTTAGGCCACACTGCAAAACCAGTGCGTATGGCTCAATCCCATACGTATAAATGACATGTAGGGCCTACGCAAGACTTTTACGATAGACACCGATGTAATAGTTTAATCGCTAGACTTATTATCAACCGCTCAAAATTGAACTAAGACGAATACAGCTATTTTCATAATAATATAGACATATTTGTATTGCTCTCAGGTCAATTTCAACGCAGCCCTTTTATGGCAAAATGATGTAGGCCTATCTTATATGTACTTTCCTAAGTATATATGTACTTTTGTACCATGTTTTATGTGCAATATCTTTTGGAGGAGGGAGGGGTGTGTGTGTATGTGGTGTGGGTGTGTGTGTGTGGGGGGGGGGGGGGGGTAATTGTGGTCTTTAATGTGAAATGTACTTTGTATGCAAGGATGGGTGTTTGCTTTTATGATATTGTTTTTAAAATCTATTATTGTATATCTTGCATTTTTAATGTATTTTTGTAATTTGTAATATTGTGCCAATTCAGCCGGCTGGCTGCGATGACAATAAACTATACCATGAATAATAATAATAAAATAATGATATACTTCTTTTTAACATGGATTGTGTTAACTTGGTTCAATAATCGTCACTTAGGAAAAGGTTGCAACTTATAATATAAGTAATATACTGCCTTTTACTACGATGATTTATGGAGAAAAGAGCTAACTTTGATCATGTTAAAAGGAAGTATACTGTTAGAAAACTACATATAAGATACATTCTTTTGCCATAAAAGGGCTGTGTTGTACGTTTGGTGATTCAAAATATTTTTGTAAAAGTCCTACGTATATATAAATGATTTGTACATTCGAGCCATACATACACAGAGAATACGAATCCGTCAAAAATGTGGTCTTATTTGACAAATTAAAATGTTGTCATAAGAAATGGCAGGTTGGTGATTCAAGACATATTCTGTAATGGTGTTCATTTATTTGTGATGCTAAGGGAGTGTTCATAAATACTTTGGTGGGGGTTGGAAAATATGAGGGGGGGGGGGGGGGGCCAACCAAAAAAAAGGTTCTTAAAAGGGGGGGTCAGGGAAAAAAGTGCTTGTATAGGGGGGGGGGTCCAAAAAAAAAGGTTGGTATTTTTGACAAAGCAGCATTTTGAAAAAGTTGATAAATTGAGAGGAAACCGAGGACTACTATTACATTTTAATACCAACCAATATTTATGGAACAATACAAATTGAAAAAATACACTTGGATCAATGAATGCAAAACTAAAATCAGCTTTACAAATTGTTGAATATTCAGATGAAACTTGATAGCCATATTTCTTTACACAATGGCGAAGGGAGCAAGGTAGCAAAGACAGATTGACGACTATGCCCCAAGACCAAATCTAAAGACCCTATATCATTCAGGTGAACTTTCCCCCAATGACAATAACCTTATAGAGCAATTCTCAAAGCGATTCATAACTGAGAAGGTTTATGTAATGTCATACCTCAAGCATATGAATGATTTGAAAAGGTTGAAGGTAATGAGACAGACTGAGAGAGAAAGAGGACGGGATGTGCGTGAAGGAAAGGAGTATGATGATTACGATTGGGAAGATGAGTTTAATAGTGGTCACCTACGCAAACTAACAATATTAGAACTAAATAAATACCTCGAACATCATCAACTTTCACTCCAAGGAAGAAAGCTAGACAAATTTAGACGGATAACTGGACATGTGTGCCAAGGTTTAAATATCGTTTTGGAGGACCAGATGGATGTAGTTGATGATTCGGAAGAAGAGGAAGAAGAGGAAGAGGAGATAGTACTAGGGGAAATTGGAGATGGTGAAACAGAGAGTGAGGATGAAGAGGAAGATGGAGAGGATGATGAAGAGGATGATGAAGAGGTGGATGAAGGGGAAGATGAAGAGGATGCAGATAAAGAAGAAGAGGAGGACATACATGTACCACAGCGATCACGAGTGTCGGGCAGGATTATAAAGAAGAAGACCTACACTGATTTTGTTTGACTTTTCAATTGTGTTATATTATATATCTTTAATAAATAGTTTGATATAACCCACCTACCATAATAAAAGTGATTGTGACTATGTCTATAGGTTTATATAGAATGTTGTTATTGTTTCTGTTATATAACGTGAACAGACGGGGGGGGGGGGGGGGGGGGGGGGGGGGGGGGGTCAACAAAAAAAAGGTTCTTGAAAGGGGGGGTCAAGAAAAAACCCCACCCTATTTGGGGGGGGGGTCAAAAAAAAAGATGTCCATGGCTCAATTGTTTCCAACCCCCCCCCCCCACCAAAGTATTTATGAACACTCCCTAAAAGAACAATTTAGAGTGTTTCTAGTTAATTTTCATCGTAGCAAACATTTTCTTGACTGAACTATTTTTAACTTTTAATGACAAATTAATGAATGACAATTTAAATGATAAATTAAATGACTAAATATCAATGAAATGACCCCTCAGTGAGGGTTACAAACAGGCTGGGACAGCTAGGGTTCAAAGGGTTAACCATGTATTAAACACCCCCTGCAAGCCGGGTGAAAAGAAAAATAAGAGAATAGAAAGGGAAAAGGCAGGATAAAAATAAAAAGAGAGAAAAATATATAAACTAAAAGAAACTAAATTGAAAAGATAATTTAGGCGTCGATGCTTTTTTCAGTCTGTATGCTAAACTTAAAAAGGAGAATAACCCGTGTCATGTGACACACTTGAACCAGAGATCGCCGGTAAAACCAATGCCTGCGGATTAGGTTACTGTATATATCAAGGGTTGAACTCCGTCAAAAGTATTAAGATTTGGTGTTAACACATGATTTACTGGTGATAAATTGCAACGTTGAACTAATAATAAACCTGCAGTAAGTGTTCAAAATTATGCAAGGAAATGCGTTCTTTTCAACCGTGAATTTCAAAAAAACTCCTGGCGTCGATGGGGGTACCCCCCCCCCCCCCTCCCTCGAACTTCCTCCGGGACACGCCCGGCCGCGATTTTTTTTCTTCGTACATCAGTTTAACCAAAATCAGTTCATTTGTTTAAAAATGTAAAACATCAATTTTTTTTCAGTGAATTTTGCTTTATTTCGTATTAAAAGGGAATAAATTAATCTGGTTAAACTGATGTACGAATAAAATAATCGCGTCCCGGCCGCGATTTTTTTTTACTAGTCAACATTTGTATGGTCTCACAGGTAAAATCAGTTGACTTTTTAATTATTTTTTTTATTCAGTGAGTTTTGCTTTATTCCGTATTAAAACGAAATAAATAAATGTTACTTATGTTGACTAGTAAACAAATCGTGTCCGGATAGTGAAATAATTATATCAAGATTTCTAAAACACCCCCTTCACAAAATCCTGCGTACGCGCCTGTTGGTAACATACTGTGAGACGTAAACAGTATGCGGACTAGTTTTATAAAGGTCAAACTCCGAACTATATAGAGGCCCCGCCGTAGCGGGCGCCCATAAAGCAATTAAAAGTAATTTCTCGTCATAAAGAAAGCAGTATCCAATTTTAACTACAAATGTGTCATTTTGAAGCATTCAAAAAGCTCCATTTGTTGGTATTAAGATCTCAACTTTTTCTTATTTGTTGTGCGCATACACAGGCTAAAAGCGTATCTCACAATTTTTCACAGGCTAGATTGAGGATTTTGATTGCTTGCCTGATTTTGAAAAAGTTTTTAGCATGAGTGTATGAGTGCATATAAGTGTACCCGCTTGTGTCAATGACCAGGAGGATGTTTGCCGTGCATGTAGTGTCGAGGACAATATGTCATTGTCATACCATCACAAATGTTATTCTTACTCGGATCTAAAGTTTGTCGAAGGCATTGGACTGCGACCGGGTGTAATTCTCTGCCCAGTATAACATTACCGCATCCATTGTCAGAGTGTCGGACCGATGTGAGAAGCATATTTGACGTAGATCTAAACTTTCCAACCTTTTACAAAACCTTTTAAATCACGTTTTCATATCTCTTCTTCCTTGGCCAAAGGAACATGCATAGTGCTTTTTCCAAGTATACTCTTTTGAATGAAAAATGCTATATATGAAATAGCCACGTTTTCTGGGATATACCTTTTTCTCAGCTCTAGTAATACAGACGCTGGGTTTGCACACATTTTAGAATCAAATCCTACAAAACAAATTTAAATATTAACAGAAAAATAGCCATTATCTTTTTTTAAAATCTTTTAAGTTTATTTTAATAACATCAAAATCACCATTCCTTCATCAATTACAAATTCTTCATGATTACAAAATCGTCACTCTTTTCTATCACAATCACATACATGAATATCAAATCAAGCATGTTTAGCTTTGATTAATAACCTACATGTATTACATATTCTTACTATTACTTGTATTTTCTATAACATGTAGTATTAAAATATGATATTATTTCAAGCCACATCTCATTGTTACGCACAATCAACTGATCAATGTAAATTGATGCTACTTAGCCTAAATGTCAATTAATTTTCTGAATCTCAATTCTGATTTGAAGGAAAAAAAAGAAGATTGGGATGATTCCCATATCTAAATTTACTTATTTACAATTTCACTATCAAAATTATGCTAGTTATAAAATCTCTCTGTATTTTTTTCTTTACTTTGCTGAAACCCCAAAAGAACATCAAAATGTGTTAACATTACACGTTTTGATACATTATTATTATTGCTCCCATGTGGTCGAGCACTTTATCGATACTGATTCAAGTAAAACTCTGGATTTTACTTTTAAAGATATAATGGTATTTTTTCTAGCCATATTGGCTGTATCTTCTTGCAGAAAAAGTTTGAATATTTTCTCTGCCAGAAATGTTGGCATATTGGAATCGCAGACACTTTTTTCATCAGTTCTTCTCTTTAAAGGTTTTTACTGTCATAATAACCATTATTTTTAAAACTTGCAGTAAGTGACAACTTTTCCTATGGTAAAGTATTACGTCAACGAATATATATACAAATGTTTTTATTTTTATATAACCGATGTCCACTTGTGTCTGACAGTTTCTGCCGTCATATTTACTGAATAAGTATTGTGGGCGCGACAATTTTGACATGTTTGAGGAGAAAATGTGTTCGTTGATGTGAACATCTACTTTACCATGTAACCATAGCTCTCTTAAATGAGATAGCAACGCACGAAGGGTTTTTTCAGTTAGTTAGTTACGCCTTACACTTGGCTTAGGTTATGTTTAATATTTTAAAAAGTTGAAAATATTCTTAACACAAGAGTAATATACGATGAACTGATGTATTTATTTTATCTTTTATTGTTTATTACTATCATAATTTCCACATTTCACATAGTTTCATCATGTTTACATTGCATTATCGATACATGTATAACACATTTTCAAATGCTTTTCAGCATGTTTTACATTGCATATCATATATATGTTTAGTACATTTGTATATACTTTTCAGCATTTTATATTTGTATATGCTTTTCGGCATGTTTACATTCACAATTTTCAAAATTCATAGTTCATCATGTTTACATTTCATAGTTCCATTTCATATCAAATACATGTATAACACATTCATAGGCTTTTCATCATGTTTACATTTCATATCATGTATAGCACATTTTCATATACTAGTACATTTTCATATGCTTTTCAGCATGTTTACACATTTTCATGTTTTTCGGCATGTTTACATGTTCACATTTCAATTACATGTATAACACATTTTCATGTGCTTTTCATGTTTACATTGCATATCATTACAGAACACATTTTTATATGATTTTCATGTTTAGCACATTTTCTGTTTCAGCATTTTTATATTTTTAATGCTTTTCATCATGTTTACACATTTTCATATGCTTTTCAGCATGTTTACATTGCATATCATGTATAGCACATTTTCATATGCTTTTCAGCATGTTTACACATTTTCATATGCTTTTCAGCACGTTTACACATTTTTATATGCTTTTCGGCATGTTTACGTTCATGTTCACATTTCAATAACACATTTTCATGTGCTTTTCGTGTTTACATTGGATATCATTACATAACATATTTTTATATGCTTTTCGGCATCTTTACATGATCACATAATTTTCACATTTCATAGTTTCATCATGTTTACATTTCATATCAATTGCATGTATAACACAGGTTATTATTACATATTTTGTATCAATATGTTCATATGCATATTCATATTATTACAAAAAACATAATTGTTCAATATTATTAATACATCATGTATCCAATTATTTGTATATAAACTCATATTTAATTTTACATCAAATCATGTTTATAATATTGAATTTGAACCAATGTACATGTGCATTCATACAAATATATTTGGTATGCCGGTACACATAGACAAATAAACAATAACATTTTTAACATCTACGTTTTATAAATCTCTGATTTGCAGCTCAAACAATAATAAGCTGATTAAATGTGGGTGATTCCCGTAACGGAACTTGCTGATAACTAATTTACCAACACTTATTATTTTATTTATAGAATTGTTTGTGTCTTCATCTTCTATATTATAACCAAATAATACATCTGTAACTGATACTTTAATAAAACTATTGTGTTGTTGCGATAAAATATCGTTGACTTCAGTCCATACACTCTTTATTTTTTTACAATAATAAAAGAAATGTTCAATATAATCTATTTCGTTACACACGTCACATATAGTATCATACTCTTTACCTATTTTGTGGAGAAATATCTTCGTCGGGTAAATGTTACTAATTATTTTCCAGTTTAATGTCATGAGTCGTGGTTCCTTAATTTGCTTAATATGTTTGCCCCAAATTACGCTCCACTCAAAATTGTTATACTCGAATTTTTTTTCCCAAAACAATTCGCAAATTGGTTTTGTATTTATTTTATCTATCATTGCATTTCGATATATTTTTGTTGTACAAAGTTCTAATGAAGTGTTACCATTATTATACTTGAACGTTATACCATCCGATCTAGTACCTGTTCTTTCATTCTTCCACAAAGTAGGTATTGCTTGTTTCACAGCTATGTATTGTATACAAGCATTTGGGGTCCACCCGCTAGTCATAAGGGTCGCTATTCATACACAGTTAAAAAGGGTGGTAATTTTTCGAGCGGTAAAGTGAATGGGGTGAAATATTGTGAATTTTTTACCCCAAAATGAGTGAATAAACAATTTCTGATTCACAACACACACCGGTAAACTTTTACCGTGGCAGATGAGTGACGGTTTCCCCGGCAACGGGGTAAAAGCAACCATGATGACACCGCGCGCGGCATTTATTGCCAAAATGATGTGCGATGTTCCTGATGGAAAACGACATGAGCTTTTTATTGCCATTATTTCAAGGTATGTGTTTCTATTGATATCCTAAATATGTCATTATCAAATTTAAAGGTGTACGCTGACTCAAAAACATACAGGCTGGTAAAGCACGGTACATGACGATAAAAAAGACCTGCATGCATGCATTGCATGTGTTTATAAAAGTTTAAGCTTATCACTTCAATCAAACATATGAACAATGTACTTGGTTGGTATCCTCCGTATAGTACTCAGACCGTTTGGAAGTTTTCACATGATGCATGCAATGATTTGATAATGACATATTTAGGATATCAATAGAAACACATACCTTGAAATAATGGCAATAAAAAGCTCATGTGTAACGTTGAAAGAAACATGTTCAGAATAAAGGCTTTTGCAAAAATTGAATAAATGTATTCAGTGATGTTCATTTCATTGTGATGTGTAATTTATTTCCTGCAGGTTTCATCATGTTTACACAAAATTGTGTAAATATCTACAACAAATGTACACAAACAGTTGTAAAAATATTACACAACTCTATGGGGTAAGAATATTTAACCCCATTTATGTGTAAAATAATACACAATTGAGGGGTAAAACTACTACCGCTGTTGAATTTGGTAAAGTTTACCCCATTCAGCGGTTCTGGGGAAACATGCGAGCAATTGTGTAAAAGTTACCCCATTTTCGGTAAAATGTTACACCGAACTGGTGTAAATTTGTTACTCCCCTTTGCTGTGTAAAGCTTACTCCAGTGACGACCATGTTTCCCCAGAACCGCTGAGATGTGTAATATTTTACACCATACTGGGTAATTATTTTTTACAGTGTAACGTGTATTTTCCTATACCACGAGTGCGCTAGTCATAAACGTATATGAGGGTTCACTAGTCATAAAAATGAGGGTCAGTAGTCATAAGGCCCGCTAGTCATACATATGATAGAGGTCCGCTAATCATAATATGGAAAAGGGTTCGCTAGTCATAATATACCAAAAGGTTCATTAGTCATAATCACAATAGGGAGTCGCTAGTCATAAAATACTTAAAGGTTCGCTAGTCATAATAAAATAAGGTTCGCTAGTCATAATGTTTTAATTATGACTATCGACCCTTTTTGAAGAAAAAACGGTCCGCTAGTCATAAATTTCCACACGGTCCCCTAGTCATAATTTTTCAAAAGGTCCGCTAGTCATAATATATTAAAAAACCGTTAGTCATAAGGGTCGCTAGTCATAAAATACCTAACGGTTCGCTAGTCATAATAAAAAAAGGTTCTCTAGTCATAATCTTTTAATTATGACTAGCGAACCTTTTTGAAGAAAAAACGGTCTGTTAGTCATAAATTTTCACACGGTCCGCTAGTCATAATTTTTCAAAAGGTCCGCTAGTGGTCCTAATATTTGAAAAATAAGTGCGCTAGTCCCTTTTTAAAGTCATATTTTTGGGCCTACACAAAATAGCCCGCGTTATAGTTATGAATATTAAAAGGTTTGCCAGAAAAACTAAGATAAAGGCCTAAACAAAAAATAACTAAATTTGCTGAGTTTATTTATCCAAAGATATGAAAAGGGGACACGGAGAGATTAGTGATGAAAATGAAATTTGAAGAAAAAGAGAGTTTCAATAGATATGGTTTAATAGAACCCTGAAACGTAATATTTCATGGGAAAACGCTTGAAGTGATGGTGCTTGATATAGACATTCTGGTGAAGCTATATGTGCGAATTAAGGTAAACGGTTTCAGATGGTAGTTCGTATTCCTTTGGTACAAAAAAAACCAATGTTCAGGAAAATTGAGGGCGCACTGCCCTACGTATCTCTCAATGCCCCTTTCAATTCAATGAAAGAGAATTTAATTACTATTCTAAAATAGCTAAGATAGTTTACATCATCTCCATTGGTTGTCAGCGCAGATTTAGACTGTTATCAGATCACCGCCAGCATGGGCCGGTAGCAATAGGTTGCGCTACTAGATTTATGCTGTTTACGAATTCATCGTAACAAAGACGCAGACTTTTAGAGCCGTTTAGAGCACTGCAAAGTCGTACACTAGGCCCTGTGTGTATGTTGTCCAGCGGGGCATAATGGAATGGGG
>CM069446.1:65758841-65827198 GCA_035610835.1 Ophiura sarsii | reverse complement strand
ATGTAACTTTGCTATCCGCCAGCAAATTTTGATGTCCGTTTGTAGAAATCTGAATAATAAGTTGTAGTTCCGAGTCGAACAGTTTACAGGCAAAAATAATTTTGCAATAGCCCGTTTTCTTTCCATTGAGGGCTCACATCCCAGAATCTTTCTCTGTATCATTCACCAAACCAGATCAAAAGGGGGTAGTGTCAAGAAAATTATACATATCCTTTATATGACTAGTGGGTGGACCCCATACAAACACACATTACCTTGTTCCGGTGTATTACTTCTCTCCTTCAATGTATTCTGGTTTTGTTCTACCACTGATATGTGTTGTATATCAAGATTTGCACACAGTTGAAACACATGTTCTTCAGCTGACATCTGACTCTTGGCTTTCCCTGTACCCGGTGTGGCAGTAAGACCCACAATCTAGGGATATATACAAGAAAAGATTTAACACTTTCCATGCGGCTATTAGTTTTACCATATACGAAGCAGATTCTTAAGAGAACTTTGCCAACTTTCAAAGGCTATCTCAAGAATTACTGAACCAATACTAGGCATGTTTGTACTTATTTCAATGCTTTTGACATGGTGATTCCAAATATGCATGGTAATGAAACTTATCAATATTGCCATTTTTGAAACATTTTGTGACATTTTGGAATGTCTTCTTCAGACGCCTGCCGCATGGAAAGTGTTAAGCTAAGAAAACCCCCAATCAACAGAGCAAAACAAACAAAAGATGAAAAAATAAAATAATCTTAAGGTGGTTGTCAACACTGTATTTAAAATCATCTCCACCAATAATCTCTATAGGAGTAATATATATTCTAGTACAGCCCTTTTTAAATACATGTTAACTGCTCAAAAAAAGTGTGGAATATTTTTTCAAGCACAAGATTTTCAAATATCGAGGGATATGTTCATTAACCCTAACCCTAGAACGTGGCAGTGGGGATGGAACGAAGAACAGGGGGAGGGGGTTAAATAAAAAATGGGAAAAATTATGTCCGCCGGCGCCGGGAGTTGAACCCGGGTCGGCCGCGTGACAGGCGAGATATACTAACACTCAGCCACGGGGGGAGGGCTTCACAGGCTAAGAAATCGGAGACCATATATACCCGTAGTTTAGTGCTACAGGAGATAGAACTTGTGCGCGCGCAAGCCACGTGGTGCTGGCTGTGAGGTGACTGTGAGACGTAGTAGCGTTAGGGTTATAGAAATGCACTGTGTGGTGTCGTATTAACCCTAACCCTAGAACGTGGCAGTGGGGATGGAACGAAGAACAGGGGGAGGGGGTTAAATAAAAAATGGGAAAAATTATGTCCGCCGGCGCCGGGAGTTGAACCCGGGTCGGCCGCGTGACAGGCGAGATATACTAACACTCAGCCACGGGGGGAGGGCTTCACAGGCTAAGAAATCGGAGACCATATATACCCGTAGTTTAGTGCTACAGGAGATAGAACTTGTGCGCGCGCAAGCCACGTGGTGCTGGCTGTGAGGTGACTGTGAGACGTAGTAGCGTTAGGGTTATAGAAATGCACTGTGTGGTGTCGTATTAACCCTAACCCTAGAACGTGGCAGTGGGGATGGAACGAAGAACAGGGGGAGGGGGTTAAATAAAAAATGGGAAAAATTATGTCCGCCGGCGCCGGGAGTTGAACCCGGGTCGGCCGCGTGACAGGCGAGATATACTAACACTCAGCCACGGGGGGAGGGCTTCACAGGCTAAGAAATCGGAGACCATATATACCCGTAGTTTAGTGCTACAGGAGATAGAACTTGTGCGCGCGCAAGCCACGTGGTGCTGGCTGTGAGGTGACTGTGAGACGTAGTAGCGTTAGGGTTATGTGTTATATATCCATGTAAAGCTGATGTGTTCATCTTTACAATGATACCAAATTTGAAGCAATCCCTTGCTCCAGTGCTCAGCCACATACTTGAGAACATGGGGAGGTTACAATCTGAAAGTGCCAAAATCAACACTATTTCGTGCTCAAAAGAACATCTTTGTCATCTGTTCAATGAAGTGTTACATTGACCACTACAGTATAGCGTGATGATCTATTGATTTTTAAGCACAAAATAGTGTTGATTTTGGCACTTTCAGATTGTAACCTCCCCATGTTCTCAAGTATGTGGCTGAGCACTGGAACAAGGGATTGCTTCAAATTGGATATCATTGTAATGATGAGCACATCAGCTTTTAAATGATATATTACACTAATGAACATATCCCACGATATTTGAACATCTTGTGCTTGAAAAAATATTCCAAACATTTTTTGAGCAGTTTATATTTAGTGAATAAAAGATAGAAATTGTAGTGTGGTTGTTGGACTATGGTAGATGACAATGGATGGGCAGGTTCATATTTTTAGTAGTGGATGTTGGTGCATCCTGCCGATACCATCTATATGATGAAAAAACCCAATATGCAGACAGTTGCCAGTGTGATGAAGCTACCAGTTTGGTAGTTATTTCTCCATATAAATATAGGCCATGTTTATGTTTTCAATATCGATATAACCACAACGATAATTACCTGTGGTAGTTTGGTGATTTGATCATCAAACTTCTCAGACATATAGCGCTTCATGATAGCATTGTAGACATGGTCTTTCTGAAATTTCAAATGCAAAGTGGTAAAGAAAGCAAATATAAACTCACATCAACATCCTCAGCTATATGCAACTAAAAATGCTTGCAATTATTATGTCATTGGAAAGCCTCTTTTCTCGGAGAACCTTCAATTTTTATTAAATTAAAACAAGCTATAACTAGCTTAAATTGGGCAAAAAAATTTATCCACTTTCAATATAGCCACATCTGATTTGAATGAAAATATTTAAATTGATTGCGTGTTTATTATTGGCACTACCATCACATTATTGTATTTGTGTCACCATAAATGGACCAAAGTGATGGCACCAGGCTTGGCACAGGTCATCAACACAGCCTAAAAAATGAAACTTATTTTACCAAATGCAAATTGTTATACAAATAAAGGGTAAACTAATGACTGGTTATAGGCCTATACAATATTTTTTAGAGTTATCAAGATCTTGTTCTCCATTCAGCCAATATCATATATTGGACAAACAAGTACTATGTATTAAACAGTGATGATATCCAAATAACCCCCACCTTTTCAAAATCTTTTCGGCCTTTTGTCATTCAAAAAAGTCTCAAGCTCAACACCTTCTCTCCTCCAAATGTCTAACGAATACAGGGTCTCCCAACAGTTTCAATACCTTTTTAAAGCGTTGTATCTTGTCTTAGAATAATTTGCAGTACCAAACAGAAGATTGGATAGAGAAAAATTGTAGAATTATGTTGATATAAAACATTATGAAAGGTATTGTCTCATAATTCACAATGCCATACGATTGTTCAACTTGCAGGACGCAGGGTTCGATTCCTGAGGGCAGCACACACCATTTTTCTATCCTTATTTGTTGCTTGTGTCCCCCTGTTAGCTTTATTGCAACACCCCCTAAACCTAAATGTTGATGGGTTATCTAACCCCTGGGTTGGATGGTCGGCTGAATTTACGTAGGATCGCTCCCCCTCCCTAAATATGTAGATGGGTTATCTTACCCCTGGGTTAGGTGGTAGGGTGATTTTACTAAGGATCACTCCCCTCCCTAAACCTTAGTGATTCTACTTAGGATCGCTCCCGCTCCCTATATCTAAATTTTGATGGGTTATCTTAACCCTGGGTTTTAATATGTGATAGGCTGATTCTACTTAGAATCACTCACTCCCCTAAACCTAAATATGTAGATGGGATATCTTACCCCTGGGTTATGTGGTAGGGTGATTTTACTTAGGATCACTTCCCTCCCTAAACCTAAATGTGTAGAAAGGTTATCTTACCCCTGGGTTAGGTGGTAGGGTGATTTTACTTAGGATCACTTCCCTCCCTAAACCTAAATGTGTAGAAAGGTTATCTTACCCCTGGGTTAGGTGGTAGGGTGATTTTACTTAGAATCACTCCCTCCCTAAACCTTAGTGATTTTACTTAGGATCGCGGGGATCACTCACTTCCCTAAACCTAAATATGTAGATGGGATATCTTACCCATGGGTTATGTGGTAGTTGATTTTACTTACGATCACTCCTTTCCCTAAACCTAAATTTCGATAGGTTATCTTACCCCTGGATAAGGTGGTAGGCTGATTTTACCTAGTACCAAGGCGGTTCTCAAACGGCGCGTTTCGCCTGTTCATCAAAACAGTAAGTTAAGGTGTTTCATAGTTTCAAATGTTACTCCCCCTGCTCCTTAAGGTATGTGCAATTTGTGTCATTGAATATTTTGCCTTTTTTGAAATGCCCATTAGAGTACCTTTAAAATATGCAATATAATGAAGCTTGTATCTGATTATCAACCATGATTTTAGAGGTCTTAAAATCGAAATGAATTTGATTGCACAACTAACTAACTTGAGACCAGTTTAGGTTATTTAGGTTAAGGTCTACCATTTTACAGCTGTGTATATTATTTCAAAGGTCCTCTAACGGGCATTTCAAAATGCAAAAAGACGTTTCGCCTATCCGGGCTTTATCAAGGTAAAAATGAAAGTGATAAAAGGCTATTATTGTTCAATGGGAAAAGTAATAAGGAACACTAAGGCCTAGACGGCGCGCAAGAAGACGCGGGGGGGGGGGGGGGGGGGGGGGGGGGGGGGGGGGGGGGGGGGGGGGGGGGGCAGGGGGACAGGGGGACAGGGGGTAGTGGTGTAATTCTCACCTTGACAAAGCCATGATAGGCGAAACGTTGGTTATTAAATATTGTTATACATCGTATAAACTTATCTTCTCTCATTTGCTTCTGATTTTACTTCCTAAACCTAAATTTCGGTGGGTTATCTTACCCCTGGGTTATGTGATAGGCTGATTCTATGAGAATCACTCACTTCCCTAAACCTAAATATGTAGATGGGTTATCTTACTCCTGGGTTATGTGGTAGGGTGATTTCACATAGGCTCACTCCCCTCCTTAAACCTAAAGTTTGATGGGTTATCTAACCCTGGGTTAGGTGGTAGGATGGTTTTACTGAGGATTATTCCCTCCTCCCTATAACCTATCCAAATTAAAAGGGGCTTTTTGATGGGTTACCTTACTCATGGGGTAATGAAGTACTGGTAGGAATAATTACAACAAAGAAACAAGATTGCACCCCAGGGTATACTGTAAAAGTTGAAATGTTCACACATATTTTTTTCTTCGAGTTTTGCACATTTTGAACGGTTTTGCTTGTTTTTATTTTTGTGATTTTGATCTTCCTTACATAGACCTATATACAAAATGAATTTATTCACACGTTTTTATTTTTCGCACTTGCTGATTTTTTTTCCACTGGACAATGACGTCCCTTTACAGATACAAAATGTATGCATGCATATTTATCTTCCATCTTTCTATACTTCTGTGTATGCACCAGGACCTCAACTTGTCCGACAGCGAACCCGTTAAACTTTTAACTTATATTAGGCACGTATGCTTATGTACTGCGATCAGTGAATGACGCAATGACGTCACTGTCTCGTGGATGCGTATCAACATAGAAGATGGCTAATTTAGCTAATTGTAACATACTTACCATACAATGATGACTCTCATCAAATACCAGCAATGCCACCGAGTCCAAAGCCACAAGAAATTGTCCACCGTCTTTGAGCGCAGTATCCAGTATAGCTGCAGTCATCACGACAACGTTGTGGCGTTCTAGGATTTCTTTCAGTGCAAGTTTCATCGTGTCACCCTTGAGGCCGACAATCTTGAAATGGTTGGAGGGGCGCAGTTGTTCAATTAGGCTATTTCTTTGCTGTTCTACAAGAGGACCCTAAAAGTGTTGCAATAATTCAAAATAAAGTTTTATTATTTGCTGGGCTTGATCAATTTCATAAAGAAGACGTTAACTTGACTGAATGTTTGAGCTAAACTGTCTTTGGAGTTGTAGCAATATTAAAGCTAAAGCAATTTGAAAGACTTAATAAATATTATGACTATACGACTTATAAGAGGTGACCTGGAAAAGGGTATCAACACATGAAGCAAATAGTTTCATATTCAGTATGACTTGACTTCATTTTGGGGGTAGAGTTTCTTATAAAATTGGCAAAACCGAAACAGTCCCTTACCAACTCCATCCTCCAATGTGAAAATGAAATCTAACCCAATCCTAATTCCCCAAATAACAATTTATTAGCTATTCAAAAAACCCTAAACACTTGTCAAATAAAACAAAGCATGGGTCACTCAAGTGTGACGGATTTCTTCTACGCTTCAAATTGAATTAAAATGAAGAATTTATTAATGATATGAACAACCATAACCAATAACAGTTAAAATAGAAAGGAACAATAAATTATATATATTGGTAGACAATATTGTTTCTTTCAAACAAGCTGTTTAATAACACACACATTTTTTGGCACTTTATCAAAAAGGTGAAACCACCATGTCTTAATACACAAACGAGTATCTTGAGTTTAAATAATCCGATATGCATGATCTAAAATTCTAATGAAATGAAAGTGTACAGTATGTCTAAGATGATGGAAAAACAAAGGACCAAATCCCATTGATTTTGATGAAGAAAAAAATTAATGAACCTGGGCATCGAAGAGTACATCATTTTGGGACAGCCTGCAGACCCATTGATTTACCAAAATAGGTAGGGAAATGTGGTAATTCATTTTACAGATGGGTAAAAAGAGGACTCTGTCTGGCAGTGACCTTATATCCAGTGAGTACACCCTTTGGGTCATATACCATGGAGCTACTTATGTACTTACTATTGGAACAATAAAGATGACTTTACACTTTAGCTTGTCAACAGCATCATTGATCATGTTCTGAATAACACTAGCAGCCACTACTGTCTTGCCTGCTCCTGTAGGCATTATGATCAGTGTATTACATCCTTTAATGGCTGGCAGTGCCACCTCTAATTGGTCCTTGTACAACTGATGTGTTGGTGTAGCTGAGGCTGAACTTCCCGGTGATAACTGCTTCTCCATCTCTACAGGCAGAAAAGATATACATTGTTAATTTAATATTCATTGCATAGGCTATGCTTACCATTGGAAGTAAAAGCAATCATGTATGGTCAACCAGGGTTGAATAAAACATCGTTTAGCAGCACAATTGGGCTAATTTTTATTCCTTATTTACGGGTTTGTTGGGCGGATTTCATACAATCTGGCGAAGGGTACCGAAAGGGTGTCTCAACGCAATAAGGCCTTTCCATCCAGTAATATGAAACTCTATCAATCACTAAGAAACAAGGTTATATGAAATTAAGCAAGCAAAAAAGAACGTTACTTCTATGCAAAAAATGTTGAAGGTTTGAAAAAGATGCAACCTGGCAAATGGCATAAAAACATCAGAAATATAACTGGCCATAACAACAAAGCTGGTGAGTTTGATTTACCCGGGTTAGGTGACTCTGTCAGTGAACAAGCTGATAAGCTAAATGAACATTTTTCTAGTGTTTGTTGTCAATTGCCGCCACTCAGATTGGAATCTCTGCCTTCCTACCTACCAGCCCTTTCTTTTCCAACAATACATGTTTGGGAGGTTCAAAACCGCTTAGGTAAACTTAATGCTTCCAAGACAGGTCATCCAGATGATATTCCTATCAAGATCATTAAGGAATTCTCCTATGAGTTTGCATAACCCCTGACAAAAATCTTCAATGCTATAGCCTGCAGGAATTAGGCATATTCCCATCTGTTTGGAAAACTGTTTCCATTATTCCAGTGCCCAAAGTCAAAAAACCTGTTTCGGCTAATGAATGATTTTAGCCCATTTCTTGACACTAAGCAATATGGTCATGTCAAAGCTAGATACAAGTACAACCCTTTATCTTGTTGACATGTTTAATAATATTATCTCAGGTATTGACAAACCTTCCAACTACGCTACTTTGCTCGTGGTTGATGTCACAAAAGCATTTGACCAAATAAACCATAATGCTGCTGTTAACAAAATGATTTCTTCCGGAGTGAGACCCTCAATAATTCAAACGATCAGTAGTTTTTTGGCACATCGTTCTCAATGCGTTAAGCACAAAGGCAAACTTTGTAGTCTCAAAACCATCACTTGTGGTGTTCCACAGGGAACAAAGTTATGGCCCGGTATCTTTACTGTGATGTTAATAACGCTGCTGAAACTTCTTCTGATCGATGGAAATTTGTCGATGATCTCACCCTGGCAGACATGATTAACTCTAAAACAAACACTCATCAGTTCCAACACCATCTGAATGCTTTAGATGATGGTGTAAGATTAACGATATGCTGCCTATAAGCCAACCAAATGTCATGTTTTGCACATAATATTTTTGACAAACCCTGTCCAGCTTCCACAATGTTTTTCTCAAAATATCATGTATTAACATACACAAATATGTAACAATGCTTGAAGATCAAGTGTATCTTCAAGACACAACAACGTCTGTTTTTTACACTTTTTGATGTAATGTAATAGTTTTAAAACTATTCCTGCAAAACTGCACTTGCGAAGTTACTTTCCTTCGCTACTGGTTTGTTATAATATAATTGAAAAGTCTTTTCACTAGACCATCCTGCTGCAGCTAATATGTCTCCCATGACGATGTTTCTCTTATCTGCTGCAGAAGAAGCTGCTGCTCTGGTAGAATGTGATTTGAACACTGAAACATCCACCCCAGCTTGTTTTATAATCCTTTTAAGCCAGTTGGAGACACAATCCTTTGTTACTTTCTGATGTGGCTTTCTAAAGCTTATTAGTAACTGTTGCTCTTCACCTCTCAAATCTTTGGTAACACACATATAATGCTTCAGAACAGTATAAACACATAGACGTGTGTCAGGCACATATGCCTTAAACTTCATAATATGGCCAACATTTCCTGGCCTAGAATGTTTGAGCAAATCATTAACATAAAATGTTGTACAGTCCTCGTTCCTGCAAGTTGTCGATCACATGAAATTACTTGGTCTTGAAATCTAAAACAATCTGGGATGGAACATCCAAGTCAAAAACATGATATCTCGTGCGAGTAGACAATTATTTATGTTATCTTCGTAAACACACTTCCCCAGTTGAGGACATGCTGACCATTTTTCAAACCTATATCAGACCAATTTTGGAATATGCTTGTGCTGTCTGGCATCCTGCGCTTACTTAAAATCAAAGCTACGTAGATTGAAAGGATTAAAAAACGCACTTGCAAAATCATCCTTGGCAACAACTATCAAGACTACAAGTCTGCGCTTCGCGAACTCAACATCACCAGTCTTGCCGATCGCAGGGAAGAATTAGTTTTGAAGTCCTCAACTCTGATGAAAGCCATCGCCACCTTCTTCCAAAGAGATCCATTAACTACAACCTCGGTCGCAGCAACATATTTCCTCAACCCTTTTGCAATACCAATAAATACCAAAAATCCACCATTCCTTACATCATAAAAAAACTGAATGGCGTTCTGGATGATTAATGTATTTGCTGATGTCTGTATTTCGTTGCAATATTTTTATGCATGTAGGCCTATTTTAGATATATATATTTTTATTGTACATGTATAAGCTGTTATCGCATTGTAAAGCCGGCATTTTCAGCTTATGGTGCCTACTGGCTATTTTTTATGTGAATAAATAAATAAATAAATAAAAAACACAGATGACAGACCAATATAATTTGGAATTTTCTTGGAATATATGTACATGTAGTCAAAATTAATTTCCATTGGCCATAAACCCCGCCATACCATAAGCCTACTTTAAAACAAATAATAAATTCATCCTAACCGTGTCCCTACACAGCACACTAGTGTCCATGTGAGCAATCCGGGGTCAGCAATACTCCATTTTTAAACTGAACATTGCGCTATTATGCTATAGTTAGCAGCACGGTTGTAAAGTATTAAAAATATTTTTTAAAAGAGTATTTTCAACTTAGCGAAATGTCAAGAAACAAAAAGTTGAGAGTTCACAGAAAGCAATTCAATTTTTTAGACTAGAGAATATCACACGTTACATGTTATAAATAGTATCACATGTACAGATGTTGAGCTGGCTGAGATGAGGTCAGCCAGCCACGTGCCTGCCTATGAGGCTGATTAAATCGGGACAACTCTACATGTGGTCTATCTTGGGTCTGCATTTCTTGACCTGTCACTACCTGTCACAAAAATGGTCTCAGACTTTACTGGTGTTTGGAACGTAATGTAAAGACATCAACACGATAAAGACATCCAACGCCATGTTCATGCCCGCCGACAAAACACGGAACCTATACAAAATGGAACACAGCCAATACGGAAAGCTACCGAGAGAAAACATCACCCCAACCTACAAGCACATAAACGCATCAACAGTGGACAACATCAACACAAATGCTCGCGCCATCGCAGAAATACTCAGAATCGCTGAAAGAATGGAAACCATGGCCAAGAAACAAGCGTTCATCACTTTGAAAGACCAGTACCACAAGGAAAACTTCGCGAACAAGCTCTCCTGCATCAACCCAGCAAAAAGTGAAATCGGTCTCGTTAGCAAAACCATCCGATAGATAGAATCAACAACAACATCAGAAATTTTACACGCGCTAACAAATGGATAAACTCAACTTCAGTCATCGAATGGTTCAATAAATGATAGAGGCAAAAGACAAACATACCTTCATTATCTTTGACATAGTCTATTTCTACCCGTCCATCACTGAGAAACTACTCAAGAAAGCTCTGACATTCGCCAAGCAGGAATCCGAAATCATTCTCCACTCCAGAAAGGCACGGTAACGGTACACCATGGATGAAAAAGAGCAACAATGGCACATTCGACGTCACCATGGGCAGCTATGACGGCGCGGAGATATGCGATCTGGTCGGCCTATACACCCTCAACATACTATCCTCTTCAAGAAGATCGATAAGAAGAACATTGGACTCTATAGAGATGACAGCCTAGCAGTATTAAAAAAAAACCACTTTATAGCTGGCACCACATTTGATCGACTTAGGAAAGACATCACCAAAATGTTCAACAACTTAGGACTCAGGATCACCATCGATTGCAATCTCACAGTAACCAACTTCCTTGACATCACGCTGAACCTAAGCATCCTCCGTACCATAAACACTACAACCGGCCACTGTGTATCAACAAGCTCTCTAACCACCCACCTAACATCATCAACATACAGCATCTATAAGCAAAAGAATATCTGACATTTCATATGACAGAGAAGCATTGGATGACGCCGCGCCAGCATAAGATGACGCCTTTAGATCTAGCGGATTCACCCAGCACTCATTGTACACGGAAAAGCAACCTAAGAAGATGCGACATCCGCAGCACAATATCATCTGGTTCAACCAGCAAGAGCGCATCCAACATCGGCAGATTCTTCTCCCAAAACATGCAATTGCGCAAGAAAGACGACTGTCCGCTTCAAGGAAATTGCCTAGCTTCCAGCATCATCTACAGTGCCGAGATAACATCCTCCAACAACAATGTCGCCATGGAATACATCGGACAAACAGAACTTCCCTTCAAGCTGAGATACTACAACCACAGGCAGTCCTTAAGAAATGAAAAACACCAACATAGCATTGAGCTTTCAAGACACGCGTGTGGCAGCTGAAGAAGAAGAACCAACCATTCGAGGTATACCCGCTAGTCATAAGGGCCGCTAGTCAGCTAGGTAGGGTTAGGGTTAGGGCAGATTATGAATAATGAGCATATGACCAACAACCCTTTATGACTGGCGCGTTTGACCCAACCATTCACCATCAAATGGTCTATCATCACCAGAGCGTAAGCATACTTCAACGGATCCAAGCGGTGCGACCTTTGCCTCACGGAGAAGCTGTACATCATCAACGGCGACAAAAGTAGACTCCTCAACAAAAGATCTGAGCTGGTTTCCAAGTGCCTTTATGAAAACAAGTTCTACCTTACGAATTGAGGCAGGGTCAGAATTGTGTAACTTTGTCAACCTGAATCTTTCATCAACTGCACCCAGCAATCCATGTATCAGCAAAATTGGACAACATTCATGTTCCTAGATTATGTCATATCATCTGGTGCTATGGAACACTGACAGTTAACTTGACAAGGCTAAGAATTAATTAACTTTTAACACGTTTTGTTCACATACATAATGATTTGACAGTTTTGATAAATCGTAATATAACACTTTGACATTGTTAATTTGTAACTCCAATTTACAGTTTTGATATACTTAGTAGTCATTTTGTAACTTTAATAATGTACCGTAAAACGGGGGTGAATAGGGACATGGGGCCCCCATGTCCCTATTCACCCTGTTTTATACACCCTGTTTTTTTGTCCCTATTCACCCCCATGTCCCTTTTCACCCCGTTTTACGGTACATATATTTCTAAATCAGTATAAAGTCAATTTTTTACGATTCATTTTTTGGAGTCGACGATCATGCTCATTACACAAGAGTTCATCGGATGCAATTCTTACCCTCTTTGTGTGCACTGATAGGCTGAGATTCCTGGTAAAATGGTTGTAGTGTCTTGAGTTGCTGAAATTGAATTGGATGGCTATGTGTATACTGTAAAAAAGGGTTCAGATGAAATTTAAAAAAATGAAAATAAAATCTTACATGTATATATAAAACCCCCATTTTACACCTATAGCTTTCAATTAATATCTAATCGAATTTTGTCCATTTCCATGTTCAACCCGTGCAAGTGCAAGGAATGCATGTCAACATTCTACTTTGAAAAATATAATTGTTGTTCAGTCTAATTCATGTTTTGTTAAATAGAAGTTACTTTGGCTGGTGTACAAATACATAGAGGGGCTAAAGGCCCTGTCAGTCACATATTAGCGAACAAAGCTAAAGTGTGCCTGACGTTTTGGAATTGTGGGTATACGTTCGTGCAGTGACAGTTGTTCGTGTAAGTTGTCATTCGTTCGTGATATATTTGGTATATGTTGTATTCGCTGGTGGTGAGCTAGGGGTTTGCAGTGGTGAGCTGGGGTCTATGAATTTTTGTGAGCATTCAAAATGTTGAAAGGGTGACAACGTAGTGATAAATACGATATGTATAAGTTGAGCATTCTCTGTGTGAACGTTGAGCATGTTGGGTGTAGGTTTCTAAGCACCGTGTATGGCCGAACAGTTGAAAAAATAAGATACGTGCACCCAACATGCGAAACGCTCACGCAGCGAATGCTGAACGTATACATAGTGTATTGATCACTACGTTGTCACCCGCTCACATTTTTGAACTTGCTCAAAAAAATATCCTGAACACCAGCGCACCTCTGGGAACCCCTAACGAAAGTACCCCCAAATTTCCAAACACTTTCTGTGATGATCGTTTTTCAAAGACCTTTAGATCCTCAATGTTACACCAAAGTAAACTTCTGTTTAACAAAACATGAATTGAACTGATTGATGAATAACAATTATTTTGTTCAAAGCAGAATTTGACATATGTTTGTATTTATGGTTTAATGATTTAAGAAATCACCTGTTTGAGGTGAAAGTGAAAAAGTGAAAATTAATTTGATTTTTGAAGCTATGTCCACGATTTCCAAAAATAAGTGGTCATTTTGGAAGCTATGTCCGCGATTTCAAAAAAATTATGGGTGTTTTTTTGCGAGGCTGTCTGCGAAGAAGAAAATAAAATAGAATGAGTATTGTGTCATACCAAATTTTCCCGAGAATAGGAAAAAGGGGTATTATTTTGAACCAGATGTGTCCGTTTTTGCGCAAATAGGGGGACTATATAGAAAGTGTCCTTGAAATGGTGAAAAAGGGGGATTATTTTCAGTCAAAATGTCCGCATTTTTGTGCGAAAAAGGGGGTCAAATAAGGGGGTAAATGTGGAGGCATATAACCTATATGTGCTAGTACAAGGATGTGAAAGGATGTAGTGGGATATTGGGGATTGAATAGAAGTTGCGCACCATAATATCCCCGGGGTTCAAATTATTTTTTCAACAACCTTAGCCTCCGTCTCGGGTTTGTTCTCCAGCTTTGTCTGTTTGGTTTTCTTTTCCTCTTTTGTTATCGCTGCTGTTGTGACCTTCACTGGAATTTCTTGCTGTTGAGGCTTTTCAACTGCAGGAGTGACTACTTCTTTCTTCACCTCTTTCTGTTTGCCAGCTGCTGTGGGTGCAGTGGTAGTACTCTCCTCTCCCTCCTGTAAAAGGAAAACAGAAACTTGGAAAATTGAAGAGGGCTCCAAATATCCATTTTATTTCCTTGAATAGACAGTGAGTTTTGCTATAAATTTCTCTGCAATAGCTCTGCTTCAGAGCCTCTCTTTTGTCCCCCTTCATCAATCCCCCTACACCAACCATACACTGATACGGTACGGTACTGTACATCAAAGACCCTGGATACATATAGCCTACTTAACCCTAACTCCCGAGGCACCTTTTCCAAAGATTTTTTTTCTCGCTCAGTATACTTCACCAAGTATATAACCCGGGGCCATTATTTCATAAAAAAAACTGCCACGCCAGGTGACACAAGCACACCGCATCATAGTAATTCGTAGTACTCAAGAGTGTTAGGGTTAATGAGACCAAAATTAGAGAAATTCTGGAAAATGAAAAATTGAGAAAAAAATGGCTCCTTAACCTTAACCCCCGAGGCACCTTATCCAAAGCAATTTTTTTTCCTTGCCAAAAAGTGAGGGGAAAGGGGCCCCACGCCCCCGGGGCTCGAACCCTGAACCTCTGTGTTCAGAGGCAGACGATCTACCACTAAGCCACAGGGTCAACCAAACTTGGCTCAGTATAGTTCACCAAATATAGCCCAGGGCCATTATTTCATCGAAAAACTGCCACGCCATGACGCCGGGTGACACAAGCACACGTCGCATCGTAGTAATTCGTAGTACTCAAAATTGTTAGGGTTAATATGCACAGCTTAAGCCAATCATTGGCACCCATACTGAAACTGGTTACATATTACAGTGATCACAGACAACTCAGGCCATCACACTGGTTGCTATGAGATCAGCTTGAGTGCACACCGATGTATGCACATTAAACACTTCCATGCACCAACACAATACCGAATTATTGACCCTAGTACATGGTCCTAGCAACAGTGGACATAGTCTGTACAGCCTGTTTTGAGCAAATTAGTGCTAGACACTTTTGTCATGGTCAAACCAGCTCAAATTACTCACTCTACACCTACCATCGAGGGTTTGGCAGCCAGTTTAGCCAGCTGCCATAACATAAGCATAGGTACACACCAGCACACACCGGTATGGAGTACAGAGTGACTGCATAGAGAGAGTGTTGGTAGAACTTCTAGAACTTGGATTCAAGATAAACATGGGAAATATGGGCTAATCTGGGCTCCGTAGAGCTACAGAAAATATGGACATGGTTTTAATACCAATGCCTCATTGCCATTACCGAGAGCTTCAAGTGTACAGTAGGCCTGATGCACCCTTTTGAAGTAGGCTACAGCCTCCAGTGTTTTCTGTTAAAATACACAAATTATCGGTATTATATAAACACTCACATAGCTATTGCACCTTGGGCCGACAGGAACATTTAAATGGGTTTACATTTACTATAGTGTGCTGTTAATTTTAATTTAGGGGGTTGGGTGTTAGTGTGGGCGTGTTTGTTTGTTTGTTGGGGTGTTTGTTTATTTGTTTGTTAGGGTTTTGGGATGTTTGTAGTTGTGGTGATTATTTGTTATTCGGTTGTTGATGTTGTTGTTTTGTTTTGTTGTTTTGGTTTGGTTTGTTGTTGTTACCCCTTTTTTCTCTTTTTGGGGGGAGGGGGGGGGGTAATATATGAGAGCATGTGTGGTCCAGCAGAACAGCACGGGACTCATGATCATGAGGTTGCGAGTTCTAGCACCGCTGTGGCCAATTTTTTTGTGTCCTTGGGCAAGATGCTTAGTCTCAATTACCTCGTCAACCCGAGCGATATTTGGGGAGCTGTTAGAATCACAATCTAAGTGCACTGTTGGTCGGTAGCCTCCTATGTGTATAGCGATGAAGGGTTCTGATTCAAAATGGCAGCCATAATAATTGGCCAAATTTAAAGCGCTTTGGGACTGTGCTTGCATTGTGGAAAGCGCTATATAATAACGGTGTATTATTATTTATTTATTATATAATTTCCAAATTGTATATAACATTTTCCTTTCTATATATTTAATATTTTGCTTTCACTTACCCTTAATTGCGGAAGGTTTCCGGTGGTTTCTAGGCTTGCTATCATATACCTAATATCAAGAATGATTTGCGAAATACCGGGTCTATCTTCATGATCACCACTCCAACATTTTCGTATCAGCTCCGCAAGCTTCACAGGGCATTCGTCTGGAATGATTGGGCGTTCTCCGTTGATTATTGCTTGAGCTATTGCAAAATCAGTGTGTAAGTGGATATAGGGCATATTTCTTGCGACCAGATACCACAGAAGCAATCCCAGTGCAAATATATCATACGATGGAGAAAGGAGTAGCCCTTTATCTTTCGCGCCGTGAACCTCTGGGGCCATCCACCTCCAAGTGCCTACTGGGGTAAAATTGCTCACAGAACAACCCAATTCACGCGCCACACCGAAATCTGTCAGCTTGAGAACCATATCACCGTCAACCACATAGTTTTCTGGTTTCACATCTCTGTGCAGGATATTATGTTTCCGTAAATACTCCAATGGAAGGGCAGCTTCTAATGACCATCTAAGGAGATGTTCGTCAGACAATGGAGATGGATTTCGCTTGAAATAACCCCGAAGGCAATATTGACAAAGTTCCATAACGATACATAAATCATGATGTTCCTCCTCGACAAATCCGTAGACATTAATAATGTTAGGATGACTCAGTCCTGACAACGTTTTAACTTCGGACAAATCTGGACTCCTGAACAGCTTTTTGATGGCTACTTTTCGCATTTCTTCCATACCTTTCTTGACCAATCTCCATTCTCCTTTAAAAACACAACCTTCGCCACCACTACCAATTTTATCTCCAAATTCGAGATATTTGGTTGCAATTGACACCATCTCCATTTTGGGGATTAAATTAGCATCATATCGTTGTTCAACCAAGTCTGCGGGATTAATGATAAATGAATTCCATTTCAGGGTGAATTATCATGATTCTTTTACTAAATATTTCAAACCTACAAAGTAACGCTGTTGTATGTCTAAATATTAGCTGAAGTCATACTAAAATGTGAAAGCTAGTAGCAATATATAACCAATATGGTAAGAACTAATGTTTGTTGGGTGCTATTTGATTAAAGTTATATACAATATTATATTTTTCAATTCAAGGTTTAATAAACATATCATTATCGCAGCAAAATGCTGAATTACAACAATATTTACAATATGTAATATATAGAAAAATAGAAACAATATATTCATAGAAATAATTAAGCATGCAAAACACAACAACCCACCCCCTATTGGAAACAGAACTATAATGTATGATTTAAGAGTTTGACCATGTATGGAATTGAGCTACGAGCGTAACGCAGGGTACGTGTTTTAGGAACAGTTATTTTGTGAGCACTACGGAGAGTCATATTATGCACTTGTTCATCTCTAGATTTTGGTAACCAACCACGGAATTCATTAGATTTTAAAAGGGATTTAGCAAAGTTTAAACAAAGTTGGTCTCTACGGTTCCTGAGTTCCGGAATAGCACATGTTATTAAGGCATCCTGATAGCCTATGTAGTTAAAACCTAAGATGATTCTACACGCCCTCTTCTGAATACGCTCCAAATCATAGTGGAGATTTTCTGTCAGACCAGGATGCCATACTGGTAGAGCATAAAAAGTATAAAACACTCTTAGCCCGGGGAGTTTATTCAGCTGAAGGTACAAAAGATTTGATGATCTGATTAGTTTAGTTGGTTATTCTGTATTGCTGTCAGGTCGCATCCTGTACCGGGAGTAGGGTGGGGGTGATGGGCTCTCAAATGGGTCACAAATTGCAAAAATGCAAGAATTGAAGACGACAAATGTTTGCATTATAGACTAGGACCTTATAATTTATAATAGGTGCTTTCCGGCTGTTGATGTGTTCATAGACGCTAAAATAGTTACCGTCTATGATGTATTACACCAGTTATTGATATGCACATATTAACCAAAGCGAGTGAAAAATGTACTCATGATATTGTAGTACTTCAAAGCAAGGCGAAGAAAACAAACATTACAATCTTTGCAGTGGCGTAGCAACCATGGGGTGGGGGACAGGTGGCAAATGCCCCTCCCCCCGACTGAAAATAGCCCTTTGTGCCCCAGCCCTAATTATTCCCCGCCCCAGTCTCTCTCAAGATGTAGTGTGTATACATGTATATAGGCATAGGCATTATGACAATTACAAGGACCATTTTTCACGCGCGTTTGGTGTACAGCATGCCCATACACCTCCATACCCCTCTCAAGTTTTCTGAGCTGACTGAACACAATATTTGGGCACCCACCCTTTGAATAAAATCCTAGCTACGCCTATGGTTTTTGTAATGAACAGTTGCAGGAAGGGGCCCTTGTAAACGTGGTAGAAGGAGGGGGCCTTTAATCATATTTTAGCCAACCTCGCAGGAAAAGTCAATAGGGATTTATACAAGCAAATAAACAGTTACCTGTGTTCATAAGCTCCATTGCCTCTTCTGGATTATGTTCCTCTATCTGTTCTGATATGGTCGTTGGATGGACACGCATAGCTATAGAAGGTGTCTCACTTGCAAGCATATTAGCTCCGCTATCTGAAGAAGTCACACCACCTGGTGTAGGGGCTGTTGAAATAGCATACACATATAATAATAATACTAATTTTGAGTCATGCACAATATCACTAAGCCAAAACTTGACATATATTACAATAAGCTGCATATAAAGGAAAGGGCATTCATTCATTTGATGATGACAATTTTGTCCCCCAACTACAAAATATTATTTTCTCTCCAATAAATTTGCTAAATTGTCACAAAAACGAAATATCCCTCCTCAAATGGTCATTCATCATCATCATCATTATCATCATCCGTCGGCTGCAGAGCAGGCGACCACAAGATTTCTCCATGTACGACAATCAGAAGCAAGTGCGGCAATCTGACAAATGGTCATTGGTTTAGTTATTCTTGAAAGATTTGCTAAACAATTCCAAAATTGCCACCCCCTCCCTCCATTGGTTTGACATTACCCACCCTCCATTTTCAGTAAGAAGGGGGAGGGGGGATGATATTTTCAGTACAGAAGTCGGTATGGGGATTTTCTGCAAACTTGGGTGGCTTTGGTATTCAGTGAAACCTAATAATTGTTAATACAATATTTTGTATTTCTAAGGGACAATTGTTCTACCCTAAAAATGTCACAAAAAATATATTTATTGAACAATTCATTGTTCACTGAATTGTCAGAAATGTCTTAATATGAGTGAAAGAATTGTCACATTCCAAAATTTGAGTTGCATAACTCCAATGGTTCTAATTTTAGAAGCGCAAGGTTACAATCAATTTGCCTTGTTGAGTAGTACACAAACTGGCTGGTGGTTAACCACCTTTGGCAGTAAATCACCACATTTTAGCCTATAATTTCTGAATGGAACAAATTTCTGGCCCCTAAGATTTTACAGACATAATGAGAAAAATATGGGGATTCTTCTGATATCAAAATAATATTTTGATGTGAAAAAAAAATCATAACCCCCAAAAAGTGATCGGAACATACACCTTTAAGTAATTTAAGATTATGAAGTTGGACTTTTTAGATTGACTTGATTTACTTTTTAGGGACATTAAGGTGCTGACTTTATACATAAGTCGCATGTGACTGACTTGACTTGTGACCCAAGGTCTTGTGACTTATTAGTCATGAAACACTGGTATAGCACCGCTGAAAACATTATTGTGGGACACCACTAACCCAAATCAAGTTGGAGTTACCCCATCCCCTGGATGGAAAAAAAGGGTGGGGGGGGGGCGAAGGTTTTTGGTAATGTGTTTGCCAGCAAAAATAATATTTGATGCTACAATTTACCAGTTTTCAACCCTTGTTTACTCAAGATACAAATCGATTGTGCAGTCATTTACAGAATACAGCAGATTTACAGAGAGGAAACTACACACACACCAATTTCAAAATAAAATAGGTATGAAAAGGGTCAATCATTTGCCAGGCCGGAACGAAATGGGGCCTTATTTGGCAGCACATCTCCATTACCAGTCGACGGTGGTCACAAATGGCTGTACATTGTCAATCCCTGTCGGTTTCAATGTTAAAATGGACTTAGAAAATTTGAACTTACATGATTCCATCACATGTTGGGATAAATGATTTCATCCTAAAACCACTGGAGTTGGAAAATCAACTCCAGTGTAATTATCCATCATTAAAATCAACTCGTGTATAATTATCCATCATTTAACCGTTCGTCGCATACGGTTAACATTGTCACAAAATTTATCCTTGAATATTCTTGAATTAACGCATATCGTCTGTCTATGACCTCGGGTACGCCTCTATAGGCGGTGATGGAGATTGTGTCCTACTGGCTGCTCTGACAGGCGATTTGGGCTTTCAGAATGTTTTCTTACCGTGCTGTCCGGTCAACTTGTCCGCTCCAGAGTCATGCCTACAAGTGACACAATGAAAAATACTGCAAGTCACGACTTGCGAATCCCCCTGGCTGGGAGATCAACTAAATGAGGTCAAAGTAGGCATAGCACACATAACATTCAAATGATTGAGATATGTACAAAATTGGATTCAAATGAAAGATTGCAATAAAAGATTTATTTTCCAAAAAGAATGATGACAATCGGTCAATGCATTCTTGTGGTACGGTGTTTTGAGACACTCGGAAAATGGCCGAAAACCTTCCAAAAACAGTAACAATGCCCACAAATATAATTTATCAGGATTTAGAGAGCTCAATTTGTTAATAATGTAACATTCAAAACACCATTTACACATATTTATTTAATTTTATTTATTTAACAATTGAATATCTATATACCATGTTAAATTTAAAATATGGTAAAATTATATTGCATTAAGCTAAAATAACCTATTGAAATTGGTCATTTTGACCAGTTTTACTGACTGCAATCAAAAAAGTGACTAAGTCCAGCTAATTAATATGCGTAAATGTTATAAATCCAGATGTGAATGGTGTATTGCATGAACTTGGAATTATGGCTAACTGTACGATACCCAATCTTTTAAACTATAATTTCGTTTCATAAGCTCATTAAATATGCAAATTAGCTAATTATCTATTCAAGTCATTGATATGCAAATGAGCAATGTCCGACAATTTTTTCCCCATCATAAGAGTGATCCGTAATAGATATATAACATGTATACCCAATTTGATTGACAAATATTGATGGATTTAGAAATTAAACAAGCTTTTCCATTTCTTAAATACCCATATTTAAATTCTCAGTCTTTTCCTCACACGAGGCACTCAAAGGATGCAAAAACTGAGCATATCACTAAATTGATTGAAGTGTTTAGTACAATATCTAAGGTTAGGTTTATTTAAATCGGCCCAATATATTCAAGTTCAGAGCCAATTTCAAAAATTGGTAAAAACAGTCATAACTAAAAAACCTGATGATAAGTATTTATACCTGGATCAAGGTTATATAGTCCAAGGTCATGACTACCATATATGGCAAGCTCACTGCCCTACAGGGAGTGCCTCGTGTGAGGATAATTAATTTTATATAGGGATGTTTTTCAAAGTGGAGCTGCATACATTATATGAAAAGATTGTTTTGCATAAGGGCTTACAGACCACTCCTACATGTTACTCATTTTGCATGATTAATTAATCCAAATATTGTATGGCTGTCTTCATAACTTGGATTAGTGCATCCATGCACGCCAATTGAGGCAACAATACAAACTACATTCCACATCGTGAATAGCCACCCATTCAATAATGCAAAATGAGTAACAGGTAGAAGTGGATGTAGGCCTTTATGCAACACAGCTCTTCATATGTTGTTGTTCACTGGTGTAATGCTCCCAGTGGCAGACTCTGTGTGTGTGCATTGTGCTATGCCTAGTCTGGTCATATGGGTCATGTTCCCCCGGTGTTCATGTTTCTCTTCTCCAAGTTTGATGTCAATCGGGCAACTTTAACGATTTGACCTCTAGATGACCTTTGACCTCAGATGACCTCGGATGACCTCTAATTATTTTTTGACATGTTCCCCCGGTGTTCATTGCACAATTTAACCCCTTGTTGACCTTTGACCTTGGTTGACCTCTAATGACAGTTGACCTCGGATGACCTCTAATTTATTTTAGACATGTTCCCCCGGTGTTCATGTTTCTTGTCTCCAAGTTTGACGTCAATCGGGCAACTTTTATGATTTGACCTCTGGATGACCTTTGACCTCAGATGACCTCTAATTTATTTTAGACGTGTTCACCCAGTGTTTATGTTTCTTGTCTCCCAGTTTGACGTCAATCGGGCAACTTTTACGATTTGACCTCTGGATGAACTTTGACCTCAGATGACCTTGGATGACCTCTAATTTATTTTAGACATGTTCACCCGGTGTTCATGTTTCTTTTCTCCAAGTTTGAAGTCAATCGGGCAACTTTTATGATTTGACCTCTGGATGACCTTTGACCTCAGATGACCTACAATTTATTTAAGACGTGTTCACCCAGTGTTCATGTTTCTTGTCTCCCAGTTTGACGTCAATCGGGCAACTTTTACGATTTGACCTCTGGATGACCTTTGACCTCAGATGACCTTGGATGACCTCTAATATATTTTAGACATGTTCACCCGGTGTTCATGTTTCTTTTCTCCAAGTTTGAAGTCAATCGTGCAACTTTTACAATTTGACCCCTGGATGACCTTTGACCTCAGATGACCTATGCAAATTAGACCCCACATCTTTTGACCATGGCCTACCTATCGCTGAAGGTTTGAAGTCAATCCGTCCATCCGTTCAAAAGATACAGCATTCGGAAAAAAGGCTAACCAAAAGGCACCCCCCCCCCCCCCCCCCCCCCCCCCCCCCCCCCCCCCCCCCCCGCACGGACGGACAGACAGACACACATTACATGATGACAAAATCCCCTTCTGGTTTTACAAACCAGGGGGATAAAAATGAACAATTTGTTTTAACTTATGTGTCAATTAAAATCACAGCTTAGGGAACAGGCATGAGAATGAATTGAAATGAAAAAAACAGGAAACTTGTGGAAAAGTAGGAAAATAAGTGTGAAATGGGGCCAAAAAGACAAAATATGGGCTGAATATAAATAAAAATGCGGACATTTGGGCAGGGTTCGCAGGTTTTTGCCGCAGGCGGTTTAAACCATGGCTTAAACCGCGGTTTTAACCGTCCGGCAAAAATACCTTTTTGCCACTTAAAGTGGCAAAAATGGCAAAAACTAAAAAGATATAGTGGCAAAATGCACAAAATTACTGAATTCATCTCAAAAGCCAATGAAAATCATAAATATGTTTTTTCTGAGTGTATTATAACTTTATAAGATATGTAATACATTAATAGATTAAGTTTGCTGGCAGTTGCTATGGCAAGCTCTTTGGTTCCAGTACATTGACTCAAACTGGTTATATACATTTCATGTATTCAATTTCAGGGAATTGGTGGGTTATTCCTACTTTTTGCCAGTTGTTGCCATTTTTGCCGGCAGAAACTTCTGGCAGAAACTGGCAAAAATGGCAAAAACACAGTTTTTGCCGGCAAAAACCGAACCCTGCATTTGGGTGACAAAAAAAGCAGGAAGATTAAAATTTTTGCATTTTCATCTATTTATAATATTAGGTGACAAAACTGAACAACTGTTCTTCAGTCAAAAGGACGGAACTCTCAGGTTAGGTTGGTCGGTCAGGATTGTTTTCTCTTTTATTTCCCCCTTCAAAATGACCATTAAAAATATCTGTGAAAATGTTGCAGGTTTTTGACAAGCCAAATTACTGTTAAACCAGAAATGTGTGTGTGCATTTAAATTTTGTTAATTTCGCGAGGAGCACTTACTTGTGAAAATTTCATGCCACAAATATTTCCAATCTACCTTGTTTTAGTGCATTGCATAGTTACACAATGTAACTTCAAAGTTAAAATTCATGACATTTTCATGCTGCGAATTAGGCCGGTATAGCTGATTCGTGAAATTTTTAACTTGCGACATTTCTGGTTTTACAGTAATTATTTGAGTTGGTATTCATTTGCACATGAATTTGTTCCCTCAAATTTCTGAAATTGGTCGGGTCTATACAACGCCTATACAACAATGGTTTGTAATTGTCTTCTTAATTATTTTTTTTATTTCTTTTGTGTGTGATGGCGTTTGGCATAATTTCAGAATAAGTAAATAATATAAGTGAACCAATCATTATTTGTATTAAAATCTTCAATTACTTTGCCACAGGGCTGAAAAGCAAAGGTCCTATAATATGGGATCAATGTTTTTTTTGTTTTTGTTTTAATTGATGGGGGAGGTCTTTTTGAAAGTTGGTATGCCAATGAAAGATGGGAGTCTGTGCTTTGGTCCACTTTGCCAGGCGACTAATTGTGCAAAGATCAAATGCACACACAAAAACTAAACAGTAATAATAAAAAAAGATAAGTAATAATGTATTTATGAATGTGGTATATTAAATTTATGAAAATGTTGGAAATTCATAGACATTTTTGAAAACATTGAAGTAATTTTAAACGTTTCAAAATATATAACATACAGTGTGGTTCAATAAAGCGTTGACAGTTTTTTAATGCCATTTTTTTTGAAATTCTGTAGATTTAAAAAAAATCTTTTTCAATATTCATCAACTATATGATCTTGATCATCTATGCTGAAAATATCACTACAAATTACCTTACGGTTGCAAAATAACAGCTATTTGAAGTCTGCCCCATTTCACTCTGTCCACAGGTATACTGATTTCGCGACGTTACATTGAATACTGAATGATGAATTGCATGCAAGTAATCTAAGATTTGAAGATCCCGCCAGGTGAAACCAGTGTAATTGTTAACATCTTATTACTATCTATCCAGGTGTGAAATCAATACGTAATAATAATACCACGAGTGACCCTAATTAGAATTATAGATTTTCATAGATTGGAAGTGTAATTGTCTATACTCTATGCCTTAAAAGTGACGATGCCATTTAACAGGACATTAAGTGGTGTTGAAAATTTTAAATGTTTAAAAATTTACTTCAGAATTCAAGATGAACATTAAAAATTGCCATTATTGTTGTTTCTACTAACAAAAACACAGCAAAACTTGATTAAAACAATATAATCTCTATTTATTGAAAAACGCCCTCTATGCAAATATGGTTCGCGTTATGTATCACGCGTACTGCAGGGGGATACTGTCGGACGTAAAATGCTCGTCGCGGCTCTACGAGCATTTTTGAATCAACGTTTTCTTGTACAAAGAGAGCTGATTTTTCTTAATCCTTATAGGTGTAAGTTTATACATGTAATACAATTATAAAAATATACTAATCTCAGTTTTTATCATAATTGAGGGCGCAGCCTCCAACACATCTCTTAGTGCCCCTTTAATGTTATCTTGCTGGTCATTTCCTGTAGACTTACCCGTGGACAAAGAGATTTGGGAGAGATTCTCTTCAAATAGCTATCATTCTGCCGCCATAGCAGTATTAACATTGATATTTTCAGCATAGATGGCCAAGATGATATTTTTGAGGAATATGTAAAAAAAATTAAAACAAATCCCACAATTTTGAAAACTATGGCTTTGAAAAACTGTCAATGTTTTGTTGAACCATACTGTACACCTGACCAACCTACCCTAGGTCTGTACGATTGAAAATGCAATGATGTTGTGGTAATTCATGATCCGTGATACATGATTATAAGCTTGCAAATGATATATAAATCCAATAAGAGTGAGATATATTAACTTCTGATCCAGTAGGTGTAAGTTATCAAATATCAGATAGGTGTCTCGATAGGTCTTCCTCAACTGAGCAGATGGAGGATGTGTTGCTATGAGAAGCTGCGGTAAGATGAGTTTGATGATGTGGCTGAGTGAGCAGGGACCATAAGGTGACTCTTGAGGGGGCTATGCCTCAAACAAGGTGGCTGTGTCAAATGGATTTTCGTCCTTTTCCTTACCTTGGTGGTGATAAATCTGCTGAATGTTGTTTGTGTTTCTTGTGCGATTTGGAACTCTCACTCGTTGTCCTGTCCATTTCATCCGTCGTCTGCTGCTGTTCATGCTTCCTACTGTTGCTATGGGAACGCTTCTTTTTGCCATGCTTCTTGCGAGGCGATGAAGAGGGTGCTGACTTGCAGGAATTATCATCGTCCTAGTGAAAATAGCAAATTTAGACAAAATGTGACAAATCATTTCACTGTAAGAGGTGAACTTATCTTGAGATGTGTGACCGTATGTCCTCTTAAATTAAAAAGAAACTAATTCACCTATCATATAAATATTTTCAAATTTGTCAAATCATTTCACAATTTCGTTGATTGTTGTTTCTTTAAAAAAGTTTGTAATAATATTTTATGCAAATGAATTGTTCTCATGACCATAACTAATCCATAGTCTAAAATGTAAAAATGCAGCTCACTGGCAACATCAAAGAAAGGACAGAGTTACCAAAGTGAATGATGTCATGTTTAAGTCTCAACGTTATTCGCCCAATGCGGGAGGATAAAGAAATCCATAATAATCAATTCATAATCCCCAAATCAATGTTGCTTGTTACCTCTGACAGAATTATTTGATTTGATTAATCGATTGATAAAGTGTATCGTACTTTAAGGTCCCAGGTATGCATAAACTACACAATAAAATAAAGTTTCCTATGATAACCACATATGGTGTTTTATTCCGTCAAAGACTTGACTTACTGATTGATCTATTGTTATCAGTTGATACTCACATCACTGCTGACCCCATCACTAATTTGATCCTCTTCCATTTCTATGCCCTCAATTTCTCTCTGAAGTTGTGCGATCCCTTTTCCTAATTCATAGTCTGATTAGCAGCCTCCCATGACTGCGCCTGTATCATCTGTAGAAGGAATAGGTACGTAATATGGCTTGAAATAAGCAAGAGCTGGGAGTCTAAACCTTAAAATGATCCTGATCCTTGTGCAAATTATGATACCAGGATTGGGGCAAATGATAAGTTAACACTTTCCACACGGCTATAGTTTTACGATTATACAAAACAGATTTTTCAGATACCTTTTCCAACATTCAAGGTCTACCTCAAGGATTACTGAACCAATACTAGGCATGTTTGTACTTATTTCAATGCATTTCTCATGGTGATTCCAAATATGGTAATGAATTCAACAAATGACATTTTTGAAATATTTTGTGAAATTTTGGAATGTCATCTGCAGACACCGGCATTGTAAAAAGTGTTAAATAATGCTCCCTGGTAATTCCATGACACTCACCATCAGGATAGCAATATTCATACCATAGGACTACCCTATCTGAGCCCAGGAACTGCTCCCAAGAACCACAAACGAGAACCACCATCAACCCGAGAACCGCCCCGTGTACAGCTAGGATAACATGTCTCAGTGTTTATTAATTCAATCTAAACGTTTCCCTGGATAGGCTGATTTTTAAAACAGTAGTCCTTCAAGGTTAGCTAAGTTCTGATGAAAGATCTGTGAACCCCAAGCAACTGTGTTCCTTGTCCTTGTTCTACATTTCTTATTTAAATCCCTGGAAGAGGGGTGAGCCCGGGGGTGAGCAGGTGGGCTATGAGTGGTGAGGCTATGAGCAGGTGGGCTATGAGGGGTGAGCCCGGGGGTGAGCTGGTGAGCTATGAGTGTTTAAGCTAACATGGGGAAGGGATGCCTGTGGAAGAGGGGGTAAGCAGGCGGGGCTATGAGTGTTATAGCTAATATGGGGAAGGGATGCCCCTGGAAGAGGGTCGATCAGGTGGGGCTATGCTATGAGTACTATTATAGCTAACATGGGGAAGGGATGCCCCTGGAAGAGAGGGTGAGTTGGTAGGGCTATGAGCATTATAGATAACATGGTGAGGGGATGCCCCTGGAAGAGGGGGTAAGCAGGTGGGGCTATGAGTGTTATAGCTAACGTGGGGAGGGGATGGGGTGAGCAGATGGGGCTATGAATATTATAGCTCACATGGGGAAAGGATGCCCTGGAAGAGGGGTGGGCAGGTGGGCTATGAGTATTATAGCTAACACGGGGAGGGGATGCCCCTGGAAGAGGGGTGAGCAGGTGGGGCTATGAGTATTACCGCCAGACCCTAGAAACAATAGGCAGGACACAAAAGGTAATTTGCGGACATCATCATGCCATGCAAGAGGTTGCTTTTATTTATAAAGCCTACATGTATCACATGTCATCCAATTCATAATATTTATATGCAACAATGCACAAAATCATATGGACATAATATAAGTTATCAACCAATCGGCAGGAGAGCACAAACTCCCCCCTCGCTCCATTGCACAGACAAAAGAGGCCGAAATGAATTACCAAGGATGTGCCAATGCACATTTTGCCAAGGATGTGCCATTGCACATTTTGTCAGATAGAACCAATGCCTACCAATCTAAGATAGAATAGAACCAATGCCTACAAATCTAAGATAGAACCAATGCCTACCAATCTAAATTATGCCATTTTATGCCAATGCAAATTTCAACAATGTTGCCATAGATATGTCATGTTTATTATTATCCAATTATTCAAAATACTAGTTGTCAACCAATCACGAATGATTTGCCATCGATGTGCCAATGCACATCAGGGTTAACTTTGCCAGATATGTATGCCAATGCACCTAATTATATCATTTTATGCCAATGTCTATTCAAACAATTTGCCATAGATATGTCATGTTTATTATTATCAAATTATTCAAAATACTAGTTGTCAACCAATCACGAATGATTTGCCATCGATGTGCCAATGCACATCATGGTTAACTTTGCCAGATAGGTATGCCAATGCACCTAATTGTGTCATTTTATGCCAATGTATATTCAAACAATTTGCCATAGATATGTCATGTATCTTATTATCCAATTATTCAAATTTAAGAGTTTCAACCAATCACGGAATGGGGCAAACACCCCACCCCTGAGCTTCATCGCACAGACGAAAAAAGCCCCGGAGAAAAGCTACCTGACCATTTATTAAATTCAAACTGTTAAGACTATTTGTATAATTTCCTCAGGTAATAACATTAATCAATATTATCATTATAATTATTTATCGTAATCAAATATTTCACGACTTTTAACCTTTGGAAAACAAAACACTGCCCTATGTCATAACATTGAATGTGGGCCTACCACGGATCACCACCACTAACTTCTAGCGGGTGGGTGGGTGGGAAAATTTCTGATTCACTGAACTATCAGAACACGACCTCTCGCATGCCTTAGCATGAACGTAATGATATCAAAAAGGGACGCCACGAGATAGCCCGCGATGTATGAAAGGGAATGAGTGGACCGAGACGAGCCAATCGCGCATACGTGAAACGCGTAACAAAGGCCCAACAGGAAACTGGCCGGGACAAACCATTTTTCCAGGGCGGGCGGTAAATTAAAATTTGCTCAATTGCATCTCGGAAATTTTTGATTACCGCCAGACCCTAGAAACAATAGGCAGGACACAAAAGGTAATTTGCGGACTTCATCATGCCATGCAAGAGGTTGCTTTTATTTATAAAGCCTACATGTATCACATGTCATCCAATTCATAATATTTATACGCAACAATGCACAAAATCAAATGGACATAATATAAGTTATCAACCAATCGGCAGGAGAGCACAAACTCCCCCTCGCTCCATTGCACAGACAAAAGAGGCCGAAATGAATTCCCAAGGATTTGCCAATGCACATTTTGCCAAGGATGTGCCAATGCACATTTTGCCAGATAGAACCAATGCCTACCAATCTAAGATAGAATAGAACCAATGCCTACAAATCTAAGATAGAACCAATGCCTACCAATCTAAATTATGCCATTTTATGCCAATGCAAATTTCAACAATGTTGCCATAGATATGTCATGTTTATTATTATCCAATTATTCAAAATACTAGTTGTCAACCAATCACGAATGATTTGCCATCGATGTGCCAATGCACATCAGGGTTAACTTTGCCAGATATGTATGCCAATGCACCTAATTATATCATTTTATGCCAATGTCTATTCAAACAATTTGCCATAGATATGTCATGTTTATTATTATCAAATTATTCAAAATACTAGTTGTCAACCAATCACGAATGATTTGCCATCGATGTGCCAATGCACATCATGGTTAACTTTGCCAGATAGGTATGCCAATGCACCTAATTATGTCATTTTATGCCAATGTCTATTCAAATAATTTGCCATAGATATGTCATGTATCTTATTATCCAATTATTCAAATGTAAGAGTTTCAACCAATCACGGAATGGGGCAAACACCCCACCCCTGAGCTTCATCGCACAGACGAAAGAAGCCCGGAGAAAAGCTACCTGACCATTAATTAAATTCAAACTGTTAAGACTATTTGTATAATTTCCTCAGGTAATAACATTAATCAATATTATCATTATAATTATTTATCGTAATCAAATATTTCACCACTTTTAACCTTTGGAAAACAAAACACTGCCAACCAAGATTTATACTTTCGTTTTAAGGCGCCGACGAAAGGAGAAACTTGTATAACCTCCCCCCCCCCCCCTTTTTTTTTTTTTTTTGAGGGGGAACTGATTCCCATGTTATTCACCCTAGGCACTGGGAACATGTGGGGGATAGAGCACTTTGCATCCGGGTTGTCATTGACAAAAGTAAGTGCGTTGGCCCAATTTTGTAACAATACTCTTTGCCCTTCAGATTAAGATGTACTGAATCACATACATACAGTGAATGATCCGACCCTACTATAATATTGTGACTATGCATGATTATTCAGCACATTAGGTCTTTTGGTTATAAATATCCTACTGGGCAGTTCCGTAATTAGGTAACCCAAATTGAAGAAATTGAAAAAATTGAAAATCGATATAACCTAATTTATGTATCATATCAAAGGTTATGGGTTGTAGTTTCATGATATAATTTGGAATTTGATCTAACATTCTCGGTTTGGCTGATTTTGAGGTTGTCGCGGACGTACAGGGCATTTTTTAGTAGAAATCGCACCATGGAAGTGCAATTATTTCCATGAATGAACTAAGGCAAGTATTACAAATTGATACAATCAATACAACAATGAACATGTGTTATGTATCATATAAAAAAGTTACTTAAAATGACCAAAATATTTAAGAATTATGCTTTTTGGATTAAATTTGGTACCTTCTGTTGCGGACGTACACTTCCCAAAAGCTGCTACTTTTAAACACTCTGTTCAATACTTTGGTAATGTTGGAAACCAATGAAGTAAGTATTTTTCTAAAGCTGATGATTCATACTTAATGTTTAAAACTTATTTTGTTCTGTATCTGTTTACATATTTAATACATGGTCTCTTGAAGTGTCGCGGACGTACATCTGTGAATTATTTCACAGATGTACGTCCGACACACTAATATGTACGTCCGCGACGGATGAACATCAGTCAATTTTAACTTAAAGATAAAGGTTCTGATAATTTTCTGTTTGTTTTCTTTAGGTTTGTCCCTCTTACAAACAAAACAATATTAGTTTTCATTACAGACCTGAACACTTCAGAGAACTTTTGATAGGAATACAGGTGTACTGAAAAAATCACTTTCTCTGCGTACGTCCGCGACGGAGGGTTTTCACGCCATATCTCATTAACCGAAAATGGTACAGCAAAGGAATTTTCAGGTTTTATACTCCTACTAGAGATACTTGAAACCCAGGTGTTAATAATCAAGCAACTGGTATAGTTTAGATTTTGCAAGCCCTCAAAGTGTCTGAATTCTCTGAAATGTACGTCCGTAACTACGGAACTGCCCTACTTGTGAATCAACATAATATAACAATAACATATCAGAAAATACAATTGCATATGAGTGCTAGATACGTACATACAAAATCTTTACCTTGGACTAGGGAGACCTACATAATATATGAACAAAGATAAGAAATCAACGTGATAGTAGTCGGCTGAGCAAACTCAAAACTCTATCATAGTCATTCATGGTTACGTAACACAATTCACAACGATCGTTCAACCAATTATATTTAGATGTACCGTAAATGAAAATGTCTGATCAATTTTTACCAAACAAGAATATATGCATACTACAGTACAATACATCAAGCCAGTTCGCTTTTTGACTTCTCGTAAGATAAATATAACGCCATTATTATAATACACATCAAACCTCACATAAATTTAATATGAGCCATACATGTTCAAAGTCTAGAACATTCAATGCTGCATGTTTTTTTTAATCCAACATGGAATAAAACACTTACATGGCCTACCCAACTGTCAGCAAGACAATTCGTTGTCCCATTTTAATGAGATATACATTCCAGCCTGGATATTTATCAATTAAAATGTCGAATATGGAGACCGCATTTATCGAGTATCAATCGGCGCATTTCCCGTTTGACATAGAATGATCATTGATATATTATGTGAGACATAGAAAAAATAGTAGTAGAAATTCAAGTTTAGAAATCAATGTTGTATGACTAACAGCACAGAACAAGTTTTGCAACGACAGAGATATTGTCGGGTGTGACGTGCCCTTCATTTTGATTTTTCTTTTAAATCAACCACTGCCTAGTAAGCATAATCTACACTAAGTTATGTCGGATACAGCATTTTGAGTTTTCAGCAATTTTCAAAATGTCCGCCAAAATGCCAACAAAAGCACGCAATAAACTTATGATGAATTTTAGAACTCAGATGGATGTAATAACGCCGTCTTTTATTTATTAGACCCTAGACACTCGTATCCAGAACTTTGCTTTGTTAACACATCTAAATCCAAGATGGCCGCAGAAAATGGTAAAATTCCATATACTGGCGTATATTAACCAACGTGTATGATCAACTATAGTTTTAACCATGGAATGTATGTGTTAGACCATCAGAAACTCTATTTTTTAGGGGTTTTTTATTGCATTATTAACATACTCAATTCTAGAATACTCAGATGACCAAGTTTTGTAACATTAACAACATGTAAAAGTTATGAACATAAAATTGAAGTTGCTGTGCCCAGCATTGGAAGTTTCTTACCCCACATTTGGGTAACGCTCATCTTCCGGTTTCCATGAAACTGTATCGTAAGAATGGTTATTTATCATCAAAGCCAGCAAGAGATATACCATACCGGTCGGTGACCACATAACACAATCCGCCAGACATCATATTCTGTTAAGGCTCAAATTGTAATCGCCCAATTATCTACACTCAAGAGTTGTGTATAATAACGCTCTCAATGATCTGAAAGACACATTCGTTGAAGATAACAATAAGTGAAGCAACAACATGATGATTAGAATTTCATATATACATGAATGAAATGAGCTGAATATCATCTTGCGTACACAAGCCCCGGGGAAGGGGGTACTCTGATATAACTGAATATTTCATCATCATCTTCCTCCACTGTGCAGCGCAGAACCCTCTGATGAGCACACTCGCACAAGTGTTGAAGTGCATTCAGGCTGGTGCAGACGGACTCCATTGGCATTAAAATGTTTTTATACAAAGGTTAGTAGGATGTACCGCCAATCCCTGTTTCAAATTTGAACTAAAGTGAAAAGCCGCTGTGTGTCACCAATAGTAAACAATGATATGGCTATCCGGAATCATCTGATCGATACCGTATACGAGTAAAAGGAAACTCGAGAATGGCCTCAATGTGAACACTGTATATGGGCACCACTGGTGCGTCCACCGTTCCTATGCAAAAAATCATTTTGGACCACCGCAGCGACGCGCAGTGGCTAAAGCTACGCTGTAACCTATAGAGTGAATCATTTATCACCGCATCATAGATGGTGTATAATTGTATCTTTCAGGCATCTGCAACTGGTGCAGTATATTATTAAACCGCCACTATGATCCACAGCTAAATCTGTGTCACAATAATCCGAAACTGGTGATACCATTGTATAAAATCATGCCTCCACATGATGCAAATGATGCAATAGTACGTTCCGCCGTAATTGGTGGCTCAGGGAAGCGTCGATCGTCACGTCTTTACTTCACCAAATGATACTTGGACATCAAGCATGGAGCAAGCTCGGTGCGGTTGAAAGGTCTCCCCCGCACGCCCATACTGGAGAAGAAACACACCGAAAACTCCACGCATACCACATCACATTCAGAACGCTATGGGGTCTATACTGCTAGGCCAAATCGCATGTCCTGAAAGATGAAAAGAAGAAAACCAGCAGAAGCAAATCGGGAACATTTATATCCTTAACAGTACGTTTTCCCTTACATTAATGCCTTGTATAATATACATGTAACAACTGTTAGCCAAATGAGGATTTATCACCCGAGGATGAGTAAATTAATAGCATGATCTATAATTATTATATCCAAATATATAATATACTACCCAACTAATGAGCCCTAAAACCAACATTTTAACGAAAAATGTATTAAAGAACCATATTTATATAGCAACGAAAATGACCATTTATCTAATTTATTACAGAAAATGACTAGAAATATGACTGTGAGTAACCTAAATAGCGCCATGCCCAAAATGAAAACCAAACATGAATGAAACCATTTATTGACGTCGCCAATCTGTATACCATTGAAGTATAGCATCAAATATTACCGCCCAATATTGAGCCTTTGCGCTACAAATACAAAACCCGTTGATGACAACATGAATGAAAAACCATTTATTGACGTCGCGTCGCCAACCTGTAATATACCATACCAACAAATATTACCGCCCAAATTGAGCCTTTGCGCCAAAATACTAGAACCCATTGGTGATAGAAACTGTAACAGCACCCATTTTACTAAATAGTGTTGACGAAATAGTTAAAGTGGCTAACCCTAAGGCCTAAAAAAAAAAAATGTTTGATTGGCGTATCCCGACCGACCCTAAATACATCGCCGACCCTGAATATTTTTTATTATTTTGAGGGGGAAAAAAACAAACAAAAACAAAGAAAACAAAAAAAAACTGAAATCTGAAGTTTGTTATTGTTTAAAACTTCAGAAACTTGTACTCATAGAGTCTGTTGGTTTCTATAAATAAAAAGAAAAATGTTTTAAGAAAAGGGAATTTTTGCCGTCTCTTCATTTGTGTGTACTCCTGTCTTTTAAGCGTTCAAAAGTAGATGATTTAAAAAAATTAAAAATTAAAAATTAAAAAAAATCCCGACCGACCTACCCTATTTGTTTTGGTCATGTTACGCCAATCAAACCTTTTTTTTTTTTTAGGCCTAAGTGGGAGATCGATAACCTACCGTATTACCAACTGATCCCACCAGACCATCAACTATTCATAATAAACTAGATGCAGAGATTAAGCTGAAGGTGTGTAGACCGTGGGAGTTAATCAATAATTACCAAAACTACTTAAACCCCAAACAAAACCCCCAATCACTGTGCGTGTACACAGACTGACAAACCTCAATGATCTATGCTGAATCAAGATCAATATTTACCAAATCAACACCCTCCTATCAATTGACCTATCATTAACGCCGAGTATCTGCGTGTGTATTGTGTTTATGCACGTTCACGTAACGTAACACTAATCAAACTGATATAAATAATATACTGTACAATACCACGAGATGGTTATAAAATTGTTATCCAGTAGCCTGACTGTAGTATGACCCGCATTCAAAACCAAAATTCATATGTATGGTATTCTCGCGTGATCCATATCAATCAATATTACACAATATTAATACAAACGGATACCCGAACCGGCAATTATTATGCCGGCCCTAAGCACCAATATTACAATATAAATAATACATAAAACATTATGTTCTCACCGTTAACTGAAACTGACCAGCTGTTTCGCCACATTCACACCTAATAATACTATTAGACTTTCACCCAGTCGTTGAGTTACCACTTTGACCGCCCTGTTGTTGAAACACTCGCCGTAGCAATTAACTAGGTCAAAGATTAACCGTCCCATAATGCCGCCGTTTGCAGACAACACGGTCGTAAATTATGCCCATTTTGCTAATCACTTATCGCAGCAAAATATAGATTACGACGTCGACAATAGAGTTAAAAAGTCCGAAAACTGCGAGCACTTAAACCAATGTGTTGAAATTAGCTGGAAGAAAATGTCTGATTCACTGAACTATCAGAACACGACCTCTCGCATGCCTTAGCATGAATGTAATGATATCAAAAAGGGACGCCACGAGATAGCCCGCGATGTATGAAAGGGAATGAGTGGACCGAGACGAGCCAATCGCGCATGCGTGAAACGCGTAACAAAGGCCCAACAGGAAACCAGTGTTGTAGTCGAGTCCACCCTACCCGAGTCCGAGTCCGACTCCGAGTCCTTACCTCTCGAGTCCGAGTCCGAGACCGAGTCCTTACTGTCCGAGTCCGAGACCGAGTCCGAGTCCTTCATGTCCGAGTCCCAGTAACGAGTCCTTTTATGTATTTTAAATCTGGTCACATATCATTAATTTTGTTATTTATAGGCCAACATATCAATGATGTCGAAATAATAATGCATTTTTAACCATCGCATCCCCATATATGGAAAAATGTTGATACCATTTTGAATTATAGGCATAAGAATTGATTCAGATATTCAAACAGTGTCCAGAAGTTCATAGATTGAGAAATTAGAAAATTGATTAAAAGGTGTGATATGCTGAAGAGCAACCCTTCCCATACCGTTTCATCTGATTCTTTTCCATGAAAATGTCATCCCTAATCAATTGTTTTAAGCGAGCTGCTCTATGAAGCTAAAAATTGCAAATGAAATATCCTCTTTGTAAGAAATATTATGATTATTTTAAACAGTATAAACACTGACACAAAAACACCTAAAGACCATTTACATCGTACAAACAGCGTTAGCTAACGTGGGGAAGGGATGCCCCTGGAAAAGGGATTAACAGGTGGGGCTATGCTATGAGTATTATAGCTAACATCCCTTCCCCAGGGATGCCCCTGGAAGCGGGGGGTGAGCAGGTGGGGCTATTAGAGTTATACCTAACGTGGGGAAGGGATGCCCCTTTAAGAGGAGTGAGCAGGTGGGGCTATGAGTATTATAGCTCACATGAGGAAGGGATGCCCCTGGAAGAGGGTTGAGCAGGTGGGGCTATGATTATTATAGCTAACAAGGGGAAGGTATGCCCCTGGAAGAGGGGTGAGCAGGTGGGGCTATGAGTGTTTAAGCTAACGTAAGGAAGGGATGCCCCTGGAAGAGGGGGTAAGCAGGCGGGATATGAGCGTTATAGCTAGCGTGGGGAAGGGGTGCCCCTGGAAGAGGGTGAGCAGGTGGGGCTATGAGTATTATAGCTAACATGTGGAAGGGATGCCCCTTGAAGAGGGGTGACCAGGTGGGCTATGAGTATTATAGCTAACATGGGGAAGGGATGCCCCTGGAAGAGGGTGAGCAGGTGGGGCTATGAGAGTTATAGCTAACATGTGGAAGGGATGCACCTTGAAGAGGGGTGACCAGGTGGGCTATGAGTATTATCGCTAACATGGGGAAGGGATGCCCCTGGAAGAGGGGTGAGCAGGTGGGGCTATGAGTATTATAGCTCACATGGGGAAGGGATGCCCCTTGAAGAGGGGTGACCAGGTGGGCTATGAGTATTATAGCTAACATGGGGAAGGGATGCCCCTGGAAGAGGGTGAGCAGGTGGGGCTATGAGAGTTATAGCTAACATGTGGAAGGGATGCACCTTGAAGAGGGGTGACCAGGTGGGCTATGAGTATTATCGCTAACATGGGGAAGGGATGCCCCTGGAAGAGGGGTGAGCAGGTGGGGCTATGAGTATTATAGCTCGCATGGGGAAGGGATGCCCCTGGAAGAGGGGTGAGCAGGTGGGGCTTTGAGTATTATAGCTAACATGTGGAAGGGATGACCCTTGAAGAGGGGTGACCAGGTGGGCTATGAGTATTATAGCTAACATGGGGAAGGGATGCCCCTGGAAGAAGGGTGAGCAGATGGGGCTATGAGTATTATAGCTAACATGTGGAAGGGATGACCCTTGAAGAGGGGTGACCAGGTGGGCTATGAGTATTATAGCTAACATGTAGAAGGGATGCACCTTGAAGAGGGGTGATGACCAGGTAGGCTATGAGTATTATCGCTAACATGGGGAAGGGATGCCCCTGGAAGAAGGGTGAGCAGATGGGGCTATGAATATTATAGCTATGTGGAAGGGATGACCCAAGAGGGGTGACCAGGTGGGCTATGAGTATTGTCGCTAACATGGGGAAGGGATGCCCCTGGAAGAAGGGTAAGCAGATGGGGCTATGAGTATTATAGCTAACATGTGGAAGGGATGCCCCTGGAAGAAGGGTAAGCAGATGGGGCTATGAGTATTATAGCTAACATGGGGAAGGGATGCCCCTGGAAGAAGGGTAAGCAGATGGGGCTATGAGTATTATAGCTAACATGGGGAAGGGATGCCCCTGGAAGAAGGGTAAGCAGATGGGGCTATGAGTATTATAGCTAACATGGGGAAGGGATGCCCCTGGAAGAGGGGCTGAGCAGGTGGGCTATGAGTATTATAGCTAAAATGGGGGAAGGGATGCCCCTTGAAGAGGGGTGACCAGGTGGGCTATGAGTATTATCTTTGATTTGATTTTGATTTGCTTTATTTCAATAAAGCTGGAATTTGATTGCTTTATTGCGATAAAGCCTGAACTTGATTTGCTTGATGACGATAAAGCCGGAACTTTGATTGTGCACTGGAACTATGATTTATGTAATGTGAGCCTCGAGACATGGCTTGACGCGTGAGTTAGTCTCGGTATAGGTCTTCTTCCTCCCCAAGGAAGAGGAATATAATGTTTCTCTTATTGTAATTGATTTGAGTAATCCCCTATACTTTGGTTCTGTATTACTGTTTGCTGATTCTCTAGAAACTGATTATGATTAATGTAGATTAATGTGACTTTCTTCTACATGAATTAAGGCGTGTCCCATGAACTAAGATTATTCTAGATTGTTTTGTACTTTCGTTGACAAAACTGAAACCGATCCTGTATATAAGTGCCTTATCATGAATATTGTATGTTGAACTTGTTTAATGCTGGACGTCACTCGTTAACTAATTAAATTGTTTAATTAATGTTTCAATATCTGATAATACTAAATATGTGATTCTGTAAAAGTAATTTGTATACTTATGATGCAAGTATACCAGTTTGTGTGTTAATGCAAACTTGTTGTAATTCAATAAGGGTCAAGTTCAATAATTTACCATTGCTAGGCCAAGAGTTTAATTTGCTGTTTTCCATATGAGCCTGCCAGAATATCAGTTGTATCTTAGCAACCACAAGGGATTTGCTTTGGAATGTGGCTCATTCCATGAAGTTGGGGCATATTCTGTATATTTACTTCCAAATGAGGAGGTAAATCGCAGTATTTATACCATGAATAAATAAATAAATAAATGGGGTTTCTTAGTTTGAAATAATGTTTATTGTAATCACACTGTTTTATAATTAATTATTGTATCCTGATTAAATGATGAGTTTAAGATTAATTGATAGCACTGCTTAATAATAAATAAATAATGTTTTACAACTAAATTAGAATCTGAAAAATATCATATCCGCATGACATATTTTCGGTAAAGGCAGCAGTGCTTGGTGGTGCAGAGATTCAACTGAAGGAGGGAGCGAGTGTGATGATCAAGAATGGAACAGCGTTCAACATAGAAGAACGAAATAGACTATACTACTTAAAAACTGTTGAGGACAATACAAAATGTAAGAACAAAGACAAGGTAAACCTTTCATTAGATCTAGAAAAATGGCATGAAGTATTGGGCCATTGCAATGTTGAAGACGTGTTGAAATTGGAAAATGTTGTACACGGTATGAAAATCAAAGATAAAGCACACGTTGACAAAACAAAACTGAAATGTAACACTTGTATACAGGGTAAGTTTGTGAACACAAGAAATAGAGGGCCTGATGCAAAAGCAAAGCACCCACTTGATTTGGTTCACACTGATTTGGCAGGCCCCATAAACGTGACCGCTAAAGATGGATATAGATATACAATATCTTTTACTGATGATTACTCTGGTTGTATATTTGTTTACCTCCTCAGGAATAAATCCGACACAATCCAAGCAACCAAACAATTCCTTGCAGATTGCGCCCCTTTCGGCAGTATAAAGTGCTTGAGGTCAGACAATGGGGGCGAATTCATGAGTAATGAATTCCAAGCATTACTGAGGGAAAAGGGAATTAGACATGATACCTCCTCACCACATTCTCCTCATCAAAATGGTACGGCGGAGAGGCATTGGAGAACCCTTTTCGAGATGGGTAGGTGTTTGTTGATTGACTCAGGTTTGCCCAAGACAATGTGGGCATATGCGGTGAAGGTTGCAGCATTTACAAGGAACAGATGCTACAATAACCGTACAGGGCAAACTCCATATCATGCTTTGACAGGGGTTAAGCCAGATGTGTCTAAGATGGGAGTGTTTGGGTCTGAATGCTATGCGTATGTTCACAATCGCACAAAACTGGAAACAAGGTGTGAAAAGGGTGTCTTTGTTGGTTATGACCAAAATAGCCCTGCTTATCTAGTTTACTATCCCATGAGTGGAAAAGTATTGAAACACAGACTTGTTAAATTCCTTACAAGGAATGTAGACCAATATACACAAACTGAATTTGACACCCCTGGCTATGAACCCCAATCAAGTGATGAAGTTACTGATTTGGACGTTCCAAACAATGACGCTCAAAATTATCAAGATCCAATACAAGGTGAACAAAATGTAGCGGTAGAGGAGAATGAAGGTGAGGAGAATCATGGACATAAGGAAAGATACGGTAGATACCCCCAAAGGCAAAGAACACGTCCTCAATATTTGGAAGACTATATTACAGATATTGAAAACGAGGAGAACGATGACTATGTACAAACATTACTTGGTTCAGTAGATAGCTGTTATAAGGTATGTGGGCTTCCACAAGACTATAATGAGGCCCTAAACTCACCCCAAGCACCTGATTGGGAACAGGCAATGACAGATGAATTACATTCACTTAAACAGAATGATGCATTTGATGTAGTACACTTACCAGAAGGTAAAAATGTAGTGGGGGGAAAATGGGTGTATGCTCTCAAAGAGAATGCTGAAGGTTCAACTTCCTTCAAAGCTAGATACGTAGCCAAAGGTTACAGTCAGAAAAGGGGAATAGACTATCAGGAAACATTTTCACCAACTGCTGATATTACTTCAGTGAGGGCCTTTATGCAAGTTACGGTTCAAAATAACCTAATTGTGCATCAGATGGATGTAAAAACGGCATATCTCCATGCACCAATTGACAGTGAGATATACCTACAGCAACCTGAGGGCTTTGAGGTAAAGTCAGACAGTGGTGAAAAATTGGTGTATAAACTAAAGAAATCTATCTACGGTTTAAAACAGTCTGGGAGAAACTGGAATAAGTTATTACATGACCACCTCAGTAACAATGGTTTTGTACAAAACTCTGCTGACCACTGTGTATACAGGAAAAATACACCCAATGGTGTCATTATTGTTGTCATATGGGTGGATGATATGATCATATAGCAGCTGACAATATGACTCTATTGGATCAATTCAAAGAGACGATGAGAGAACAGTTTAATATGAAGGATTTAGGCCAAATTTCATATTTTTGGGGGATCAATTTCACTCAAACTTCTGAGGAGATTAAAATGAGCCAGAAAAGATACATCACAAAGATGTTGGAAAAGTTTGGGATGACCGACTGCAAACCGAGGTCATCACCATGCGAGTCAAAAGCTGATGATGATCCTACAGACCCTAGGAAATTCAGGGAGGTTGTGGGGAGTTTAATTTATGCAGCAACATCCACAAGACCAGATATTTCATGGTCAGTCAGTAGGCTCTCTCAACATCTCTCTGATCCAAAGAAGAAACACATGATCATGGCTAAACAAGTGTTAAGGTATCTAAAGGGCACAATTGACAATGTGTTAGTGTACAAGAAGAGTGACAAACCACTTGAACTATTCGCCTTCAGTGACTCAGATTGGGGGTCATGTGTTGAAGACCGGAAAAGCATTACTGGTTACTGCTTTAGTTTAACTGAAGGTAGCGCTGTTTTCTCTTGGAAGTCTAAGAAACAGCCTACTGTAGCTTTATCTACCTGTGAAGCAGAGTACATGGCTTTAGGGGCTACTACACAAGAAAGCCTATACTTATCTCAGTTACTGAGGGACATGGACCCTAAGAATACTTACAAGTGTGTGAAAATATATGAAGACAATCAAGGGGCTATTGCTCTCTGTAAAAACCCGGTTAACAGGCAAAGATCAAAACATATTGATATCAGATACCATTTTGTCCGTAGTGTACTGGAGGAGGGCAGAATCAATATTGTATATTGCCCTACTGAAAATATGGCAGCTGATATATTGACAAAACCAGCAAGCAAACTTAAAATTCAGAAATTCAAAGGATATTTGTTTGGAAACTAATTCACATTTCAAGTACTCTAACATCATGAGAGTAAGTGGGGGTGTTAACATGTGTATATGTACTCTCATCCTATTAGTTGTGTGCGCCAGAAGCACACGGGCTGTCGGGAAAAAGTAGTTCCGGCAATCATCGCCATTTTATAAGGGGGCACACCACTAAATAACTCTGCCATTGAAATACACGCGTTTCGGCCCTTTTTCAAGACCGTATTTTTACCCCACGTAACAATGATGGAAGTTTTTATTTCGCATGAATGTATTAGATATGTGTTGAATTTTATTTTAAACTTGATTTTTCTTGACCCATCTAGATCAACTTTTTCGCTACGGGCACTTAAACAGCGCCCTCACCATTTTAAACCGATATTTTCGCTTCCTCACCGATTCCGGCAACGATATCCTTCCGCAGCTTAGGCTCCCGTGCGTATTCGATTCCGACAATTTTTGACCACATTAGCAATGCTGAGGTTCTATTCTATCTTTTTCATAAAAAATAAGCAAGATTTACTTCTATTTGCTTCCCCTGGGACGATGATCAAATTGATATAGGTACTATTTCTCCGAACCCTACACCAAACGCGCAAGGATTTAGTGTAGTGCCCCCTTAGAAGCAAAACTTTTTTTGAGTTTTCATTGTTTTTTCTACATATTTCGAAAGAACAAGTATTTCTAAGATAAACTGCCAAAGCATACCTCTGTGCGATCTGTGGTTCTCAAATAAGAGCATTTTTCTGAAAAATGATGATGTCCCAAATGTTCATAAATTGTGTATAAAAGCAAGAAATCACCCAGTCCGGCACCATCTGGTCCGGCACCATCTGGACTGACATCGATTTTAGCGAACTATAGTGTATGCATTAGGCTAGTATAATGTAATTTCCAGTTTCCCGTTTCCCTACCGACCCAACTTTTCAGTTTTACCAAAACTTTCATTATTTTGTGCAAAATTACATTTTCTGACAAACTTGAATAAAATTCAAAACTTTTAGTGGTATACCAGGCATATCTTCCTGTTAATTTTAAGGGATTTTTATGGCAGTGGTGTCATGGCATATGGTTGATAATGAAATTGTTTGCATTAATACCTACTCAGATTTCAGATGTAATTGACGTTGCAATATTTCAGACAGATTTGTTGACATTTTCAATAACACATCTACAAATGCTTCCTTAATTGTTTTTCAAAGTGTTTAAGTGTTAATTAAGGTGTAATATATACAAATCAATAGGTAGTTAGTAGTTAACACCCCTTTCAGATGCAATAATGAAATTGAGTGAAATAATGAATAATGAATAATGAAATAGACACCTACCCACTCTTTTAAAAATATGAAACGGGAAACTGGGAATCATATTTCATTAGCCTTATCAATTGTTTCGTGAATAATGTAATACAAACTAACTTAACATTTAATAAACATTTGATTATAAATTACATACAGACAAAGTCCGACACAAATTCACTATTCTCTAGTTTTCAGTAAGAGTAGCTCTAAGAATAGCTGTTTGGGTTTAAAAGGGACTGTTTGAGAGATATTTCATGTGATCTTTCAATTCATGGAGGTGAACACCCGCTGTAATTCTTCAAACCGTGGCATGTGATTCTCCTTGTTGTCTGTCGAAGATTCTAACACCAAGTGGTCGCCTTCTGCGCACGTCCACTCGACACTCTCTATGGGAAACTTCCCCGGCATGGCGTTTCTCACCAGGCATGTCAGGTCATCTGTAAGATGTACACGGCTCTTGGAAGCGTGGTGATTACCTCCATGTGTCCAGGATACCGCAGATGACACCCGTGGTAACCATCCTTGTTCCTACAATTTTTTTACACCCAATACGAACAAACAAACATTCGCAATTTCTAAAACATTTCTGGTAGGTATACTGTAATTTTGACAGTATCTTCTGCTCATCCGTCAGGCTATCACCGCTAAACATGGGCGCGCCTCCATTGCTATACATACAGTACAAATGCCCCTTTTGATGATTCGTCAAAAGTTTAGTGGCCAAGGCTAGCATGATTGTGTTTAGATTTGATTTAAAATACTGCATTGTAATTTTATCCTAACAGTAGTAATCTTAAGAAACTTATTGACAAAATAAAACAGCGAAAATGAGAGTGTTTCAAGTAAAAGGTGCCGTAATAGGCCAAAAACAACACGTCTTCGAAGGGGGCACACCACTAAATAACTCTGCCATTGAAATACACGCGTTTCGGCCCTTTTTCAAGACCGTATTTTTACCCCACGTAACAATGATGGAAGTTTTTATTTCGCATGAATGTATTAGATATGTGTTGAATTTTATTTTAAACTTGATTTTTCTTGACCCATCTAGATCAACTTTTTCGCTACGGGCACTTAAACAGCGCCCTCACCATTTTAAACCAATATTTTCGCTTCCTCACCGATTCCGGCAACGATATCCTTCCGCAGCTTAGGCTCCCGTGCGTATTCGATTCCGACAATTTTTGACCACATTAGCAATGCTGAGGTTCTATTCTATCTTTTTCATAAAAAATAAGCAAGATTTACTTCTATTTGCTTCCCCTGGGACGATGATCAAATTGATATAGGTACTATTTCTCCGAACCCTACACCAAACGCGCAAGGATTTAGTGTAGTGCCCCCATAACCAACGTGTTTTGTATTTAACGAGTAATGTTCGCTCTGATGTTTACATTAAATTGAGTCATAAGTTTAATCTTCCGGAGTAGATCTTGTTATTTATTTCCCCCAATAGACCTTTGGGATGGCGACGTCAACAGTAGAAAGTAATAAAATAATGATCATGATCTGATAACAAAATTTAATTTGAGTGCCAGTTGCTTAAATCAAAGCTTAGACAAGCCGGGCTACACTAACATGGGGAAGGGATGCCCCTGGAAGAGGGGTGAACAGGTGGGGCTTTGAGTAGGCCTATTATAGCTAACATGTGGAAGGGATGACCCTTGAAGAGGGGTGACCAGGTGGGCTATGAGTATTATAGCTAACATGGGGAAGGGATGCCCCTGGAAGAAGGGTGAGCAGATGGGGCTATGAATATTATAGCTAACATGTGGAAGGGATGACCCTTGAAGAGGGGTGACCAGGTGGGCTATGAGTATTATAGCTAACATGTGGAAGGGATGACCCTTGAAGAGGGGTGACCAGGTGGGCTATGAGTATTATAGCTAACATGGGGAAGGGATGCCCCTGGAAGAGGGGTGAGCAGGTGGGGCTTTGAGTATTATAGCTAACATGTGGAAGGGATGACCCTTGAAGAGGGGTGACCAGGTGGGCTCTGAGTATTATAGCTAACATGGGGAAGAGATGCCCCTGGAAGAGGGTGAGCAGGTGGGGCTATGAGAGTTATAGCTAACATGTGGAAGGGATGCCCCTTGAAGAGGGGTGACCAGGTGGGCTATGAGTATTATAGCTAACATGGGGAAGAGATGCCCCTGGAAGAGGGTTGAGCAGGCTATGAGTATTATAGCTAACATGGGGAAGGGCTGCCCCTGGAAGAGGGTGAGCATTCCCCACCACAAACCCCTGCCCTCCACCACAACCCCTCCCCACCCCTCCCCAACCACAAACACCCCTCTCCCCAGGGCCATCCCATTCCCCACCACAAACCCCTCCCCACCACTACCCCCCCCCCCTCCCCAACCACAAACACCCTCCCCATCACTAACCCCCTCCCAACCACAAATAACATCCCATCACTAACCCCCTTCCCAATCACAAAAACACCCTCCCTATACCCCACCTAACACCAAACCCCCTATTACAAAAATCACATGGTATCGATTATCGTTGCGCCGCCCAATACTACAAAAACTTTTTTACAATAGACAAAAGTTTTGCTTGATGCTGAATGGATGTCTCTGACACACCTCTTGTATTTCATTGGCCACAAGCCCACAAGTACTCATTTAGGCTAAGTGGATCTTCTTCTTCTTCTTCCTATAAAGTGCTGCCTTCAAATGGTTGAAGATAAACGCACTGTGGTTGTAGGGGTGTGTTGCCTCGGAAACAGGAAAGTTAAAAACAGGTGCAATATATACAGTATGTACAGGTGTGAGTAAAAAGCTGGTAATGAAACTACTTCAGATGACGATCCTTCAGCGCAGATTTGAAGGCGTCAAGGGATGAGTATGCAGCAGGATCAACTTTGAGGTTGTTCCAGTCCCGTATGGTACGAGGGAAGTATGAGTTGGCATACGCTGAAGAGCTGGTGTGTTGTTTGGTGAAACGGGAACTGTGACCCCTGGTAGATGTGGACAGATGAGTCAGATTTAGTCACTCCACAACCAAGTTCCACCCAGATATAGTGCTGGACTGCTGGGAGATATCAAGCCTCTCAGTCTCAAACCCAAAATCAAAAAATGTTCTTCATCTCTTCAACAAGTATCAGAATTTGCTTAATTCAAACAGGAAATCAAACATAAACCTTTAGGCCTACCCCAACATATTTTCACTCCATTGGAACTATATTTTGGGTTTCAAACATGAAAATAGTGAATTTATTACGCATTTTTGTCTTGGTGGCCATATTTGCCCACTTAATCGGTGGGACAATTTAGCCACCTGCTAGGACTGATGTAGGGCCTATTCCATGTTCATAAGATAATTTTGCCTATCTGACATGTCTGAGTATCTCAAACAGACAGATAGGATATGATTCAGAGCTAACAACTAGGGCACTTACTAGTACAACAAATCATACTTAGTGATATTTGTCATCAGTTGGTATTATTCATCGCTGTGTGCCTGGCTGGGTACTGGTAGTGGTAGTAATGTAATGGCGGACAGAATGGCGAAATGGGGAATTCCCTGTGGCGTGCATGGTACCAGATCAACTCGACGTTCGGTCAAGTCGACCGTTACGTACTCGACGGTTGACTGACTCGACGGTCGGACCAACTCGACGTACGAACAAACTCGACGATTCGCCAACTCGACTCTCCTATACCAACTCGACGGATGTTGAATGCTCGCGACGTGATGATGAGCTAGGACTGATGGGATGTGTGAATGAGCACGGGGTGACCGTAGCGGGGGAATCCCGGGTAAAATAACTCCGCGTGGATGGGTGAATGCGATGCATTCCCCCCCATGCATTCCTCAGGCTCGCTTTTTACTGATGTAGGGCGTACACTGGGTAAATGAGTATGGGGTTACAGCGGGGAATGGTTGAATGCTTGCGACACGGTGTTATAGGACTGGGGCGTGCAAAAACGAATCCCGAGGTAAAATAACCGTCCGCATGGATGTGCATGGATGGTTGAATGCTCGCGACACGGTGTATGTAGAACCGGGGCGTGCAAAAATGGGTGAATGAGCATGGGTGTCAGTTCAGGGGATTCCCGGGAGAATTAACTCCACATTTCGGCCGTATTAAAAATTGAATGCACGCGAAATAGTCCATGGGGTAATAATACAGGCTGGGGTGTACTCGTTTACGGCATTTATCAATGCAGCCCTCAGTGTTAAAATGACAGATGGGATTTGCAAAATTGCAAGTCCTAAATTATGTTTAATATATACTCCCCCGCGGGATGGTTTGAAAAGTTGGAGGTGGGGAAAGCTTTTTTTTAGTCCATGCAGCTGGTCAGAGATGCCCGGTATTTTCCCTTCGTATTCAAAGGGCAAAAGGGGTAATACAGGATCATTCGATACAAGATCAAAAGAGGTTGGGATACCCCTCCCCTATTGGAAGGCGTTTCAAGGACAATTTGACTAATTTCTAAATCAATGAAATAGTCCCCCTTTTTCATACGCTATTGCGCAAAAACTAAAACTACACCCTTGTCATGTAGAGGGCGTGCGTGGTCTAGTGGATAGATCGCAGGTCTCACGATACAAAGGTTGTGAGTTCGAGCACCGCTACGGCCAACATGTTTGTATCCTTAGGCAAGGTACTTAGTCTCAATTGCCTCGTGGTTCGGAAGTCACGTGGAAATGGTGGTCTCGTGCATCGGAAGAGCAAAATCCGAGCACGTTAAAAGGTCACAGACTCCTTCGTAAAGAGTAGGGGATCATCCCGGTCTGTGTACACAAAAACTCATGTCCCTAGGTTTCAGGGGCACTGTACCGTTAATGCCCGATATAGGGCGCTGTGTACAGTAGCCTATAACAGTATGTAGTATGTATGTATGTAGGGGAATATGGGGCATGACTGGTCCAAAATGAAGGTTTTTGTAATGGTATGCCGCACAGATTGCCGCATACTGCTTTCTTTTGAACAGTAGGCCTATAGGCCTACGACTTATGTTGAAACTTGACATGATATCCTTACCTTCTACATGCCAAACATTAGCAACTTTAGGGTATTTTCACACGTGATATTCTCCAGATGTTTGAAGGCACCTCCTTGAGCGACTGACTGAAAATTAACAGATAGTATGGGCGATTTATGAAGACGGGTTTAGATCATGTTTAATGTACTTTATGTGATTGATATACAACAGTAAATATAGTTAGAAAACTATACAATTTTGCGCGTTTCGAGCCGCATCACTGAGAAGTAATAATTGAATATACATGGCAATGTTACCGTCATCGCGTCACCGTGTAACATTTGGTGTCTCAAAACCCGTTACACATTATATCAATTAGTTATTATTATACATGTATAGGTTTATAAAAGAAAAGACTTTGGCACACACTAGTCATGTAAATTTGCTTACAGAAATACTATCTCCTGAAGATAGCAACTCGCTCGAAAACAAGTTTCCCCTGTTGTTATATTTGGAACATGCTGAATGTAAGATTGAAACGTAACTATAAACTAAGTTTCATGGATGATCATGATGGCAAGTTAGTTCTCATTTTTAATGTTTGTATTTTCCCCAGTTATACCAATTTCAGTCTGCTAGTTTTTAACGTGATTAACATTATACAACATTAAAGAATAACTATCTTTTCGATGTGACCTGATTTGTGCATATTATGACCATTAAAAAACATGAAAAAACATCAACATTATTTTCAAAACGAGTAAAATAAAAATTGAACTCGTAAATTGATTTGTAATTTGCAGCCAGTTAATCCTACAACGATATAAATAATATACCAAATTCCAAAGATAATTACTGCTGCAGTTCGATAGTTATTGACTGCATTGTTTGTTGGTAATATCAAAAAGTAATTAGCGACGCTTTTTGTAAGGGTTTTCCGGCCACCTCCAAATACTATCCCGCTGCCGATACCCACGGGAGTTATAATAATCTATAGTCATTTAGTAACTAGGACTTGCAATTTTGCAAATCCCGTGTCATTTAAACACTAGGCCTGCATTGATAACACGAGTACACTAATATTATTTCCCCATGGACTATTTAGAGTGCATTCAACCCGGGGCATTCAATGCATGGGGCCAATATGTGGAGTTATTTCACCCGGGCCATTCCCCTGCTGCTATACCCATTTTTGCACGCCCTGGTCCTACACCGTGTCGCGAGCATTCAACCGTCATGCACATGATGCATGTGGACGGTTATTTTACCCCGGGATTCCCTTGCTGTGAACCCATGCTCATTCACCCATTTTTGCACGCCGCCGGTCCTGTGTCGCGAGCATTCAACCATCCATGCACGCATGTGGACGGTTATTTTACCCCGGGGATTCCTCTGCTGTTACCCCATGCTCATTCACCCATTTTAGGGTAATGAATGCTCGCTGTAATTATGTAATTAACTCCATCGTACCCGTGCACGCCCCTACAACAGTCCTGTTGCCAGAAGAATGCATGCACCCATCCACGTTTACCCGGGATTCCCCCGCTGGAGCGTCACCCCACTGCTCATTCACCCATCCCACAGTCCTAGCTCATCACGTCGCGAGCCATCGAGTACGTAACGGTCGACTCGACCGAACGTCGAGTTGACTCATAAATAGTGCCCAGGGCGTAAGCTAGACTGGATCCTCCTGTCTTCCCGATTTTCCACACGGCCCCTGCGAGGGTGCTCAAATGTGAACACTTACCGAAAAAATACAGTTCTAAAAGTGTGCGCTGATAAATTCGTGAAAAAAAATGAGCTTATTCACGCACCATCACGCCACAGAGCGCCGGTAGTTTCACGCGGCGTTGTACCTCGCGTGACGCGATAGGGCGCACGATTTGCCTCCCCGTGGCGCAGCGTGACGATCGTTCGACGCACTGCCTTTGAATTGGACCAATCAGGTGGTATTTCTGTTGTTGCCGCGCATGCTCGGTACTGGTATTTTGTCGTGGAATTCCACGACAAACCGCACACTTTTTGGACGTACTATTTTCCCAGTCCCTATATTTGGTCCGCCATTTTTAAAGATGGCGGCCATATAGAGGGACGCGGGTACCCAGTCTAGGCGTAAGCACCTGCCTAAATGGTGAACAGGCATGCCAGAAAACGTGAAAAAGTGAGGGCGCTGTGTGCAGGTCCGTAGCGGAAAATTTAGCTTAATAACCCCTCATGAAACAAGGCTTAAATCAAAGTTGAGATGTTACTGAAAATGGTCATAGGTGACAAGTATGCAATAAATGTAACCGGAGGGTAGAAAAGGTGTCTTGAAATATGGCACTTTTACACGTATTTCAATGAGAAAGATATTTGTTGTGGTGCGCCCACTAATTCGCATCCCATAGACCGTACATGCTCTGTAGACTGTGTTCAAATCGCTGTAAATCGAGTTAGCTAGCGATGAAGTCTATGAAATTGTGATATGTTCTAACATAAATGGTATACTTCAACGTAATATGAAAATGAACCCGATGTCACTAGGTAGATTTTGTTCTAGAAGCCGGCCTGTCAGAGCGTAATTATTTTTCTACTTCAGAATCATCCTATTTCGGCTTGCAGCGTGTATAAATCGGTCCCTAAAATCACGTATTTTCTTTTTAAAACATTTAATTTAAGTATACATTCCAAGGAATACGCAGAATACACAATCAATGGTGTTAAAACTAGCGATCAGAGCAACAAATATTCCAAAGGGGATCTATACACATTAAGATATCAAAAGATAATCAAAAAGTGCTCAACTGATAAATCAGGAGCGTATTATGTATTGACAACCGTTTCTGGTTAGAATAGCCATTGAACAAAGTGCTCAATACCGTAATACATTGATTGTGTATTCTCATTTTCAATGTGTCATAAACCTCCGATCAGAGAGACATCTTTCGCCTGACGATTGGACAAAATGACCGTATGGGATTGTCCATGAAACTCAGAGTAGCGATAATATTCCGGAAGGTCTATACCTCTGAATTTTTATTCTATATTTATAATAATAATCAGACAGAGGAGGAAGGAACTGTGAGTAAGAAATATGCATGACTGTGATTATTTAATATATACATCCATTTACATTACTTTTTTTGCAGGTTAAACTGGGTAACCTTTAAACGTACATGAGTCTCAACAAAAATATACAAGCGCAACTCATTAGAAAATCTTACACCCAAATTGGAACCATCGTAAATTTTTAATCAAGAAAGTCTCGCACAATTGATCTGGATTGAATCTAACCTCCACAACAACAAAATCGAAAGTGTTTGTCAATCACAGATTGTCCAATGTCCCGGAATATGTTTATATTGTGTTGCATATCAATAGAAAGCAGATGCGTTCATCTTTCCAATGATACCAAATGTGTAGCAATTACTTGTTTCAGTCTGAATGTGCTAGCCTTATTACTTGATATGTTGTCCTCAAAAGTTAATAGAGCATCGGGTGCTGTTTACCCATCTAAAACCGCTTCTACGTATTTAAACAATCGTTTAAGCAGGTTTATACGCCAGTTGTTTAAAGATTTTAAACAACGTCTTTACAGCCGTCAATATAACGCTTCATTGAACAGACTGACAGATGAACTTTGGCACATTTTAATGAGACCTCTCCACATTCTCCAGCAGGTGGCTTAGCAATGAAACAAGTGATTGCTGTTAATGAGGTATAGTTGGAAAGAGGAACACATCAGCCTTTCATTGAAAACAAATTTCTGAGCAGTTTAATGTTGTTTAACGAACAGAGAATTACTCTCTTTCAACATGTTCAACAAGAATTCGCCACATAAACACCCTGTCGGTTACCAATGCAAACGTAAGCGGAATTAGAATTGTGAAGGTTGGCGGAATCCTTGGGGTTAGATCTGATCATCATGTTGGTTCTTCATTACGTTGAGGATTAACGTTGACATAGTCACGGTTCGACACTACGACCTCTGGCTTCTTTAGACTGGCATACTGTGAACGATGAACATCGGCTAGTTGCAGGTCTGTATAAGACTCATCGCTCGATTGCGTAGTCGTGGGTGCAAATCTGTGACTATGGTCTGCTACCATGGTTACCAATTCAACGTTGGCGGACTTGGAATTGTGAAGTTTGGCGGAATCTTTGGGGTTAGATTTTATGTTAACCTCATATGTTGGTTCTTGATCACGTTGAGGATTGACGTTGACATATTCACGGTTCGATCCGGCAGCCTCTGGCTTCTGCAGACTAGCATACTGTGAACGATGAACGTCGGTAAGTTGCAGGTCTGTGTAAGACTCATCGCTCGATTGCGTAGTCGTGGGTGCAAATTTGTGACTATGGTCTGTTACCAATGCAACGTTGGCGGAATTGGAATTGTGAAGGTTGTCGGAAACCTTGGGGTTCGATCTGATGTTAACTTTGCCTAGATTTGTCGTCGGATTTCTTGTATTGGCTAATTCTTCCTCGTGGCTGTTGTGGTTGTTTAACTTTTTGTAATAGCAGAAGATGCCTACAATTAATCCTGCCACAATCATGATCACAAGACACACCCCGCCTCCAATAGCGGCAATTACGTATCTCGGTAAACCTTGATGTAACCTAGATGTAACTAAGGTAAAATCAAAAGGCGATGTTGTTGACGCGGCTCTGTTAAAAGTTTGTCTGACTACTTCAGTGACATTTGGAGTAAAAACGCGGGGAATTACTGTGATAGATATCGCAGACGATTGAACGACATTAAAATCCCGTGTATCACCAGTTGCAGTAAAACACGTGTAATTTCCAGAGTGATGATTTCTCACCTCGGTAATAGTAAGGATGAAATTCGTGGTAGACTTTGAAAATCTTCCTTGTATCATATACTCCCCGGTAGTATCCAGATCAATAATTTTCTCTCTGCTCCAGAAGAGAAGGTTATCATCTTTAGACCATGCGATTACCGGGCTCTCTAAATTATAAATTATGCAGTCAAGCTGGTAATTTAAATCGCCCTCTTCAGGATAACCATTATCTCCGTATGATATACTGATGTTCTCTCCAGATATCCATTGTACACAGACTAGTAATAGAATTACGGCAACATATGCGGTTCCACATTTACGTGATGCTAACTTTGCAGTAATCATTGTTACCTCTTTGTTACCTCACTGTTAAGTCGTATCCCCAAGTTATCTCTGCTATTACATCATATCACTCCATATGGTGCCATTAAATCTCAACAAGAGAAACAGAGAATGGAATCGTGACTGACGTTATGGCTACATATTCATACAGGAAAAACATTTCAACCGAAATGTTAGGGTACACGTACGTACGTACCTACTGCAACGTAATATTGTTTTTCTCGGTTCAATTAATCGCAAACAAAATAAAGGTCATGTTCAGCGAACAGAGTCATTTTAACGTGGAACGGGGTTTTCCCGGTGCAAAACATGTAGAAATAAGTATACAAAACGGTCTTCGAATAAGTAGGGACATTTTTTTATTATTTTATCATTTCATGATATGGTCCTGAATGTCTCCTAAAGTATTGAACACTGCACCTAAAACATGAAAAGCTACCTCTTGACGCAATTGAGTTATTTTCTATACTTTATTGCCAGATGCCTGTAGTATTCAATAATTACATCGATAATGTTTTAGTATGTTCCAGACTAAAATGCAAATGTTGCGCAGTGGAAATCGCAAATTCACACAAAAGGTTGTTTCGTATGGGTCTTTGAAGAAGACAAAATGTGTCATTAAAAATGCAATGCTTAATTCAGTGTTGTCCATCCAGGAAATATCTCAAAGGCAAAGAAAATATTAAAGGGATTTGGTTTAAAATTTGTATAGCTCCCCACAGCAATTTGGTTTTTAGTTTGTTCATATCTCATGATATAAGCTTTTCTACAGGGTAACTCCAATGTGTAAAAATCTCGACCAAAAATTGTAATGGCTCACGCTCAAATTGCCTTAGGAGCACCTTACCGTGGACGAAGCAGTACAAATAAAACATCAGAATAAAGCTAAAACTGTCAGAAATCTTACTATGTGGTATGTCCTGGTCATACTGTATGTGGGGGCAATGCCCTACAACCTAATGGAATTAGTCCGTGAGACATCTTCAAACTCGAGATTTCATACTGGGATGAATACCTCTTAACGCGTATCGACGCGTGCACCAAACACCTTAGTTGTGTAAGTCCAATTTGAATATGGTGAAAAGGGTTAAGCTTATAAAACTTGTCATATTAACTAGCTATTGTTTTATAACGATCAATATCTTTTTAAAGAATACTGAATAATATAATAGGCCCTTCACATGTATCCGTGTGAGCTGGGTAACCCCTTACCGTGTGAAAAATGGGTGCGGACGGCGGCACACACAGTGGCCCGTTTCCCGTCCGTTGAACACGTTCAGGGGACTTTGCCGGCCACCGGAGTTTTGAGCATGCTCAAAACTCCTGGCGGGTGAGTAAAAGCGGCGGTGAACGATGAGAGCCCGGTATGAGGACGGTATAAGGACAGGGCACCCGTTTCGCGACCGTTCGCAGGGCGGTGGTGGACGGTGGTGGACGGCAAACATCTCAGCGACGGGCCGCGAACGGGCGCATGCCGCATGGTTAACCGTTCGCGGAACGAACTCTCACCTTCCGCTCGCCACGATAAGTTACGCTTACAGCAATACAAATTTCAAAAAAATGGAGCAATCCATTATAAGAAATAAGACAATTTGCGTATATAACTATCATTATTTCCATATGCCAAAATATTTTCGTTATGTCCACACACACACGCTAACTTACGGTGACGACCCGGTATGGAGGTGGTATGCACACGGTGAGGACACGGTGAGAACGGTAAGCTAGGACTGCATAAGGCCGGTGAGCCCGGTAACAGGCCGGTGAGAACCCGGTACAGACCCGGTGTAGAACGGTATGGAGCGAGGACCCGGTGAGGAGGTGTTATGCACCCGGTGAGAACGGTAAGCTAGAAATGTCTGATGACGGTGAGCCCGTTAACAGGCCGGTGATTGTTTGGACTCTGTTGTTTTTTCTATTAGACGGTAAGGTGGCCGCCTACCACCACCGCCCTGCGAACGGGCGCGGAACGGGTGTGCCGTCTTTACCCCATCCTCAAACCGGGCTCTCACCGTTTGCCGCCGCTTTTACTCACCCGGGCTCAAAATTCCTGCCGGGCACGGATGTTCGGCAATGTCCCCGGCAACGTGTTCAACGGACGGGAAACGGCTAACCTTGTGTCCTCACCATGTACCGTCGTCTGCACCAATTTTTCCACCCCATCTTCTTTCTTAATATGCATATATAACACATAATGCAAAGGACGTTATATGTGACATATAATGCATTTTAAGGACCGGCGCAATACGGTGTATAAGTAGGACTATCTGCGCATATGTACCCCGCGCATTTTAAGGCAACGGATCTTAAAATGCATATATCACGCATTTCATTTATTGCTGTATTTGGCATATTTGACGCATTTTAAGGCAACGGAATAAATCGCAATAACACTGACAAAGTAGTTTAAGAATGTAGGATATCCAATATTTATAGTTTAAGATTGTAGGATATCCAATTTATAGTTTTAGATTGAGCCACCAACTCCCTGAGTGTTTTGGCATATAATTATGTATCAATATGATTTCCAAGGTGTCAAATCTAGCATGTCGCAACATATTCTCGCGTTAAAATGCATATATCACGCATTTCAGTGTCAAATCTAGCATGTCGGTTGGTAGGCCGTGCAGCGCCTGCGGCGGGCCTATCTAAATTGGACCCAACTTAAATCGGTTCGCAACAAGCCGTCCTCGTCGCCTCGGGCTATCCGTGTCTCGGCCTCCGGCCTCGCATGGGTACTGTGAGCACGGAACGGCCTTTTTTTCTTCTTTTTTTTGTATATAAAGCGCAAATGTGAACAATAGCCCAACAGACATTAACAAGGTTAATGACCAGAGTGATTAAAAATCAAACTGGTAACTCTCGAAAGAGAGCTCTGAAAGGCCAATCAATTGGTTCACTGCAACTCAGAAAATATGCATAAAACAAGACACACAAATGGGCAGAGGTTAAAAATGCCAATGAAAGTGACATAATAATAAGATAAAAGCCCAAACATAGAGAACAACATCAAAATATAAATTATAGACAAATAATAATATCTGGAGGTCTGATGGGCATCAAGAGAACCTACACAACAAACTTGGGAACTAAATCTACCAGGAGCTGCCTGTTGTCACCTGTTGGGGCATGACCGTATCACCAGCCCAGCTGGCTACATGCTTTACAGGACCACCATCTCCCCAACCAAGCATTAACCTACACTTAACCCATGACCACCATGCAATTATATGTATCAGTCGGATGTTGAAAGGACTTGAATGAAGGGCCTTAAAATGCGTCAAATATGCAAAATACAATGAAATGCGTGATATATGCATTTTAACGCGAGAATATGTTGCCTTAAAATGCGTCAAATATGCAAAATACAGCAATAAATGAAATGCGTGATATATGCATTTTAACGCGAGCATATGTTGATTTTTCACGTAAGGGGCCGGCCAGCTAACACGGATACATGTGACAAATACAGAGATTCCCGGAATGTGAGTGAAGCGGGAGCTCTAGCGCTCAGCTTATAAAAGGTGGTTTGATTACGTTATCAAGGCGGTTCGGTCGGTACCCAGGCCTTCCGGCCGGCGAGTACCGGTGAGGAGGTGGTATGAGTCCGGTTCCAGGCCGATGAGGACCCGGTATAGAACGGTGTGAATCCGGTGACAAAAAAAAAATCAATGCGGCCGTGGACTCAGTTGTTTTTCTATTAGACGGTAAGGGTCCGCTCAGTTCACACGGATACATGTGAAGGGGCCATAATACTGTTCAATATTAACAGAATGAATATACGAGGGGCAGTCAGTAAACAATGAAAGTGATCATGGTATGGAATGCATGGGTGATTCTATTGAGGGATAATGTAATCAATACAAAGTATGAACCTTTGTCTTTCAAACAATACACTTTTGGATTTCTAAGTATCAACTATGACGTCATAACATTAGCGTAAACTAAGAACACTTGGGACACTGCCTGAAATTGGTCAATATTTGGCTGGATATGTAATAGGTTGAAATATGGGTTGTTTGTAACATTTGCGTGTATCTCGGCAATGCAAGCATAGAAACAGATAACAATTGGTGCATAGTTAGATCACATAATAATCTCTGTTTCACACCTTTTTTTTAGATCCGAATTCCTTAATACAAACAAGAAGGGACCATCTCAAATACGCTTTTATTAAGCAAAATCCGCAACAATAAACCTTAGAAAACAACAAAGGAAAAATTGAGGGATTATAATTGAGTAAATTGTTGTGGGATGTAAAGCAATAATAGTGGGCATTTCAAAAGGAGCTGATTATAAAATTTCCTCAAACCATTAAAATTATGTGACGATTACTTTAACAGTACACATCTAGTAGTTCCAAAGATAGCAGTAACAAGAGAGGTTGTGGCAGCCATCTTTGATTGATATATTCATGTATATCTTCATTTTGACTAGCACAATAATTATACACATTGATAAACGCATTTGTCAATATTTCTGATTAGAATTTAAAGGCACAGTAAGCTTTTATCTAGTAAATTTCATGATTTTAGCAATTTTTGGCGGAGTTCAAAATTATCTGCCGTCTGCGCATGCGCATATTTTCTGTAAATTTCATGTGAATAAGTTCAGATAATTAGTTAACTATCCTATGGAATCTCCCAAAATGGGTTTATTGCATGGTTTTTTTCCTAATTTTTTTTGATTTTCCGCAATACTAGTGCTTCACTGACTGGGCATTTTTCGATGAAAATGGGCTATTTGAAATACTGATACTTGTATACCTTTTATTCAATTCCTTCTCCTTACTTTTTCCTCTTATACTACACATTTCAAATTACACAGGGATTAAAGTGATCGTCTTTTGTATCATAAGTATGCGAAAAAATTCGGGATTTACCTGCTTCTGATGTGATGTTATGCAATCTTCTTACCACGTGTTTCATTTAAACAATTCAAATTTCCCGCCAAATAATTGATTTAGCAGTGTCCCAAGTGTACTAACTTTAAGCTAATGCTATGACGTCATAGTTCATACTTAGAAATTCAAAAGTGTATTGTTTGAAAGACAAAGGTTCATCCTTTGTATTGATTACATTATCCCTCAATAGAATCACCCATGCATTCCATACCATGATCACTTTCATTATTTACTGACTGCCCCCTCGTACTTGTACCCCGTCAAAGAAGATTATTTTTCGCTAATGGGTAAACATTTGTTTGTCGTATAAATTTTGCCACACACGATTACTATACGAGTATATTAATAGGCAATTCATTAGAACCTGGGTATAATATGAAAATATAAACAACAATTGTCAGTTTCTGATTAATAGCGGCATTTTTGTTTTAAATTATCATAAAAGATAATTGGCTGAGTACGTAATGTTCAACATGTTCAACATAAAAAGGAGTCAACACCATTAACTCTCATAATTGCAATCAAATATAAAACATTGCATGATAAACGAAGAATAATGAAAATACGTAATAGTTTCATCTTATCTTCAAATGTAGTCTCTAAATAAATAACAGTTCGAATCTCAATTTAAAACCTGTTGTATACTTCATGGTGATTATTTCAACTAAACGGTAAAAATGGAGTTCATCAAGTTTGTCTGACCTTTTCTAATGATTCCTGCCTTATAATGTTATATAATCAGTCCGTAATATGCCGAACATATTATTAAGAACAAGGTAAAGACAACATAAAGCTTAGGAATTATTCCTATAAATAGCTTTGACTGCTTAAGTGCCCCGTAAATTGTGTTCGATACAAGTAAAACCTGTTCAAATATCAACTAATTTCAAGCTTTTTTAACTGTGCCAGTGTCATGCACTAGATCACAAGTACATGTATACTGTCAACAATTGTGAATATCAATAATGGGTAGTATTGGGCACTGGCGAATAGTGAAACATTCAATGATCTGTTTCTTGCGGATTTGATTACCAAAACATCTAGAGATTCCCTCACAGACTGCTTCTTTTCTTGTAAAATACATTGAAATGCTTCGTCGTCTTGTTAATAACCGGAAAAGACGACTATTGAAGCAAGAAGGGGTAACACGATACGAAGAGCCCTACAAATGCTATCAATGTTAATGTTTTATATGACAGAGATCAAAGATAGCACGTTTATCTACCAGCGGGTTCATATATGTTATTTTCCACGAATCCTTCTTCGGTCGGGTCATACGCAGCATTAACGTGCCCTTCAGTGGCTCTTTGTCTTAGTGATGCGCGTACCATAGGGTTCTCAGGATCAGGATGAACAATTGCATACGGGCTTTCTGTAGGAGTGGCGTCGTCGTCTGCTCTACTCGATGGGTACTTATTTTTGTCTGGAACGGCATATTGTGGCGGGAAATCAGCAGAAGGATTTGATGACATAGGAGGAATCAGAGCAACAATTGCAGTAGACGTGTATAAGTTGGAATGCATACTGGCTCCGTGTTCCAGGACTCTGCCAGTATGATTCAGATCTACCGTCTCATAAGCAGCCGATACAGGTTTCTTAAGATTGCCATCATCACTATCAAGATCATCGTCTGAATGATTGGCTAAGGCATACGCGAGAGAAGCAGACATGCTTGGGTCACTTTCATCGTGTCCCTCAGTGGCCCTTTGTCTTAGTGATTCGCGTACTATAGGGTTCTCAGGATCGGGATGAACAATTGCATACGGGCTTTCTGTAGGGATGGCGTCATCGTCTGCATTACTCGATGGGTACTTATTTTTGTCTAGAGCGGCATGTTTTGGCGGGAAATCAGCAGAATCATTTGGTGACAACAATTGCAGTAGACGCGTATAAGTTGGAGTGCATGCTGGCTCCGTGTTCCAGGACTCTGTCAGCAGGATTCAGATCCACCGTCTCATAAGCAGCCGATACAGGTTTCTTAAGATCGCCATTATTACTATCAAGATCATCGTCTGAATGATTCGCTAAGGCATACGCGAGAGAAGAAGACATGCTTGGGTCAATTTCATCTGGATCCTTCAGGGCTTGTCTCACGTGTGCATGATTGTTATTGGTAAGCTTTGGTGAAGTTCGAGGACTCTCATGGACCATGTGGGAGAGCTCTTTATCCCACATGTACCCGGTGCTGATTCGTGTTGTGCCGCCATCGTCTACCTTGATATCGCTTTCACGGTTTCTACAGCGACAGCAACATATTGCGATTATGCTGGAAATGATAGCTATCACTAACAGTCCACCGCCTCCTCCAATTGCTGCTATCAAGGCGATCGGTAAACTTCCTGACGTTGTATTTTGAGTTGTAAATGTAATTGAGGTAGAATCGAATGGCGATGTCGTTGATGTTGCAGCTAGTCATTTTGATGTAGACATGATATAGGACGGCGATGATCCATATTCTGGTGACACAGTTGTTGGTACAATTGGTATTGGTTGATTGGATGGAATAACAATGAGCAGTAGTTGATCCTGAAGGTTGAAGCCTTCAACACTACATATCACGTGTGTTCCATTCTCGTTTAATTGAACTTGCCTTATTCTCAAAATGGTAGGAGTGTTGTCCTCTGTGATCAACCGGGACCGTATAATCGGCGGATCCGTTGACCAATTAATTGCGTTCATTGTGCCATGATTGCATTGAAGGATGGCATCAGTACCTTCACGTATCTCCACTGCATCATGGAGGAAAAGCCCAACACGAATAGGAGGAAAGACACGTTTACCTGTCCTTACTGCGGACGGCCCATTTAAAGGACCGATTATATGACAAGAAAACCGGACGTTATTGATGTGCGGTGTTACAGTGAAAGTGTATGTTCTTTGAATAAGATTGGTTGCGAAATGCCCAACTGATTCATTGATATAATTTCCGTTAGCAAACAACTTTAACGCTACCGTTGGATTACCAGGTACCGAGGAACAACGGACGGTAAAGTCGGTATGGATACGCGCTGTGACGTTGTTTTGTGGGAAACACTGTGGCCATTTGTCGCTCGGAAAGTAAGGACCGTCTGGTATAGTGATAGACGTATTAAGTACTTGGATATACACCTGAGCAAATATCAGTTCAGTGTAGTTTAATGTTGTTACATCACCAATTGCTACAAAACATTTATATTCCCCGCTGTGTTTCATCGTCACCTGAGTTATTGTAAGAACGAAATGAATGTTTTTTGACGGCTGAAAATTCCAGGCACGTCATTTATTTTTAGTTGAGAACAAATCCACTAGACTATGGGATGTGAATCCCAAAAGTACTTAATTTTTCATTTTTGTTCTCCATCTCGAAGGGAGAACATTAACTTATTAAGTCTATCTGAAAACCCTTTAAAATGGGGAATGTCTTAAGTGTACAAAAGAGTAGAGGGCGGGCAAACTTTCGTATGGAATTACTCATTACACTGAAAGCCAAACTGGAGTCAGGGTTACTCTATAAAGGGAGTCCAGCCTACATGTGACTCTATGTCAATATTGACTCTGTTTGGAGAGTCACATGACTCCCTTGGAGAGTCAACATTTACTGACTCCTTTGGAGAGTCATGATGCATGACTCTTCAAGGGAGTCTTGTGACTCTTCAAATGGAGTCAATATTGACATAGAGTCACATGTAGGCTGGACTCCCTTTCGAGAGTAATAATGACTCCAGGTAGGAATAAGACACTGAGAACTAGAGGTGTGTGTGTGGGGGGAGGGGGGGGGGCTTTAAGGTAATTGGTTCTTTGATGTTTATGTTCTTGCTCAATATATTTGCATTTACTTAGTGAGCAATCACTTCCCTTTCTTAACCAGTGAGAAATATGCATATATATATATCAATATACATTCAACAGTGTTAAATTAAGGCATCGACTTAATTCAAATAAAATGAATAGGTTTAAATAAATAAAATGTGCAAATTAGCTCATTAGCATAAATGAAATGGTATACACGAGCATCGGTGCTAATTTTTGTACCATTGCAATCATGCTAATAAGCGATTTGTGCATTTTACTCGGCTAATATAAGACCAAGTAAAATATGCAAATTAGCTCCAGAGAGTCAGGATGACTCCTTTGGAGAGTCATGGGCGATGACTCTTTCCGACGGCTAGGGTGACTCCTTTGGAGAGTCAGGATGACTCCTTTGGAGAGTCAGGATGACTCCTTTGGAGAGTCATGGCCGATTTACTCCATTTCAAGAGTCACTTGACTCCAGTTTGGCTTTCAGTGTAACGTGCAAGTATAACCTGCGAACGTGGGATAAGGTGAATTTGTCTTAAGGTATCCCAGTATACACAAAACGTTTTCAAAACGTTTTAAATTGGGTTCAATTAGGTTTCGTTTTTGTGAAACGTTTTTAAAAATGCTAACTGTTTAATCAAAACGTTATAAAAGTGTTAAAATAACGTTGTCAAAATACTCATGAACAAACACATAATTGAAACGAACGTTTATACAGGGTGTCTCAAAAAAAACCGTGCACGTGTTTACCCAGCTTATTGACCGTGAACTTATAGTATTTGGTGTAACAATTGTATACATATTGATAGCCATAACGGTTAGCTTTCATATTCCGTTCATTTCATCTGATTTGGTTTTGTCAATCTTGAGATATGACCAATTAACTAAAGCTACCTAAAGTCGACGTTGTGCCACTTTACAGTTTGCAATGAATAGAAAGGGTTACTCCGGAGAGGGGGGGTTGTTACCACCCCCTAAAAATCCAATCCGAAATGTAGAGTATGCTTATTTGGGTACCATGTTATAGCTAGAGGTTCCCTCTATCCATACATACTAAAACAAGTACAAACATTCCACGCATGACGTCACAATGACGTCACCAAACATGACCGACCTCAAAATCCCGCCGTATTCGCTGGACAGTGAAATATAATAGAAATCTTCGCCAAAAACGTTCTAAATATCGGAATTTCACCCGGTTTTTGCTTATAAGTGATAAAAATGGTGTTTCTAACATAGGCCTATGCTAAAATATTTCAGGAACATACAATTAAAATATTTTTCAAAAATGGCGATTTGAAAAAAATTGTAAGGTGGCAACCACCCCCCTACTATCGGACTTTGACGGATTATCCTACCCCCGGGTAAGGTGACAGCCTCAAATTTGTTTTCGTCAAAGTGAGCGTAGGGAATGTAAAAGCGATCACCTAGACGCCCTAGGTCACTGTTCTTTGCGTTCTAGCGCAATCGGCGACCACCCTCCCTTAAGAGGACGAGGGTTTTAATGCTTATCTTAAGCATTCTGTCCGTAAAAGTGGCACAACTTCGATTTTAGGTAGCTTTAGTTAATTGAACATATCTCAGGATTGACAAAACCAAATTAGATGAAATAAACGGCATATGAAAGCTAAATGTTCGGTCTATCAATATGTATACAATTGTTACACCAAATTCAAGAAGTTCATGATCAATAAGTTGGGTAAACACGTGCACGGTTTTTTTTGAGACACCCTGTAGAACGTTATATTACAACCTAAATTAGATCGACACAATTAATACACAAACACAAAGATATGCAATAGCGGTGATGTTTATTGCAGAGATGCATAGAATCAAAACTTGTACATAAACATAAATGGCTCACATGCCGAGGTGCCATTCCATAACATCAAGATCAAGCGCCCTGGCACCTCCTTCCACCCTCTCCCTGTACTAAAAGTCCTCCACATAACTAAGGACTACTACTACAATTTAATTATGCAAGCATGTAGCCATTCAAAAAGTTGAGAATATGCATCATTGTCTTCAACTACTAAACTGATGAAGAATGTATTTATTGTAATTTGTTCACAGAATATATGAATATGCCATTACATTCCAGTTGCCTGTAAGGTTTGAGCCCAAGTTTGATCCATCCAACACCATTTACCGCATGCTGGGGGACCTTGAGTGTGGCAGCGGTGGAACTAGAAACAAGCCTGAGGGGCTGCAGTATTGCCACATGACTATTTCCACACGTGGTGATTTTCCGCAGATTTGGGCTAGTTTAAAACTAAAATCTGCTCTTTGGATAATATAATGTGATTTTTTTTCTCGAAATTTGAACATTTGTTTTTATAAAATATGATATAGCACTAGTTTTTTTATGACAAATTGAAATTAAAAGTTGGAATTTGTTATCACAAGAACATTTTCAAAAGTAGTATATATGGCTTCTAGTTACACCAACACCAAAGAGCCTTGAGCTATGCTTAGGATAGCGGTGGAAATGGTAGCACCATGCTGGCAAGACACAGTTGGTGTAAAATAAATCAGATAAATGGTGTAGGAGGGGATAATTTATTACCCTGGATATGTCATCAAAGACGTGGTCAAGAAAGTTGGATTTTATACAGGGCACGGAACCGTAATGCATCATTATCGTCAACTACTAAGCTGATGAAGAATTACTTTATCATAATGTTGAACTATGTTGCTGTGAACTACGATTTACTTTGAAATATGTATCAAGGCATGACCACTACTTCCCTCATGACATTTTTTAATCTCCTGTTACTATCCACTTCAATTGCTCGACTGATGAAGAGGCTCTGCTTTTATGAACCTGAGCTATTTGTGCTACTCTATTGTCTATAGCTCTTCTTGAGGTGTTATATTATTTACCAAGTATGATGTGATTCTGCTGAAGGTATTGGTCATATGCATCATTTAATTGATCATTGATTTTTTCTGCTGACCTATTGCAGTTACCCTTGAACTACAAGACTGATCAAGGGTGTACAAGACCACTAATGAAGGGACGATTTTTTTTTTTTAAACCTAATCTAATTTTTTTGGACATTTTGACCAAAAAGTGGCAAAACGTGAAAAAAATAGTTGGTTTTTTTACACTTTTTTGTCAAAATTTCAAAAAATAATGGATTAGGTTAAAAATTAAAATAATCGTCCCTTCATTAGTGTCTTTACATCATCATCCAGTGATTTGGGCATTTTTAACTTAAAATTATGTTTGTTAGCTTTGTTCAAAAAAATTGGGTCAAAAAGTGATTTTTTGTGATTTTCTCAAAAAAACAACATTTTTGGTCAAAATTGATGCCAAATTTGGATTCTCTGATCCATTTCCTTTCCAAAAAAGTATACTTTTATATACATTTGAGTCATAGTTCAATAATTACAGCACTAACAAAATTCAACAAAAAACTTCCTTAAGTCCCCCCTTAATGCCACATCTATTACTGTTTCTTCACGTGATGGAAACATCATAGGTAGGTTCATCATGCGTAGGTTCATCATACTGTGACTGTTGTATATTGGACAGGACAAGTTCTGTGTACGGCAAATTGTTAGCTTGGGTTGTTGCAAGTTCCAATCCCTGAACACGATTTCTTGTATCGGTATGGGTATGGATATTGGTATCTTGTTGATCAAGGAATTCTCTGGACATATCCAACGGGCAAATTTGCTCGATATGTGGCTAGTTGATTCGTGTCGGTGTTTGCGATGCTGGCTTCGTTCGTTACTCTTGGCTGATGCCATTCTTCGATTACAAAGGCTAGTCCTAATATAAAGGCATCTACAAAGAGTCCATCACCTCCCCCTGCAATTATTGCTGTGATGTTTGGGCTTTGCATGTCATTCTTCATGATTTGTATGGTGGCGTACAATTTAGTTTCTCTTTTGAAGTATGTGCAGTGATTATAGGAGTGGAGTTCTCACTCGGAGAGTGTGACCAACTAGAAGACTGGATTGTCATCTCTGTATGTTGAATAGTCATTGGAATAACAATGAGTAGCAATATGGTCTTGAGGTTATACCCCTCATCGCTACAAATCACTCGAGTTCCATTCTCGATCAATTGAACTTGTTTTATCCTAAGTAGGCCTATGGTTGGAGTAATATCTTCATACGTAATTAATCGGGACCATATAATCGGAGGGTCAGTGGACTATTTGATAGTTCTCCGTGCCATGATTGCACTGGACGATAGCATCAGCACCTTCATGTATATCCAACGTATCATAGAGGAATAGCCTAACTTGAAGCGGAGCGATAATACATCCACTTGTCATCCCAGGGAATGTCCATTCAAGGGACTGATCATTTGACATTGAAACCGGAAATTATTTATATCCGGTTTTACAGTGAAAGTGTATGTTCTTTGAATAAGATTTGTTGCAGTATGAACAAATGAGTCATTCATATATTGTCCATCTGCATATAAATTAACCGCTACCATTGGATAACCGGATACCGATGAACAACGGGACGGTAAGTTGGTATGAATACGCACTTTGACGTTGGTTTGGGGGTTTGCCCATCAGTCCGAAGTCCCATCAGTCCGAAGGCCCGCTAGTCCGAATTGGTTTTTTTTATAAAACGGCCCACTAGTCGAAGGCCCGTCAGTCCGATTTTTTTTTCTTTTTTCAAACGGCCCGCTAGTCCGAAGGCCCGTCAGTCCGAAGAAAAAATAAAAACGTCCCGTCAGTCCGAAGCACCGCTAGTCCGAAAAAACAGGGGGGTACTCCACCCAATAATATCAGTGGGTATTTGCAAAAAGTAGGTTTTCACTTAATATACAAACTATCGGTACACGATTGTTTCAAAATATAAGGAGAGAAGGACTACGAACACATGTTAAGGTAATATTCCTTAGATATTCCGGGGGAACCACTCTTATTTAATTGTGTACTTTTTAAATCATAAATAACTCAAAATCCTAAAAGATACGACGTCCGGGTAGGTTACAAATAAAAGAGATGATAATAAACAATACAATAAAAAAAATCCGGGGGTGCTACTCTACTCTTCACAGACGAAAAATCACAAAATGTTGATTTTTTCCCCCAAAAAAGCAATGCCAAATGAGATTGAAGAATTACTTATGATTTTAATATATATCAAAACAATTTATTCAAAGGTCCACTCGCCTAACGGTCGATTAATATGATATTTAAAAAATAAGTTATTCTCAAAATAAACAAAATCATTCCGGAATGATAAGCTTATCAGTGTCAAACAATAAACCTATCCAGTTGGAATTTAGGGGGAGGGGCGTACATTAGCGGGGAGGGGAAAATCCCCCCCCCCCCCCCCCATCCCCTCTAAAAATAAAAATAAAAAGGTGGAACAAATGATAAAGACTGAGATGGCGTGCGGGGGCGGTTATGTTTAGGTACATACAAATAGTCAAATATAAGGCAAAATTGTATATGCGATTCTTTTTTGACCGTGACCGTGCGAAATTTGTTGACCTTGTCGTGCGAAATTTGTTGATCTCACCCCCCCCCCCCCCCCCCCCCCCCCCCCCCCCCCCTCTGAAAAAAACCTAGCTACGCCACTGGGTCGTCCCAACAAATTGTTAAGGTTGCCCCATACCCCGTCGTTGCTTGAAACTTTAAAGGAATATGGTTTGGGGGCATGGGAAGGGTGGGTTCTGACATTGATATCGTATGCGTACATGTGTATGCCTTTTGGGGTGCATTTTTCGCAAAC
>CM069446.1:65493190-65758741 GCA_035610835.1 Ophiura sarsii | reverse complement strand
TCATGTTAATTTCAAGTCATCACAATTTTTTATCATAAAACAATATAACACAAAAGAATTCAAGATTTGAAACATCATAATAAAAGAAACAGATTTCTATATAAGAAACAGATTTCTATCATATTATTTCAAGTCATCACAATTTTTCATCATAAAACAATACAACACAAAGGAATTCACGATTTGAAACATCATAATACAATACAAAACATAAGAACGGTCAACAGAGGGCGTGAATGTGAGTGATGAACCAGAATCTCACATTGGAATCACCCCTAAATCGTGCCATAATTGGGCACGAGGGGTATCGATGCCCCGCCCCCTCTCAAGTTACGCCCTGATATAATTGTAAAAATAAAACACGTTTGCGCCCCCCCCCCCCCGGTAACCCCACCAAGGAGTATATATAATAGGAGGGGACAGTTAGCTCATTTGCATATTTGTCATTAATATGATTAACCCTGCCTTGACCCTATGAGAGGTCACAGATACCGCCCTCTAACCTGCCTGATACCTGAGAGGTCCGTTTGCCCCACAGAATTTTGTTAATCTATTGTTTGCCCATACAAAAGGATTTCTATCGGCGCCTTTATTGACAAGTCTTTTGTATTGAAGCTCAAACAGCATTACTATGTTTTTAGCACAAATGCACCCAAATAGCTACCGTTATTTATTGTCAACGGTCACCGCAACAACGCTAGTAGAAACATCCACCCGTTAAATCTTAACCGGAGACTATATAACTATAGGACAAGTATCTCGAAAAGGTCAAGCCCGCCTACCTATACGTTAATTGACATGTGAAGGTTCGTTAGGGGGCGCACTATCATATTCGTAGCAAAACAGACGACATGAGACGTGGTGGTTTTTATCGGCTCAAAACATGATTTGTGGCACAGAAATAGTACATCAATGGTAAAAAAACCTGATTCTGATTTAGAGTGGCACTGATGCTTTGATGATGACAGAATTTAGTTCTTATATGACACGAAACATTCAGAATTGTTTATTTGAAATTAATTTTAACGTGGAACAAAATACGAATTTGAAATTGTGGATGGCTTTGTCTGGCAGTGACGGAGGGGCGTGACGTTATTTGCATCTAATGAATATTGTAATCATACAATAAGCAACGTTCTCTTTACATGTTTACGACGGCCTGTAACACGTCTATATTTGTTTATTATGATGACGCTTGTGACACGAAGACCCGGACTAATAAATAATCATATTTTCTGAATATTGATTCACAACGAATGATTGACAGTTTACGCTTCACTGCTTGCCCTAATCGCATGTGAAGGCTCGTATAGAGTGCGTTATACTGTGAACCAAATCTCAACAATAGGCAGATGTTTGTTTCACAGGCCTGTCTTAACGTTAAGTTCTGTGACCCGGACGTATAAACGTACACGCTGAATGCTACGCATTGTCAGGCAGTCTTTTTCTGGTGGGGCGGCATTGTTTGATATAACTAAAAGTCAAATGTCGTGGCCCATCGATTAGGATCGACAACCTTAGCGGTACTTCCCTACATCACGGGCTGGATGCACAGGAGTTTGTACTACGACGCTACAAATTACGCTTAAATACGCGCCGGTAAACGGCGGCACACACTCTTCACAAAATACAAACGATTGTTAGTAAAAATGCAGCAGATGCCGCGTGGCTTCATTCGAAACGGGCGTGTCGCCCCCGGGGGAGGGTACTCGAATTTGAAGAGGGTAGGGGTGTGCGGCTGTGCAGTCTGAAAACATGGGCTTACCGAACTGAACGGGCACCAAAACAGGGGCTTGGGGTATTGGAGAACTGAATGCTTATACAAAATTGTGTCTTATAAACTGAATTGTAGGCAAAATTGTGAAAAGTTTTTAGATGTTCCCCAGCCATCAACTAAATCGAAAGGTCCAACCAAGCACACTCAACAGCAGCAATCTACAAGCAACGGGGAAAACCGGCACACCACTTCCACAGCTAGACACAAACCAAAGTTTAGCAGAAAACCTTACGAGAGAGGCAAAGACGGACATCAGAAAGATTTCCGTCGAGAGAAAAACCAACAGTAGTTTCATTCACTACCAACAAACGGCTCTTTTCAGAGCCACCCTGTTTTCCAAAAAGAGAAAATGACCACATAAAATGGATTGCTAAGTAAACTAATTTGTTTAACTGTACGCTGTACCACGGCTCTTTTCAGAGCCACCATAACTTCATAATAAAAACTCCTTTAAAAAGGAAAAGAGGCGGTCATTTAAATTTAAAGAAACAGACAGCAGAGTGTGATAGGTAACACAAAGAGTGGTTAGTCATAAGTTTTATTTATCAATATAAAACATGAATGGAAATCACCAACTAATGTTAATAATACTATAAAAAGTCAGGACAATGTTGACGAGTCAAAACATTAAAGGCGTTTGGAATCAAGTATGTTACATCTTAGAGCTTGTTTATCACGTTGGCATTTTACCACAGATGAATTGGTCATAACCTGTTACTTGTTGACTGACAGTTTAATGGAGAAATTGTAACTTTGTCAATTCCTCAAAAGAACTGGGTATGGCTAGAAACCCACAGTGGTAGGTAGCTTGCCTTTAAAAGGTACTTTATTTCTGATATGCTTAAAGGTATAGTACGTTATCTTATAAGCATAATTATTTTGTTTTTAAAAAGGTAGATTTTCTTGCAGATTTACATTTCTGATCATAAAGCGTGAATATATTCTAGACAAGTTTATAAATCTATATGAGCATTATACAATATGTGTTTTTATGGTTTTTAAGGGTTGAAAAACAGATTGGTTGCACGAACAGTTGAAATGTTGTCTAACAAATATGATTTTGATTATGATTGTTTCAATCTGTAACTTGGAACGTCAAATGAAGTGGCTTTGTTAAAGATTGTCTACAACCAATAAATTTGCGTATTTCTATTTAGCTTAGCACGTTCTATATATAAAAATGTTATTGTTTACATCCTTAAGCATTATTTTAACAGTAACAATAAGTACATATTACAGATGTTCATATAACTTTGCCTTAATTGAAGGTATTATGTGATCTTTTCCATGGGACGCCCTCAATCCCCGAAAAAATTGGAAGCAGATTTTCTTACAGATTTACTTTTCTGATCAAAATTCATAAATACGCTCGTATATTCCAAGATACGATTCCTAATAACCTCAAAATCATGGTTTAAAGAGTGAATTTAGAGTTAAAAAAATTCAAACCATGATTTTGAAGTAATTGGGAATCGCATCGATCTGTAACTTAGAGGATCTTTATGATTTATGATCAAAAATGCAAATCTGCAAGAAAATCTAGTTTCATAGTAAAAATCAATGATAGAGGGCGCTACTTGGAAAAGATCACATAATATGCCTTTAAAGACAATTTTTTTGTTAGGGACATTTTAATGCCACTTAAAAGTGGTGTTGACAATTTTAAAAATTTACTTCAGAATTCAAGATGAACATTAAAATTTGCCATTATTGTTGTTTCTACTAACAAAAACACAGCAAACCTTGATTAAAACAATACCATCGCTATTTATTGAAAAACGCCCTCTATGCAAATATGGTTCGTGTTATGTATCACGCGTACTGCAGGGGGACCAGCATTTTGAATCGACGTTTTGTTGTACAAAGAGGGCTGCTATTTCTTAATCCTTATAGGTGTAAGTTCATACATGTAATACAATTGTAAAAATATATAAATCCCAGTTAGTGTTATCATATATTTTTGTAATTGGGGGCGCTGCCGCTGCCTCCACCACATCTCTTAATGCCTCTTTAACAACGGAAATTCAAAATTAACGGCCGTTCGTGTCCACCATCGTCTGCTAAAATCACGCCCTGTCGGTATAGCGCCTCCAAGGCTATGCTGACGTCGCAAAATATACCCTTTGCACGTAATTGATTCAATATCTTTTAACATCGGAATTCGGTATCTTAATTAATACCCAATCGATTTCCACCGTTCAAACGGGAAACTATACCAATAAAGACACGTTCTTTTCATATTTTGCATTTAAACTTTCCTAAAACAATAAAAAACGTTTATTTTTTTAAAGCACTTTGTCTTCAATCAAGATGTAATTATTGCTGGTCCTAACGGTCCATGAATTGCCCGCAGCTGTGTAAACAGACACCTCCCTGGTGAAAACAACTGTTATTTGAGCAGATATGCAGTGTTGCCAGACTACATCACAAATATCACCTAAAACACCACCATCTGTGCCTAAAATACCTCAGCCAAAGCCAATAAGTAGCCCAATTCAACAGAACCCGTTTAAGCACACGTTAAAACTGGCTTTAATTGAAAAAGGTCAAGAAAACTCGTTGGTGATAGGAATACGCTACAACAGAGAGGATCTGTTTTATGTAGTGGGACTAAACATAAGGGATTTATTGTCGCATGTAAACCGTACGTAAGATGTCGTTTTCCCATTATGTCAAAACCTACCCATAAAGGAGGCGAAGGCCGTTGCCCCGCCTCCAAAAAGAAGTTAATGAAAGAGATCACTCACTCCACGTGTAATATACACAAATAATATTGTTCCCCAACCATAATAATTTGGTTCATATTACAATATTTATTTACAAGGCCTGAGTTTCACGAAATAAATGTCATTTTTTGATTTACATTAACACAATCATTACCCCCACCATAATGATTATGATTAATAAAAAAATTAAAAACATACTAAACTCCGCACAAAAAGAATGTAACCACTTTTTCGAGACACCCTGTGTTTAATTCCTAAGACCCTAAATAAATTCAAAATATGGGCAAGAACTGAAAGTTTCTCCTGCGCATTTTGACACCGCGTTTGTCACAATAGCAGGCCCGTAAGAAGGGTGGCGATCGCCCCCCCCCCTTTGAAAATCTTCCCCGGAAAATTTGTACACAGATGAAAAAAATTCGCGCGCTACGCGCGGCGCATTTGTCTTCCCAAAATGCATTATTCTTTGCTACAAGCTTGTTTAGAGCCAAAATGTACCTCGATCGTGCAAAAAATAGGGGAAAAAAGTGTCTTACGGGCCTGAATAGCACCAATAATAATGAAGCAGTGGCCATTTGAATACAAAATGATGCAGATTCCATTGTTGCACTTAACCCTATACCCATGAAATAAAGAATACGCAAATGATAAGGATGATAAGCAAGGTTTGTTTTGCTCATTTGGGCTTCGTTTAATCAAAGGAATTAAACACAGGGTGTCTCGAAAAAAGTGGTTACTTTCTTTTTGTGTTATGTTTATGACATCGATCCTTGAGAAAAATACTTTTCATAAGCTTGATATGAAATATTTCATTTCATTTTATATGAAAAATTGTATTTTATATGAAACATTTTATGTGCAACACTTTGTTTACAAACGACACAGTGCAACGGAAACCTTTTAGAACCAGAACCTAAAGTGAATAGAACACAACTTTGATCTTTCTTTTGAGATTGAAAAGAAGGTTCCAACCTATTTACCCATCTTTTTTATCAAAATCTCAATTATGATGGGGAAAAATGAATTTGATCGGGTCACCCAACTTTTGAGAGGTGCGGTTAATGTTTTGGAAAGCTTCTGGTACATACCATAATTCAAGGTATAAACTATACTGGGTCGGGATAGCTTCTGGTACTACTATAATTCAAGGTATAAAATATACTGGGTCGGGATAGCTTCTGGTACTACTATAATTCAAGGTATGAACTAGACTGGGTCCCCGCGACCCTCTATATGGCCGCCATCTTTACAAATGGTGGACCAAAAAGAGGGACTGGGAAAATTGTACGTCTATAAAGTGTGCGGTTTACTCGTGGATTTCCACGAGTATTTAGCATATGAATATGCAAACAATCCATTGAGCATGCGCATTTGTACCCAACACCAGAACAAACACCTGATTGGTCCAATTCAAATTACAGTGCATCGAACGATCGTCACGCCGCGCCACTATCGTGCACCCTATCGCGTCATGCGGTGTGCAACGCTGCGAGAAACTACCGGCGCACTGTGGCGTGATGGTGCCTGAATAAGCTCATGTTTGGAACTGTATTTTTCCAGTCTTCACATTTGAGCACCCTCGCAGGGGCCGTGTGTAAAATAGGGAAGACATGAGGATCGAGTCTAGGTATAAACACTCATACTTGCAATATGAGGTGAAAGTATGTTTAAAGAATCCTGATGATAACTATATTAAATAGTTTTGAACACTTTGTAGGCCTAATGTAAAATCGTACCTCCTCTACCTCACCAATGAGACTATCAATCTGCACATATTCTCACAACAACTGGGGAAGAGGGGAAGGGAAGGTGAGCATTCTGATGGATTCCTATTCAAGTAATCATGAATAAGTTTCTATCAACTGACACACACATATACAGGGTGACCCAGTAAATGTTGAACCCAAAAATCACAAACTTAAAAAATAAAAATAAATAAATAAATATGGCATTCTGTTTTCAACAGTTATGTTGTAAACAATTTATTCAGTCTATAGTTTATTAGGACTTACCCTACTCCCGGGTAAGGTGGTACCTTCAATGTTTGTTCGTCAAAACGAATAGGTGAATAGGTGAATACATGATAGGTGATGAATGAATAGATGAATAGGTGAATAGGTGAATAGGTGAATAGGTGAATAGGTGAATAGGTGAATAGGTGAATAGGTGAATAGGTGAATAGGTGAATAGGTGAATAGGTGAATAGGTGAATAGGTGAATAGGTGAATAGGTGAATAGGTGAATAGGTGAATAGGTGAATAGGTGAATAGGTGAATAGGTGAATAGGTGAATAGGTGAATAGGTGAATAGGTGAATAGGTGAATAGGTGAATAGGTGAATAGGTGAATAGGTGAATAGGTGAATAGATGAATAGATAAATTACCTGCCAATTTTTCTCTCAGTATTGATGGTCAATTTTTCAAAACCCTGAAAGAATCGCAATAACTCCCTTTTACCTGTCAGCAACGAAGTGAAACAGGTAAAGGATATTAATTTCCCTTTATTTGACAAATTACCAAGATGAAAGTGTACATACCTCCTCATCATCAAGAAACCATCCGATGTTGAACAAATTAAACGTATACTTAATGACGTTACTATAACAGTACAACTCTGACGCTTCACCAGCTGTTAACACCAATATCGGTCTGCTAAACGATTGGCCGTTGACGCCGAAGACGGTTGCAATAAACGGTTCGTACTGACGATGATTTCCAAACACTAAAATAAAGCAAATTACATAAAGACTCATTCAGTGTGAAGGGGAAATGCAAATTCAAAACAATTCTAACCAAAAATTACATTATTAAGCGAGCTGTGTTTTTTTACATTTTAGTTTCCTTTTTGAACCAAATTGAATTATTTTGAAAATATTTGTTAATTTCGAATAATTCTTGAAAATACACCAACTGTTCACGAACATTTTAGAATATCAAAATTGAATCCATTGTATACAAATAGGTGTTGCTGATTCTTGCATGACAACACACAGAAAAATGTTTACATAATTATGTTAAATATAGAACTCCATAATTATTATGTAAACCTTTCACACAGTATTTGTGTACAAAATACACAAGTTATGTAAACATAACTTGTGTATTTTGTACACAATTTAGTTGTGTACAACATACACAAGTTATGATAACATAACTTGTGTATTTGGTACACTAATACTGTGTGAAAGGTTTACATAATAATTATGGAGTTCTATATTTAACATAATTATGTAAACATTTTTCTGTGTGAAGCTAAGCCCCCTCTATTCAAAAATGATAACTATCTTTCAACATAATGTGCTTGTATTCACAAACAATTTAAATTTCATCTTTTTATCCTTGTTGTTCCTCTTTTTTAAATGTTTCGTTTATACAACAATGTAGGCCATGATTTTTTTTGTCCGGTGCCATGATATGGCATGTGCCGTTATACCAAGATACCCTGGTGCCCTTACTACTCGTATATCAAAATGTAATTAAAGCACGGGTACCTAAGATATAGGGGGCAGGTTTTTTTGTCCGGTGCCATGATATGGCATGTGCCGTTGTATCAAGATACCCTGGTGCCCTTAAAACGTCAGTACGTTAGTCATATCAAGATTATATGCGGAGGTGACTAATATCAAAGCGTTATAAATGTTTATATAAATATCAAGAACATGTCCCTAAATAATCCAGGTTAAATGTAAGTGACACGGTGCCCTTAATATACCATGTGCCTACATGTAGGCCCAATATACTCCACCTGTTCTTAATAAACGCAGGTACCACATAGGCCCGGGCCCTACCTCTAATCACAGGTAGCCTTGATAATCCAGATACCCAACAGGTACCACGTGTCCCGTACTAAATGTATATCAAGTTTATAAAGGGAAGAGCAGGTGCCGAAGCTATAGCGGGCGGTTATACGTATCAAAACGTATGAGGTCTTTGTAGAACAGCAAGCGTATGTCCTTGAAGACCTTGATACTCCATTTATCCTGGATGCCCTTAATACGGACTATAGTGACAATAATTTGTACTTTTTTAATTTAAAAATGAATAATACATAGCTACAAAATAATAAAATAGCAAATATAATTACCCGAGGACCATTTATCCACTAATTAATGCTTAATTAAATTAATTAATTAATCAATTAAATCCTTTATTTTCAAAATGCCCCGATCAATAATTAAACGCCACGGTGATTACTTAGTAAATTATATTTTAAACATGATTTACCAATAATTAGTTTGTCCTTTCTTATATAACGTGTCCCTGGGCAGAAAATTGCTAATTTCGTGAACTATTTAATTTCGCCAAAAATGATAGTGCTTAAATTCGCGAAAATAATTACCTTAAAAAATTGCAGTATATTTATAATGATATGTTTGTATGGTTTCGAATCGCAAAAATTAAGTATCCACAAAATGGAAGCATTTTGGCAATTCACAAAATTAACTACCTGCAAAATTACTTTATCACTGCATTTCCAGATTTGGAAATATAACCCGTTTTCCAGATATGGACATTTGCCGGGACTGCTAATAGAACCTCCAAAGGCCTGCCCCTTGACCAATGGAAATAACGTAGAGACTGCCCTTGTCTACTAATGACTACAAAAAGTTTAATGCACAGTAGTGCGGTCATTGATCTTTTGTATTGGTTCCAGAGTGGTTAATGACCTCTTCACACGCATCTTTATCCAGTGCCAAGCTATCTTGTTTGACTTGTATAGCTCTTTTGTGTTCAGACAATCTGACCTTTAAAGGCCTTTTGGTTTGACCAATATATTGTTCACCACAACTACATGGTATGCTATACACGCAAGGTGAATGACCTTTGGGCATAGGATCTTTAGGTTTACTGACAATATCTCTGAGTTTGGTCGATTTGATGTAGTATGTTTTGACACCGGCACGATTTAAGAATCGGCAAATTTGGTCTGAGACACCTTTGATACATTAAAGATTACTGAACATGATTATTAGTATTTCGCGAAAAATTTTCATATTTTTCATGGCCAAAGAAATCATATTTTGGAGACACCCTGTAGATGAGCCTTTAACTGCTATCCACCTCATTAAACACTGAGGCCACTGTGATTATTTCTATCAATTTGTTATCGTTGGGGCTGGCATATTATACTTTTAACGTCTTCGCTCGAAACACTAGGACCCGTATTCTCGTACGTACATGTAGTTAAACACGGTTTTAAGCTAAACACGCGTCTAACTTTAACTTTAGACACAGCGTTTCTCGTACATTTGTTTTATTTAAACACGCGTCTAACTCGCCGAAACATGGGTACGGGGGTAGTTTTAACTCGCGTTTAACTAAACTTCTGCATCAAGTGTATGTCGTGATTTTCTTATCGTGATACCATGGTTTAAAAGATTTTAAATGATGGACCTTAATATAAAGACAAATATTTAGTTAATACAATAATTAGTTAATCAACTCATTCATTTGTAAATGCTTTGACCCAATAGACCTAACATTCGTTGGGTGTTTTTTTTTAAAGGTGTAGGCATAGTGATTGTCCGGATGACTATCTTATGAGTGCATAGGCCTATTTACATATTTAGATAAGTTAGTTAAAATGTCTCATTAAATATATTAGTATTAATTATTTCTTCATTTTCACTGTAGGCCTATATAGATCAAGACTCGTTACTGTAATAAAATGCATAGGTTAATGCAGGTTATCAATATATGCTTTCTTTAATATATGCTCATCTTTAATGTATCAAAGGTGTTTCAGACCAAATTTGCCGATTCTTAAATCGTGCCGGTGTCAAAATATATTCCTGAACTTTGGAACCGGCTCCCATCTCATGTTAGAAATGCCACATCACTGCAGCAATTCAAGAGCTCGCTCAAGACTCACCTCTTTCAGCAAATGACTTTATAATGTTTTGTATCTTTGTTCATATTTTGTACTTTTCTTTTTTTGTTCAGCGCACTGGGGTCTTGCGACGGAGTGCGCTTAATAAGCATGGTTTATTATTATTATTATTAATATTTGGTACTTTCTGCCAACTAGCTGAGGACAATTGTCTTCAATAAAATGTATTATTACATTTTGTATACTCCTGTCACGAAAGTACACTAGGAGAACAAAATATCAGAAAAAAATAAAGTTGTATAATTAACAAAGAAAGCATATATTGATAACCTGCATTAACCTATGCATTTTATTACAGTAACGAGTCTTGATCTATATAGGCCTACAGTGAAAATGAAGAAATAATTAATACTAATTGGATTATGTATTACTATTAACAATAACAGGCTTATTGTAGTGGCGTAATATATTCCAAGCAATGAAAATAAGTAATAGTAAAATGTATATAATATTTAGGCATTAATATCACTACATACTTCATCTTTTAAATGAAATAAAGTAAGACAAGCAAAAAATGGGAATCGAACCCGTGTTCGCCGTCACCGATTATAATCAATGGGATAAGAAGAAAGGGGGTGCACTTGATGACCAATCATTTGTCCCCATTAATACTCTTCAATGACTGTTCTTGTTTCCAGTATGACTAGCGGACCTGTTTTTCCTATTTTGACCAGGGAAACCATGTGACGGCCTTAATTTTGACTGAATAACCTTTTTTGTTAACTGTGGAAATCAGTGATAATTTGACTCGACAACATCTAGTTATTCATTCACTTGTGGAACTCATTAGTAACGCAGACAGCGAATAAGAACGAGAGAGATGTATTGAGCTTAATAAGGTTGGGAGAGACACGTTATAGTGAGAGCCTCATTGATCTTACTGCAGTCACAGAGGACAAATAGTGTGTACGCGTCCTTGCTACGTCAACGGGATGCTCATGACGCTTGCTTCGCGCTGTATGTGGCGACACTACATATTCATTACAACGCTCTGAACAGAACGCCGAACCTCCGCACTTACACTTGTATTGTGGATGCACAAACAAGCGCAGGGCTGTCGGTTGGTAGGCCGTGCAGTATGGGCGGCCATCACTGTCAAAAAGGTCAAAAAACAAACAAAGGTCTCAAAAAACAGACAAAGGTCTCAAAAAACAAGCAAAGGTCTCAAAAAACCAGATAAATGTCTCAAAAAACAGACAAAGGTCTCCAAAAACAAGCAAAGGTCTCAAAAAACCAGATACATGTCTCAAAAAACAGACAAAGGTCTCAAAAAACAAGCAAAGGTCTCAAAAAACAGACAAAGGTCTCAAAAAAGAAGCAAAGGTCTAAAAAAAACAGGCAAAGGTCTCAAAAAACAAGCAAATGTCTCAAAAAACAGACAAAGGTCTCAAAAAAACAAGCAAAGGTCTAAAAAAACAGATAAATGTCTCAAAAAAACAGACAAAGGTCTCAAAAAACAGACAAAGGTCTCAAAAAACCAGCAAAGGTCTCAAAAAAACAGACAACGGTCTCAAAAAACAAGCAAAGTCTCAAAAACTCGTAAAGGTCTCAAAATCTGGAAAGGTCAAAACTTACAGAGACGTCTCAAATCGCAATAAGGAATCAATCAATCAATCAATCAATCAATCAATCAATCAATCAATCAATCAATCAATCAATCAATCAATCAATCAATCAATCAATCAATCAATCAATCAAACAATCAAGCAATCAATCACAAACAGTGACGTCAAATCAATGCCTACTTGAAATGACGTCATTTCGAGAATCTCGGTTAACGGGTGAGATACACGCTCTACCTCCCGTGTGTAGCATTCACAAACTCGTAACGAGATTTTTGACCTTATTGTGATTTTTGACCGTATTCCGTTTTTTGACCGTACTGTGATTTCTGACCGTATTGCGTTTTTTGACCTTATTGCGATTTGAGACCGTATTGTGATTTGAGACCTTATTGCGATTTGAGACGTCTCTGTAAGTTTTGACCTTTCCAGATTTTGAGACCTTTACGAATATATACAAAAAAAACTACTAAATATGTAAGGCCAGCAATAGATCAAATAAATCATTGAGGTCAATAATCTAAGTACATTCATGATTTCTTGCAAAACAGATTATCTGTTAGTATAGTATAGTAATACAGGTTCACAGAAAGTGATTAATATATATGTCAAAATATATATATTGTGTCAAAAAGTCAAGTGAAAAAAATCATGAGAAGATCTGTAATCTGTGCTTAGAGGAGAAATTCTATATTATATACAGACCTCTATTATCTTCTCTCAACAAAAGAAATGAACTCACTAGTGCGTGCAGACACAGGAAAAAAACACTTGTTGAGCAATTATACCAATAGATGAATTTATAAGGCTAAATAAATGAGTTGATCGGCCAAATCTTATATTAAAATAAGTGATAGATGCCCTTATCAATTGCTATTTTGTTATTTTAGAGAGAAACAAAATATTTTAAATAATCGGCGGGGACGATAAACATGTTATTTATTTTACTTGGCCTAACCACTTGACATTTGACATAACCATGGTAATATTCTGCACTTGACTTTTAGCACAACAATGGATGTATTCTTCATTTGACTTTTGACATTACCATGAATTTCTTCACTTGACTTTTTGACACAATTGTTGACATATATATTAATCACTTTCTGTGAACCTGTATTATTACTATACTATACTAACAGATAATCTGTTTTGCAAGAAATCATGAATGTACTTAGCTTATTGACCTCAATGATTTATTTGATATATTGCTGGCCTTACATATTTAGTAGTTTTTTGTATATATGGTGGAGGGGTTGACAATTGTTGAGCCTCGGACACAAAAATATAGAATGCTCAGTGTTTTAATATATAGTCAGCATGGGCTCTGTCAGCCTCTCTGCTCTTTCCCCACGGATACACAAGTCAAACATTGTATTGGTCTATTATGTGAATAAAAAGATTTAACATTTCATGCCAATTGCCAATCGCAATCGACAAGCTTAATAAGCTTATTTATGACACAACCTCATTATTTGCTTTCGTGGTTTATTTTATATTTAGTTAAGGTCACCTGATATTTTAATAGAGCTTGCTGAGCTCCACAATAATCCGACATTTGAGATTGATCGGATCTACGGTTTTCTAAATATGACAATTTTATTGTCAAAAATGAAGCAAAATTGAAGCGTTCATTTCTTTTGTTTCTTATTGATTTTTTTGACCCCCTAGCTGGCCTAGCAAAATAATTAATATATGCAAAAATGTTTAATTAATTTTTACAAGAAAGGTATAAATGCTACAAAGCTGAAATTTCGGGAGCTTGTTAATTATAGTTTTTAGAAAGTTTCCTGTGATGCGGGAGGCTGTAAGACATCTGCATAATTAATTATACTTAATTGTAAAAAACAACAAAAATTAAAAAAATTAGGCTAATTAATGCACTTAATTTTGAAGTTTATGCACTTTACTCAATGCAATGCCACTTGGTGTATATGTTGGCTATACAACTCTCCTTAATTCCTGTGCTGCGGGAATTGAATGGAGTTTTCAATAAATAATTAGAGCAAAAACAAAAAACTAAATTTTTATAGACATTTTACCTAGGGAGTAAAAAAACACAATATAAAACAAAAGAAAATAGACTGCCCCCTGTTGGCCGAAAAACAATACAAAACAAAACAATTCAAAATGGATTTTTGAAAATAAAATTGTCATATCTAGAAAACCGTAGCTCCGATCAATCTCAAATTTCAGATTATTGTGGAGCTCAGCAAGCTCTATTAAAATATCAAATACGAAATTAGCCATAGGAACAACCTTAACCTCGGCACCACAAAAAGGTGGTTTTGTTACATTTTAGAGGTTTTTTTGTCTTTAGACGATTGTATTTGAGTAACCCTCTATCAAATTGACTTGTGTTTGGGCTTATCTTAAAGACAATTTAATATCTTTACTAATCTGAAGAGAGAAAAAATCTATCACTTTTGCTTTAATTAATACAGCTCGTTAAGTATAATTAGTCAGGGGTGGTTGAGGGAGTGGAGGAGGAGGGAGTGGAGGAGGAGGAGGAGATTGCTATGTAACACATGGGTGGAAAATTGTTAAAACTCAAAATGTCCTAACAGGCTAACAGACAAATGGTAGCGGTGTGGTACAGAGTCCCAAGTATGCAAATGATTCCATTGAATACAATGCCATGCTCTACCACACAAAGTATTCAACAACTGACTAAATCTTATTGTCCTATTTGCATGAATGGATGGTGGACACTATTATCTCAAATTGGCCTTGACCTTCATACATGGGTGGAAATTGTTAATTTTTACAATATACCTTTTTGTGTATACCACTGTACCTTTTTCAGAGGCGTACCCATGGGGTTCTGGGCGGTGGCCAATGCCCGTCGGTACACATGAGGTACCGTCGGTACATTTGCGAGTTCTCCCATTCTATTTTTGCTGGTTTTGTGGACAACCACATCGCCCCATCAAAATTTCATGAGCTGGCGGCAAAATGATTTGGGCACCATTATTTACGACTGCCCCCCCCCCCCCCCCCCCCCCCCCCCCCCCCCCCCCTCAGAATGTCACGAGCTGGCGGCTAAATAATTTGGGCACCTTTTACGATTTCTTTTTGGGTACCAATTAAAAAAAATCCGGTCTTGGTCAGCCCCCGTAAATTTTAATCCTGGATCCGCCACTGCACGTACTGATGGCACAATTTAAACACCCTGTATATTAAAAACTTGTTCTGAATTATCATATATTTCATTACTTGTTTAAATTTGTGTTTTTTCAGTATTTAACATTGGGTATTTTGACCACCCCGTATAGATACTTCCTAATAAGCTGACTATTAAATTACTATTGTTTTCGCTGGATGGGTAATTTACTCCAATACAACAAAAACATGTATAGCCTTCATATAGGTCCTGCATTTAGACTGTGGAAGAAAAAAAGTAAATCATCATTTTGTATAACATTTTAATTGTTACACCCTGTATAATGTTTAGGCCACCCTGTATATTTGATTTCTAGTTTCCAAATTTACAATCCTGATATTATGAGTTTTTCAAATATATATGGTTTCATACCCTTTAGATGTAAACATTTTGATATATTCTACCAAAACCGAAACATGATGTATATTTCATGAAAATGACCAATGTAACACAATGTAGCCCAGGTTAAAAAATGTGACCTTAACCTACAAGATGCATTAAATGGAGTCTTATCAAAATGTAAACTAGAGCGGTTCTCGACTTTGGCGGTTCTCTGCTTTGGCGGTTCTCGGGGTTTATGGTTTAAGATTTTGAACAAAACCTGACTGGGTCCTGCTAGTGAATAGATTTGGTTGGTGTCAGAGTATAATGGATGGAATAATGAATGATATTGTAATGGAATGCAGTATTGTGGCGTATTGTTAGGTGTTGTAGTTGATGTCATGTGTGTTGAAGCGTTGAAGCAATGTTTGGCCTTTTAAAGCCAATTTAACACACCTGACAGATTAAAACTTGTCCGACGGCGAACCCGTTAAACTTTTAACTTATATTATAAAAGCCTATCTCAGAATTTAACACACCTTCTCAAGTTTTCAGGCTTATTAATGTAAATCAATTTCCATGCCTGTAATATGTTTGCCTTCTCATCCTTTATATTTTCAAGGGAAACGGGCGGGCTTTATCAGATTTTAGAAGAACTGATAAAATGAGATCAGTAATATTAAATGTACTCATTGAAATATTAAGATTACATGGGCAGGGGTATGCTGTTTCATTGAATTTGTGTATAAACATTAAAACATTGAATTGATGACATGACATATTCACAAAGCTAATCATATATTTTCAATCTTTGTAGATGTATTGTTAGTCGGCGCATTTATAATTACGTGGAAGTGGGTTATGTAAACATGGTAAAGTGAAAACGAAGGTAGCGATTTTAGCCAAGATGAGAGTGCTAGTGTATATTTTGAACGGGGTGAACTTTGTAATAATCATAAAAAAGACTGCATACTTCGTGCTGCTTAATATTTGACCTTATATTATATTTGGAAATAAACTTGAACGTATACATTATTTATTTCTACTAGTATAACATGAAGTGTTTGCTAAAGGAACTCCAATAAATATAGCATAGGCCTTCAAATCGTGGTCTAAAGAATAGGCCTATGTATACGGCATATGAGCCCCCCCCCCCCCCCCGGCCCCCTGGCCAGAATGGTGGTAGCTCCCCGTACGCCAGTGTCAGTGGTGATAATTTCAAGTACTGGTATCATACGTGTAGGTTTTTCTATTTAAAGGTAGATGACCCGATCACATTTTCATAACACAGATTTTTCTCAAACATATGGAGATTTTCATATCATATGAAAGATCAAATTTTTCTGATTAACATACTGAAATTTGACGGTCCAAATCAGTATGATTACGAAGAAATCGGTGAAATAACATCGAATTACCGCGAAAAGTGGTAACCACCAATATAGTTTGTGTACAACTCAATGGGCCCATTTCACGGCATCTTGTGCGTCTAAAATAAGAACCATTAGAGTTATGCAACTCAAACTTTGGAATACGACTTTTTTGAGGATGACCTTTCATGTCGAATAGAAAACTTCAAGTTGAAAATCGGAACATCTACCTTTAATTTACAATACAATCGATACAAGTGTGTTGCTTTGCTATATTCCCTTATTAACTGCCAATATATTTGATGTGTTTTATCAGAAAAAGTAATAGCTAAAATTTAAAAAAAACATGTTTCTCGTCCGTGTTCAGGAAAAATAGGAGGAGGGGAATTTTAATTTTTTATTTAATAGATTACTGACAACAATTCTCCTAATAACAGCGTTTTAGCTCAGGTTTTAGCCCATGTTATTTGGCATACAGAATGGATTCTGCAACTTTGGAGAGGAGACCCTTTTTCTTAAATAATAAATAAATAATTAGATAAATGATATAAGTAAATGACTTAAGTTTAAAATAAATAGATAAATAAATACCCATATAAATTATATATAATCACGGAATTTTCCACTTTTGAATTAATTTATTTTAAATTTAGGCCAAATAAAAAATAACATGTTTAGGAGGCCCTTTTTATATTTTTTATTTTTGGCACTTTTTAAAGCAAAATCGTCCCGATAGCGACAAACTTTTTGTGAACCTGAAAGAGGAGGATCAGGAGGCCTCTTTAAATTGTTTTTATTTCATAAACATGAGGGGTTAGTCACAACAAAACTTGTTTAAAATGCATATAGGCCTAAGAGATCTCCAAGTGTACTTTCTACAAAAAAATGAATAATGAGTTGTATTGAAGACAATACACTTGATTTAGGTATAGATGGTTGAAAAGTTCGAACAGGGCCAGGGGGAGTATGAGGGGGGGGGGGGGGGGGGGGGGGGTTGTGCCCCCCTCACAATTTGATTTTGTTCTCTTTTAACCTATTTGGTGTGATCTGGTGTATACTTTTGACCAATACATTATTTTTTTGAAAAGCCAGCTCTTCATTTCCAATCAATACTTTGGTTGTTATCATTGCAAGAAAGAAGTTGAGCATATACTGTAGGTAGTAAAGCGAAGCGAATATAGCGGTGCATGAGCGGGCCACTACTACGTATGTTCACATGGTCATAGATCCGGGCTATTGGGGAGGCACGAACCCAGTGCTACATAATAGTGATGGTTGAAAAGCGCGGACAGGGGAGTATGAGGGGTGTGCCCCTCTCGCAAGTGGGTTTATTTTTTTCAATTGTCGGACCAATTTGATGCCATCTGGTGTATACTTTTGACCAATATTTTATTGAAAAGCCACCGCTTCAATAAGTATATGTATATAGATGATTGAAAGTGTTATTTTGAAAAACAGGTTCCCTAAATGTTTATGTTAAAAACAGGTTCCCCATTTACCCCGCTGGGAAATGGCGAATGGAAGATTTAAACAAAATAGATTTGTGATCACGTTTTGAGGGGAGGAGGCCCAACATGTTGTAATGTTGAGTACATTGTAAGCTTGAAGCGCGAGTATCCGGTAGTCCAAGGAGTTGGCTCGACGGGGGTTGCAAGGAGGTCGATTGGAGCCTCTTTGCCATTGGAATTGCGAGGGCTTTTTTCTGTTTTATTTTCTTAAAATGTCCTGTTAATCACCAACACTCAAATATAGAAGAGATTATTTTGTTACTTTTATGTACTTTTGTTTGGTTATGTTATCAATTTTTGCTACTGCATTCGTCAGGCAACTGATTTTTGTTATTTCGTGCTTCTTTTTTTTCTTTAAAATTTATTTTCAATCATTCACACCTTTTGCATAGCATGATCACAAATACAATACAATACATATATTCACAAATAATCCATGTTTGCATCACATGACCAAATCATACAGTATAACAGATAATTTTTTTAAAGATTAATACATTCAAACCATCTATAAATTTAATAATCTCTATTTTGTAAAACAAAATGTATAATTATAGTTACAAATACAAAGAAAGAAAAAGCATTTTTTGATATTTGAATTGGCAAAAGTGTAGCCAAAGGAGTCAGGGTTTACCTTTGTTGGGGCCCTGGCCAGGCTAAAATGTGAAGGCCCCCGCTCACTGTGAGGAACCATGTCCTCTCAATTGGCTAAAGTGCGAGAACAATAGGGGATATATCAGTTGTGTACCTAGAATGTGGAAGTATATAGGGTTCCCCGACTGAAAATGGCTAATTTGATGACTAAATGCAAAATTATATGGCCATATTGAGGTACAGTTTGGCTTTGAACAAGCTTCTAAAATTATTATTTTTGGGGAAAATGCGCGTAAATGTAACTGCTCTTTCCTAATTGACCAGTGTTTAGTGTTGGTAATTTATTTTTATCTTATTTATTTCTGAATTTGGTAAATCCAGCCTTGAGAAGGGTGCGCAGCTCATTTACCCATTCAGGCAAATTCGGGAAAATGCGCGTAAATGCCGGGCGTAAATGTTACTGCGCTTTCCTAATATAGTGACCAGTGTTTAGTGTTGGTAATTTATTTTTATCTTATTTTTTTCTGAATTTGGTAATTCCAGCCCTAAACATGCTGAAAGGGGTGCGCAGCTCCGCGAGAAAGCGGAGACCGAGGCGATTGTGAGGGTGGATGTGCCCCTAACAAGTAGATTTATTTACAATTTTCGAAGGCTTGTAAAAATACACAATTTACCGGGGGCACGCCCCCCCCCCCCCCCGGAGTCCGCTACTGCAGATACATTCTGTATATGCTGAGACGATTAGGCGCATGAAAGTCAATTGCGAGTTTCCCGTTACTTTTTTTCACAAAGTGATGAGGCGACTTTTTCATTATTCATTATTCATTATTTGATCAGATTTCATTATTGACATGTACATGCATGTTTGATCAACCCATATTGATACGGTGCTCATTTAAATAATTTTTTTTTTTTCAGAAACGAATAAATGCATCATAATAATGTTCACGGAAGGTAGGTTTACGATTAAAAAGCCTTGCTTATGAGCCTAGTTCTCATAATTCATATTTTAAGAAAGTGAAAAATGTGTTCAAATTGATAAAACTGGCAAAATTGTGTTTAAAAATAAATAATGAATTTCTTGGGAAATCTTGAAATTTTGACGCGGGTGAAAAAAGTGATGCGGGCGGGTAACGGGAAACTCTATATCGACTTTCATGCGCCTTATCGACCATCTCAGATATGCGATTCATTTACCCACTTTTAAATGCGGCCTATACAAATCCGACTATTTAATATAATTGTGTTCTTTTATTCTATCGAAAATAATTATTAGATTACTTAAAAGTATTACTCTTATAATGAAAGTCTTGTTTGTAATGCAATAACATATTCAGTGTCGTGATATTATGAAGGATCTCTCAGTGCCCCTTATTAAAATAAAAGTAACAAATAAACGCATGTTTAGCTTAACTTAAAACCACGTTTAAATAACTGTGTTCATGTTTATTCTATTGCAAATAATTATTGAATTCATTAAAAGTATTACTCTTAATAAAAGTCTTATGATAAACTCCTTGTTATAACGTATTCAGTGTCATTATATTTTAACATCAATGCACCAATTGAAAACATCTACTTCAAAGGTGGCCAAAATGTACACTGTCATGTTTCAAATATTAAGAATACGCATATTAGTACGTATTTTTAGCCAGCCACGGGTCGTCACCGTGTGTCGTCATTATTGAATGAGCACGTTTTACTGCTTTTTTAAAAATTCTTCCAACATTTGAAAGCTAACATTTTATGATAACACGGTGAGTTACAAAAAAGACACTATTTTCCCGAATGTTACGGTCGGTCGCAGCAACACAACAATATTTTTGTTGGCCTAATAATAATAATGCTTCGTGATGCACAGCGGGACACCGCGTACTGATGAGGTCCTATTGTTGGTAAACATTGACTTTATTATATAAACAAGTATAATTGACCTCACACAGAGGTGTGAAAACTCTATTGTTCGATTACGTAATGACTTCTTCGGCCACTATATGACACACAGCACTCTCGTATTTCACCGCCAAGTTCATACATAGCCTGTTTCTCTCTAAAGTAAACGTAAACCATTGCATTTGTGAGCAAGTAATAGTCTATCCGGGCCCGGTACTGGGGTTTATATAGGTTACACCCCATGTGTTTAGAGTTATTTACTTATTGGGTCTTACGCGCTCTAGCCACATGTGCTGGATAACACTGCCGATATCGGGTATGAAACCGGGGTGTGAAAACGGCCATTTTGTGATCTTCGCAGAATATATGGGTCTATATAAACGCCGAGTTATTCACTCACTTAACCCTAACCAGTAAAGCTAGTTTTTTGTGCGTATCGGGGGGAGGGGGGAAAAAGTGCTATTTTTTTTACCCGAAAAATCACCCAGCACCCTCCGGGATTCGATCGCCGGACCATCCGCACCCAAATCTGTCCCCCTACCGACTGAGCTAACTCCCTAGGTCACATGCGGCCACAAACTCCGTGGCCACATATGCCCGCGGTAGGTGACGTCATCGCGGCAATGCAGCAGCACGTGCCTGGAGATAGTTTCTGGCAGTGAGATTTAGTGAGATTCAGTGCGGTTAGGGTTATTGCACATTAAAAATTGACATTTATTAACCCTTAACCAGTAAAGCTAGTTTTTTGTGCGTATCGGGGGGAGGGGGGAAAAAGTGCTATTTTTTTTACCCGAAAAATCACCCAGCACCCTCCGGGATTCGATCGCCGGACCATCCGCACCCAAATCTGTCCCCCTACCGACTGAGCTAACTCCCTAGGTCACATGCGGCCACAAACTCCGTGGCCACATATGCCCGCGTAGGTGACGTCATCGCGGCAATGCAGCAGCACGTGCCTGGAGATAGTTTCTGGCAGTGAGATTTAGTGAGATTCAGTGCGGTTAGGGTTATTTGAATTTAAGACGGTTTAACCTTACATTGAGAAAGGATAACACATCGGTATTATTTCTTGAGCAGGATGTTTTTTCCTGCGATGACGATAAAAATGTGAAAATTACTCTCGATTTTTTTTCTTTCGGTGCTATAAAATCAAAATTTCATTGGGCGAAGAATTACCAAATATATTCACTATTTTGACAAAAACATTTCACTTTTACCGATAAATATACATTTCTCTTCAAAATGATACCAAATTCAGCTATTTTCATTGAGGAAATCTGTCATTATCGCGATTTTAAAACAGTCCTTCACAAATAAAAATAAATGTGAAACCACGTTAACTCGATTTTTACGCTGCTGTAGCTATCAAGCAACATGGGCGTGCGTCCAGTGTTGCCAATAAAACTCCCAAACCAAACCTCAAGCTCTCTCCCTTACTGTTTGCCAATAGAAATACATGACGCGGCGCAGGGCCAAAATAAGCCCAATTCCACGATAGCGGCTGCATTGGCAATCTATATTCCCTATATATAATTTTGACAGAGGCAAAACGCACTAAGATCAGACTAAAAAACTGTACTGAAATCCGACTAAAATCTGCACTGAATGTTCCTCCAAGTTCCAAATTGCCAATTGTTGCCTAGCCATGCTGATGTAAATATACTAACGGCAACCAGCCACTTGGTTTGGTATGGTTTGGTTTAGTTTGCTTGAGCAACCTTCGTTTCCAATCTGGTTCTACGACCCAGTAACAATCCAAAATACGCGCTAGATCAGGCAGGCCTACCCAATCGCACGGTATACAATGACATCGCGTCAATCCCCACGGTTGTGGTACTACTACGTGCCGTGTGTTGTGATGATCTCATCACTTGTTTTATAAATAAACTCGCCGTGTGTTTCATGATCTCATTGCGTGTTTCATGATCTCATCGCTGGTTTCTTGATCTCATCACTTGGTTTATTAACTCGTTATTTTATGGCCGCTCTGGCGTGCCATACCATCCGCCAACTTGGCGAATGCGTCCATGCAAGACAATATAAAACACAGAAGTTCAAAAATACTTAAGTTAAGTATGATACTCCTTGGTCATATGAACAAGAACAATAAACGATCGACCTTCGTGGTTACTGTGCGGCCATATTTTGCGCCACACGACAGGCGTTGTTGGGTAAACAAGGATAGAACTAATAGATAAATCTATTCCATAGCGCAATAGCTGTCTACTCTATCCGTGCAGAATTACATGAATGATAAACTGATTTTCCGCCCGTAAAGAACGACAAGAAACTCAAAAATTCTATAATAAATTAGTAGACATTTCGTAGTATAGTAAACTGTTATTCAAACACAATGTGTGACATAAACACAATGGCTTGGATACGTTTGTTAAATATTTCACTACAAATTATCCCACCAAAGTGCAAAGCGTGGGTGTAAATAAATCCCGAGCAAAATCTCAATGGTCCAAGTTCAACGAAAACTGAAAAGGAACCATATTAAATACCATTAATTAAATTTCGCTCTTCGGGAGTCTTCGTCTTAACCTAGGTTGCTTCAAAACACAGAGAGCGAGAAGGGGTTAAAACAATGTGAAAAGGTCGACATTTTGGTCGGCCAGCCCGTATGTTGTTTAAGAATATAACATAGAATAAATAACTTCATTTTCAGCGTTTGTCTCACCCGCTCTGACTTTATGGCGAGAGTAACAAGTTTAAATTGTTACTTGCCTATTATACTCGTAGAATTGTATTGCTTATTCGATTCATGAGATTTGCACTGGTGATAGTTGGCACTTTCGTGTCACTGTTACTGCAATCTCCCGGTTTTCAAGGTTTCGCGTTTTGGTTTGTAATATAGGAGAGTGTCTTTCGACTAGGTGGTGTTTAACCCATATTCTTTGGAATGACATCAATCAACACAAACATTACACAGGTTGTATGTTAATAATTATGTACAAGTACATTTTCTTTTAGGTAACAAAAGGAGGAGTAACAAGAGACAAAAGCAACTTGAGCATGAGCATGGCAACGCCGCGGCGCGCCGGTTGTTGCATGTTTCCACCGCATACAAAAAGGCGACAACGTCACAAAAAGACACGTAGCAATAAATAGCCTACAGTGATTTTATGTTTTAAAGAACAACAGGCCCATGTATTATAGAGAGCATTGTATGAGTCACATTAGAATCGGTTATTTGATGAAGTTTTAAATTAGACAAAAGTTGAGCTGATTTTCATGAAAATCCCCAAGATTATCATAAATCTGTAGTTTTAGCCGGGGCTAAACAAAATGTAATGATTAGGTTTTATACACTATACAGTTTACAGACGATACTGCAGTATGTCTTTTCGTTACAGGGTTTAAACTTATAGGCTAATAGCTACTTACCAAATCATCAAATTTAGGATATTTTGATAAAAGCATGGGGAATTATAATGCAAGAAATTCATAGAAGATGGTTTATTCATCATAACTGATAATATGTAACAAATTTGAAAATATTTCCTGAACCTTTATCCCCGAGATGTGATTGGGTTAAAGAAATGTTAACTTTGGTTGCACTGTAATGCACTTATCGATTGCACTTATCGATTATGGCCGGGACGTCCCCGCTACAGTCCAGGCCCCCCTTGGCCGGGACAAAGTGTACAGTCTCGGCCACCCAATTTCCCAGGACAAAGTATTCACCCGGCTACAGTATCAAGGTCGCTTATTTCTTTCTGCAACCATAACGGAATGCATTTCGATGTGTTCCCTATGTGTTATTAGGCTTATTTCGTCAAGAGCATCGCATCTCTAGCTTAATTATTTATAGCAAGTGCCCGGGGTGTACATTTGCTAGCGGGGGCACAGTTTGTACGTCCGCGTACACTCCCCCGCATAGCCGGGCATCATTTTTTGTACACTCGTGTACGGTCCCCGCATGGTCCCCGCATGGTCCCCGCCATGTCCCGGGTCCCCGGGGACCGGGCTTACAATTGATAAGTGCATAATTGTTTCAAAAGGTGCACTACAACACTTGAGACACTTTACGTTTCTTCTCTCTTATAATATTTATTGTTATATTATTATTTTGGTGTTTTTTTAAAGATGCTACACTATACAGAATACAGATCGACAGTTTTTTTAATTTGATTAATGTATAATTATCAAATATCTTGTCCATAACACCATTAATCTGAATGAAAAACTGTACTTACCGCAAACTGAACCAATGGCAGCTAACAGAAGGAGACATATCAAATGTAGCCTATCATATCCTCCCATGTTCTCTATATTACTTAGCCGATAACATAGACATTAATAAATTACCGTTTCTATTCCAACGGTATAATTTACATAAGTCATAAACTGTGGAAACAAGATATCACTACGACTCTTGCAACACCACAGACAACTGACCAGCTAAAATAAATATATATAAAGATAAAGAGTATAGTTCAGAAACAATGCATGATCCAGCGAATACGTTAACAATATGTTCATTGGGGTGGTAATTCTGACCATCTAAAATTGACCCTTAATTGCACCTTTTAATTACCATATAGTACGAGTTATTAAAGTCATGTGAAAATACCAAATTGCATCTGATAGCCTGAAAGTTCACCTTCACCACCCCCCCCCCCCCCCCCCCTCTCCCCACACAGGCACATCGCAATCGGGCGGCCATGACGCCCCACTCTTTTGCAAAGAAAAAAAAAAAAGAAGAAAGGGAAAAAAAGAGAAGAAACGGGGGAAAGGGATTGCTTTTCAATCAAATATTGGTCAAAAATACATACCAAATCGCACCAAATGGGTTCGAAAATTGAAAACAAAATCCAATTATGAGGGGGGGGGGGCACATCCCCCCTCAGACTCCCCCTGTTGGAGCTTTTAAACCATGTATACTTATAAAATAATGCTCAAAAGTATTTACCAGATAGCACCAAATGAGTTCGAAAATTTAAAAAATCTACTTCTGGGGGCACATCCCCCCTCAGACACCCCCTGTCCGAGCATATCATAGTATAGCATAGACGGTACCAGTTACCTTTACCATATTTACAGTTCTCAACATAAATGGCCGCCCCACGTTTTAGTACCTTGCTACGCCCCAGCCCCCACCAATCAATATTACTAGGCCACGGGCTGATGGTTGGCAAGTTGGGTGACTCAAAATTGATCAGGAGGAAAGGGGAATGACTTTACATTTGGCCTAAAGTGTTCGAACACTTTTGTCTAACAATGTAGGCTAAATAAAGTGTTTGGATAGAAAAGTTTCCAATAAAGGGGAGTGACAAAAATACAAATCAATTGTTAGCCCATTCTGAGTACAAACATAAGACAATGTTGGGGCAAACATGTAATATTTGCGTTTCTTGTGCAATTAATATCATTGAACAATGTACTATTCACCAGTAATTAATTTGGCCTGATTGAAAGTTAATTTAAGTAACAAACCGTACTTAAAGCTGCTAAAATAATAAGAACAAATAAAGCCACGAGCTGACATGACATGGGAGCACAAACCGGGCGCTTTTCACAGTTTTGTAGTTTTATTTGCCACTTATATTCGCTAGTTGCTTAATTTATCATCACGCGAAGTTTGACATGGTCTATCAACTGTATACGTCAGTGAACTGTTACGTCAGTGGTTCCCAACCAATCTCTGGGTCACGACCCCAGTTGGGGTCGCGACGCACTTTTCGGGGGTCGCGAACTCTCCTAATTTAACACCAAAACAAAATATTATAATGTTGTATCAATACACACGTGACTTTGTTCTGTGAGGGGTCGCGCTCTGATGCTGGTTTCTGGAATGGGGTCACCACCAGAAAAAGCTTGGGAACCACTGGTATAGATGATGATGACAAATAGGGTAAAATGTAACATTAATAAAGGGGCGTCAAAGGGTTATTTAAAATGATGGTATATATTCATATTACATTGAATTAGGGGCATATCTACGGGGACCTTACGTGTACTCCCAGGACTCTCCCAAACCAACTTTTTTTGAACTTCCTTTCATGGTCCTAAAATATATCAGGGTGTTAAGAAGGGTAACGTTTCATAATGACATCAACCCAAAGGTATGATTAAAGTATAGTTTTAACAATGGGATGTATGTATTAGATCCCTAGAAATTCATACTTTTGTTTTTTTAACGTACAAGATGGCCTCCAAAATGACCGCCCTAATTGTAAAAATAACTTATAACAGCGCATAATTGCAACATATTCACCAGGTTCTAAACTGCTAAACTATTACTTTTAGAAAATGACTCACCCCTGTGAAAATTTTGAGTAGTTATCGCTTTCCAAAATGTCCGCCATAAGTGCTTAACGTTTATTTATTTATTTATTATTTATTATTTATTTGGGCCCTATGACCCTGGATAACCCAATAAAGCCTCGAAGAAGCTTATTTCCATCGGGTCCGTTAGATGTGTGAACAGATACAGACCGGGATGATCCCCTACTCTATACGAAAGAGTCTGTAACCTTTAACGGATGTTATGCTGAGGGTCCACACCCCCCTTAACAGACAACTTTTAATAATGTGAATCATGACGTACATGTATTCTACCATGAATAAAGACCTATAGTGGTTGTTTAATTATTGTATGTATCGGTTCAAAACGTTTTTTTGGTGTTGCAATTCCACTACACAACCCTAATTCAGATATGTACTCATACACTTTGACGTATTAGAAAATAAATAAGTTGAACAAAATAGTCACACTTACTTAAGTCGGGAATTTGAGAGTTGTCATTATGTTCAGAACGTGTAAACCATGTTTAGGCTTCCTCTATTTAGCATACATACATCTTCGTAACTGCCATTTTTGTTTTCATAATAGAATTGCAGGGAAATTTAAGACAACCCCCATTGCAATACAATATTTTTTTCAGACGTCTCCCCCTCCCCCCCCCCCTCCCCCCCCCCCCCCCCCCCCCCCCCCCCCGCCCATGGATGATTCCCAATATTGGAATTTGTATATCACACCCCTATATGAAATTGTAGACAGACATTAAAGTGGATGTACCTATATTACTCTGAGGCAAAAAATAGTTAATTATCATTTCGTTCACTTCACATAATATTCCGCTCTCCGCCGCAATTTCATATAACGCTGAGTCTAGTAGAAGTAAGAAGTATCTATGGTATCAGGTTGTGTACAGCACCGCAATACTGGATGGAGTTCAATCAACCTTACAGGGGATTAATTTCAGGGCCAATTATATTATATTTAAAGCCTAGCGTGACGGTCAGAAACCCTACGTACTTTAGATAGTTCCAATGTCGTCTGCTCGATCAACTTAAGGGTGAACGCTACATATATTTAGAGCTCCATAGGGATATGCACAAAAATACTGATATAAAACACTGTTTTAGACCACTTATTGTTAAAATTGGACCGTGTTGAGTGATTTTTCTTACAGATGATCTTTGTAATTTGATAGAAATCGGTTTCAAGGGGATCATATGTCTTTCTCTTAACTCCCCAATTTTGATTGTTCTAATATTGCTCACTACTATCGGCATGTAGGCCTAATCAACGCCCAATGGCTAAGTAGTGTACACACCGCGTGTAAATTCATCACAGAGTTGGCGCTGTAATAATAAAGTTCATGATTATAGCAGACATATGCCAAATTTGATAACTATATCGTTTTCTTTTATATTACAATATTATTTAATTATTTAAATATTGATAAATACTTTGTTTACATACAGGTCAGTGACTGGCAAGATTATGAATGCATTAAGGAATATGTATAATGAAAATCGTATTCTACGTGTGTACGAAGTGGGTTTTGTGGGCTACAATAACAAGTTTAATATGTATATATATTTTCGCGGTACCGCGTATAGAAAGGGAAATCCAACAAATCGAGTCGCCCTATTAATGCAAACATGCTCTTTTAGGGGCTTTGTTGGACAATAACACTGCCTTATTTCAATCAGAGACTTATTCATTGGCCTCCGTATGTAGCCCAAATGGGTGAAGAAAAGCACCCGAATTTGTCATGAAATATGTAAGTTATTTACAGCTCCGTATAGAGCTATATTGTATTGAATATACTGTTACAGTAAGTGGAAAATTACATTGTACTACATAGGCGCTTTAGGCAACTCGACAAGAGACATATAGCTGACCTATAACCTTGGAAAAAGTAAATATTATCAGCAACTATGTCATAAACCAATAGACAGCGAGGTTATATCTGGTATCCCAAGTGTAAATAGCTACACTTCCCTGGTTTTAGTAACACCTTACATACTGCTATTAGTTTTACCATGTACAAAACAGATTTTTCAGAAACTTTTCCTAACTGCCAAAGTGTATCTCAAGGGTTAATGAACTAATACTATACTAGGCCTATTTGTACTTATTTAAATGCATTTCCTATAGTGATTCCAAATTATGGTGATCAAATTCAAGTTCGACATGGCATGCCATCTTTGTAACATGTTTTGAAATTTTAGAACTCTTATCTGCAAATCACTGCCGCGTGGAAAGTGTTAAACATCTACATCATTATGGGCAAAGTTTATTTTGAGTTACGGTACTTGATGGATGACATACATTAGCACACTTGTTGAAAGAGTGAGCGAAAGTATAAAAGCAGTGATAAAAGGCACTAATGAAGTAACCCTCATATATATTTTTACAGGATTTTAATGTTCACTCCCTGGATAGTGTTTTTTCTATTTAACTCGAGGTTTGAAATATACTATTATTTGCTGATCCTATTTTGGTATAATAATATATTCACTGTATATTTGCATGTTGACTTTACTTCCACTTTACCTTATTTTCACTTCGCTTTATTTTCACTTCACTTGACTTGACTTTCACTTAACTTTATTTTCATTTACTTTATTTTCACTTTACGTTATTTTCACTTTACGTTATTTTCACTTTACGTTATTTTCACTTTACGTTATTTCCACTTTACGTTATTTTCACTTTACTTAATTTCAATTTAATTAGCTTAACTTTTACTTGACTTTATTTTCACTTAACTTTATTTTCATTTACTTTATTTTCACTTGATATTATTTTCACTTTACTTAATTTCACTTTACTTAATTTCGCTTTACTTAATTTCACTTTACTTAATTTCACTTTACTGTTACTAAACTTTACTTTACTCTACTTTCATTTTTAATACTTTATTTTCACTTTACGTTATTTTCACTTAACGTTATTTTTACTTTACGTTATTTTCACTTCACTTAATTTCACTTGACTTAACTTTTACTTGACATTATTTTCACTTCACTTTATTTTCACTTGACTTGACTTGACTTTCACTTGACTTTATTTTCACCTAACTTTATTTTCAATTACCGTTATTTTCACTTTACTTTATTGTCACTTGACTTGACTTGACTTTCACTTGACTTTATTTTCACCTAACTTTATTTTCAATTACTTTATTTTCACTTTATGTTATTTTCACTTTACGTTATTTTCACTTTACGTTATTTTCACTTTACTTAGCTTAACTTTTACTTGACTTTATTTTCACTTAACTTTATTTTAATTTACTTAATTTCACTTTACTGTTACTAAACTTTGCTGTACTCTACTTTCATTTTTAATACTTTATTTTCACTTTACATTATTTTCACTTTACTCTATTTTCACTTTACTTTACTTTATTTTTACTTTACTTTCGCTTAACTTGATTTTTCATTTACTTTATTTTCACTTCACGATATTTCCACTTAACTTAATTTCACTTTACTGTTACGGTACTTAACTACACTCTACTTTCACTTTTAATACTTTATTTTCACTTTACTTTCGCTTTACTCAATTTATTTTTACTTTACTTTACTTTCACTTTACTTTATTTGTACTTAAATTTATTTTTACTTTACTTTAGTTTCACTTTACTTTATTTTCACTTAACTTTATTTTCACTTTACTTTAATTTCACTTTACTTTATTTTCACTTTAATTTATTTTCACTTAACTTTATTTTCACTTTACCTTGTTTTCACGTTACTTAACGTTAACCTGTATCGAAAGGCTGGGCCGGGCCAATTTGGCATGTTTGGCTAACAAATCTGTGATAGAAGTTAAGACTGGTGGTCTACATTCTGTTAAAACCCGAAGCTAGTACGTTTCAAACTTTGTAGACGGGCGAAATATCATGAAATAATATGCTTAGTAGCCTATGGGTCTATTAAGGGTCAACACTTGCGACGGTACCTTGAGTTTACATGTAGTAGATCCCTAAACATCTTAATGGCGATAATGATGCCAATGATAAGAGTGGTGGATCTTTTGAGAATGACCAGATGACCTCCACACTATTTGGAACATGACAGTGACAAGAGAGGATGACAAAATAGGATGAGAATGGGATCAGGGATATAATTGACTCATTTTATCATCAATAAACATCGCCTATCATTTCGCTGGGGTAGGACCTGGAGGCGATTATACTTCCAGGTGAAATAATTCCTACACCATCCTTTCCTCTGGTTAAATCCAAAGAAGATTTTCGTTATACAGTCCAGCATAAAAAATAGAATTACTCCCTACTTTTTTTAAACACGGTAATAATATGCACATATTCGATATTCCAAAACAAATTCATCTCGTAACCGTGCGCACTTGGCTTTGGCCAATGGTCTATTGCAGGCCTTCTCAAATGGTGGCGCGCGCCACTTGTGGCGCATTGCACCAGTCCGAGTGGCGCGCGGAAGGACGCATGAAAAGAAGAAAAAAAAAATAATAAAAGAAGAAGAAGTATATCCCCTACTTCAACCAGATCGCAAGAAGCATGAAGAGCCACTTCAGCCACTAACTGCAGTGAGGTAAGTCATGATTATTAGTAGTAGGCCTATTGATTATCACTACATTTGCTGCTGGGCCAAGTGATAGCTTACGATTTGCTTGACTATAATTGAATTAAAAAAAGGAACTAGAATTAATTAATCATTCATTTATTTGTTTAAATTTTGCAGAAGCAATAAAGCCTCCCACGAATCCAAGCGTAATATTATATTTAACCTTAACTTACCTGGATCCTACATTACAACAATGCCTATTATCATCGTTCCGGTAAGACACACTATTTATCAAATAGAAATCAACCAAAACTACAAACCTGTTTAATGATGTACAGGTTGTCCCAATGAACTTGGTTAACAAAATTAAAGCACGGGTTATTATTTTCATTCCCTTGCCTCCACGTACCACATTCGACATAATGTGATGGCTACCCAAGTTCCTTTCTTCTGCTTTCGTTCAATTACTGTCATAACTGTGTGCTATCTGAACGAGCCACCTAGGTATCTGGATGAATGGGTCTGGAGTGATAACCGCAATTTGCGGGATAAAGGGTCTGACTAGCTGTGAATAATAAAAGTCTTTGAGTCTTTACACACACATTTTCAGTGCGTTATCACACACAAATCAATTAATTCCTATACCTAGTGCAACTTTGTTGTTGTTATGCGCGGTCATTGAAATCGCCATAACTTTTAAAAGTTTCTATTCGATTTTGTTGAAGAAGGAAAAGAAATTTGCTCATTAAATGTATATCTCAGATTTGTGGTACCGATTATATATTTTGAATTAGCCAACCTCAAAGCACCTGAGACTTATGTCCTAGGTGTATACTAACCTATAAGTTACTGCACAGGGCGTACTATGGCATCATTGGACTATGTACATGTATCCTACACGACAGATAAATCAACGTAAAAGTCGTACTCCAATCTGTGCTTTAACTCAGCTTACTCAGAATGTCATAGTTATAAGCAGATAAAGGTCTTCATTAGACAGTAGGCGTATTAAGATGGGACATCATAATATGAAGAATGTCAGTAGAATTCTGAAAAAGGTCTTTGTTACTCGCATGTTTATATTATTGTATTCAGTAGTCAGTAGGGCATCAACCGTCTACTGTGCGATTATCCTCTAAAATGACACGAAGTACCAGTTATTCACATAATGAGACGAGCTTGTATTCAAGTTAATAGACGAAATTCGCGTAGTAATACGAATACGTTTTTTGAACTTAGTTTGTCGGTAAACACAAGACTAAGCGGTTTTTGTAAGCAGCTGTAATGGAATGTTTACGTCATAATATGTTGTAGCCTAGACAAAACAAAAACCGTTGAAAAGATGAGTTATGCATACATTGATTTGTTTACACTGTTTCATTGAGTAATAAGCGTTAAATCGCCAGTGTGTATTAGGAGATATTGTCCAATAAACATGCCAAAAGTCAAAAGAAAACAAAGGAATGTTGCAGTTACAATTTGAATTTTGATGGGGGAAAACGGTGAGTAATCGAGACATGTTACACACTGTTTTAAAGCTTGTTTTTTTTTGAGAATTTTGAATCTGGACAACCCTGATCTGAATATAACATTTTGCGACTTACAGGGATACTAAGACATGTGTTGAAGGCTGCGCCCTTAATTTGTGATGACAGGTCTCAAATCATACTAATATGAATCATGTCAAAATCGATACACGGAGAGCTGGGTAAAACAGCAATATTGATTTTCCGTAAAAAGTAAACAAATTACAATTACGCACTTACGCAATCACATAAACACTGCAGACAATGCGTGTGTATCGAAGCACCGCGCGTTGGTTTGATTGACTTTAACCTTAGCGTCGCCTTGATATAATGTCGCTTTGAACGGCTTATTATAGCAGAATCGATGACGTGAATTTGCGTGCCAGGGTTGTGACATGTACGAATTTCTCACTTTTAGACAGACCTCGGAACTCCTCGTATTCTATTGAACAGCACGAAGAGTTCGATGCGTGAAAGTTCTTCTGTAGGATGCGAATTCGTCTAAATAGAGGATAATCGCATACTATACTCTATTTGGCTTCCTCTGGACAGTGACGTAACTTAACAGGCACAGCTTTTACGCACGCTTATATATCTTCCGCCTTTAAACCCTCGTGTATGTACGCCACCGCCGCGAAGAGTCGAGAGCGTTATGTGTTGCAATAAATAGAATACTCGGTAATGTCATTGTCTCGTGATGGCCAAATAGACTTCTGGTGTCCTGTTGCTATAGAAATAAACCACACTTACAAGTTCTGTGTTATTCCAATTTTACCCATGTTTTATTATTAAACATCATCTTTGTATTCATATAAAAGGTTTTACATACTGGCATGATATACATAAGTGTGAAGATAAAAACATTCATAACCATTTTCCCCATTCACTCATCTCATTGCGTTACCAATAACCATGACAACAAAACAGATAACGCCCTCTTGTCACATCTGACGATTATGGGAACCAATCTCGTTGATTCACTTCGATCAGTCTTAGTTAAATGTTGGGACAAAGTAATTGCGGTTTTCACACTCGAAGTTTTACGGAATACAGTGTATTTTCAGCTAATACATGTAGAATCACACGGTAGTAACATGGGATGCTTGACCTCAATCCAATCATGATAATTACCATGCTCAGAATATATTCTCGTATTCTGATGGAATAAACAGCAAGAGTTAGAACACAGAATGTTCATAATCCAGTGTTACTACCATGTCACTCTAGTTGTATTGAATAGTATTATATTATATATTGTGTGGGGGTATTCCAGAATAATGCACATTTTTGTCAGTTCATCAGTTTGTATCTGATCAGTATGTTTTTAATAGTATTTGGTTTGTTTGTTTACAAGATGTGGATATGTGGAGGCACTTATTTAAACTATCAACAATGGATATTGATTGCAACTCTGCGGGGAAACGGCCGTTGATGGCGATATTATGAATATATAATATAATATTGAAATAACACGGTTCGCACGAATCAATATTTTGTATTGGGTTTAAAAGTAAACGAATTGTGTTTTTGTATATTTCATGCGGTTTCAACAATTGCCAATATCCCCCATGTTTGGTAAAATTGCCGATAGCATGAACGACTAATTGAACCTACATGTACACCTTACGACTGGGCAGTCTTTAATTCATCCTCAACGTTATGCATCAGGGTCAGGGTGTATGGCCAGGAAAGTGTACTGTGTAATTAAGCTAAATATAATGTTCTTGTTTTATTAGTATGATAACGAATCAATGCTAAAAATACGATGGAAATGATAACCACTTACCCAAATGGGCCTGATTAGCACTCTACTAGTATTAAATTCACGTGTTAGAATAAAGTGATCCTGAACAAATATTATTATGAAATGATATGCCCGGATTCCGCCCTGTTTTTACAATCCATGGATATTAAATAAATATGTGATATCACAATAGTGGATTTATGTTACATCATAATTATATAATATCATATGGGATATCATATGTAATGTAACATCACTTGATATGTGAAATGATAATGTGCATAATATCATGTGACATGTGAAATAACATGTGCATAATATCACGTGATATGTGAAATCATGTGTGATATCATATGTAAAATCAAATGTGATATCATATGTAATATCATATTATGTAATATTATATGTGAAATAATATGTAATATCATATGATATATCATAATGTGAAATCATATGTGATATCATAATGTGAAATCATATGGGATAACATATGTGATATCATAATTATGTAACATCATATGTGATATCATATTTGATTTCATATGTGATATGGGATTTCATGTGATATGTGATATCATATGTGATATGTGATATCATATGTGATATGTGATATCATATGTGATATCATATGTGATATATGATATCATATGTGATTTCAAATGTGATTTTTGAAATCATATAGGCATCACATCATGTGATAGCATATGTGATTTCATATGCGAAATTATATGTAATATCATAATGTGAAATCATACATGTGTAGGTACTATCGTAAGTGATATCATAATGTGATATCATGTGTGATATCATAATTATGTAATATCATATGGATATCATATGTGATTTCATATGTGATATGTGAAATCATATGGGCATCACATCATGTGATAACATATGTGATTTCATCATATGTGAAATCATATGGGCATCACATGTGATATCATATGTGAAATCGTGTGATATCATATGTGATATCATGTGAAATCGTATGAAATCATGTGATATCATATGAGATACCATATACAATATTGCATGCATGCATTGTTTGTAAATAGTAAAACTATGTCACTCAGTTCAATGTCGATTTCCCCATAACACAAGGGAAGCCGAATGTAGTGAAACAAATCCGCATCCGGGATATAGTGTTTACTATCCCCCTCTAAGACATGCGATATATGTTTACCATTACCATTGTTTATATATCTACCCACCCACCACACACTATCTTGCCAATTTCTTATTCATAATGTATCACTGAAAGACACCCATATTTACACCAACATATTCGGTATAAAATGCTTACTGTATAGTGTCGTCCACTTCACCGATTGTACTAAAATAATATTATATTATATACAATAGATATCCATTCGGTAATATAAAACATTTTGGACGATTAATAGTCGTGATAAATTGCCTAACGATATACACTTTACAAACTTAATAATCATAATAAAATTCTGAAGAAAAACAAGTTTCTACGTTGTGCATGATTTTCGCCTTATCAATATGATTCTGTACATTATGTAACGCCCATTCAAAGTAAGGGCTATATTTTAAACCGTTCTTTACCAAACTATATCTAAACCAAACGGGTTAACTAATTGCCATGATGCAACATACGTCAAAGTTGTATACGGGATCTAACAAATATAAACGTTCTTTCATAGCAGTCTAGTTTTCAGTTGTAAAAGATCGAGTAGAATAATGGGGCAAAGTGTACTTTAGGTACCAGTATCGTTTAATACTGGAACATGAAAGTTACCAGTATCGCTCGACACTCTGGTACGATTTTACTGTTCCAGTATCGGTCGATGACCACCAAATTGTTTTACAGTATCGAGCGATACTGGAACGTTTCTATGTTTCAGTATCGGGCGATACTGGTACACATACTACCAGTGTAATTTATCCCAGTATTGAACGATACTGGTACATGTGCCAGTATCGATCGGACAATACTAGTACAGTTTAGAATCTGGGACCTAAAGTACACTTTTCCGAATAATGTATTGAAAGGTTTCCCAATAAGCGTTGAAAGGACAACCGATACTTATATAGTACCGCATATATAATTTAAAGATGACCTAATCTTTGCACAATGATGTTAAAAGATTGTGACCCGATCAAATTTACTTGTCCACATCAAAATCAAGATTTTGGAATCAGAAGAGTACCCATATCATTTTCTCAATACCCTGCACAATGTTAGGTTTGATGTTTGGTTTAGATGATACGAGCGATAAAGTAGTGAATTATCTCCAAATGTGGTATAGCACACGTTCTGAAGTTTGTTCACCGTTAAGGAAAAGTTTAAAGTTATTTTATATATTTGTCTCTGTCTCTGGGCTCAAACATTTACAGGGGCGCGTCGAAGGCATAATAAAGGGCTGAGCAGACTCCATAACGCTCGAACTCTTTGCGCTTTCACACATGCGTAGTAGCTCCACCACAACAATGGTGCAGCCTGATTGGTCGACGGTGGTCAAGGCTAGCGTTGTGGAGTATGCTGAGCCCTTTTAGCCATCTTCAACAATTAAGAAAAAATGAACAAATTCAACGCAATAATGTACTCAAGCATCTCGAGCAATAAGCTCCACAACGCTCAGCCACTGAGCGCATGCGTTGACAACCGTAGTCCAATCAGGCTGCGTCAATTTGTCATGGCGGCGATACTATGCATGTGTGAGAGCACAAAGAGGTCGAGCGTAGTGGAGTTTGCTCAGCATTTAAGATGTTTAATGTTTAATGTTACCTTACTACCCAAGAGCTGGATATAAATATCCTCCTCAAAAAAAAAATCGGATTTATTTTTCTTAATCGCCTTTTTTTCACAGGTTTAGTGATATATGAGTATTGTGCTGCATAAACAATGGAAAGCTGATGATGTGTTCATCTTTCCAACGATATCACATTTGTAGCAAACATTTGTGTCAGTGCTCAGCCCCTTGCATGAGCATGAGGGGAGGGCCCACTCTTAATGTGTCAACTTCAATATTATTTCGCACTCAAAAGAACGACTCTGTCATCTGTCCCTTAAAGTGTAGATACGTTGACGACTAATAACAGTGTAATGAGATGCTCATTTGACTTTTGAGGACAAAAAGTGGTGATTATGGCACATTCAGATTGCGACTTCCCTATTTTCTCAAGTAAGTGACTTATAGTTGAAATAAGAAAATAATTCCTACAAATTTGGTATCGGTAGAAAGATGAACACTTCAGCTTTCCACTGATATGCTAAGGTACATCCTTGGTGTAAGACATTCATAAGTTAGTCCAGTTTCAAGATCCCTTTACGAAATAAAGCTGTTTAATTCTTTAATCCGTCAATAGAGGATTTTGTGCTAGGTTAATTCCATGCTGTACACCGAGGATTTATCAAATCAAATATAGGCTATTGACAAAAATAATTCTGATGTTCTCTCTAATTTTTTCCATCGATTGATGTATATGATACGTTTTCGATTGAAGAGAACACTTTTGATGATCACTTTATGACTAGCTTTTCATTATCATGTGATGAACAGCTAATGCATGATCACGTGAAGAATAGTTTTTCATGATCACGTGATAAACATTTTTTTCCTTATCAAGTGATGAACAACTTCTGATGATCACGTTGTGAACAGAATAACTTGTGATCACTTGATGAACAGCTTTGCTGGTTATTGTTTGTAATCATTCGTTTTTCATCTACATGTAGGAATACTGAGGTATGGCTTCATACATAAGCCATTGGTAATGTTACAATTTGTTGTACAAATTCTGAAAACATTTTTTTTGGTGTGACAACTACAATGTGCATGATATAAGATTTTGACTTCAGATGGTTCATCCAAGACGTTTCCGAGGTCAAGAATATCTCCTATGGGACCTAGAACGCCAGGAAATCGTCAGAACATCGTCAGAACGGCAAAAAACTTTAGCTAACGGCAGACGACGGTAGACATGTTTGAACATGCTCACAGATTTCTGCCGTTGCGCTGACGGAGCGAGCAACAGGACTACAACGGCAGTACAACGGCAGTACTCCGGTATGACTTTGTTAAGTGTCGGTAGAGCACCGGTAGCGCCCCGTAATGGATCGGCGGTTCTGGTGGCCTCATAGTAGCAGGGGTGTGATACTCAACGGGCCGGTCTGAAGCTACGTTCATGTAACCATTGACGTGGTGAGTGTCCCAATGTTGGTGGCGCTGTTTGCGTAGTCTGCTTTATTTGACTTAATTGAAGTTTCCACGGAATTGTTGGAAAAATTCTACAAAAAATGGTGCGGTTTTGAAAGTTATGGTAACACGTACGTGCTGGACTGTTTTTAGCCTGAAATACATGATACTTCACGTTTCATTATTTATTTTAGGTATTTAAGGGAAGTGTCAACCCTAAATATATGAAATTTATCAAGCACTGTAACTTTTAAACTAATAATGTAATGTACATAAAAGTATACAATTTTTCAAATGAAATGAGTCGGAGAATCCATTTTTGGTATTAAATTTCGCCAAAAATAGTGATTTCTACATTTTTGCCCAAAAATCACTTTTTTGGCGCCAAAAATTTACGGACAACCCAACAAAATCAGTTATGATTTTTGAGATAAAAATCATTTTTTAGGCACTTTTTGGTCAATATTTTCAAAACTAAAAAAATGTAAGCCAAAAAAAAAAAGTGCTTCCTAGATAATTGACTAAAGATGATTTTGGTGAAATTTTGAAATTTTTAATAAAAAACTGATTTTATGTTAGGTTGTCCGTAAATTTTTGGCGAGCCAAATCGGCTAGGTGTGATTGCACTTTAAGTCAAATCCCGTTGTAATACTGCTCTGCATTATATATTCATGTTCGCTGTTTGCAAATGTGAAATACTACACACCTTTAGAATGAAAGACACTGCATAGCATAGTATTTAACATGGCATTAGCTAAATGGTGCTTGATTAATATTTTGACACAGTTTGATCAATTGAGATTATTGACGGGCATCGATAGCAAATTTTGGTAGGGAGTTTAATATATTTACACAGCTTTGGCACTTAGTCTCTGAACAAATAACAGAATCTTTCTCTTGACATAAGTAAGCCATAATAATACTGTAACCTGTCACCAAGAGAATACTTTTAGACAGGCGAGTGATTCTGCTGTGTGTAGAAGTGCAAAATGTCTTACAGTGAGCTACATGATTTGTCAGATTTTTAAAGTAAATCTAACCAGGAAAATCAAAATAATGAGAGAAAACACAGACATGCACTGACTAAGGTACCTATGATTCGTATGAAGACCGTCACCCATTTACGAAGTATATTAATCACAGAGAAAACCACAACTTAAATAAAACATCTTTCACGATCATCCTTTTGGGTTGTCTTTTATGCTACTATTTATTTATCATTTAATATAATCACACTATTATAAAGCTATTTACACAATTACGCGCGCAGTGTGTGTACGCTTTGTGGATGGGGTCGGTTACGCGTTCGTCGTCCTTCAGATCCTTAGTTAGTAGACGTCGTCGTCCTCCTTCATTTGGGTATCCACGTGATGTAGATACGTACGAATAAAATGAGTCGTGGGGATAATAATGCTGAGCACTGTAGTGATAACAAAATATGTGTGTTCTCGCTGATGAAAACAAGCACTATGTATATATCTAAAGTATTATTCTCAATCTCATACGTAATTTATAAAACAACCCATTTTCTTATAAAACTATATATAATACAAACTACATGTACTTGATAAATACGCTATTGGGTAAGGCCAAATAAAAACAGGACAAGTTTGTCTCAGAAGACCGCTATTAAAATTAGCATTTCAGCGTATGATAACTTTTGTTACCCCTTTTTCTTGAATTTTTGAAAATGATGCTTGATCAAATTTTAATTTCACATTGTGCTTTACCATATCAGCTTCATTTTCTTGCTTACAAGAGTAAACATTGCCAACTTCAGATTGAAGTTAAATACAGTTCAATATAAACGTTAATTGTTTTTACAATTATGGTAGTGTTTAAATATTCATGTCACAGAGCCCTGTCATGTTTAAAACATGATACCGCATAGCCCTTTCGCATAGCCCTTTTCAGGTTTCTTCAGAGACAAACTTATTTTGTTGTTGGTCTAAACATAAATGCTTAATAAAAAATTGAATATAAATGATAATAAAGCCATAAAAAACAAAAGCCGTGCAAATTATAATTATAGTTTAATCAGATTGTTCATTGGCGGTTTTAAGATTATAACTAACTACAAATAAAATATGCGTTTGACATATACAATTGCTTTGCCCTTGTACCAATTTCCTGACCACGTCTAGATAGAGTCTGTCCATCACCAGACCTGATTTGAACACAGGAATCAAAGAATTTCCCGGGCTAACAACATTTCAATGGTCGTCCAAGTAAAATGTCAGTAACTCAATTACGCTCAGTAACACTCACTCAAACTCGATCGTGAGGACAAAAGTAAACTCTCAGTTATAGAACAAATGTCGAACTAAGAAGACTCTGATTATATTATCATAGAGACAGGGAGACCTGTCACCACAAAATGAGCTTTAAGTCACCAGTGTGAATTAGGAGATATATGGTCCAATGAACATGCCAAAAATCAATAGAAAACAAATGCAACTTCAATTTGTGTTTTTTTGACGGTGAAAACATTGAGCAATTGTGAGATGTTGCATATAATTCTAAAGCTTTTTTTCTGGGCAATTTGAATCTGGACAAATCTGAAAATATTTTTTGTCCGACTTAACTCTCAAGACCATACACGGAATAAAGCTATGTTAGACAAACATTGCACTTTATTCCGTAAATAGTATAAAGCTAGTAGGACATTCCAGGTTGGAGTTTAGCTTCATATTTTACTGAGGAAGACTTAATTCCTGATCTTGTAAGCGCTGCTACACAGCACTGAGGTACATTAGTTACCTCAGTTTCTTTTGTTATCTTGTTTCAATTCCCTGAGAGATTATCTCAAGACTGTTGCTGGACCAGTGCTGGAACCTATTGTTCTCAACTCAGTACAATATCTGTAAAGTGCTGGAAATATTGTAAACGTAATGATAATGTGTACAAGGATGCACAGATGACAAATTTTGTGAGAAAAGAGTAATACTTAGAGTTGAAGTATCATAAATTAATTTAACTGACACGTGTCACGGTTCAGAGATGTTCAATGGTTGCAGGTATTTATTGAATTCCCCTCGTATACATCTTGCTACACACATCAAAATATACATGTGTTTGAATGACCATGAATTTGAAGCCAACAAAATGCAATTTGTTATAAAAATAATAGTACTCTGCCATCACCAAGTAACTTAAAATTACATCTAACTCACTATAAGGCAGTAGCCGTCAATAAGGATCTTGATCTTGAACTCAAGGGTTACAATTTGAGAAATAAAAAGGCAAACAACGTTTGACTTTTAAGTGTGAGTTACGCCCAGTAGCTCAGCCAGTGGGGGTGGGGTGGGGGCAGGGGGGGGGCAGACTGCCCCCCCCCCCCCCCCCCCCCCCCCACCGGACACCTAAAATGGGGACGGAAAAGCGGGAAAATGGGGAAGAGAAATTGTTCATGCAGTACATTTACTGTGCGATTTTTGTTTGACTGTGCGATTTTTTTTTTGGACTGTGCGAAATGTTTTGCTAAAATGGGGACGGAGAAGCGGAAAAATGGGGACGAGAAATTGTTCATGTTTTACATTCACTGTGCTATTTTTTTGACTGTGCGGTGTTTTTTTGACTGTGCGAAATCTTTTGGACTGTGCGATTAACCCCCACCCCCTAACCCTAACCCCCCCCCCCCCCCCCCCCCCCCCCCCACCACTTACGTGAAATTCACGAGGTAAGTGACTAGAAAAAAATTGGGGCAACCTTTTACGAAAATTCAATTAGGGACATAAAAATAAAATAGGGACGATATTGATGTTTGCCCCCCCCCCCCCCGGAATGACAATGCTGGCTACGCACCTGGTTACGCCTAACCCCTTGAGTACGGTATATGCCAAATTAATACGCAACACTCATTGATACAATATATAGTAAGCTGAACAAGGCATTGCATTTGAAAATGTGTACATTTACCATGGGTTTTGCCTTTTACACATTGTGTATGGATGACATTGTTCAGAACTAATAAAGAATGTTTACGAATGTTTACCAATGCAGCTTTCTCGAGTGGTGAATCTTTGACGTAATTATTCCGGACATGAGGTGACTGTTTGCCGTATTTGTGAATAGATGAATTAACCTGAAACCTTTGAAATCGTACGTTCAGGATCCTTATTTTGACAGTTACGCCTTTATTGAAATACTAATTTTACTTATATACACCATACTCATGCATATTATGCTTCTTTAAACCAACGACCGTTACTTTACAGGTCTACTATTAAATCCATGATAACATAATATAATTCTATAAGTAATGAAGGCTATTAATTTTTTTTCTTCCGAACTTCGCGTCAAAATCTCATATCAATTCCACTCGCTCATAATACTCTTCAGTACTGTCCAGAATACCAAGGTGGATCTGGGTATTGGACTTGAGGGCGTATTTGCATGGGTAGTTCTTGGGTTCGTAATTGACGATTCTGAACAGTCCGAATGCAGAGAGCGCAGACGATGATTCCGGCTATCATTCCTGCTACCACAACTGCACCTCCAGTTACAAGTAGCAATATGGATAAGTCACTCAATCCTATAAAAAAATATTAAAAATGTTGAGAAAGTGGTGAAATCTAATTAATTTGTTCCATGATAGATTTAGTCATATTGCCGTTGCTGATGTGTTTTTGCTTATTAACTAACTGACTAGCTAACTAATTAATTAATTAATTAATTAATTAATTAATTAATTAATTAACTAACTAACTAACTAACTAACTAACTAACTAACTAACTAACTAACTAACTAACTAACTAACTAACTAAATGTTCTAGGGAACAATGAACAAATTAATTGGCCCATAATCACTCAGTTCATAAACATTGTAAGTGTCTGTTGGACTAAATAACTAACTGACATACTAACTAACTGACATACTAACTAACTAACTAACTAACTAACTAACTAACTAACTAACTAACTAACTAACTAACTAACTAACTAAAATGTTCTAGGGAACAGTAAACCAATTGATTGGCCCATCATTACAATTATGAGCTCTTTATAGACGGTTATCAGTTAATTTCTTATCACACACAAATCAGGTATCAGGGGAACATTTCGAACTACACTTCGTGCTATATTGATCTATTATATTTCATACTATCTTACATGAAGGAGAAACACAAACTTCTTACATATGTTTAAGCCCAAAGGAAAATAATACATGTATCAACTACTAACATTTGCATTTCAAAAAATTATAAATCATACAAAAATTATCTTAGTGTGACATTTTATCGTAAAAGGACATTCAAAAAGTCAACGTTGCCCAACACCTTTGTTATTCTTTTTAAAAATGACGAAATAATGATGCAAGTCATATCAAGTGATTGATGGACCTTTAAATAACCGTTTTACCTAGCGCGTTGTTAGCGTTCTCTTGTTCAGCTTCGTCGTTGTCAATGATATGCACGGATACAACACCAATGACGTCATCCTTGTCAGTGACTGCAATATCAAGTGATTCAAGTTGTTCAATGACGTCATCATCAATAATAGTGACATCAATGGGGGCACTATCAACACCATCCTGGAAGGTAAGTATTTCAGGGATCAGGAAGTCCTCTCCATCAACAGCACTATAACCATCAGCAATGTCAGTAGCGCTCAATTCTAAAACATCAACAAAATGTCAATAAATATGGTGTGAAACGGGAAACTAAATAACGTAATCATACACAATGGGCATATCTTGATAATTGAAATAGGCTCATATCAAGCAACTGGAAGCGTAGAGGTTAAGAAACGGCACGGCTCTTAAACTAAAGATCCCTATTTTTAAACCCGAGATGTGCTATAAAAATATTAAAAAAATAGATTAATCCATTATTACAACACAAAGGTGGCGTTGACTTACCCAGCATTAGTGGGCCCATATAGCCACTGCGTCTGGCAATTATTCGCAAAGAATCCGCATTCTCAGCTACTTTGTATTCGGTCTTCTCAAATATAAGCAGTACTGAAATGTAAGAACAGAAAAGCCAGGTGTTAAACGTCATGTTCTGTTAGGCATTCGCCTTATATTTTAATACAAACAATAAGTCGTCCAATGTCGTTTATTCCCCGAAGAGACTTGACACTATGATTTTGTTTTATTTGATATCATTTAGTCCTACGACCCTGGATAAACCAAATAAGCTTAGCTTATTTCCATTGGGGTCCGTTTGATATATGAACAGATTCAGACAGATGATCCTCTACTCTTTAGGAAAGAGTCTGTAACCTTTTTAACGGGCTCGGGTATTGCTCGAGTATGATGGTTCTGCGGAAAACATAGCTTTAATCGCAAGGCTACGGTCATTTTCGCTAGTATAATAGTAATTCTATTACGCTAAAAGACGTTTGCATTAAACGTTTATTCAGTAATGTATTGGAGGCTGCGCCCTCAAATTTGATGCAAACTGGGATTTGTACATTTACATTTATTGTATTACATGTATAAACTTACAGTTGTAAGGATTCAGAAAAAGATCAGTAAGCCTCTTTGTACCACAAATCGTCAACTTAAATATTCTGATCTATGGCTTAGACAATAATGTCACACTAGTAGTTGGGGAGCATGGGGTTTCCAGTTTCAGTCTATGCTGACGCATGGAGTTATATACCAAAGTGTTCTTTAAAGTTGGTATAATTAAAACCTTAGTGGACATCCTTGCCAACTTGGGTGGTTGATTGACATTTGACCTTGATTTAGAGTAAAAGGTCACATGTTTTTCAATGTGTTTCAAAACCATGTGTGCTCGATCCCCAGCTGTAATGATCTATGAATAGTCTAAATAATATAAGAAGCTGGGAATAAAGGCTGCTCTCGCGATTTCGTGAGTGGCAACAGAAACATGGCCATTATTTATGTTTATCTTCAATTCTGAAGTAAATTAAATAAAAAACAATTCTTCAACAATAATCCCTTTAAACGGGTTACATTATACTTTAATCATGTTAATACACACACGCTAAGGAAACTGTCATCGCTATGGTCCACGCCTGCAAAATGTTTAAATGGAAAGACTGATTTATCATAGCAATTTTTTCTCACATGATTCACTTACCATCGTTGTCCTCAACATTAATACTTGCAACGTTGGGACTACCGATTTTTCCGCCCAACGGTTCACGCAATCTGACCCAAAATCTGTCAGGAGAAGTCTGTGGAATGACGTCATCAAGAATCTGAATCGTAGCGATCTGTCTCGATACACCAGCATCAAAACGTACCCTCGTCGTCATGCGGGGATAATCTCCGGTGGGATTGGACCCCTCATTGTAAGAGCCGGTGAATAGCACTATTATCAACATAGGAATAATATGAGAACCAAATGTAAAGTGCAACACCGTACAGTTACAGTGGAATGGATTGTATTGGAGTGGAGTGGAGTGCAGTGGGGTGCAGTGCAGTACATGCTGCACAAGGTAGGACAGGGCAGGGTAGGGCACACTCAACTCTTAAAGGGGTATTGAGAGATTTTACAAAAAGTGAAATTAAATATTGTCACATTGTTTAGATAGATGATATACATAGAAACCCTCTCATGTAAGATTTCTTCAAAAAAAATCAGTAAAAATGAGAAATAAAGACATTTTGTCAGCATTTCTGAAGGCATTTTGGTGCTTTTCAATTGTTTTGTATTTTGGTTAAAAGTCACCTAAGTCACCACCAATTGATTCAGGGATGTCATGACAAAGCATCACGTAACAAACAATGGGTGGTCTTTAAGGTTATTTTGAATAAACATGAAACAAACAAGTGAGAAGCCATCTGTGGCCTTTTAGATGAATATGGGTAGTTTCGATGTGATCATATAGAAACTCAAAATGCTAGCAAATCAATGAATTTCACATGAAATACTACAAATTAAAGGTAGATGACCCGATCACATTCCGATTTTCAACTTGAAGTTTTCTATTTTACATAAAAGGTCATCCTTAAAAAAATCGTGTTCCAAAGTTTGAGTTGCATAGCTCTTATGGTTCTTATTTTAGACGCACAAGATGCTGTGAACTGTACCCATTGAGTAGTACACAAACTATATCGGTGGTATACCACCATTCGCGGTAATTCGACGTTATTTCATCGATTTCTCCGTAATTATACCGATTTAGGCCGTCAAATTTCAGTATGATGATGAGAAAAATACGAGCTTTCATATGATATGAAAATCTCCGTATGTTTGAAATAATTCTGTGGTACGAAAATGTGATCGGGTCATCTACCTTTAAGATCTATAATTTTGGCTGGTAGTTAGTACGTATATAAGCATAATACGTATATGTGAAATACCCAACATCTGAAAACAATCGAGGGCTTCCTCCATGAAGGATCTCTTAGTGCCCCTTTAAATGCTTAATGCACCAATTTAAACTGCGATGGGATGGCGCTATAAATGCAAACAGACGAAGATCTCAGATCGGCCGAGCTAGACCAAAGTCACAAAAAAGGGCCAACATAAGTTGGCTGCGCCTAGATATCCTCATTTTGGTGAGTGTGCACAATATCGACAGCCACTATGACATCATAACATTTCTTCTGCCGTTTTAACTGACGAAATCAAGGGAAAATCTGAACGTTATTACCTTTTAAAGTTTGTTTTTAAATAAAATATATATTTGTTGCATGAAATTTGAACCCAGGGTAAAAAGAAAAGCAGCTTTCGGTGTGTTTTTTTGGTACAGACTTTTGCTTCGTTTATACCATTTCCTATAAGACCGAACAGTCTTGAGTTTTTTCCAATTCGTCGCGTCCGAGTTTAGCGAAGCTGGGTTCCCCGAAGAAAACAGTTATAAACGGTATAGCACTATGGGCGCATCACTCACATAGGTATTCAAAAGAGGTTTAAGGCCTTTGATACGTTAGCAGCATTGCCAGGTCATCTTCTGGAGTCAATATTGGGCCATTTTAGGGTACTCCCCCCCCCCCCCCCCCCCCCCCTTAAATTTCAACATCGCAATTGAAAGGATACAATTAAGGGCTGGGTTTTTACGCAACACTACACAATCACGTCGAAATACACTGTGATACCGTTTGAATGAAAATATTTTCTCCCGGCATGAAAACGTAATCTGCTACGGCCGTATACGGTGACAGTTCAGTGTGCAGGGCAATGAAGTGCAATGCAGAACAGGGCATGGCAGGGGAGGGCAGGGCAAAGGGCAGGGCAGGGCAGGGCAGGGCAGGGCAGGGCAGGGCAGGATAGGATAGGATAGGAGAGGGCAGAGCAGGTCAGGGAAGGGCAGGGCAGAATAAAGTAATAAAATTAAGTAGGATAAAGTAAAGTAGTACAACGGATAAGTGGGTTTGAAACTGGTGGCCAACGCCGTTAATGCAAATATTCTGAAATTAAAAGTGTCTGATATCACATACTGAAAACGTTTACATTACATTAATGAAATGTTACACAGCCGGTGTACAATGTAACCATCAATCTTACCTACAGATCCTGGTTGGTCGAGGTTGCCCTCTCGGATGATAGGGATTTGTAACTCTTCAGACTCCAACACGTCGTATGATTCACGCTCAAAGCGGAACTTTGGAGTAATCTGGGCATCGTCATTGGCTGTAAATGAAAAGAATCAAGACTATCAAAGGAAATTTCATGAAAAAGACTGCGATGCAGCCATGCATGTGTATGGAATGGGTAGATGACGTTTTAACAGTCTAGATATTTAGATCACTTGATTCCTTTAGAAGAATATCAGTTGTAGTATGTAATGCAACTAAGAGGATACAAACAAAACTATGGAAGTACCGGACGGAATACTGGATAACAATATCATTCCTGAAGAATCGACCACACAAGATGGTCGTGAAACGTCAATAGATTAATACGAGTAACAATTTAATTTTATTACAAGCTCGACCAATTATTGTATGAAAACATCCGCAGTTAACTGCGGCGCTCTTCTGTACTGTACCGCTCATCCATATAGGCAGTAGGTCTATGTGCAAAACAGTTACGCCTACTCTAAGTGAAGATACCTGTTGAAATATAAATGCTTTAGGATATGTTTGCAACGTTATTTATCGCGCCACTTATAGGGCGTCATCTCTTCGCTAACAAATTCGCAGACAGTACTGTAAGCTTGAACACAGCCAAAGTGGATTTCTTGAGCAACCCCATGCTTCATTTTTAAATAAATAAGAGCATCAAAAAGAAACACCCAATACATGAGTATGGGTGCTATTACTTTTGATTTAAGGCCAAACAAAATTTAAAAAACATGTTTCACGTCCAGGTGTTTTTTTTCAAAAAAGGAGGAAGAGGGTTTGTATTTTTTATTTTCTATTTTTCAATTTTCAATTTTTTCTATTTTTACATTCTTGTAATAGTGTTAGCACTATGTTATTGTTAATTATGATACATATTTAAATTGTTTTAATAGTGTTTAGCACCATGTTTTTCACTTCTGAGTATCAAATTCAATGCAGATCAGTAGCTATTGATGCTGGGATAAGATTGAAGAAAAAACACACCAAAAAACCTTCTTTGTTTTTTGAAATAAAAATAAATCTAACGGCATCAAAAAAGGAAGTGGGCGGGGACGCAAAACTTTTTTTTGTTTTATTTGGCCTAAATATCAAAGAATATTATTGAAATTCAAGAACAGTGGAAATCTGTCACCAAAAATTGTTCAAAATGTATAAACAATATGTTTTTGATATTGATTTTATTTGTCTAATTTTGTATGTCAAATGGAAACATAAGGTCAATTAAATATAAATAAATTAGTTTCTCACCCCCTCAAACATTTTTTCTGGGATTCTGTAATGTTCTTTTTTCTTTATTTTTCCATAATTGCTTGGATAAAATATTTATGAAGCTCACATCTTGGTATAGATATGCCGTTTAGTCCCTTTTCCCGAGAGTTAGGACGAGAAACTAGTTATTATTTTTGTTTGGCCCAATAACTGCATATTATTTAGTACACAGATTCAAAACAAATAATTTTGTCTCTGAGATATCATATGTAAGAGAGATGGAATATTAACACTTTCCACACGGCTATTGGTTTTGCAAAAATTTAATACAAAACCGAATTTTCAGAAACTTTTCCCAACTTTCAAGATCAATCTCAAGGATTTCTGAACCAATACTAGACAAGTTTGTACTTATTTTAAAGCATTTCTCATGGTGATTCTAAATATAGTAATTAAGTTCAATAATTTTGAAATTTTTGAAACATTTTGTGAAATTTTGGAATGTTGTCTGCAGACACCTTCCGCTTGGAAAGTGTTAAGATATATGACAAATGTCATTGTTCTTTTGTTAAAAAGGAATTCAAACCATTTGTATGCATATTTATATAACGAATAATTATGATACATAAACTTTGAGCTGGAGTGAAACTTATGTGTATAATTGTAGCAATTTTACTTTTATCACTATATCATGTCAAGTGTAAAATAGGGTCACATTTCTTTGTGTAAAGCCAATTAAAAATGTAGTTTGTTTCTTTTTTTAAAATGCCTCCCTTCTCACTTTCTGGCATATTAATGGTCAACTTTATTTATCTTTAAATTGACCAAAAAACTTAAAATTGCAAAAAAGCCAGTACTATGAGAAACTATGATTCATTTGGAGAGGCTTTTAACACTGTTTTGAGAAAGATTCCCTACACCCCTTCAAATGGAATTCAATGGCGCTCTATTTGTAACACATTTATGATATTGATTGACAATTGATATTTAACAGTTAATCTCTAAGCTTTTTCTTTTCATTATTCGTTCGAATTATTTTGTTAACATAGTTGAATTCTGTACTTTGCAATGCATCACTTGTAATAACCTTTTTGGTGTTTCTATATTGACCACTGATTTCTTCCATCACACTTCATCGCACAGCCTGTTATTTTTCCACTTGAAAGATAACAGCCTCTGCCGAGACCGTTATTTTTCAAGTGGCCAGTTACCAGATATAACAGGCTCTGCAGTAAGATGGAAACAAAAGGAATACAATGGATAACATGACAAAGGGAAAGGGCTAGAAGTATTTATATAACGCATGAAAATATTCCTGTCATTTTATTGGTGGAAACTGCATCACGTGACATAAAATAGTTTCACCTTTTCACTCAAATAACGGGTCACGCGGTCAATAGTACATTTTGATGGGAGCTTTTGGACCTGGCAGTCGCCCACGCCCCACGCCTACGCCCATCCCTACCTTCATTTCGTGAGACGGTGAGAAAGTAAACAAAACGCGTCGTCTGCTGTCTTCTCCATCAAAACCATCCAGAATTTCAACTTTCATGGATCGGTTACATTCTATAACCATCCTATAACTAGCTAAAACTATAGCTTGAAGAATAACTGTAAATATGTTGACATTTTCGCCTACATTTCGTGTTCGGACTGATTATATAAACCTAGCCTAGCCCTAGGCTAGGTCCAGCAGCTTGGCTTGACCCACCGCTGGGCCTAGCCTATAGCCTATAAAGGACTACATAATTTGCCAGTTGAATTATTTGAACTTGAACTGTTTCGCATGGAATAATTACACGATAAAGACTTTTTGACGAGGAATCAATTTGTTTTGGATTGTTTTATGAACTTGGGGAACTAATGATTTCGGACAGCTCAACTTCTGCTAAAATTAGGTGAGTACCGTTCGCTATCACTGATGATTGATGAAAATGTGTAAAATGACAGAAATATGTTCATGCGTTATATAAAACAAATATTTAATGATCTTTATTCGGGATCCGGTCGAGGGGAAATAGTAGGCCCACGGCCTCCAGTCACCGAGGGGTCAATAGTTTGCACCATTTCCCTCATGATCATTAAATATTTGTATAATATCGAGATCCAGAGATCCAGATCCACCCTATTCCCGCTACACTACAGTACTGACAAAAATGACGCCGACTGTCTATGCTAGTTTTCGTAGCTAGATCAATTGTATTCCGAATGGTGCAAAAAATAGTGAAATATATCACATCCCAGGTGAATTTGTTAATGTTTATAGCTCTGTGATAGAGCAAGAAAACTGCAGGCTTATGCCTTTAAATATGACCCCATATGTAGGTAAATGCATTGAATAGTCTAGCTCTCAGTCTCAGTGTATGCATTATCAATAGAGTCAGGATTGTGTCTTAAATATTAAAAATGATGTATCCTTAGGCTTATGTCTATGTCAACATTTACTTACGAGAAATGATCCAGGTAACACAATTCACTAGAAAACTCAATTGGTAAAGCTTTATCCACCATGCAGTTTTGCAAAAAACACCCAACATAAGAAATTGATCAATGCAGCGAGTCGCACTCGATGAGGTGTTATTAAAAATGCCCGCCAACATGGCCAAAGTGATTTACAATCGTTACGTCATGGCAAATGAGCACGGCTGTGTTGCACGTGTCGATTTTTCTATATCACTAAGATGTGCACATACATTTTTGTAATTATCTATTATTATTAAACATTGCAACTGTAAAGAAACTGGGATACCCAAGGTGAACCTTCAAGTTATAGTGATAGTAACTCGAAAAACTCTGAGTGGGAAACCGGTGTTGATTGTTGAATAGGCCTACTTTAACTAACCCACTTGAGGGATGTGTAGTGCCGCACCTTGATACAAGTGCACATTACTAAGGATAGTAAGGTTTCGAATGAAGGGGGAAGGTGACAAAAATATATATAGAATTTTAGGCAATTTTCAGCATAAAAAGACCGTTTTTGGGACAAATTATAATTGTTGTTTTTGGTGGAATTCATATCTTTGAACAATGTACTATCCACTAGTAATCAGTTTGACCTGATTTTATGTTTATTTAAGGAATAATCCGTATTTATAGCTGCTGAAATATAGAGAAAATAAAGGCTTTATAAGGGAGTACAAAAGGGCACTTTTCTCAGTTTTGTAGTTTTATTTGCCACTTTAATATTCGCTAGTTGCTTAATCTGTCATGCGATGCTTGAATAAAGCAGCAAACTATTTTGACATGGTCTATGACCTTCATAGATCATAGTTTTATGATGACAAACAGGGTGAAATTTAACATTAAAGGTGCATTCAAGGGTTAAATGGCCGCCCTAATTGTAAAAATAACTTATAACAGCGTACATTTCATCATATATACCATGTTCTAAACTGCTAAACTAATGCTTTTAGATAAACGACTCACCTTTGCGAAAATTTTGAATATTTATCGCATTCTAAAATGGCCGCCAGATGGTTAGAATTTATATTAAATGACCTAAAACAGGTGTTTTGCATTATAAAAATGATTATATACAACCTATACCGCAAAAGCTAATGAAACAGCTTTTATTATATTTCTACGATAAAACCTGATATTTTAAATATTTTAAAATGTCCAAGATGGTCGCCGAAAAAGTCAATCATTGAATAACCCTGGGTGATCATTTAATGACCCAACTCGCCCTTTAATGACCAGAGCCGTCATCTAACACACACCCTTCATGACCATTTATTGACTCGATCCAAGTGATAATGTAATAAACCTAAGTGACCATTGACACAAAGGGATTGTTTAATGACCCCAAGTGATCCTGATTGATCATTTCATATCCCCAGGTGATCATTTGATGACTCTAGGTGATAGTTTGTTGACACTAAGCAATCATTTAATGACCCGGATGATCGCTTATACCCCCAGGTGATCATTCAATGACCCAATTGACCATTTAATGACTCAAATGGATCGTTTAATGACTCTTAAGTGATCATTAATGACACCAAGTGATATTTTAATGGCCCCAATCCATCATTTGATCACTAAATCCGCCCAAACTGTCATCTAACAACCGCAGGGGATGATTTAATGACCCCAAGTGATTATTTATTGACTCGATCTAAGTGATAATTTGATAACCCGTGGTGAACATTGACACACAGTGACTGGTTAATGACCCAATACGATCCTGACTGATCATTTCATTACACCATTTGATAATTTAATGACCCTATGTGATAACGTAATGACCCCAAGCAATCATATAATGACCCGGACAGTCGCTTAATTACCCCACCCAGGTGATCATTCTATGACCCCAAATGACCATTTAATGATCCAAACGGATCGTTTAATGACTCCGAGTGATCATTTAATTACCCCCATGTGATCATCAAAGACCGTGAGTGATGCCGTATAATGACCCCAATCAATTAAATAAGTAAAGGATATTTGATGAATAAGGTCATAGATTAATTCATACAACTACCTATGTATACTTGGTGGCGATTGTGACTGTTTGATAATCCTTTTGGATATTTAAATATAAGGTAGGGTTTTGAAGCCCATAATTATCACCATGAAATCACTAACTTATTTAATTATTTGCTTAGAAAGTTGGATACTGGTATTTAGCTAAAATGTACTGTCCAATCAGCTATTTTTGACCATATTTTAATCAATTTGGTTGCCATCTTGCTTATTTCTTCTGACCAATTGGTAGTTATTGGTGTCCATCTGGTAACCTTAAATTATTTGGTGAATATGATACAAAATACGCTGTTATTATTGGCAATTTTTATGTTTTAGGCGGCCATTTTGGAGGCTATCTTGGATTCAAACTGTGTTAACAATGCAAATGTGCTGGATGTGAGTTTAAACTATACTGTCATCGTACGGTTTGGCTGATGTATGTTCTTTAATGAAATTGTCCCCTTTTGGCGGCCATTTTGGACGCCATTTTGAATAACCCTTTAGCATACTAACATTAATTTCGGTAACACGATTTCGATTTAGGACCATGAAAAGAAGTTCAAAAAGTAGGTTTGGGGGAGTCCCGGGAGTGCACGGAAGACACTCCCTTAAATACACGTCTACATAACTCTTGAATACCCCTTTAATGTTAAATTTTACCATATTTGTCATACAACTATCTATGAACGTCATAGACCATGTCAAACTAGTTCGCTGATTTATTCACGCCTCGCATGACAGATTAAGCAACTAACGAATATAAGTGGCAAATAAAAATACAAACTGATAAAAGTGCCCTTTTGTAGCTCCCTTGAGCCTTTATTTTCTTTATATTTGAGAAGCTTTAAATACGGATTATTCCTGAAATAAAAATTAAATCAGGTCAAACTGATTACTGGTCGATAGTACATTCATTGGTCAAAGATATGAATTGCACCAAAAACACAACAATTAGATTTTTGCCCAAAAACGGTCTTTTTATGCTGAAAATGGCCTAAAATCTATTTCTATTTTTGTCACACCCCCCCCCCCCCCCCCCCCCCCCCCCTTCATTGGAAACCTTACTATCTAAGCACTTAATTTGGCCTAGATGTAAAGCTGTAACAAACAATTCCGTGATACATTTTTTTAAAGCACATGTATTGCCTTTGGATGGTCTACTGATACCCAATGTGTGAGAAAAGTCGAAACCGGTGTTGAATACTTTAACCAACCCACTTGAATGAAAATCCCATCCGAGGATAACCAGAAATATATGGCACATTCATAATTAAGATTCGTAGGCCTATTATCAGAATTCATATAAATCATTCTAAATGCAATTTTTAACAAAATGTGTTTATTAGTGCGTAAATTGACCTTTTTCTTTTCTTTTTTTTGTATATAAAGCGCAAATGTGAACAATAGCCCAACAGACATTAACAAGGTTAATGACCAGAGTGATTAAAAATCAAACTGGTAACTCTCGAAAGAGAGCTCTGAAAGGCCAATCAATTGGTTCACTGCAACTCAGAAAATATGCATAAAACAAGACACACAAATGGGCAGAGGTTAAAAATGCCAATGAAAGTGACATAATAATAAGATAAAAGCCCAAACATAGAGAACAACATCAAAATATAAATTATAGAAAAATAATAATATATGGAGGTCTGATGGGCATCAAGAGAACCTACACAACAAACTTGGGAACTAAATCTACCAGGAGCTGCCTGTTGTCACCTGTTGGGGCATGACCGTATCACCAACCCAGCTGGCTACATGCTTTACAGACCACCATCTCCCCAACCAAGCATTAACCTACACTTAACCCATGACCACCATGCTATTATATATGTATCAGTCGGATGTTGAAAGGACTTGAATGAAGGGTGTCATGAAAGAGTGTGAAGGCTATGACAAGTTAAGAGTTTGTGAGAAGATGACCGTGCACACGGCACTTGAAAGCCTTGATTCCAGCTGCTGAAATGTTACCAACAATATCATCTGGAAGACTATTCCATAAGGGAACAGCAGTGTGAATGAAGCTTCTGTCTAAGCAGCGAGTTCTGGCTGTCGGCAGAGAAAGAGCATGGACTGGCATTGATACGCTCGAACGGGTAGCACGGCGTTGGACATATGGTGCGGGAAGTAACCCTGCTAGATCTTGTGGGCAGTTGGTAGTATGCATCTTGTACAAGACCGTAGCCGCTGCTACCTGTCGCCTGTGAAGCAGGCTGTCAATTTTGAGCTGTGAACGAGCAGTAGCTTCATTAACTCCAATGATTCTAAGTGCCTTCTTTTGGATGTTGTCAAGCTGGCTTAGGATGGTGGGTGAAGCATTCGCCCAGCTTAGTGAAGCATACTCCATAATGCTGCGGACTTGTGACTTGTAGACAGTAGATCTACCTTTAGCCTCAAGTTTATTTGCAACTTTGCGTAGAGCGCCAAGCTTTTGACCAGCTTTAGTTGCAATGCCTGAGATGTGCTTTGACCAGGTAAGCTTGCTGTCAATGGTGACGCCCAAGATATCCAGTTCTTTTGTAGATGGTAGTTTGCACTCTCCAAAGTAGATATCAAGTTCAGATGGGGATCTTTTCCTGGAGATTACCATGGTCTTGCATTTGGTAGGCTCAAAGGTCACTTTCCATTCGTCAGCCCATACTTTCATGTTGCTTAGATCTCTGTTGAGACTTGCAGCTACTGTGTTGGGATCGGTTGATGACTTAATGGGTGCAAAGAGTGTTGAGTCGTCGGCATATAGATATAGCTCGTTGTCACAAACATCTGCAAGGTCATCAATAAAAACAGAGAACAGTAGTGGGCCAAGGATAGATCCTTGTGGAACAGAAGCATTTATTGGAGCAGTGTTGGATGCCTGACCTGACATGACGACGTTGATGGATCTATCAGATTATGCCATACCTTGTCGAAAGCTCCTTTAATGTCAAGGGCGATGACACAAACTTCATTGCTATGGTCTAGGGAGTGGTTCCACTTCTGTGACAGGATGTTGAGGAGATCAGCTGTGCTGTGGCCTGCTCTAAATCCAAACTGTCTGCTGGAAATCGGGTTATTGCTTAGAAGAAAGCGTTGGAGTTGTTTCTGTACTACAGCTTCCATGATCTTGCTGATGTTGCTTAGCAGCGAGATGGGACGATACTTTGTTGGGTCAGCCGTGGAGCCTCTCTTGTGAATTGGAGTGACCGAGGCTATCTTCCATTGGTTTGGAAACACACCATGCTTGAAGCAGAGGTCAAAAAGCCTGCAGAGCGGGCTGGCGAGCTCAGCACAGCATTCCTTTAGAACCTTGGTTGGGATAAGGTCTGGTCCAGTGGCTTTATCTGGGTTGAGGTGTTTTAGTAGTTTTCTCACATCTTTAGGTTTGAAGACTATCTTGTCAAGAGATTTGTTTGTTGAAGGATGAACATTTGGGGCCTGGTCTTTAGCACCTTGGAGTCTGCATTTTTCTGCAAATGTCTGACAAAAAGCTTATGCCTTGTCCCTTGCTGTGATGTGGGTAACGTTTTGATGATCGATCACTGGGATCTCAGATCGAGCTGTTCTGCCAGAGAGAGTGTTGATGATTCTCCACCATTTTTTTGCTGCTCAGCGTTTTGTCTGCGAGATCTTTTCTCAATTTGGCGTTGTAAGATCTCCTAGCTTGCTTCTCAGCTTGGTTGTAGGAATGTCTAGCTTCAGCAAACTTTGCCTTGTTGGCATCAGTTTGATCCTTTTTGGCTTTCTTAAAGAGACGATGCTTCTTTTTAGATGCCCTACGGCATTCATCGTTGAACCAAACCTTGTCTCCGGTCCTATTGGTGACTGTCTTACTTGGGATGAAGAGCTGAAGAGACCACGAGGATAACCAGCAACACCTAAGATAGCCAGTGAATATTTTGCTATCAGCAGTAGATATCAAGTGAAGTATAATGCTATCAGCAGTAGATAGCAAGTGAAGTATAATGTTATCAGCAGTAGATAGCAAGTGAAGTATAATGCTATCAGCAGTAGATAGCAAGTGAAGTATAATGCTATCGGCAGTAGATAGCAAGTGAAGTATAATGCTATCGGCAGTAGATAGCAAGTGAAGTATAATGCTATCAGCAGTAGATAGCAAGTGAAGTATAATGTTATCGGCAGTATATAGCAAGTGAAGTATAATGCTATCAGCAGTAGATAGCAAGTGAAGTATAATGCTATCAGCAGTAGATAGCAAGTGAAGTATAATGCTATCAGCAGTATAATATAGTAAGTGAAGTATAATGCTATCAGGAGTAGGTTGCAAGTGAATGTATAATGCTATCAGCAGTAGATAGCAAGTGAAGTATAATGTTATCGGCAGTAGATAGCAAGTGAAGTATAATGCTATCAGCAGTAGATAGCAAGTGAAGTATAATGCTATCAGCAGTAGATAGCAAGTGAAGTATAATGCTATCAAAAGTAGGTGGCAAGTGAATGTATAATGCTATCATCAGTAGATAGCAAGTGAAGTATAATGTTATCGGCAGTAGATAGCAAGTAAAGTATAATGCTATCAGCAGTAGATAGCAAGTGAAGTATAATGCTATCGGCAGTAGATAGCAAGTGAAGTATAATGTTATCGGCAGTAGATAGCAAGTGAAGTATAATGCTATCAGCAGTAGATAGCAAGTGAAGTATAATGCTATCAAAAGTAGGTGGCAAGTGAATGTATAATGCTATCATCAGTAGATAGCAAGTGAAGTATAATGTTATCGGCAGTAGATAGCAAGTAAAGTATAATGCTATCGGCAGTAGATAGCAAGTGAAGTATAATGTTATCGGCAGTAGATAGCAAGTGAAGTATAATGCTATCAGCAGTAGATAGCAAGTGAAGTATAATGTTATCGGCAGTAGATAGCAAGTGAAGTATAATGCTATCAGCAGTAGATAGCAAGTGAAGTATAATGCTATCAGCAGTAGATAGCAAGTGAAGTATATTGCTATCAGCAGTAGATAGCAAGTGAAGTATAATGCTATCAGCAGTATAATATAGCAAGTGAAGTATAATGCTATCAGCAGTAGATAGCAAGTGAAGTATAATGTTATCGGCAGTAGATAGCAAGTGAAGTATAATGCTATCAGCAGTAGATAGCAAGTGAAGTATAATGCTATCAGCAGTAGATAGCAAGTGAAGTATAATGCTATCAGCAGTAGATAGCAAGTGAAGTATAATGCTATCAGCAGTATAATATAGCAAGTGAAGTATAATGCTATCAGCAGTAGATAGCAAGTGAAGTATAATGTTATCGGCAGTAGATAGCAAGTGAAGTATAATGTTATCGGCAGTAGATAGCAAGTGAAGTATAATGCTATCAGCAGTAGATAGCAAGTGAAGTATAATGCTATCAGCAGTAGATAGCAAGTGAAGTATAATGCTATCAGCAGTAGATAGCAAGTGAAGTATAATGCTATCAGCAGTATAATATAGCAAGTGAAGTATACTGCTATCAGCAGTAGATAGCAAGTGAAGTATAATGCTATCAGCAGTAGATAGCAAGTGAAGTATAATGCTATCGGCAGTAGATAGCAAGTGAAGTATAATGCTATCGGCAGTAGATAGCAAGTGAAGTATAATGCTATCAGCAGTATAATATAGTAAGTGAAGTATAATGCTATCAGGAGTAGGTTGCAAGTGAGTGTATAATGCTATCAGCAGTAGATAGCAAGTGAAGTATAATGTTATCGGCAGTAGATAGCAAGTGAAGTATAATGCTATCAGCAGTAAATAGCAAGTGAAGTATAATGTTATCGGCAGTAGATAGCAAGTAAAGTATAATGCTATCAGCAGTAGATAGCAAGTGAAGTATAATGCTATCGGCAGTAGATAGCAAGTGAAGTATAATGCTATCGGCAGTAGATAGCAAGTGAAGTATAATGTTATCGGCAGTAGATAGCAAGTGAAGTATAATGCTATCAGCAGTAGATAGCAAGTGAAGTATAATGCTATCAGCAGTAGATAGCAAGTGAAGTATAATGTTATCGGCAGTAGATAGCAAGTGAAGTATAATGCTATCAGCAGTAGATAGCAAGTGAAGTATAATGCTATCAGCAGTAGATAGCAAGTGAAGTATATTGCTATCAGCAGTAGATAGCAAGTGAAGTATAATGCTATCAGCAGTATAATATAGCAAGTGAAGTATAATGCTATCAGCAGTAGATAGCAAGTGAAGTATAATGTTATCGGCAGTAGATAGCAAGTGAAGTATAATGCTATCAGCAGTAGATAACAAGTGAAGTATAATGCTATCAGCAGTAGATAGCAAGTGAAGTATAATGTTATCGGCAGTAGATAGCAAGTGAAGTATAATGCTATCAGCAGTAGATAGCAAGTGAAGTATAATGCTATCAGCAGTAGATAGCAAGTGAAGTATAATGCTATCAGCAGTAGATAGCAAGTGAAGTATAATGCTATCAGCAGTAGATAGCAAGTGAAGTATAATGCTATCAGCAGTATAATATAGCAAGTGAAGTATAATGCTATCAGCAGTAGATAGCAAGTGAAGTATAATGCTATCAGCAGTAGATAGCAAGTGAAGTATAATGCTATCGGCAGTAGATAGCAAGTGAAGTATAATGCTATCGGCAGTAGATAGCAAGTGAAGTATAATGCTATCAGCAGTATAATATAGTAAGTGAAGTATAATGCTATCAGGAGTAGGTTGCAAGTGAGTGTATAATGCTATCAGCAGTAGATAGCAAGTGAAGTATAATGTTATCGGCAGTAGATAGCAAGTGAAGTATAATGCTATCAGCAGTAAATAGCAAGTGAAGTATAATGTTATCGGCAGTAGATAGCAAGTAAAGTATAATGCTATCAGCAGTAGATAGCAAGTGAAGTATAATGCTATCGGCAGTAGATAGCAAGTGAAGTATAATGCTATCGGCAGTAGATAGCAAGTGAAGTATAATGTTATCGGCAGTAGATAGCAAGTGAAGTATAATGCTATCAGCAGTAGATAGCAAGTGAAGTATAATGCTATCAGCAGTAGATAGCAAGTGAAGTATAATGTTATCGGCAGTAGATAGCAAGTGAAGTATAATGCTATCAGCAGTAGATAGCAAGTGAAGTATAATGCTATCAGCAGTAGATAGCAAGTGAAGTATATTGCTATCAGCAGTAGATAGCAAGTGAAGTATAATGCTATCAGCAGTATAATATAGCAAGTGAAGTATAATGCTATCAGCAGTAGATAGCAAGTGAAGTATAATGTTATCGGCAGTAGATAGCAAGTGAAGTATAATGCTATCAGCAGTAGATAGCAAGTGAAGTATAATGCTATCAGGAGTAGGTTGCAAGTGAGTGTATAATGCTATCAGCAGTAGATAGCAAGTGAAGTATAATGTTATCGGCAGTAGATAGCAAGTGAAGTATAATGCTATCGGCAGTAGATAGCAAGTGAAGTATAATGCTATCGGCAGTAGATAGCAAGTGAAGTATAATGCTATCAGCAGTAGATAGCAAGTGAAGTATAATGTTATCGGCAGTAGATAGCAAGTAAAGTATAATGCTATCAGCAGTAGATAGCAAGTGAAGTATAATGCTATCGGCAGTAGATAGCAAGTGAAGTATAATGCTATCGGCAGTAGATAGCAAGTGAAGTATAATGTTATCGGCAGTAGATAGCAAGTGAAGTATAATGCTATCAGCAGTAGATAGCAAGTGAAGTATAATGCTATCAGCAGTAGATAGCCAGTGAAGTATAATGTTATCGGCAGTAGATAGCAAGTGAAGTATAATGCTATCAGCAGTAGATAGCAAGTGAAGTATAATGCTATCAGCAGTAGATAGCAAGTGAAGTATATTGCTATCAGCAGTAGATAGCAAGTGAAGTATAATGCTATCAGCAGTATAATATAGCAAGTGAAGTATAATGCTATCAGCAGTAGATAGCAAGTGAAGTATAATGTTATCGGCAGTAGATAGCAAGTGAAGTATAATGCTATCAGCAGTAGATAGCAAGTGAATTATAATGCTATCAGCCGTAGATAGCAAGTGAAGTATAATGCTATCAGCAGTAGATAGCAAGTGAAGTATAATGCTATCAGCAGTAGATAGCAAGTGAAGTATAATGTTATCGGCAGTAGATAGCAAGTGAAGTATAATGCTATCGGCAGTAGATAGCAAGTGAAGTATAATGCTATCAGCAGTAGATAGCAAGTGAAGTATAATGCTATCAGCAATAGATAGCAAGTGAAGTATAATGCTATCAGCAGTAGATAGCAAGTGAAGTATAATGCTATCAGCAGTATAATATAGCAAGTGAAGTATAATGCTATCAGGAGTAGGTGGCAAGTGAATGTATAATGCTATCAGCAGTAGATAGCAAGTGAAGTATAATGCTATCAGCAGTAGATAGCAAGTGAAGTATAATGCTATCAGCAGTAGATAGCAAGTGAAGTATAATGCTATCAGCAGTAGATAGCAAGTGAAGTATAATGCTATCAGCAGTATAATATAGCAAGTGAAGTATAATGCTATCAGCAGTATAATATAGCAAGTGAAGTATAATGCTATCAGCAGTAGATAGCAAGTGAAGTATAATGTTATCGGCAGTAGATAGCAAGTGAAGTATAATGCTATCAGCAGTAGATAGCAAGTGAAGTATAATGCTATCAGCAGTATAATATAGCAAGTGAAGTATAATGCTATCAGGAGTAGGTGGCAAGTGAATGTATAATGCTATCAGCAGTAGATAGCAAGTGAAGTATAATGCTATCAGCAGTAGATAGCAAGTGAATGTATAATGCTATCAGCAGTATAATATAGCAAGTGAAGTATAATGCTATCAGGAGTAGGTGGCAAGTGAATGTATAATGCTATCAGCAGTAGATAGCAAGTGAAGTATAATGCTATCAGCAGTAGATAGCAAGTGAATGTATAATGCTATCAGCAGTAGATAGCAAGTGAATGTATAATGCTATCAGCAGTAGATAGCAAGTGAAGTATAATGCTATCAGCAGTAGATAGCAAGTGAATGTATAATGCTATCAGCAGTAGGTGGCAAGTGAATGTATAATGCTATCAGCAGTAGATTGCAAGTGAAGTATAATGCTATCAGCAGTAGATAGCAAGTGAAGTATAATGCTATCAGCAGTAGATAGCAAGTGAATGTATAATGCTATCAGCAGTAGATTGCAAGTGAAGTATAATGCTATCAGCAGTAGATAGCAAGTGAAGTATAATGCTATCAGGAGTAGGTGGCAAGTGAATGTATAATGCTATCAGCAGTAGATAGCAAGTGAGTGTATAATGCTATCAGTAGTAGATGTGAATACAATGCTATCAGCTATATATAGCATGCCAATACAATGCTTTGAGCAGTAGACAGTAAGATGAATATATCGCTAGCTATCCGCAGAAGATAGCACTTGAATATACACATCAGCAATATACAGGCTGTCCCAAAATGATTAGTATCCATCGATGCCCAAAGTCCATCAATTATTTCATCATGAAAATCAATGAAATTAGGTCCGTTCTTATAACATCTTTAACATATGGCCATGTGTTTTGAACTCGCCACCCTTCCCGTTGCATGTCCAGATTTTTACATTTTACACCATCTGAGATTCGAATTAGCATATCGCAATAACTACTTGTTCTACCCCATAAAAAGTATACATTTTCTGAACAGTAATCTCACAAGGAATCCGAATATGCGATTGGAATTTGCATAAAACCTAATGGTAACATGTTATGATTAAGAATGTTCAAAATATATCGATTTTTTTCATATTTTGATTAAAGCTCAATATTTTTTTTATTCCTATCCCAATCATCATTTTACTGTGCATATTAGTTCCTCATGCAATTTACCCATCAGAACATAATGGTTGTCAAGGGTAACCTGTTGAAATATACTATATCGGGAAGTAAATGAGCACAAACATTTACATTTCAAATTTATTAGAGTTTACACATATATTTTTTTAGCTATTCACCCCATCCTATTTTAAGCAAGATTTCTGAATTCCCCTATTCGAGAGCTTTCCAAAAATGTATAATTTTGCTATAATCGGTTGAATAATTTTGTTGTTATAGTCATGTATGTAAAACCGATGAATTGGAGCAAGTTCACTGTGTAGTGAATAGGGGAAAAGCCGAGGACAATGCAAACGATTCGTGATTACAATTGTTACGTAAGAGTTGACACGTTTGTTGAAACAAAAACTTATAGAATATAAAACAATCTATAAAATGAGAGCAAAATCATGTTTGTACCATACAGAAATGAGAAGTTATTGTAATTTGAACGTAGAATTGGGAACATTTTCTATATTCCCCATAGAGATTGTACACGACGCCACCGCCACCGCCGCCACCGCCACCGCCGCCACCCCTGACTTACGAAATATAATCAATCATATCTCAGCCAAACAGTTATAGAAATACCTGATTTATTCACACAGTGTAGCTAGATAAATAAGCTTTCAAATGACACCTAAACCATAGCTCTACCACGAATAGTTGTTGAGTTAATAGAGAGAGATGGATGATTCGTCACCAAAAATGCAACGCCGCCACCCTTTTTGGGTGGTCAGTTCAAAACACATGGCCATATATAATGTACCCAGCCAATCCATGGGCCTCATTCGGGCTACATGTGAGCAACCAGGGCAAGGGTTATGTGCGGACTGACCACACAGGTCACATAATGGGTTTTACAAGGACCAATGGGCTACGTTTGGGTAAACCTATCAGGGTCTCATATAGGCTGATATCTTGGATCCCATATGGGTTTTACAAGGGCCATTATGGGCTACGTTTGGGCAAGCATAATCAGGGTCCGATATAGGTTACATCAGGACAATTCTACGCATGCGCACTGAGCTTGGATATATTAGTTTCGTAACACTATGGATTGTAAATTTATACATTTCATCAAATGATTTGATCTGCATCATGCTCCATTTTGCACTGAGGGTTTAGTTTGGTATCAAATATTGATATGTCCAAATTTGCTCAAAGGGTTAAGTTTGGTATTGAATATAGATGTCTAATTTTGCACTGAGGGTTAAGCTTGGTATCAAATATTGATAAAGATGCCAAACTTTGCACTGAGGGTTAAGTTTGGTATCGTATATTGATACAGATGCCTAACTTTGCACCAAGGGTTAAGATTGGTATCAAATAGTGCTCTGTCTAACTTTGCACTGGGTGAAGGTTTGGTATTGAATATTGATAAAAATGTCAAACTTTGCACCGAGGGTAAAGGTTGGTATCAAATATTGATAGATGCCTAACTTTGCTCTGAGGGATAAGATTGGTATCGAATATTGAAGAACCTAAGGGTGCACTGAGGGTTAATGCCAATTATCATTTATACATTTCTGCACATGGAGTTTTCCATCACTAGTTGAGTCTCAGTTGAAAATTCCCATAGCGTTACACTGCCGATAATGAGCTAATTGATATTCATGAGGTGATTTACTACGGCGATTTTACATTGGAATTTTGACTTGCTCGATAAAATCATGAATTGTAATGCTTTTAAATCATGAATCTGAATAGGAAACATGAATTTATTGGTATAAAATGTACAATGAACACAATGAAATGGTAATTGGGTCTGATGGTTTAATACTTTGTCGATAACACAGTGATAACTTGAAAGCTTCCAGAGGGGGAAATACTTATGCGTGGCAGTGTACGGGGCAGTGTAGTCTACAGCACCAATAGATGTATAACAGGTACATTAATAGCACAGAGACTTGATAACTTTGTATCCACATAGGGGGACGGACAGGGGGTCACAATCCTTACCCCCCTCCAGTGGCGTAGTTAGGTTTTTCATATTGGGGGAGGGGGTAAAAAATAAAAGTGAACCGACAAGAACTTTACTAGGCTATCAACTTTTTGAGAATTGCTGCGGAGTCAGAAACTCGAGCAGCTGGGGTGGCATGGTGTCCCCCCCCCCCCCCCCCCCAACAAAAAAAACTGGTGAAACATTGAGCTCGATAAACCAGCAGTGCAAATCTCAACCAACACGACTTAAATATTGTGGGGGGCCTCTGGCTACACCACTGACCCCTTCCAATGTCCCCCTGTCAGCTCAAGTCCCCAAAGTTTGCCTTAGTAAGCTTTCAATGGAAAATAAAGCTTGATTTCAGATGTTTTTAATTAATCTTTTTTGCATATTTATTAGTTTATTGATTCATTTATTTATAGCCATATTATTTATTAGTAGCCATCAAATTTCATTTAGGCATCAAAATCCCTTTTTTCTTTCTTTTCTTTTTTTTTCATCACATTTTTAAGAAGTGGAGGCTGAAAGCTATCTTTGCATCTAAACTTTCATTTATTTCATAGTCACTTACACACACTGTATGTATATACATTATTTAGTATTTATAATAGTGACTGCTACATGTATTTTATAATATATACAATATCTGTACACAGAGCATAATATAGAAAAAAGGTATTTAGGCCAAACAAAGAAGAAGGTCTGTCTCAGAAGCCCGCCCGCATTGGTATGTGAAATGAGCTACGGCGCGTAGGTCTATGCGCTGGGGCTAAAAAACTTCTTCTTTTTTTTTGGATTTTTTTTTTTGGATTTGTTTGGATTTTTAAAAAAAAAGTTAAAAAAAGGTCTCCGTAAAGCCTGGACAAGCAAAAAAAAAAGAAATCGCATACCTCAGCACTTACCTTTTTTGCACAATGTTTCTGAGACAGACCTTCTTCTTTGTTTGGCCTTAAATAGAAGGCACACCCCCACCCCACACACACACATAAACAAAACAGTATGAATGAAGATTCTGATTTTCCATGCGGCTATTATTTTTACCATACACAAAACAAACAAAAATCAGAAACCTTTCCCAACTTTCAAAGTCTATCTCAAGAGTTACTGAACCAATACTAGGAACGTTTGTACTTAATTTAATGCATTTCTCAAGGAGATTCAATAATTTTGACATTTTTGAAAATTTTGGTGACATTTTGGAATGTTGTCTGCAGATGCCTGCCGCATGGAAAGTGCTAAAGTCTGTCATGACCCAGCTACAGGGTTGGTCAAACAAAGGGATCCCATTTCTGACGGCCATTGTTACATTATTTACAAATAAATATTTATACATTTCTGCACGTTGTACAGCAACAAATCTAAGACCCAAAATATGTCGTTAATAAAATATGGTAGTTTGAATATATCCTGAGCAAAATTGACTTGTCCATGGCACTTATAAAACTCGCCCATTGCTTGTGTGTTGGATTTCGATCACGACAGGAGCATGCGCAGATGCAATTTTTGTGTAAGTGGTCTGTGATTTTGTCAATATTATATTTTTACTGTGATTTGTTGATCTGCATTAAATGCAAAAAGAAACAACGCCCCCGGCTGGCCTCGAACCACCAACCTTTCGGTTAACAGCCGAACGCGCTTACCAATTGCGCAACGGAGGCGGTTACTTACTGGGCTGTTTTCGTTTGTCATTTTCACCCGTACACTTTCCCGTACACTACCTTGCAAAGCCGGGCATCGTTTTTTCTCAAATGTTGCCTGCATATTGTAGTTGCTGTCTACTTAAATACATGTGCTGTCAGTTGAACTTGGAACCAACGTTTAATTTGAACTGTCTATTTTCAATAAAAAAATACTCCAATAATTGACTTGTCCATGGGTGCCTCCAAAGTTCACCACAAAAATGTCATACTGTAAAAGCCAATATTTTTGCGTAAAGATATTTTCGCGTATTTTGATATCATAGACATTTCGCGAATTGTTTTTTTCGCAGGTGACCTTCTGGATGCATTGCATGTATATTGAAAACAATATTTCCGTGTGTTATAATCTTCGCGGAAAAATATTTTGCGCGAAAAGCGCGAAAATTAAAAACCACCGCAAAAAAATTCAACTTTTACAGTAATTGATTTTGGGCTATTGGAAGATTTTTTGTAACCTTTACAAACTGTTTTGATTACACTATCTTGTGTGTTTTTGATTCCTGTTGAGAAGCGATGCACAAGATGGGAATGCTTCTGTGGACAATCTGATTTTGCACATGCTATCTTTAACTTTCCATATTACATTAACAAAATAATCTAGGTCTTGGTATTTTGGCCCAGTAATGCTTACAGACATTTACAAAACTTTATCAATAAGGCAACAAAGAAAACCTGTTCTACAGGCTTGTCTGACCCTTTTATAAATTTTTTGAAATTTCTAATTAAAAAAATAATAATTTATTTAGGAACGTTTTTGAAAATGTTTGCAAATTGACATTCTGTGCAACATTTTTTATTTAGGTTTTTTCTTCCCCACAAAAATTGCTGAAAAATTCACCAAAATGTCTAGAAATGTTAGGAAAATTCCTATAATTTTGGGTTTTTTAAAACCTGACATTTACAAAACTTTATCAATAAGGCAACAAAAAACCCTGTTATTTACTGGCCTGACTGACCGACCCTTTCATAATTTTTTGAATTTTCTAATTAAAAAAATAATAATTTAGGAACGTTTTTGAAAATGTTTGCAAATTGATATTTCGTGCAACATTTTTTATTTAGTTTTTTGTCAGGTTTTTTTTCCCCCCACAAAATTGCTGAAAATTCCAAAATGTCTAGAAATGTTGGGAAAATTCCTATACATTTTTTTTTTTAAATAGCTTTTTTTTCTCATAGAACAGGGATTTCCTTTTATGTCCAAGTAGCAAGCAAAAAATGGCCTCAAAAATTAGAACAACTTTGTATTTGAGTCACCCTGTATGGTACATGACAGTTGATCATTGGGTTCATCCCATAGTGGCATATCCTCAAGTTGAAATGAAAATTCAAACTGCATATATTATAGTACAATAAATAAATATTTACACAGTCATTATTTAATTGGATTATTGTCACATTGAGCACCTTGCAGTAGCTCAAGTGTTTACGGTGGAGATTGCAAATATTCAATTCAGGGTACAGGGAAAAACCTTGTTCTACGGCCTGGCAGACCCATTTCCTTTTTTTTCTTTCTTTTTTTAAATCATCGTCTGGTCTTAATTGAATTTTTTTGAAATTTTCTGATTTTTGTTGTTGAAAATTGTTGAAAACTTCCCAAAATGTTCAAAAATGTTAAAGATGGCGGCCATATAGAGGGATGCTGGGACCCAGTCTAGGACGCTATGGACCAATGACAGCCCATGGCCTACATGATAATGGTTAGTATGTATGTTAGTGAATACAGGAGCACAACATCCTATTGGATGTTGTAGGCAATAAACGTTAAGATTGTGGTAAGTCTTCAAAACGAAAGACAGGCATCCAGGAATGTTTAACCAGCACTTGTGTCCCTCAAGGATCACTCCTTGGTCCACTTTATCATCAACAGAATCCCTCGTCCTCTTCTTGCACGTCCTCTTCCACCTCCTCCTCGCTACCCGCATCGCCCCCTGCTCCATCCTGCTCTGCCCCCATGCCACGCCCGAGTGGGATGCCCAACGCCTGATGGACGGCCTCTACGGTACGTATATTGATGTAGTACGCCATGTTGACGGTGGGTATGCGCGCACGCATCTCTTCCATGAGACTGTAGGCCTGTGAAAATTAATAATGCATTTTGATAATAATATAAGAGAGATGGACAGAGAAACAATCAATGCTTTTAACCCCTTGAGAACTATGTGCCGATTGGTCAGAAATTTGGATCCATCATTTGTTGCACCAATCAGAGACATTGTTAGAATAATTGTATCCATGATGAAGATGGGAGTAAAATCTTCTAGTATGAGTATTTTAATTGGTTATTCAATTGAGTATATCCTACAATTGACCAATCATAAACATGGATTTAAACCAGTGTCTTTAGCTACCCAAAAAGAAACCCTGTTCTACTGACCCTTTTTTAGAATATGGGGGAAATCTTCATGTGGAAATGAACTGTTCTGTTCTATGGTTGTTTTAGGCCTTCATCCCGGGCATTTTTAACACCCACCTTTTTGTGTTGATCTTGTCTGGCATAATGTTATCGGCCTGCCTGGCATAATGTTCTATCCTCATACCATAGAAATTCCCATCCCTCATTGCATTGTCTAAGTCAGGTTCTTCTAGGAGTATTTGGCATTTCTCCATGACCTTGTTATCGTACCCCCAGGCCCCCACCCCCACCCCCACCTGCCATTTGTAGCACCAACCTTTTTGTGTTGATCCTGTCTGGCATAATGTTCTATCTTCATACCATACACATCTCCCACCCTCACTGCATTGTCTAAGTCAGGTTCTTCCAGGAGTATTTGGCATTGCTCCATGGCCTTGTCAGGGTCCTCATCATATTGCCTGTGAAAGAAAATCGGTTTAAAATGTTGTAAATCATCTCCATTCATCCTTGAGGCCATATACTTGACTTGACCTGGTCGGGTGATTTTCCCGACCCATTAGGCTTCTCCAAATCATCCTCTCAAGCATGGCTACCTTGAGCTCTTCTACCTGCATTTATGTGTCATGCTTGAGTGGGTCAATATACTTTTCCCGTTGAACAATAATAGCCTTATGTCACTTTAATTCTACCTTGACAAAGCCCGGATAGACGAAAAGTCGGATAATAAAATCTTTGCTTCATCGTATAAACTCATCTGTACTTATTAGCTTCTACATATTACTCAGCGGTGTAACGTAGTACCCATCTTAATTTTACCAGTACAGTATAAGTTAGGGCTGGTCTACCCCGTTTCCTTGCTCCATGTTTTGAACCGAGTTTGGAGACAGGCTCATTGGACCCTCTAAAGCTGTGTCCAGCAAATCTTGCTCTGCATTCTCTGATCTTATCCGAGACTCTAGGTAGATCCCCGTACAGGTCTTCATTTGTCACATGCTCTCTACAGTTGATGCTGAACACTGTTCTTAGCATTCCATCATTATACACTTTTTACCAAGAGCTTTCAAAGTTCGCTGACATGTCACTATAGTTCAGTCGGTTCCAAATTGGCAAGAAATGCTTGAAGGTGCTCAATCGACAGCTCCAAACAATCATAGTTAGATAACACTTTCCACATGGCTATTAGTTTTACCATATACAAAACAGATTTTTCAGAAACCTTTCCCAATTTTCAAAGTCTATCGCAAGGATTACTAAACCAATACTGAGCATGTTTATACTTTCTCATGGTGAGTCCAAATATGATAATGAAATTCAATAATTTCAACATTTTATAAACATTTAGTGACATTTTGGAATGTCGTCTTCAGACGCCTGTCACGTGGAAAGTGTTAAAACTACATGAATGCCCATTACATCTCACCTTCGAGCTGTCACAAATTTCTTGACCATGGTGATCCTCTGTTTGAGCGCCGCTAATCTGTCCTCTTGCTGCGAGGTATTCTTCATCTTTGCTTTGCTGAGACACTTGAATGCCTCGCTCAGAGCTCCGAGGGCCTTGTCATAATTCTGGTATTCGTCGATTTCAACCTGGGGAAAAGAATAAATAACAACACTATCTTAACCCTATACTTGCACTGGTTTCGTACTGAGCCTCCTACTATGGTTTGATGTTAGATGACAGAGGGTATACAGTAAGGGAAGTGTCAACCCTTTGTGATGCAAAATTTATCAAGCACTGTAACTTTTAAACTAAACTGCTCACAAAAAGTTAGGAAACTTTTTTTAATCAAGTATAATTTTATTATTCATTACCCTCTTTGTATATGTTATATATCAATGGAAAGCTGAAGTGTTCCTCTTTAAAATTATACCACATTTGCAATGATTACATGTTAATGAGCTTGGCCACGTGAATGAGAATGAGGCAAAGTGACAAATCAAATGTGCCAAAATTACCGTTATCTGTGCTAAACAGTCAATAGGTAATGATCAATAATTATCAAACCAGTCATGCTTGAGAACCATTAATGGTTTACACAAAGATTTGCACCAGTGAGCACAACACACACAAGTTAACCCTCATCTCTTTAGAAAACCATTGTTTGGGTATTTTGCAAGGGGTTAACAGGTGAAAGGTCATGAAGGTAAGTGATGAAAGATTTAGGCCTACAATTTTTTCTCAATAAAGTGGGTTAAGATCAGTAAGTTGTCTTGCTTGTTTTCATTACAATGCCAATTTGTTCGTTCACACAGAAACACAAAATTGCTAATTTTGGCACATTTGATTTGTGACTTTGTCTCATTCTCATTAATGTGGCCAAGTCCAGCAACATTCAATCATTGCACATTTGGTATCATTCTAAAGAAGAACACTTCAGCTTTCCATTGATATGCAACATAATACAAGAGGGTACTAAACAATAAAAATATACTTGATTAAAAAAAGTTTCCTAACTTTTTGTGAGCAGTTTATAAATGTGATGTACATAAAAGTATACATTTTTTTAATGAAATGAGTCAGCGAATCCATTTTTGGTATCAGATTTCACTAAAAATAGTTATTTTTACATTTTTGCCCAAAAATCACTTTTTTGGCGCCAACAATTTTCAGACAACCAAAACCAAATCCAAAATTTCACCAAAATCATCTTAAGTCAATTATCTAGGATCAGGGTTTCTTTTGGCTTAAACATTTTTAGTTTTGAAATGATTGCCAACAATTTGTTTGTTTTTGATCTCATAAATCACATTTTTGGCATTTTTTGGTCAATATTTTCAAAATTAAAATGTTTCACTTTTATGTACTTTACATTATTAGTTTAAAAGTTACAGTGCTTGATAAATTTCATAAAAAAGGGTTGACACTTCCCTTAAACCTCTTCACCGCTCATATGGAATTCTCATTGGTTTCTTACTTAAAGGATTCAACAACAACAAATCATCACTAAATTATGTCATCCTAAACTGTTGTTGGAATTGGAAATCAACTCCAATTTAAGTATTACTTTTTGAATTGTATCCGTCAGTAAACATTGTCGCATTTGGTTGATAACATACCCTTGTTGTACGCAATAATTAAACCTTGAATATTCGTGAATGAGACTATGTCCACCGCCATCTGCATCGTCGCAAGTATTCTGCACTGCCCTCCATTGACGATTAAACAAAAACATGCTCAATACCTGCTAGAACAGATTTGCTTACAATGTAAATATCTTTTGTGTCTTTCAAAATTGTCATCAGGTGGATTCTCTGACTCAGCCCATACCTTAACCCTAACCCTGCCAAATCCAACGAGCCAATCTCTATGTTCCACCCGGCGTCCAATTTTTGGAGGATAAAATGTACCCAGGCTATATACTTGGCGGAGTATACCCCGCCAAGTAGCATTGACACCCGTGGTGTAGTGGGGAATCCTAAGCCGCTGGTGCTGGGGGTCCGTGGTTCAAATCCGGTGGGGGGGGGGGCGGTGACATTTGGGGTTACTTTTCTCCGCGCAGAAAAAAATTCTGAAAAAAGTGCCCGAATGGGTTAGGGTTAATGACTTGATTCACTCAACGAACCGTAATAGGAAAATTTATGAAGCAACTTATTGAATAAGATATTTGCCATAGACAGTGTAATTCAAAATCTTATTTAAGAACTGGAAATATCATTATCAATCAAAATATGTGACCCAACACGAGTAAATGAGGCACACAATGAGGGACATATGAATATTGAGTTATTGATATCATATTAATATTTAAATGTTAAGGAACATATTGGTACCAAAGTTAATGTCATACCACATTCCAAACCAAAGTTACAGATAAATGAAATGCACTTTGTCTCAAAATATCAAATAAAATTGTCAAGTTATGGGCAATTACAGTTTTGGTTATGTTAACAAATCTATATTTTCATGAATTTTAGTCTTTGATTAGATACAAAATGTATCAAAGATCAGAAATTAAGACTTGTTCTGAATTTAACTTATTTTTACCTTGCCCTACATTTGTGCTCTCAAATCAAATGAACTACTGCTGCATTCTGCCTCATTTACTCATGATGGGTCACATATATCTTCTTGAAATGAGAGTCAGTATTCTTGGACTAAGATTCATACTGTAGCCAAACTTACCTGCGCACACGCGTCATAAAATCCTGCCAGCGAGTCCAACGCTCTGCCCTTTGTATAGAATCCGATGATGTTCTTCATGATCTCTGGATCTTTCCTCCAGTCTAGCGACTGCAGGTAGTTTGCCGCCATCACATAGATCTCTTTCTGTCTGGAGACGCCCGCGAAGAAAATGATCTTTTCGGTGTCGCCGGATTTGAGAAGCGACTTCATTGCCTGGAGATGGATGAATGAAAAACATTACAAAATCAGGGGTAGAATTTCGGCGCGAATCCGCGAATCGATTCGCGCAAATCTGAAAAAAATTGATTCTCGCAACAACAACAACAACAACAAAACAAACAAAAATTACTTCTTTTTTTTCTGAGTCAAAAACAGGACCTTTAATAGATGACTCGTATTTGATCATAACCCACATAATACCCCTTGATCCACACCATTAGGGATAGTAACTCCTAACCTAAGATCTTATACTAAATTATTTAATTCATTCTTATCAACAGTATGATTTTTTCAACACTGTTTTCTATGTAAAAATACAATTTATTTCAAAATCAACAACATCTTTAATTAAACGTCATAGTTGGAGATGCAGGGAAATGAAAGTGCACATTACATACAGCTTGTCTTTCATTGTGACCCAGGAAATAGAATATAGACATTAATCCATGGGAGGGGGGGGGGGGCAGGCACCCGGGTAGAGGAGGCTATCTAACTGTATCTTGGCAAGTGGCAGGCTAAATGGCTTGATACTTGACTGTCTTTATACCTACCAAGTAAAACAAAGGGGACACAAAACAGGTCATCAGTCTCATTACATTTTTCATTGACTCATCAATATGGGCAAACATTTTTTGATTCACGCAAAGTTGTTGCGAGAATCAATTAATACGCGGTTTGCGTGAATCAATGATTCGCGCGAGTCCTTATCTGCGGGAATCAAATTTAGAAAATTTGATTCCCGCACTTGGAGACTAATTTCTAGGCCTGCAAAATATACTGTTACATTTTTTGTCTTGATTCTGAAAAAAAATATATATAACACCATAGATCCTGATAACACACAGCATTTCTGCGGATAGATTTGATTTGTGTCTAGTGCTAAAACTGACAACAGTAAGTTAAACAGATTTGGTTAAAGAAAATATGATTAAAAATGTTCCTATTAAAATCTTATTTGTAAATGGTAATTGGAATATGCTTTGATGGTCAATATCAGTACATAAAGCAACATCCAAGTTCATTATTTGATTTTATTTTATTCAGCATATTATCACATTATACAAAAATAGGATTGCACAGAATACAAATATAAACTCTATTAGAACTACAAATATTACATGTACATTTATACAGCAAAACATTTAAAATGATAACATGCCAAGGATAACCCTTTAAGCTAAAAGAAACTTATTTCCAAAGGGGTCCTTATAATACAATTAAGAAAAGGTATGACGACCTGCCTACATATATACTATAAAAACACCACACTCACTTTAAAAACGGGAATTGTAAAACTAGACATTCATGTGAAACAAGAGGTGAGTTTTTGCATCTTTTTAAAAAATGGATTTCAGTGAAATAGATTTAACATTGTCAGGCAGCCTATTCCAATCTGTGATTGCATTATAATAAAAAGAACAAGAATTTGGGGTCTTGATCTTAGGCACTTGGAAATTAAAATCACTCCCCCCTTGTGTTATAACGATGTAAACTTGGCGAGTGATTGGAAATCAGCAAGATTTATATAATACATATAATCTTTGTTGAGGATGAATCTAATAACCTTGTTATGAGCACATTGTAATCGTTGTTTGTGATACTTTCAAGTTCCTTCATACCAGGATGAGATTGAATAATCAAAAAGACATAACACCAGAGCTGAACAGTAAAAAAATGTGCCTGCCTGTAAAGAAATTTTAGCCGAGAATTAACTTTCTTTATAATGTTAAGAACAATTTGCTCCCCATCCAGGTATTGATTTAGCTCAAGGCCAAGGTAAACAACAGACTGCTTTGATTCAATGATATGACCATCACTCAGTACAACTGACTTGATGGGACTTAGAAAATAGTCTGAATAGCAACGTGGTCCTATTGCATAAAAAGAGTTAGTCTTCGTAACACTTTCCACATGGCTATGAGTTAAGTCATATACCAAACAGATTTTTTTCAGAAACCTTTCCCAACTTTCAAAGTCTTATCTCAAGAATTACTGAACCAATACTTTGCATGTTTGTACTTATTGTAATGCATTTCTCATGGTGATTCCAAATATGGTGATGAAATGTAATATCTTTGACATTTTTGAATCATTTTGTGACATTTTGGAAAGTGGTCTGCAGATGCCTGTCGCGTCGTCATTGTTTAAAACAAATTGAGTCGATCTTCATGATTTAGACCTTCAAACTTCAGAATTGTGCACGTCTTCATCAAGCTCAACTCAGTTAGAGTAAGGTTTAAGAAGAGATAAACATAACTTTTCCTAAGTTTACTTAAAATTAATCTAATCTTTTATGAAATAGGCCCTTGCAATAACAATACTCAGCAATGGAAATACCCACATGACTGTCAACCCAGGGTTGTTTCCGTAGGAACTACACACTTTGTGAACTTATATTTCTTACCCTAACTTTTACAAAAGGAAATAAATCAGTTGAAAAGTGGTTCTAGTGGGAATCGAACCATGGACCTCTTCATTTCATTCAAAGCATGTCTCTCAACAGCTGCTAGATTAACGGAATAAAGTAATAATACTATTACGATCAGCGCACACAATATTGTGAATAGAGCTGATATGCACATGACCCTCGGTAGACAGTCAGTCACGAGGGTATATAACGCTACTAACCTTGACTTTATTACCAGCCTGTGTGTACTTCTTGGTTGCCAAGTGATACGACCCCTGCTGAAAGGCCAGGTCGGCGACTTTCTCCAGCAGTCGTAGTCGGATCTCGTTGTTCTTGTCGTCCTTGGACAAGGTCATCTTCTCCGCCAGCTTCTCGGTGATGTTGACGTCGTGTTCCTGGCAGATTTCCAAAGCATCGGCGTACTGAAAGAAGGAAAGTGAAGGGAAAACTAGTTAGCCCGATGCAACTGAAGAATTCCCTGCTTTACAGATCGGGGGGGGGGGGGGGAGGGGGGGGGGGGTTGGGGGGGGGGGGGAATCAGGGGATTCATTATGTGGAATGTGGCTTGTATTGTTAATGCCTCAATTGGCGTGCATGGATGCACTAATCCAAGTCATAGAAACAGTAATGAACACAGCCATACAATAATTTGATTAATTCCATGGACTTGTCAATACAAATTCACTAATGCAAAATGAGTAACATGTCGGGCGGTCTGGTGGCCCTTTTGCAACAAAGCTCTTCATATACAGAGATGACTTTTTTTACTCATTTTTTTCACAGATACTTCACACAATTATCAATGTAGCAATACACAAGACAAAATATTACAATGTCATTTGTGGAACTACATTTCACTCACTATCACATAGTAATAGTAAAGGAGCCAACTGGTGAAATTTCTCAATGTTTCCATTTTTCATAAAAATATATTTTTCGATATTAAATATGACTTTTTCCTGAGTAAGGGGAATGATGGTTGATCGTCCTCCATTTTTTGTCTTGTGAGATGACAGCACTCATCGTGATGTTAAGAATATCAAAACGTTAAATCTGCTTAATCCGAAATGCTAGTTAGATTCACCTTTTCTTGAATCCATTTAATAACAATTCCCAAAGGTTTAAAATATTCAGGCACTCACAATATACAGAGGTGACTTGGTCACAACACAATGAATCCCGTTTCCGGCAGCCTGGTACTAAGCATTGGTTTCCAGTTTCCAATACGATTTATTCTGTTAAAATATACTACCGGGTACCAAATTGTCGGTTCCTTTCATCTATGCTTAGCACCAGGTTGCTGGAAACTAGATTCCAACACAATAGTAAACACTGACCCTCGACCTCACACTGACCCTCAACCTCTGACCCTTGACCTCACACTGACCCTCGACCACACACTGACCCTCGACCTCACACTGACCCTTGACTTCAGTGCACCCTCACCTTTTTAGCCACCACCAATAGATCCACTGCTCTATCAAACTGGCCGTGTTCCTGAAAGAATGTGGCACACCTGTTGAGCAGCATAGGGTCTGTCGTCTCGTCCAGATCGGCGGCTATCACCTCCAGTGCGTGGAATTGCTGCGTCTCGAAGGCCAGCTCTAGAGCTTTGGAGAAAAATCCACCCTAGATAAAAGGTAAAGGAAACAGTAAGTTAACTAATAAACTGGTAAATACAGTCTAAAGGGCATTACAGACTAAGGTCGCTATGCGATCCGGGTCGTTGAATATGGTGAGTTTTAAAAAGCCATTTTGAAGTATGGCAGGCACGTGTGGTCCAGTGGAATAGCGCAGGACTCCTAATCATTAGGTTGTGAGTTCTAGCCCCGCTGGTGCCAATGTGTTTGTGTCCTTGGGCAAGGCACTTTAGTCTACATTGCCTATAGGGGGTTACTATATAGGGGTTATGTATGCTTGTTTATGTTGGTTTATGTCACAACTTGGCGCTGATGTAGCTGCTGCCTGGACGTTGCATTGTTTAGTAATGTATTTAATTTGTAATGTTGTGACAATTCAGCCGGTTGGCTGCGATGACAATAAAAAAAAAATTTAATTTAAATTAAAAAATTTTAAAAATGGTGTGCTTCCATTCTACTCTTGTCAGCTTTACAGATTACCCAAGTAGAATCACGGCCTCTCCTTTTGTGCCTGCCATATTTCAAAAGCGCTTTTTGTTTGTCAAATGTTTCCAATTTAGTCAGCGGTGACTTGTCAAAAGTTAGAACAGGTCGCAACAGCTCGCTAGGCCCAAATCACTGCAGTTGACTTGTACCCAACTGGTGCGCGACTGGTTGTACGATCTGTCAAGTAAGGCTGTGAATGCACGGGTAGTTTCGTACCCGGGTACCCGACCCGTTTTTCGGGCGGGTACCCGAAAATACACACTAACTTTTTTTTTTTTTAAATAATAAAAATAAAAAAATTTAAAAAATTTTAAGTACAAATTTGTCCCCAAAATGACATTTTTTTAATTTTAATTTCGGGTATTCGGGTACCTAAATTGGTACCCGGGATAGCGGGCGGGTACCCGGGTATAAGTCACAGCAGTAAGTAGCTGTTAGCGTCTCATGTTTCATAGTTCACTCAAATAGTAAAACTGACAAGGGTTATTATTTAGATGTTACTAAGCACGTGCACACAAAAAGGGACAAATTAAAACCATAATCAGCCCGTGCAGATTGGTCAATTATATGCGAACATAGCCCCAACTATGGTTTTGCCAATTTTCAACTATAGTGACTTTTAAAATTTTCTTATGACTGTTTTAAATGCGACATGACCTTTGACCTTACCTTGTGATAAAGCAATATCGCCTTGTCTTGTTGTTCAGGAATTAACTAATAATGTCTGGCGGCCTCTATCATGACATCAGGGGAGCTCATCAATGCAAGGTTCATCATTTGTTTTCCATGCGATACAGCAAATTGGACTTGATTTTTTGAACATAATTTTTACGAGGGTCGTTCAATAAATAATGAAAGTGATCATGGTATGGGATGCATGAGTGATTCTATTGAGGGATAATGTGATCAATACAAAGTATGAACCTTTGTCTTTCAAACAATACACTTTTGGATTGTTAGATACCTTTGGTTATGTAATGTCATTAACATAAACACAATAGGTTTCAGACACTGACTGAAATCTGTCAATTATTTGGCTGGATATGTAATATGTTGAAAATGGGTTGATTGATACATTTGCGTATATCTCGGCAATGCAAGCAATAAAAACAGATTACACTTGGTACATAGTTAGAACACACACTTATCTCTGCTTGACACTCTTTTCTAGATCTGAATTCCTTAATACAAACAAGAAGGGACCATCTCAAATGCGCTTTTATTTAGCAAAATCCGCAATAATATACTTTAGAAAACAACAAAGGATAAAGAACAATGGAGGGATTACAATTTAGTTAATTGTTGTGGGATGTAAAGCAATAATAGTGGGGATTTCAAGAGGAGCTGTTCATAAAATTTCCTCAAACCATTGAAATTATGTGACGATTACTTTAACCCTTTGAACCCGAAAGGCCGCTTTAGCGGCCGCACGGAGTAATCGCTATAACCCGAAAGGCCGCTATAGCGGCCAAGGAACAGGTGACATTGATCATGTGACTTTGAGTGGTCATATGCATGACTCTCAAATCATGTGATGTTTTACCCGATGTGAAATACCTTGTTTCGCCAGATTTACGTTGTGTTTTGATGTCATTTGGCTGAAGAATACTGTCAAGAAGGCACAGTAAGCTTTTATCTGGTAAATTTCATGATTTTAGCCATTTGTGGCCCTGTTCAAAATTATCTGCCGTCTGCGCATGCGCATATTTTCTGCAGGTTCCATGCGAATAAGTTCAGATAATTAGTTAGCTATCATATGGAATCTCCCAAACTGGTTAATTGCTTGGATTTTTCCTAAATTGTTTGATTTTCTGAAATATTAGTGATTCCTGACTGGGCATTTTTCAATGAAAATTGGCTATTTGAAATACTGATATTTGTATACATTTTATTTAATTGCCTCTCCTTACTTTTTCCTCTTATACTACATATATCAAATTACACAGGGATTAAAGTTATTGTCTTTACCTACTTCTGGTGTCATGTAATGCAATCTTCTTACCACATGTTTTATACAAACAATTCAAATTTCCCGCCAAATAACTGATTTAGCAGTGTCCCAAGTGTACTTACTTTGAGACAATGCTATGACGTCATAGTTCACACTTATAAATCCAAAACTGTATTGTTTGAAAGATAAAGGTTCATACTTTATATTGATCACATTAGCCCTCAATAGAATCACTCATGCATCCCATACCATGATCACTTTCATTATTTATTGAACGACCCTCGTATAGTTTGATAAGCCAAACACACACGGTATTGGTCGCACGCATGCTTCACGAATATGATGCACAGTGCGTATAGTTTCCTTCATTTGCTCCCGCATCCTGTATTCGTTCGCTGCTGTAAGGCAGCTTTGCCAATTTGGAACTGATCAAACTATAGTGACTTCGTACAATTTCTTCTGTTTTAAATGTGACATGATCTTTGACCTTACCTTGTGATAAAGCAATACCGCCTTATCTTGTTGTTCTGGTATGGACTCATAATGTCTGGCCGCCTCTATCATGTCATCTGGGGAGCTCATCAATGCAAGGTTCATCAATTGTTCTTCCATGCTATGTTCCTAAAAGGATCGAATTCAGTACAACAGGCAGAAGATTTTTTTTAGTGAAACTGAGAATGTCAGAAAGCACATTAGTGTTAAATTGAGCCAAAATAATGAAACAAAGTCTATCAATTCAAGAAAATACATGAATTTGCAAGGCAATAATAAAGATGAGATTCCTTCAGTTTCAGGAAAATTATCCTATTAGTTACAATGATTTGTAAACAATGATCTGTAATTTGGTTAAACTTCAAACTTTGGACTCAAAATGCCCCAAAACTCCCTAGTTCTCTTAAAGGTACCAGCATGTTTCAATGTGGCAACTCACCTTGCACAGTCGTATTGCCTGACTGTAGGCCTGCGCTCTGGTGAAAAAGTGAATCGCAGATTTGATGTCCTCCTGTGAAAAACAAACAGAAAAATTGATTTCAATGAGCATCATGGATTGTTCACCCACCCTTGGGGAGGGGGACACTCACACTGAAAGTCAATAGGAATGTGTGGCACTTAATTATAAAGACCCCATTTTTATACCACTTTATTACTGATGATATACTATCCCAAATCAGCCCTGCGCCTTGGATCCCTGCACCAACTCATCCATAGACCATTTCAAATTGAAATCGGAAATCTTCGGAAAAACAGGTCACATGGACTAGGTGCGTAGTGCGTTCTTCGCAACAATTGATCGCATTCATAGCATTGGTTGTCCGCCTAGTGATTTACTATGTTTACATACACATGTACAGGGTGACCCAGAAAATACTGTACGGAAAGAAATGGTTTCAAACAAGGCACTTGTTCTGCTCATGTAGCATGAAACCATTTTTTGCACTTCACTTACACTACAAAACAACACTTCTTACAAAATTACATGTATTTTAAGTTTTGTGTGGCCTATTTTTATGATCTAAAATGTTTCAGAAAGTTAAATGTATGGTGCACATAGCTGGTGAACGAGTTATGCAATATTTTGTTATTTTAATGGTAAAAAAAAATAATTGAATTTTGTGATTTTTGGGTTCAACATTTTCTCGGACACCTTGTACACCCATGAGAAGTAAACTTGTAATGAGACTATTTTGTTTTTTATCAACAATGGGGTCGACCGGCAACTTCCAAATGTATTTAACAGACCAGTTAAATGTGAAAATATTACCCTGAATCTCTTTTATCTCACCGTTTTTGTTACTGAAAGGCTGCAACATACAACTTTGTGAGGGATACAATCTATCACCAACACCAGCGCAATCTACCACACGGGCAGACGGGTGAAAACCATGTTTGTTTTTCTCCGGCATGTCCGGGGGTTTTCATGACTCGTGAGCTCGCGAGTCATGGAACTGGCTGTCAAAACACTCGGCTGATCGGAACCATTCGGAACCGATCGTATATTTTCATATTTGTACAGGGTAAAAGCTTGTCCTTGACTCGACACAGACATTTTGTTGTTGCTCTGTTGTTACATACATGAAATAACGATCCACACAAGTTGTAGTTGAGGTGACGCGCCGAATACCAAGTGCATTGTCAAGCTGCCATGGCTACGGCACAATGGGGAGCATGCACAGTGCATTTTGTGCCAAACAACACATTTGTTATAGTTCTATATAAGCATGAAGCTGGCATTGATATAATTTATTTGTGGATTATTTTACATCTTGTCATGCTGACTCATGCATATACATGCCCTTTATGTCAGCAAATCAAGGTGATGACATGACTTGCACATACTTGCATCTATGGACGAGTTTGAGGAGCCCATCGATGCAGGGAACCAGCATACCCTACACTGTGATCCCCAGTTCAACTTCAATCTGTTTTCGTCTTATATCACATCGATACACCTGTTTTCATGACGATTATAGGACTTCCATTTGAACACAAATAAAGTAGTTCAGCTAAACATTTCAGCCTCTTTAGACTACTACTATACTGCATTTAACTTCGAACAACTCATCAGTGATGATCAATACATCAGCTCACTTTTGAAAATTGCTGCCAAACGTTGTACCCCACCCCACCCCCCCCCCCCCCCAAAAAAATAAAAAAATAGATGAGTGCCCTTTCAAAGAAGTTTAAAAAGGTGCAAAGTGAACATTGACATGCAACATTGGTCTTGCGATTACAACATTTTGTTGCAAAAGTTTGGTGAATATATTCCAAATGTGTGTATAGGTGACCAAGTACATCAGATGATGCTTGATGTTGCCCAAGCAAGTTTTGGAGAAATAAGCATTATGGAAAGACTATGATGCTAGACCAGCTAGAGAGAAACAAATAACAGCAAATTTGACTCCAAAAGGACTATACGTGAACCTAAACCTGTAAAGTATTTTGTGAATATCTAACATACATTACTTCAAGACATATATACTGGGGAAAAACCCGAAACACACATTTTAAAATAAGAAGAAATTAAGTATATAACAAGTTTCAAACCATATCCTAAAACAAGTACCGTATTATCCCTATTAAGCGCCCATGGGGGTTAGCAAAGTCATTTTGGGTGGGCGCTTATTAATTTACCTTTTTTAAACTCATTTATTGTAAACACTGTCGAATTCGGTGAGGTTGCACTAGCGGAAAACCATGTGCGATCGAAAAGTAAACTGTTTAAAATGTTGAAGGAAAATCAACATTGCGGCGTCGCAGTGGTCTCACTGTGGCCACATTACATGACGTCAATGTTCCGACAAGCTTCAAGTGCCCTTCCGAAAACCTCGTTTATTCTCGGTAGTTTTGAGCATGCGCGATGTTGTATTAAAGCCATGAATAAAAAACAAAGATGGCGGCTCGCATCGGGGAGAGCGGGTGGCGGCGGCGATCGAACCAGGCTTACTGGTACGGCACTTTACTGAAGGACGCCGTGGTGAAAAATGTTGTTGTACAGTGCTACGGTAATTGAAAGGGTGGGCGCTTATAAGGGATTGTTTGTTGGTAGTCATTGAGAAAAACGGGGTGGGCGCTTATAAGAGCATGGGCGCTTAATAGGGATAATACGGTAACTGAAAAAGAAAACATGTACATTTCATTATGTATCACAATAAATATCATGTTTTGTTTTCAATCTGTTCAAGGTGCATAGAAGTGTACCCATTAAAAATATGAATAGAATGCCTGACATTTTTAAAATGATTAAAAAGTGCTCTGTACTTTGGAAGTGAAAGGTGCTGCAATGTGCAGTCAAAAAGGGAAAACTGCCTGCCAACATGCACATGGTAGCCAAAGAGATTATCAGTGGCACATTCCTAACACGTTGCGCAAATAAAAACACAAAATATCCAGAAACACAGAGTGTCAAGATTGAGATTTGAAGATACTGGTAAGGTCCTTTACAGGGCTTGAATTAATCGAAGGCATTGAAGGCAATTGCCTTCGATGCCCCACTTAGTAGCCTTGATGCCCTCAATTTCTGGCTGATTTTACTCCATTCAAAAGTACATAATTGCCTTGGATAAAGTTGGTGCCCCTTTCAAATTGCCTTAAATTGCCTGCCCTTTTCATTTCTTATTTCAAGGCCTGGTCCTTTACAACAACACATTTCGTATAAAGTGCTAAAAAAAGTAACTGACCATATAAAAAATATGTTCATAACTCCAAAACTATAGCTACTGTAAAACATTAACATTTCACGGCATAAACCTTTAGCGAATTTGCAAAACACCACCTTTTAGCGGCATTTAATTTCACTAATTTCAACCATCTTGCTATATTACCCTATGTATAAAATCTCAATTATCGGCATTTTAATTAGGCGAATAGAGGTCAGTCAGTATGCAACCACGCGAAAAGTCGTTCCTTTTCTAACCCAGCAAAGCGACCCGGAAGTACTCACCCGTAGCGATATGGCTTCGCAGTCATAGTTGACCTCGTAATAGCACGATGTAAATGAGCTCTTTTCATGATTATAATCACACATTTCAAACACATTTGCCATGAAATTGTATAATAAAAAGGCATATTATGCAAATAATATTATCTAATATTATCGGTGAACTTCATGACATGTTGTATTTTCGGTGCAAATTATTGCAATTACACAAACCCGAATTCAAGAAAAACTTGACGAAACTAAAGCCAAATCCAAGGTAAAAAAGTCACTTCTGAAGAATCAGGCATCAATGTTATCCATCGTATCATAATATTCATAGTCTTTTGTAACTAGAAACATGCTTACAATTTTATAAAATTATTTAGTCCGGTCAAGTGAATGCTTATAATATAGCTCCTCGAATCTTGTCTCGATCTAAATTCATTTCGTAGCGTCGATGGGTTGTTGATCAATTGTTTAAATCTCACGTTTATATTCAGGTTCGCTGGATAGCTCAGATGGTAAAGGTTTCGCTTTGAGAGCGGAAGGTCCGGGGTTCGAAATCGATTCTACTGCTCTGCACAATGTCATATGATTTTTTTTTTTACAGAAAGTCTATTCTGGTCAAAATGAATAAACATTTCACAATTTCATCACACAAAATGCATGAATTCGGACGTTTTCATTGGAAAAACGGTATTTTTTTCAAAAATTTCAATAATGAATTCAAACGCGGGCATGAAAATGAAGCGCGGGCGTGTTACGGGAAACTAAAAAGCAAGTTGGCGAGGCCTAACGGGGGATCGTAAGTTTCGTTTTCTGACCGAAAATCGGTGAAAATCAAACTTGGTTTTTCTTATCAAAAAAGAAGTCGGGCATCAATGTTTTTGATATGAAATTAAAACTTAAGATTCCGTTAGTACGGAAATTGCTCTTAAAATATCGTACGAATTTTAGTCCGGTCAAGTGAATAGTTACAAAAAGCAAAGTCACGAAAGTTGTTAAATTCTAAAATTAGCGATAAAATCACTGTTTGTGGACCAAATATGTCAGATTTGGCATCATAATATAGAGAAAATTACGAACAATCCACCTACTTCGCCATCATGGCTGCCAGCTAACCCTACCTCAATTAATTCAGGGAAAACAAACTTCTAGTAAGGTTTAAGCGCAAGGTTGACATCCTGAAACCGATCTTTGCGTGGGTTAGAAATCGGCAAGGTCACTCATTGAAAGCGATACCTGCGTGCTGACTGAGGTCCCTAGCGAAATTAGCTTTCATTTGAGATATTACACGTGGAGACTGCCTGAATATTAACTAATATTTGTGTCAAAAAAGTATACTTTTCATTTTTAGCATTTTGTTTTTCTACATGCAACCTTGATGTAGCAATATTACGATTATTGATTTGTTTTAAAAAAAAATTTATTCATGGTATACAAATGCCAGCAAAACAGCACAGCTGATAACACTGGCTTACAAGTTACATATATCATACATAGTAAAAATATAGAAAAAAATATATATATACATACATAATATTATAAACAGTTAACATTGATTTAAAAGACGAATGACATATGGGATAGTTGAGTTGTATATAATATCTGTCAGTTCTTGTTTTTGGCTCCTGGTATTTTTTCTGGCTCCTGAGGGAATACTTTGTTGTGGTTTTCACAGGGAGCAGATGTTGGTGGCGCTCCGAATTGAGGAGCTTCTGGCCGAATTTCAAAACCAGTTGTTACCAACGGTCGCTGAGTTTATCAATATCAATAACTCGAGGAGGGCAGTGTCATAGTGTTCATACCTACTGCCAAGCATGAGTCTACAAGATCTTTTTTGCAGCATCTCAATATGCTTACTTTGCTCACGGGTGATGGATGGATACCACACCGGGCAGGCATACTCGAGGAGCGGTCTAATATAGGTTTGATACACGGCCAGAATGTCCTCAACTGGAGCAACGTAACGACAACTCACTGGTCGATATACTCTATTTGGCTTCCTCTGGACAGTGTTGCTACTTAACAGGTACAGCTTTTACGCATGCATAGGTATCTTCCGTCTTTCAACGCTCGTGTGTATACGCCAGCGCCTCTAGTAGGTGCGCGCGTTATATACTGCAATTAGTAGAATACGCGGTTACGTCACTGTCTCGTGATGGCCAAATAGACTATAGTAAGATGTGGATCAGGATGCTTCAATTGAATATATGCAGCCCATACACTATCGTGCGTGTTCAAAATCCCCCGAGTGTGAAAATTAAAATTGCACTTTATCTTATTTTTTAGCGAACAATATCTCAAATTAAGGGGGGACTTAAGGGAAGTGTCAACCCTATTATTTTGATGATCAACTTTTGCTTCTAAGTTTGAGAATATTGAATAAAAGTACATAAAAGTATACATTTATAGAAAGGAATTTTGATAAGGAATCCGATGGTGATATCAATGTGATACCAAATAAACTAAATTTTGAGAAATGAACCAAAAAGCCATTTTTTTACCCAAATTTTTCAGACAGCATAACTATAAAATAAAAAATAGGGACAGCGGTCCCAAATAGGTCGTCCATTTATATGGGTAGTTTGGTTGCAATTGTAATCAAGTTTACATATGCAGCCAATTTTACATCTTAACCTCAGATGACCTTTGACCTTGGTATGTGACCTTTGACCTCGTTAACATATGAAGGTTTCCATGTTGCATCTATGACCGAGGTTTGGTTGCAATTGGTCATTGTATGGAAAAGAAATGGACAATACAAAAAGTGTGTACTAAATTTTGACCTCAGATGACCTTTGACCTTGGTATGTGACCTTTGACCTCATTTACATATGAAGGTTTCCATGTTGCATCTATGCCAGAGGTTTGGTTGCAATTGGTCATTGTATGGAAAAGAAATGGACAATACAAAAAGTGTGTACTAAATTTTACATCTTGACCTCAGATGACCTTTGACCTTGGTATGTGATCTTTGACCTCATTAACATATGAAGGTTTCCATGTTGCATCTATGACCGAGGTTTGATATAAAATCGGATGGATTGAGCGTGATACACAAAGATATTGGTCGAGCTATGAGTTTTAAAAAATATTGTGCGAGACGCAGTCGAGCACAATATTTTTAAAACTCATAGCGAGACCAATATATTTGTGTATCATGCGAAAAAATCCGTCTGATTTTATCATTATTATGCAGTGAGAATCTGACTTGACAAAAAAAATCAAAAATCCAAACAAAAAAAACAAAAAAACCACCATAATATTGTAAAAATATCAATAACATTTGTTTTTCAAAGTACAGACAATTAATTTGTTTTCCTATTTTTTTCCTATTTTTTTTTTTAAAAATCCCAAAAATTTCTCAAAAAATTGCACTTTTTTTTTAATTAAAAAAAAAAAATAAAAAAAAAAAAAAAAGCTACAAAAATATTCCTTAAAAAATTTCACAATATTTCAAAAATTAAAAAAGAACAAATAAACAAAAAAAGGTTTCTACTGCATTTTTTGACTGCTACTATACAATTGGTATATTATTCATGCAGGTAACCAAATCGACCAAGTTCGCGAATGAACTTGGTCAGTTCAGCTGACCAAGTTCACTTCAGTGACATAAGTTGCAGAATAATAGGTCTTTACCAATGCATTGCAAGTATAGGACGGAAGATTCAAACTGCATAATAATGGTTGCAATTGGTCATTGTATGGAGAAAAAAATGGACAATACAAAAAGTGTGTACTAAATTTTACATCTTGACCTCAGATGACCTTTGACCTTCCCCCGCACTTCCCTTACTTGATAATATGGATATAGTAAGGCGGCCTTACTAAGGCCACATGGGTATCTGGATAAATGGAACGTGCGGTATTGCCCCATCATACCCTAAAGCCACCTCCTCCTCCCCGCACTTCCCTTACTTGATAATCTGGATATAAAAGCACATGGGCATCTGGATAAACGGAACGTGTAGTATATTATCATGATTATTATAGAGTGTCTGGATTAGTAAGGGCACCAGTGGTATCTGGATTACGGGTTCACTATAAAACGCAGATAGTCTCAAATTAACTGGATATACTATGCGAAGGTGTGCCACCTGTGGTGATAACTGGATTTTAAGGGTGTATAGGTAGTATCTCGGAAGGCCTTATTTAGAACACAACAAACATGACAGAGGGACTACATACGTTTAGGCCCTACATGCCTATTGGAGGAATAATGTATTTAAGTAAATAGGCCAAACAAAACCCGGATGGCACACATATCCCGGATGGCACGCATACACAGTTATCACGGGTGCCCTTAATATTCGATTTAAGATAAACCACATAGTCCATGGAGGTCCTATATTGGATCACAATACACAATCTTGATTATTAAAGTATATGGGGTGGTACCTGAATAATCAAGGGCACCATGTGTTATACATGCATGGCATACATGGATTTATTAAGGGCACATGGTATATATGGATTATTAAGGGCACTGTGGTACCAATGTCAGTATTAAGGGCACCTAGGATACATGGAGTATCAACGACATACTTTTGCTGTTTTACAATACCCTCATCTTTATACGTTTTGATGTGACTAACCACCCGCTAGCTTCGGCACCTATACCTGCGCTTTCCATTATAAACTGGATATAGTACGGGTACATTGGTATGGATATAATGCCGGCAAATGCGGTACCTGGGTTATTAAGGCCATCTGTGAGGGGTAGGGCCTAGGCCTAATGGGCAACCGGTGTATTAAGAACACGTGGAGTACTTGGATTAGGAACATGGGTATCTGTATTATTTAAGAGCACATGGTGTATTAAGGGTACCATGTCACTTACATTATATCAAGGGCACTTTAGTTACCTGCCCTGGGTACCTGAATAAGGACATACTCTTGATATTAATATAAACATTTATAACGCTTTGATATTACTCACCTCTGCCTATTGTGGTATGACTATTACAGCCCGCTATCTTCGGCACCCACGATTAATTCAAGTTACTTGAATGATACAGTAAAGCACCTGGGTATCTCGATATAACGGCACACTGCAGTACCTGGATTATGTGGTATCCGGTGCCATTAAGGGCACCTGCGGTAACTGGATTAGGGGTAGGGCTTAGGCCTATGGGGTCCCTGGATATAATGGGACAACGGGTACTTGCATTTCATTTCACATGGGAGGCCTCCATAGGTATCTAGAAAGACAAAGGTAGGCCTACCTACTTTAAGGCACATGTATACCTGGATTATCAAAAGCACCTGCGATATTCGGATTATTTAGGGCCCGTCTGGATTATGTATACATGTAGGACATGTTCTTGATATTGTATCAAATTTGCTTACGCTTTGTTTACTTACCTCCCCGTAAAATCTTCTAGCGGGTCCGCGCGCGGATGCCCGCTAGTACATATTAAAGTATAAAATAATAGAGAAATATGAAATTCAATTTTTGAAACAAGTGCCGGGTTGACACTGCCCTTAAGGTATGTCACTTTTCGAATTTTGTGAGGGCTGTCTGTAATTATTGAACTATTAATCAAATGTATATAAAAGTATACATTTTTGGAAAGGAAATAGGTCAGAGAATCCAAATTTTGCGTCAATTTTGACCAAACATTTTGCTTTTTTGAGAAAATCACAAAAAAATCTCTTTTTTGACCCAAAAAAGTTCAACAAAGCTAACTAAAATAATTTTGAGTAAAAAATCCCCAAATTTCTAGATTATGATGTTAAGATACTAACCTAGGGAATATTTGGGTTTTTTAAACCTAATCTAATTTGTTTTGAAATTTTGACCAAAAAGCGCCAAAAAGTGATTTTTTTTCATTTTTTTAATACTTTTTTGGCGCTTTTTGGTCAAAATTTCAAATGTTATTAGATTAGGTTTAAAAACAAAAATCATCCCTAAGTTAGTGTCTTTACATCATAATACTTTATATGCATTTGATTAATAGTTCAATAATTACAGCACTCATGTTTCCATAATTATATAATCTAATATTATACAAATATTGAATACCTGAGAGTGTGCTAGTATACAAATATTGAATGCCGGAGAGTGTGATAGTAAAAACTATATCACGAGGTCAAATTTGGATTTTTCCATTACACGAGGTGCAGCCGAGTGTGATGGGACAATCAAAATTGGACAGAGTGATATAGTTTTACTATTGCACGAGCAAAAGGCATTCAAGGTATTCACATGGCTGATTTCAGCCATGTGATAGTTTTTACTATCATTATGGCTAGGTATTAAATTTGTGATATCATTATATAATAAAAACTATATCACAAGGTCAAGGTGGATTTTTTCCATTGCGCCGAGTGTGATGGAACAATACAAATTGGACCGAGTGATATAGTTTTACTATTGCACAAGCAAAAGGCATTCAATATTTGTTTTATATAATGATATCACCAATTTAATATCACACCATAATGACATGGCTGAAATCAGGCCTATCATTATATAATTAAAGTTTAAGAGTTACGAGCATATTTTTTACATGGTAAGTTACCTTTTTTGAGAAATGAATTTGTGCCAACTATATTGGAGATATTTGGTGTCCATCTATCCCACATATACCTATGAAAAATAAATGCTAATGCGTGCAGGACTAGAAGCGCCAGCATGCTTCATATCAGGTAAAACCTTGGCTATACAAGAAAACTATCAAACTGGCATGCAGTATAATAGAAGAGTGCTTTAAACGCATGCGGCTGTATACATGCCTCCATCACTTCTGACAAATTATCCATGCCGCCCTCCGCATCTTGAGCCAATTCGTGTTCAAGGAGCTTTATTTCAAGCAAAAATATTATTTATGAAAAGAAAATTCTTCAATTAAGTATTCAAAGCTGATATCTGTACGTGGTTTTATCTGACAACATTTGATCAATTTCGAAATGTTATGAAAACAAACATAAACACAAATGAAATAAGTGTGTTTATTTCTGCTGCCAAACATGGACACACACATGTCGAGGGTTGAGCGTCAGAAGGCAGTAACTGAACTTTTGGGCAAATTGATATTTTGGTACAAAAATACTCCATATAACCTAGATTTTCAGAACCATAAAGAGATAACACATAAACACTCTTAATTTGACTAAAATTAGAGTTATAAGTTGGGTGCTAGTGTATTGTAATGAATCCCAAATATTTGAAAGTTGATTATCTCAAAATAGCATTTTTTGAGTTACAGCCTTCTGGCGCTCAACCCTCGATGTGACAGTTTACTATCAAACCGTGGACACTGCTCCCACCCATGACTGCACACACTCTCCCTATAGGAGCAAAATGCATGCAAAGGGGTCCTATAGAGGAATATATATGGCTAGGACGCTGTCCATTGTCATAATGGTATATCGTCCACAATTTGTTGTAATTTGACATAGTTATACACAAAATACACACAAATGTCCTCGGTTGGGCGAAGAAATTCTGTTTCAGACGTCCAGACATGCGTCCCCGTATGGGAGCAAACACATATTACAGTATTATGTAAAACTCATTTCATTGGTAACTTGATGTGTATTATGTATCCTACTTTAAAAGGACTAGCTTAGAAAATTACATTTATATTTGAATGGTTGCTCTTTATTCCTTTTTCCTTCCACTGCAGGATTCAAAAGTGCTTTAAAATAAAGTTTCGTCAATCGTAAAACACTTTCATTTCAAATTCAAACTGTTCAATTTGTATTAATTATCAAGAATTTTCATAAAAATTCACAAATTCCTTAAAATTTTCAAAAATATTTGAAAATACAAACGAAACGTATCAAACTCATAAAATATGGATTGGTCATCAGGTCCGCAGAAGGTAACCTTTTCTTGGCCTTAGGCACAAAAAAAAATGTTATGTTGTCCTCGACCGCCCGCTCCGGATTTAGGGCCGCTCCGATTTTTTTTCAATTTTTTCAATTCTTTTTTTAAAAATCAGATTTTGTTAAAAAAAAAATCACATTTTTTTCCCCACATTTTTTTCACATTTTTTTTAAACATTTTTTTTAAACAGTTTAAATGGCATTGAATATTAAATTAAGTGTTTATAACATATATGTGCGACTCTCAGAGTGATTTCAACTTCTTGTTGGCTGAACTTTGAACTTCCGCTGGTAAAAGAAAATTTTAAAAATTTTAAAAAAAATGTAAACATCCGCCCGCCTGCCCCTCCTCTCTGAAAGCTGTGGAGGACAACATAACAATTTTTGTTTTGGCCTTATATAGGCAGACAATTGATAAAATAACAATGGTGTATTACCTGGTTTTCATATTGTCTTGCTAGATGATAACATGCTGCTTTGTCGCCGGTCTCGTTAGCCATCTCAGCTGCCTGAGGACAAAAAATACAGAATGTAATGAAGTTGTTGTATGTTTTGAGAAAGGAACACAATAATTGTCAAAAAAACAATATATAACAAGTTGAGGGATAAGTAGTAGAACAATTTTGGAATGACCACCCCTATAGACCATGTCACCTCATTGTAAATCAACAATGTTAAAAGTGCCCTGTTCCATTCTATGCATGGGGGAACATGCATTGATTGACTGCTGCATTGACTACTGCCCCTTCAAATGCGTGCACATACCGGCAGCACGGCTGTTTGATCCCACATAATTTGTCCGTTTTATTCTGAGAACACCGTAACTTGCTGGCCCGGTTCTGGTTTTAACTTATTCAAGTACCTGAATGTACTGGTCATCTTTTGTAGACATTTCCAGAACATTTTGTTGGTCCATTTCTGAGAAATAGTGCTTTGCATATTATTATTTACTATAATAGCGCCCTCATCGGCCACATTTCCCATAGAGTTACATGTAAAATGTGTGTAAAGTAGAAAATGCCGATAATTTTAAAATGGCTCGAACAATTTTCGTGAAATTTTCACCGTGTACTCGTATTCATTAGGGCTAACTAAATCAGGTCAAACCCTAACTGGGCCACTGTGTTATCTTTTTTTATTCAATAATTTTAATTATAAATCGGACAGTCAAACAGCCGTGGCAGACAAGCTTTTGTTTGTTTGTTTGCTGTGACGTTACAGGTTACATCGTTCGTCTGAGAGGTTCGTCAGAGAGGTAATTTGCTCTCGCTAAGGTTAATAGTGTTCATCTGAGCATTAAGATTCAAGAAAGGTACAACCTTCCCTGATGCAATGTCTTGCTTTCAAGACGGGATCCATAACCAGTAGAAAGATTTAAACAGGGACAATTGCATGAAGGGACAAGAAACTATTGTACCATTATATAAGTATGCGTGGTGAGGGTGTACGCGCTTGTTATGTAGTTGAATATGATATATAGCAAATATAATAGGCCGTTTCTAGTCCCTTCATTCGATTGTCCCTGGTTAAAACAAGTATACAGTTGAATGAGTTTTGGCAGAAGTGACTCCTACAATATTGTTCCTAATGGCATGTGCGCCATGATCATATTAACATTACCCATATTCAATCAATGATATCAAAAGCTTGTTGAAACTCTCTTCTCTGTACCTTCTAGATTACCACTGTAGCAATAGATCCCAGCAAGGAATAGTTAGTCCTGGGCAGCTTCATAAAACTACAATACACTGTTTAGTCCTTATTGTGCTCTACAGACTCTACATCATCAATCCATTGAATCAAATGCTTTCTAAAACTCTTTACCTTGTCTAGAGTCCCAAAGTAGCAATAGATCATAGCCAGGGATAGGTAGTCCTGGGCAGCTTCATAAAACTACAACACGCTTGTTAGTCCTAATTGCCCTCCATCAACAATCAATCGAATCAAATGCTTTCTAAAACTCTTTCTTTACCTTGTCTAGAGTCCCAAAGTAGCAATAGATCATAGCCAGGGATAGGTAGTCCTGGGCAGCTTCATAAAACTACAACACGCTTGTTAGTCCTAATTGCCCTCCATCAACAATCAATCGAATCAAATGCTCCAAAACTCTTTCTTTACCTTATCCAGATTCCCACAGTAGCAATAGACTCTGGCCAATGAGAGGTAGTCCTGGGCAGCTTCATAAAATTGCAACGCCGTCTCCATCTCGCCCGTACTTTCCATGTACTGTGCCCACCATTTACGAAGCGACCTGAATGGGAGGAAGGGAAATCCAAAGGGTGGTTCAGGGATTATAAATGAATTAGTTTCAAAAATTGTGATACAGTCCAATCCCAGTTATCGGACCCCCTTTAATCCGGATAACTCTGTTATCCGGCTGAATGATCCCAAAGAAAATAAGTTTTTTTACAGCCTAATCACCTTATTTTCACACTCTGAAGCATTTGAAGGCCATCTTTTGATGTTGCTAGTGATGTTTAGTGCTTACATAATAAATTGTAAGTGTAAATCCCCCTCATTCAGAACCCTTCTTTTGTCCAAATTTGAGTGCTTCAGAACAGTCAATGCAGAATTACACATATACTTCGCTTATCCAGATTTTCCACTTATCCGGCTGTTGCTTGGTCCCATCATGTCCAGATAACTGGGGTTGGACATTATAATGTTCAACTTAAATCTCAACGATTACTTTCAGACTCGATGATGCATTTGGACAAAAGACAATAATGTGCACATTAAAACTGCTAAAAACAGGGGGTGGCACTCGCATGTGAAGAGGGTAGGGATCAGTTGCAATGAGATCTAATATGTGACCCCTATAAAAACAGGGGGTGGCACTCACATGTGAAGAGGGTAGGGATCAGTTGCAATGAGATCTAATATGTGACCCCTATAAAAACAGGGGGTGGCACTCACATGTGAAGAGGGTAGGGATCAGTTGCAATGAGATCTAATATATGACCCCTATAAAAACAGGGGGTGGCACTCGCATGTGAAGAGGGTAGGGATCAGTTGCAATGAGATCTAATATGTGACCCCTATAAAAACAGGGGGTGGCACTCACATGTGAAGAGGGTAGGGATCAGTTGCAATGAGATCTAATATGTGACCCCTATAAAAACAGGGGGTGGCACTCGCATGTGAAGAGGGTATGGATCAGTTGCAATGAGATCTAATATGTGACCCCTATAAAAACAGGGGGTGGCACTCACATGTGAAGAGGGTAGGGATCAGTTGCAAAGAGATCTAATATGTGACCCCTATAAATTGAAGTGGTATGTGCGAAGATATCTGGGATGCTTGCTTCCAATCAGGGCTTTTTGTGCACACTTTTTATTCAGGGAAGTGTCAACCCTGTTTGGCGCCAAATTTATCAAGCACTGTAACTTTCCAAAAAAATGTTTTTTATCTCAAAAATCTCATTTTTGGCACTTTTTGGTCAATATTTTCAAAACAAACAAATTTTAAGCCAAAAAACAACATTTGATCCTAGATAATTGACTTTAAATGATTTTGGTGAAATTTTGGAATTTTTAATCAAAAACTGATTTTGTTAGGTTGTCTGAAAAATGTTGGCGCCAAAAAAAGTGATTTTTGGGCAAAAATGTAAAAATCACTATTTTTTGTGAAATTTGATACCAAAAATGGATTCTACGACGAACTTCATTAAACAAATTGTATACTTTTATGTACATTACATTATTAGTTTAAAAGTTACAGTGCTTGATAAATTTCATAAAAAAGGGTTGACACTTCCCTTAAATGGGTGTCGTAAGAACTGATGTAGGCTGAACACATGTTTAAATGGAGTCAATAGTAGATTCACAGACTTTAACCAGTATACCATTTCGGTACAAGTAATATCTTCCTATTGAGGCAGTGATTTGAAATCGTAATCTAATCAATAACATGTGGATCTATATGCTTCCATGTGTCTTGAATCACATCAGCATCATGTGTCTTGAATCAAAGTCCATTATATCGCAGCAAAACCAATAGCATCTATAAACGATACTGATGTCGTCGTGATTGGTCCATTGTGGTTCCTCTCATGTTAAATGGTCCAAATCAATATCCGAACGGCCAAAATGTATGAATCTACTGTAGCAGAGAATCGTGTAAAAATCATGTCTTATTCTTGGACTAATGACACATCTGACAATTATACTGTTGCTCATTTCATAGGTGATCATAGCTAAACTTACTTATCCTTTGTCTTCATGATATACGCCTCCAAGGCTTGCGGCTCATCAAACAGCATACGAGGCACCTCAAATCTATGGGTGTCAGATTTCTCATAGCTGTCAAAAATAAAACAATATCGCAATTATGGTAAAACATTCTAAATAATGTTTGTTTGGTGTATCTCCACTTGCCCTGAAAACTACCAACTGGCACCTTCTATGATTTTCTCCTTTAGTTATTATGATTATTATTAATTTGGTAGTTCTCTCAAATTCAAATACAAATGTTGGTAAAAAGGTTCACTTTTGTCAAATACCCCATGCGGACAAAACCTGGTTACGGGACTGGTAAGGACAGCATAACAGGGTGGTTTGTTACAATATCTTACTTTGGTATAGCTCCATTGATGTCTCCCTTGGCTTCCAGATGCTTGGCATAGTTGTAATAGGTGGTACGTAAATGTATCCTATCTTGTATTTCTGCTGTCTCCATAGCCTATTGAAAGAATTGATAACGAGAACTTAATACATCATAAAATACAGAAAGATAAATGTTTATAGACATAAGATTTTTGTATCTCTGCCGTCTCCATAGCCTATGGATAAACAAGGACTTATACATCATACAATTCGGAGAGGAAAATGTTTAAAGTAATTTTCCCAATTAAGGTGAATAGAGATGAAGGAGCCTACTATTTATACCCAATATTTATGACTATCCCCTTTGGTGGAACAATGCTCAAAGCAACAGAAGTTCACAGGGAATGTTTGAATCATGTTGGCATGAATGCATTCAACATGTATACACATACATGCCTTATAATACAGTCATCAAAAAAAGTAACTATACAGGTAATAAATGGGCTTTTAACTCTTAAAATATATATATCCTACCTAATAATATTAAATTATAAAGTTGTTGAAAAATTTGTCTTCTTTAATATGAGATATTGCACGTTAGGATCAGGTGATTATTGAGGAAGTGGCACTCAAAAATGTAAGGAGAAATCCGATTTTCATTTTCACATTTTTATTTTCTACACGCGGACCAATCTACAGGTACCTTATCGATTACCGATAGTGCAATTGGAGGATGCATGCGCAGGTTGGACAGTCGGCCGCATTGTTCCGATGGATCAATACGCCACACACACACTACCTGCCATTCTCTCCCCCGTGTTGAAATGTAAAATGTGAATTTGAAATTGTGACTTTACCTTACATTTTGGATTGTCGCTTCTTAAATATTCAACCGATCCTAGCGCACAATATCTCATATTAAAGAAGATAAATTTCTCTACAACTTTATGATTTAATATTTCTAGGTAGGATTTATATTTTTAGAGTTAAAAGGACATTTATTACCTGTATAGTTACTTTTTTTGATGACTGATGTATATGTTTAGTTGCATAAAAATGCACTTGGTTTTCTCCCATTTTCTACACAACCACAGCTGTACAAAACACATAGTTTGGTCAAACAAACTTGAAAAAAAGACAGGGGGACCCTACCTACAGTAACTATCTTACAACTATAGCACTCCCCTTTGATTATGATCCCCTCCTTGAAAAGAACAACCCACCAAGCAATAGAACTTTGACATAGTGGATGACGGGAAATCAAAATCTCTGAGTAAGTACTGTAATAACTTAATTTCGAGAGATATTCAATTTCTAGCATTTCGCGAGGAATTCTGGATTCGCAAAATTAAATGCCCTCAAAACAGACAATTTTGCACTGAAAGTAACAGTAACATTTCCAAATTCGCGAAATTAAATGCCCGCTAAAATGGCAGTAATTTTAAAATTGCTAAATAAAGTATCTGCGAAAATTAAAGTGTTTAACAGTATGTCAACCTCTCAACGTGACATCTGATTTCTGAAAATCTCTTTACTTTTTGGTTTTGAAACCAGAAGACTGATTTTACCAGTCTTCATGAGTGAGAAAAAGGCATTTTACTGTAACTGATTCTCACACAAAATGAGAAGGAAATCATTGAGTTGTGTGGAAATACAAGGGTAGAATAGACCATTTCAAAGTGAGATCAGAAAATTTGGAGAATCAGGTCACATGGACTAGGTGCGTAGTGCATTCTTCACAACGGTTGATTGCATTCAAAGCAATTGTTGTCCGCCTAGTGGTTTACTATGTTTACATACAAGCGTACACCCATAAAAAATAAAACTAGCAGTGAGACTATTTTGTTTTTATCAACAAAGCGTTGATCCTAGAAACTTCAAAGTGTATCGAGCTGAAGGTAAAATGTGAATGTATTACCCGAATCTCTTTTGTATACGCGGTTTATTAAAGACACACCCAGGTGAAAACATGTTTGTTTTTCTGTGGATGACTCGGAGTCATCCACTGATGTCAAAAACACTCGGCTAATCAGAAACATTCGGAACTGATCAAGTATTTTCAGATTTGAAATGGTCTATTGTGTCAGAGTGCAAGAACCGGTCTTGTTGATCCTCACTATACTCCATTTATCTTTCTCTGGACAGTAACGTAACTTTACAGGCGCAGCATTTACACACATGTATCTTCCTTCTTTCTACGCTGGTGTGTATACGCCAGCACCTCGAGCAGGCGCACGTGTTAATGTGCTGAAATTAGTCAAATACGCATTTACATCACTGTCTTGTGATGGATAAATAGATTATAGGGGAATTCTATGGACATTATTTGATTTGCTACATGTAAACTTCCATAGTTTACTTTCCATAGTTTATGAGATCCAACTTTGATTCGTTCAAATCCGCTTCACGAGAATCAATTTGCAAATTCTTCTAGCCCTGGTATGAGAACATTAGAATATTATTCCTTCCTACCTTGCTCCACTGTCCACTTGCTTGATAGAACTCGTTGAGTAGATCGTATCGGCTACAGTTCTTGTATAATCTCTCTGCATCCTCCTACAATAGGTCAAATCAAACACCAGTCAATATCAAGTATAAAATGAGGAAAACTTCAGTATAGACCATGTCACCCCATGTTGATCAACAATGTTGAGTGCCCGGTTCCATTTCATGCATGGGGGAACATGCATTGACTGTTGCATTGACGGCTGGTTTGGTTTAGTGTGTGGTTTATAAAAGACACCCCTTTGAATGCGCGCGCATAACGACAGCCAAGCTTTTGTTGGCAGGCAATGCGCACGTACACCGGCAGGCAAGCTTTTGTTAGCTTGGCTGCTGTGACGTTACAGGTGACATCAATCGTCTATATGCATCAACAATAGCATTAATGCCAACACTTCTCGATGCATTTCCTCCGCATCCTCTTACAATAATTTAAATCGAACATCTCTTTCAAAATGAACATCATAAATATAGTATCAATAATATATTGCTATAAACCAGATCGGTTTCAACCTATGCCTTAATATGTGAAGGGGTTCTTATGCGTGATATCTCTGGGGCTAATTGACCAATTGATGGAATTTGGAATCCATGGCATCAAACACTTTTTGAACCTATTGAAAAGGGTTTTATGTACTTTTTTATTTCTAAAAATTATAAATATTTATATATGAATCTATATATATAAAATAAATAATTTAGAGAAAGGAGAAAGCTTCTCCAATATCTTATTATGGCACCGGAAACATGGACAAAGTTCAAGAGGACAAACCCCTGAAGATTATATCAAACTTATTACAGTTGACACAGGATTAATTAATTGAAGAGGGGTCCTACTTGCACGTTCAATTGATATATACAGGGTGTCCCAAAACTGTTGAATAACTTTTTAAAAGCTTTATATCTCCGGTAAAATAATGTGTAGTATAAAAGTGAAACAAATATTTGGATAGAGAAAACTTATAGAAAGGACATACTTTTATTCTCATCTCCACTTACCAATAGCCCAAGTTGTACAGCCAGCATAGCCACTCTCGCGTCCAGCTGAGGTTCTTTCTCAGCTTCCCTAAGCGCCCTCGCTCCCCTGGCATGGCCCATGTTGCCAAGGCAGACTCTAGCAACATCTAGACGGCGAGTCTTCACGCACATCTTTGCCATGTTTTCCCAAACGGACTCGCTGGATGGAAATATAAGGGAGAAAAATGTGATTAACTCCAAAATGTACAGTCAAAGATGTCATTAGAAAGCTTAAGACTAAAAAAGAAAAGAAAAACAAAATCCACTAGCTTAAACCATACTAAGATTGATTTGACTTTTAGCTCAACTAAAAATTCAAAATCACCAAGCTCATTAAAGGTCACACACATTATGTCACAAATTATGAATAACCACTACACTGCTACATCTACATGCTGAACTTGTCTAATAATTTAAACAGCAACTAAAATATATATTATGCACAGAATTTAAATGAAGCAGAGTTCTGACCATGAATAACAAGGGAGGGGCTTTTGTTGCATAATATATACAAGTTATCCAAATAGACCATCACATACTGTAAATTCGGGAAATTAAATCCCCACAAAATAAACAATGGTAAAAGCTTAAAATCGGTGTCAAAATTTTGGTATAGCGAAATTAAATCCTCTCAAAGTTGGCTTTTGGAAATTTGCGAAATAAAGTACCCACACAAGTTAAGTGTTTTACAGTATAACAGCCGCTTGAGAATCTCAACAACACGGCTGTTTTGATCCCACATAATTTGTCCGTTTTATTCTGAGAACACCGTAACTTGCTGGCCCGGTTCTGGTTTTAACTGATTCAAGTACCTGAATATACTGGCCATCTTTTGTAAAAATGTCAGAACATTTGTTGGTGCCAGTTCTGAGATATAGAGCTTTGAATATTATTATTTACTATAATAGCGCCCTCATCGGCCACATTTCCCATAGAGTTACATGTAAAATGTGTTTCAAGTAGAAAATGCCGATAGTTTAAAATGGGCTCGAACAATTGTCTTGAAATTTTCACCGTATACTCGTATTCATTAGCGCTACTTAAATCAGGTCAAACCATAAATGGGCCACTATGTAATCTTTTTTTATCCCATAATTTTAATTATAAATCGGACAGTCAAACAGCCGTGACAAAATTGTGGAAAAAAATGAATAGCGCTTGTTTCTTTGGTGCCAACGTAAACAAAACCTCTGTGGTCCAGTGGGTGGGTAATCCCTTGCTGCTATATAAACTGCTCAAAAAAAGTTTGGAATATTTTTTCAAGCACAAGATTTTCAAATATCGAGGGATATGTTCATTAAGTGTTACATATCCATGTAAAGCTGATTTGTTCATCTTTACAATGAAACCAAATTTGAAGCAATCACTTGCTCCAGTGCTCAGCTACTTGCTTGAGAACATGGGGAAGTCACAATATGAATGTGCCAAAATCAACACTATTTCGTGCTCAAAAGAACATCTTTGTCGTCTGTTCAATGAAGTGTTACATATAGACCAGTAGTAGGGGAACTGGGGGTTCTGGACCATCTACCTTATATACCACCTCATCAGTAATTACTACTAATACCCTCGATTTGCTCTCTCTCAGCTTGGATTTTTTCCTTCTTCTTGTATACCAGGTACCCAGTAATTTATAACTATAAATCCAAGCTGAGAGAGAGCAAAGCGAGGGTATTGGTAGTAATTACTGGTGCCGTGGTATATAAGGTAAATGATCCAGAACTAACTACTGCAAATACAACAAAGGGAATTTTGAGATATCTTTTTTGGTATGATTTTTGTAGTTTTAAAATTGTTTAAGGGATTTAAAACTAAATTTATTACATTTTATGTAAATAAATATTAAATAGGTAAATAAATTTAATTTGAACTTTTTTATTTACCTTGTATATAGAAACAAAATGTTACGAGATGACTTCAATACTTTTCATAATATTACAACACCAATTGTATTACCGTTTAAGGAAGAAAATGGTATTTTGTATGTAGTATATAAATCGAAGGACTGGGCGGTATCATATATAAGAGGCGGAATAAGTTCATTTTATACAAAGTCTGTGTTAAAGAAAAAAAAGAAATTTGTGGTTGAATTATTACGCGCTTTAAAATTAGAGCCTGAAAAGATAAAAATTCAACCAAAAAACAAAAAAGAAAAATCAAAACCAATTAGTGATGGGCCTCTTAAAAATATGGTATATAACAGGGAATCAATAGAAAATGAAATTTTAAACGAATTAGCAGATGTAAACCCTATTGATCCTATGTTTAATTCACCAATTTTAGAAGATCTTCCTGCACCTTTAGAACCGTCTAATACTGCTATGTATTTGAAGTTAACCAATACTTTTGGTAAATTTCTTAAAAGTTATGAAATGGTAGTTTTAGAAAATAGAAATGATCCTGTCGCATTTTTAGAAGAAGTTAAGCCAATAACAGCAACACGGATAGCGAGAGAAGCAGCAGAGTTAAATGGAGTAAAATTTAATTTAGTTTTGCAAATATTAATGAGAAAAGACAATCCACAAACAAATATCTCAACATACGCACATCCAAGTTTTTATAGTGAGCAAATACCCGTTTTGAAAAAAGTTGATATAGATGAAGACAATATTAAGCTGAATTTAGTAAACATCGATCTTGCTCAAGCACATGCTAAAATAATAGCAAGTATCGAAAATTACGTTAGCTTGGGATCTGGGTGGGTTGTGGATAGAATTGAAAGATTGTTTTTAAATTTTGCGGAATACTCACCTTTAAGGGGCGGCTCTTATATTCCTTTACCAAAAAAATTAGCAAACAAAAAAGTTATTATTAATGTACAAAACCAAGATGATAATTGTTTGAGGTGGGCATTACGATCAGCGTTATTTCCAACAAATGATCACTCAAATAAAACTTCAAGTTATCCAACTAATGATGGGTTAAATTTTACAGGTATAGAATTTCCTACTCCATTAACTCAGATTAAAAAAGTAGAAAAACAAAATAACTTGGCAATTAACGTGTATGGATGGGAAAAAGGATGTACTGTAAATTATTATATTAGTAGTCAGCCTTCAGAAATACCTCGCATTTGTTTGATGTTATTAACTGAAAAATTAAAAGATAATGAGGAGGAATTTGAGTGGGGTGAAGACACAAAAGCAAATTTGCATTATACTTGGATTAAAAATTTAAATGGTCTTTTATATGATCAGACTTTGCATAAAGAAAAAAAGTATTTTTGCGATAGATGTCATCACGGATATTTTAGAGCAGATTTACTTGAGGAGCATAAACCTGAATGTCGAGGAATCGGAGAAAGGTCTTTTAAAATAGAAATGCCAACGAAAAACAAATCAATTCTAAAGTTTGAAAACTATCGCAAACAGCTTAAAGTACCATGGGTAATATATGCAGACTTAGAAGCACTAGTTACGAAAATAGAAGCTCCAGCGCCTGCAGAAAGAAAAAACACGCAAAAAACATCTGTTCACAATGTGTGCGGATTTTCGATTGTAGCTGTTAGATCTGATGGAGTATCTGAGAAGCCTATAGTTTACCGAGGACCTGACGCGATGAGTAAGTTTTTTGAACAGGTTGAAAAATGTGAAAATGATATTATTAAATCGCTAAAATTCCCAAAAAAGATGGATACTTTAACTTCTAAAGAGTGGAGTAAGTATTATAACACTAAACAATGTTGGATATGTGAAGAGGGTGGTTTTGATAATGAAAATAAGAAAGTGTGTTATAATCAAAAGGCTGTCCATAAGCGCTGTCGTCCTGAAGGTAAGTTTGAAGATGTAAATTACAAAATAAATAATAGCTATTTTGAGGCGAAAGAATGTGCAATTTGCTGTAAAAAGTTTTCTCAAAGATATAAAGTACGTGATCATTGTCATATTACAGGGGAATTTAGAGGGGCCGCCCACTCAGATTGTAATTTAAAACTGCGAATTAAACCTTCGAATAGAGAGTTCTTTATCCCTGTAGTATTTCATAATTTACGAGGTTATGATTCTCATCTAATTATGCAAGCTATTAGTGAAACTGAAGGTGTTATTAAGTGTATTCCGAATAACATGGAAAAATATATTTCATTTTCTTTACGACAATTACGATTTATTGACAGCGCACAATTTTTACTAGCTTCATTAGATAATTTGGTTAAGGCAAATCCTGCTGAAGTATTTAAAATAACAAAATTAAATGAGCCAGATCAAGAAAAAAGTAAATTATTGCTCAGAAAAGGAGTTTATCCTTACGAGTACATGGATGATTGGGAGCGTTTTGAAGATAAACAACTACCTCCTATTGAGGATTTTTACAGCAGTTTAACGGATTGTGGAATTAGTCAAGAAGACTATATTTATGCACAAAAAGTTTGGGATACATTCGATTGTAAAAACATGGGAGACTATCATGACTTGTATTTAAAAACTGATACAATGCTGCTTGCGGATGTATTTGAGAAATTTAGAAATACATGCTTAAAACACTATAAACTAGATCCGGCTCACTATTATACAGGTCCAGGGTTATCGTGGGATGCGTTGCTTAAAAAGACAAAAGTTAAACTTGAGTTATTAACAGACTATGACATGTATTTATTTATTGAAAAAGGTATGCGAGGCGGTGTTTCTATGGTAAGTCAGAGATATGCTAAAGCAAACAATGATAAAGTTCCAGATTATGATCCAACTAAACTAACAAGCTACATTCAATATTACAATGCGAATAACTTGTACGGTTGGGCAATGAGTCAATATTTACCAACAGGAGGGTTTGAGTGGGTTACAGATTTATCAAACTGTGATTTTTCAAAGAATGGTGATTTTTCAAAAAATGGCTATATTTTAGAAGTTGATCTTGAATATTTAAAAGAGTTGCACGATGAGCATAATGATTATCCTTTAGCACCAGAGCGCATGAAAATAGATAAAGAATGGCTATCAGATTATCAAAATAACTTGATTGGGAAAACTAGTCTTAATACAGACAAACTTGTACCGAATTTGCGTAATAAGAAAAAATATGTGTTGCATTACAGAAATTTACAACAGTGCATTGATTTAGGTATGAAATTAACAAAAATACATAGAGTATTACGTTTTAATCATTCACGTTGGATGGAGCCATATATTCAAATGAACACAGAACTTCGAAAACAAGCAACTAGTGATTTTGAGAAGGACTTGTATAAGCTAATGAATAATGCAGTGTTTGGCAAAACGATGGAGAATTTGAGAAAGCGTGTTGATGTCCATCTGGTACGTGCTAATGAGCATAATAAAATAAGAAAGCTAATTGCGAAGCCAACATTTGCAAGAGAGAAAATATTTAGCAATGAATTAGCTGCATTGCATATGTATAAAAGTAAGCTATGTCTTAATCGGCCCGCATATGTAGGAATGTGTATTTTGGATTTAAGTAAATTGCTGATGTATGACTTTTATTACAACCATCTTAAAAAACAGTATGGAAGCGCTTGCAAATTGCTTTACACCGACACAGATAGTTTACTTTTACATATTGAAACTGAGGATGTTTATCGTGATATGGCGCAACATGCAGATTTTTACGATACTAGCAATTATCCTAAAGAACACCCTCTTTACAGTGAAAAAAATAAAAAAGTTCTTGGCAAAATGAAAGATGAATGCGGTGGAGCAGCGGTTGAGGAATATGTTGGCTTAAGACCTAAAATGTATTCAATAGTTACATCAGATGGTAATATCCGCAAAGCAAAAGGCGTAAAAAAATACGTGGTTGAAAAACACATTACGCATGAACAATATAAAAATGTACTTAAAGATCAAAAAGTTATTAAGCACGGCATGAATATGCTACGGAGTGAAAAGCATCAAATATACGGCATACATGTTAATAAAATATCACTTTCACCTTTAGACACAAAGCGATGGATTGCAAATGATGGAATTAGCACTTTAGCATATGGGCATTACAGAATACCACCAGGTGGTAATTGAGTATCAGGAGGTACTACTAATAATTCTTGACGTACAAAACCGCGTTTTGGTGTGTGAGGGTTTATTTTTGGGTCTAAATAATACAAAATTGGGTCTCCAGGTTTTACGATGGTATTACCTATTCGATTTATGCTTAACGACCAAATTGGATCAGTTGCTCTCCTTTGTTCACCACCTTCTAACTCACCAGGTTGGTATAAGTATCGTACTCCAATGTTTGTAGGTATGCGCTGTTCAGATTTGGAACCCCGTGGTGCAGAAGATTTTATTTCAATTTGATTATTTGTTATAGCCACAGAAGGTTTTTTACCGATTAATCGAGTTACCTCATTATTTAAAGCCTTAACAACGGCTGGAAGTCTAGCGACCCATTCTCTCGATCGTGCATCTTTGCCATGTGCTTCCAACAGTAATTCTTGCGCATACTGATGCCCAAATAGCCTCTCAGCAAGTGTTCTGTTAAATCTCTCAACTATTCCCTGAGCTCTATGCAAACCCCTTTCACCACGTCTAATTGCAACATTATTTAATGCCATTAAGTTACTAACGGTGCCCATGAATTCACGTCCTGAATCAACTTGTAGCAATTTAGGCCATGTTAGTGGGCCGCGTTTATAAATATTAGAAAATGCTTTTGCAACTTCATCAGAATTTTTCGATGAAAGCGGGTGGGCTTCCTTATAGCGCGAGGCAATGTCGACAACTGTTAAAGCATACTTATATAGTTTGCGTCCGCGGGGTAATTTATCATGTGGTAAAAATAATAGATCGGCTTGATGGGCTTCATTTGGTGTAATTATATCAAATTTAGGTCTTGGAATATATTTTGGAGCAGGAAGATATATTTGCCAAATTGCTTGCTTTTTTAGCCAAGTTTTTGCTATTTCTTCTGACACACTCGCGGTGGATGACAACTTTTTGATGGCAGCAATTCCACGCCAATATCCTTTTGGGCTATAATAAATTTTAGATAGCTTAGTGGAGGTGCGGGGGGTTACTTCTGTTTTTGAAGCCATGATATATTAAATGCATACAAAATAATTTATTGCAATTAACACTATACATGTACCCTTGAATTAAATAAGACTGCAGAAAATAATTTAATTTATTGGTGTACAAATGTGTCAAAGTCCACTAGATAAAGATTGAAGCATAGACCGAATTGATAATGCACGAGCCCATACATAGATAACAATCTGAGAATTGTGCAATGCGCAGTGTATATAGCCTGTTGACTCAATCTAAGATAAAGGGACACCGGCGGTGTCTTTTTGGTCATGCGCAGTGTATATAGCCTGTTGACTCAATCTAAGATAAAGGGACACCGGCGGTGTCTTTTTGGTCATGCGCAGTGTATATAGCCTGTTGACTCAATCTAAGATAAATGGACAGTGGCAGTGTTCACTTAAAGAAAAAAATCTTGTGGTGACCCCTACAGAACAAGTCTTCTGTGGTGACCTTATGACCCCTACAGAACATGTCTTCTGTGGTGACCTTATGACCCCTACAGAACAAGTCTTCTGTGGTGACCCCTACAGAACAAGTTTTCTGTGGTGACCTTATAACCCCTACAGAACATGTCTTCTGTGGTGACCCCTACAGAACAAGTCTTCTGTGGTGACCTTATGACCCCTACAGAACAAGTCTTCTGTGGTGACCTTATGACCCCTACAGAACAAGTCTTCTGTGGTGACCTTATGACCCCTACAGAACAAGTCTTCTGTGTGAACTCGAGGTGTGTGATAATAACGTGTGGCTAATGTAAATACCACATTATTTGCTAAGCCAGCTCATCATTACATAATTATAACCACACTTATAAATACTTGTATGCTAAATAACCAGTGAGAACTAGACCTGTGCTAATAACAAATATTTCACCAGTCTGTATATTTGAGACTTGATTTTCGTCTAAATAATCTTCTAACATAGGCTCTGGGCCTGTATCTTGTAGCGTTAAATGTTGCCCCGTAACGAGATAATATTCTGCAGCGGCTTTAGATATCTGAGTGAATGTTTTTTCAGAGTTCGCTTCTTCACGTAATCGTCTGTTTGCATAATCGATGTTGTCTAGTCTTTTCTGATTCCATATGTCTCTACCTTTTTGTAATTCTTCTAAAGCTAAGTCATGCCTTTTCCTCTCAGCATCGCCATTAATTAAACTAAACAAGAAATTACTTCCTGTGAAAGCTAATGCATTTACAACAGCACCACCTATTAACATCGCCATTATATATATTTAATCTATTTTTTTATTTTTTTTATTTTAATTTCCCGGTGTAACGCTTGAGCTTGGTATAATATTTTCAGGAAGCCATCCTTGTTTTTGGACCCAAGTTTTTGTTAAATCTGCAAGATAAAGATTGAGAGTAAATTTGGCCATATTTTCAATATTAAATTTGCCTAGATTAGTTGGTTTAGTGCCAAATGCCTTTTCTGTGAGGAAACAGTTGGTGAAAACAAGCCCACTCAGCAAGGCTGTATTGTATGCTGAATTAACTAGTGTATTTGTTGTAGTGTCCATTTATATATTATGCTCACAAAAAAATTAAATTAAATAATTAACTACAATGCTCTTTATAATTTTTACAATCCCAACTACATAATGCCTTACCAATCAAATACATTATCTGATGGAGCTGAATCAGTTGTTTTAGCGACTGGAGCGGAGGAAGAAAATGTGTTTGTTTGTATTTTATTACCTCGTTGAAGAAATACTAAAATTCCCCCTACAATTAAAATAGTAAGTGCTGCAGGAACTTGCCAATACAAGTTATCAGTGCTAATTTTTGTATGTTTTTTAGGCAGTTCAGGAATGGAAATAGGCTGTGATGGTTTATCGTTATAATTAGTTATTATTTTTGCTGACTCTTCTATTTGCTTTTGCATTTGCGCTTTTAGTTCTTTTTGTTTTGCGGCATTTTTTCGCCCTGCCTCTTGTCTCTTGGGATTTTTGATTTTGACTGCTGGGGCTGTTACAGGTACTGGAATTGGTGCTGGAGGTGGTACAACCTTTGGTTCGATCGGCGCCTCAGTTTTAGCCTTAGGTTCAAATACACTAACATCGTCTTTTTGCTCTGACATTTTATAATATTAAATTATAATTTTTTTTATTTAAAAATTATCCTTAATTACCCATAATATTACCCACAATTATCCACAATTATTCATAATTACCCATAATATTACCCTCAATTATCCACAATTACCCACAATTACCCATAAATTTATTTCTCTTTTTGAGATTCTGACGATTTAACTTTTTCATTATCTTCTGATTGTTCAGGAGTTGTGGGGGTGCAATCCCCTTTGTGAATGTATCCACAAGTAAGCAGAGTTGCTGTAAGCGGTGCTAAGTAATGTCCATACTTATGGTAAAGCGTGCAACTGTATGTACTCAAAGCAATATTAATTACTGGATTGTTTATTAGCTTTTCTGTTAATTCTTCACCATCTCGTAGTACTAGTTTGTTATTTGAAAGTGTAGAAGCTAGCAATCCCACTGCATTTGCATAAGCTGAGCATAATGCTGATTTTACTGACTTTGCCATTACATTGCCGATGTATGCATCATATCGCGAGTATAATTTTAACAGTGCTTTTTCTTCCATGCTCTCAATCTCAGCTACTGTAATGTTTTTGCCTAAATATTCTTTGCTATTCCCTCCCGCAACAACTCCAATTAAGCGTTCTCGCATCGGTGATAAATCAAGTTGTGGAATTACAGGAGGTAGATTTTTTGAAGGTTCACCTTCGTTTTCAAGTTTTTGAATACTATTCATTAATGCATCAATACTAGCGTCGTCCATTTTATATTTAAGAAATTATTTTTTTAAAACAAAATAATTATTTTAAGAAATTATAAGAAGTTGGTTGTTCAGTAACTAATATTAACTTTGAGTGTTTATGTTGTGCAAGTAAGTCTCGCATTCTATCTCGTTCGTCTTTTGACGGAATAACATCATTTTCGCGCAAAGCATCAGCAAAACTGTCACGATCTTTACAATAGAACAAACATAGCCACTTAATTTGCTCGCGGAAGTCGGTAAGAATAGAGTTATATTTTTGGGTAAGAATCCACATAGAGCAACCAGCATGACGCCCACTAAATGCAATTTCTGACAGCATTTGATTCTTAGTTTTGAGGTCTTTCAGTGCGCTGCAATCATCAATTATAAATAGACTCTCCCCATCTTCTTGTCGCGCATTCAAATAATAATATTTTTTTAGGGCAAGATTCAAACCACCCTCCTTTTTAGGATTAATCAACATTACTCTGTCATCTGTAAATAGCCATTTATGTGCATGATATGTCTTATTTATTTCAAGAGTTGGACAAAATATAAAAATCCATCTGTATTTGGGCGAATAGGTCATTTGGGCCCATTTACCAGCATGCATATTAGGCCCTCTCTCGGTCTCTAGCAAATTCAATAAAAACTCAGTCTTTCCACAAGCTGTTGCTCCACAAATAATCGCTGAATGCGGTGTCTTCACTAAACTCATTATATTATATCTTTATTTATTTTTTTATTTTTCCCAACAATACCCCCAGCAAACAACACTAACTCACTTAACGCGGGGGGTGTGGGGTTGCAACCCCCAGCTAGTAGGCAACATTCACAAGACGGCCATTCTCAAAGTTAAGTTGGGCATCAGCGATGTAATAAATGTAGGCGTTTAGAGCTCCTGCTGCCTGGGCTGTCTTCTCAATCTCAATTTGTATAGATTGGCTAGCACCCTCAATTTTCCTGCCGCTACCGTGTAATGTCAAATCATCGTTACTACGAAAATCAAGCCAAAGAGCATATTTATTAGTAAAGTATTCTGCCGCTGTTACATCAGCCAAGTCAAATTCTTTTGCAACATTTATAGCATCGCGGTTCTTGCCGTCTGAGAAATGCTTCCTGATCTCGTGGAACTGTTGATGAGCTCGCATACCGCTAGAATAGATCTGATTGGGCTTACCATCGATTGTAGTTGAAACTTTAGTAATTTTGGGGTTGTAGAAATCTTCACTGTCTCCGTTGAATGCGGTTTGCGGCTCCTTGAATATAATTAGAATTCCTTTCATTGAGAATGCTTGAGGTGCTAGAGTAATGTTCCAAGTTGATTCGCTTTTGTTTAGGGGTAGTTTAGTATGTCTTATAACACGATCATAAAGCACAATATGGCGGCCTTTTTGCTTCTGCTTAATGTCCATTGCTAAGGCTTTAGAGTTTAGCACTTCAAATTCCATACTAATCCCAGTAATTGTATAAGTTGCAGTATTATCACTGGACACAATCACGTTGCCATAATTATTGAAAGTTAGCTCGTAAGATAGTCTGTCCTTAAGGTCGTATTGATGAAATGGCATATTAGCCTCGAGCAACTCAAAATCAAGCGGAATGCTAAACAAGTTGCTGTAGGCATCTCCCAGGGCAACATCAGAGGCATTGGCACCCTTATCGCCGGCATTAATTCTAATCTTTCGCAGGGCCTCGGATTGAATTCCTTGATATACTGCGTTTTCACGCTCTTGTTGCGTCATCCATAGATCTTGATAACAGTGAAAAATATCACTGTCATTAAGGGTGTAAACGCTTTGACCTTCTAGCTTAACTTCAATTTTGCTCACGATTGCGCGACCCAAGTTATTAACGATTGTGCGGTTTGCATCTGCAGGTGCATTAAGGGCTATTTTAAACGATAGTTTTGCTGTCCCGGGTATAATTACATCATGAGGGCCTAAATCTGGAAATCGTACTGTTAGAATGCCGTTTGGATCAATTGTGTCTGGATTGTGTGTGTTGTATACTGTCATGCGCTCGCCTTTAATTCCCTTTGCTTTACGTAACTTTCTCATAGGATTAAGTTTATTACCATACTCCATACTCATTTTATTATTTATTATATATATATCTAATATATATATAAATAAAAATTAATTATGGATGACGTTAACTTAGATGATTTTGCGAGAGGAGGTAGAGACGAAGATACAACAGGAGACACTCAAGAAACATCATTCACAGATGATATATATCAAACCGAAATAACTAGTTTTGATGTCTTAGAACAAAGATTGGCAAACTTAAGAAGTAATGATGGTATGTCCGTAGACAACACACAAATTAATGCTATTAATGCTCTTAATATGCAAAAAAATAAAATAGCCGGTGCTGCTTTTAATAGAGTATTTACTAGCCCTCCTCGCAATTATATAATAGCAACAAGCGATACTCTTGTACCATCTGCGGAATTAAGAGTAGAAAGTGATGGTGCTATATATGCAAAATGGCAAGGTTTTGAGGTAGAACTAACTACAGTAAGAGATAAAAAAATATTTAAGTCAGCAAGTACTATAGAAAATGATTATGGACGACTTCTTCCCAAGGGGCAAGGTGGCACTAATTTTATGAGAAATGGACTACTTTTGAGTAATTACAGACAAAATCAAACTCCCAGGAATGTTTCGCCACCAGTAAGAGTCGCCGTAGATGAGGCATTATCCGGTTTACCTGAATCCGTTACTTCATCAAATTTACAACAAGTCATAGATTCCACTCAAGAAAACACAGATATTTTTCTAAAAACTTTAAATGATTACAACCCACAAAATGAATCAACACAACAACAAAACAATTTTGATGCGCAATTAGTTCGTGATGTGGGACGATTTAACCAACAGTTAAAAACTGTTAAGGGGCAAATTGAAGCAGCGATGATTAAAATTAATGAATATGATGGGCAACGAGAGCAAGAAGTAGCTGATTCTATTGTTGATATAACTGAAGAACAAAAAGCCACAAGAAAAGAACGCATTGCAGAGTTAGATTCTAAAATCGAATTTCAAAAAAATATTATAACAGGCTTTGTACCGGAAATTAAAACTCAAATTGAAGCAATAAAACACACATACGAAAAAATGCTAAGTAAAGAACTGGCGCTTGGTGATAAAATCCGCATACTATTTCGCGAACAGGGAGTCACAATTACGGTTATATTAACGGCAATAGGCTTGGCTATTACCACATTAGTAAAATCCATAACATCAGCAGTAAAATCAGTAACACCAAATCCAAAACCCGATCCAAAACCCGACCCCAAACCAACTCCAGGCTCTCGCAAATGGATCAAAGCACAACTGCAAAAGTTAGTAAATTTGCTTATAAAATTGGGAGATAAAGCATTGGCTGCACTGCCTGGCCTTATTGGGGCAGTTATTAGCCTTTTGATAAAATCAGCGGCTTCTGTAGTTGGTGTGCTTGCAGAAAACTTGTGGGTGCTATTTATTGCCGTTGGGTACCTTTTGTATGAATTTGCTAGTAAACTTATATCCTCAAAGTAATTATTTCAAATACCCCAAAGCTAAAGTTCCTATAATTATACCCCCTACAGTTAAGCCTATTTTAAGCTCTTCATGCGTTAATGTTGTTGGATCTTCTTTAGGATTATCTGAAGCATCAAAATCAGAGCTATCAAGCAAATTATCCTCGGGAGCTGGGGCTAAGTCAAATTCTGAAGGAATGTCTGGCAAAGGAACTAACGTAGGGGTTACAGGTTGATCGCTCAAATTGGGCCGTATTACTGGAGTTGCATCAAATTCAGTGGCTGAAACCGGTGGTATTTTTTTTATGCTGTTCACAGCGTCATTTACCCCAATATAAAAATCACTTGTCGTTGCTGTTGTAAGCAAGTTGTTATATCCGTTTATTGTGCCTATGTAAAGATCCATGTCACTTGGTATCATGTACAAGTTTAGTCCAACAACAAAATCTAATTTGCTTCTTGCATGTTGAAGTATGTCTTGGTATTGATCTATTGACTCTTCAATGTTTTCTATGCCTTTAATTTTGGCATCTACATTTGTATAAAACTGAGATTGGGCTTCAAGCTCTCTCTTGCCGCTTATAATTGATGTTTTTGTTTTTACTTGTGCCCCAACGATTGTGTATACATATGTTCTTATCGATTCATTAATTCGCAAAATACCCTCTTTTGTGAACCCATTGCTTTTATCGAGTATAAACGATCCAATTGCATCAAGTTCTGAACCAACTTGCGGATTTACTGCCTTATGCCGCGAATCAATAACTGTGGGTTTAAAGTATTGCTCGATATATTCAATTTTATAAGTGTGTCGGTCATTCACTGCAAATTTGCCTGAAGGTGGAATATGAACTGTCCACTTGTTAGCTGGGTCGTAGTCGCCTCCACGTTCTAGTATTTTTGTTTGTTCTCCTCTTAACCCATGTAGAGAATTGTATCGTACAGACCCAAGACCATAAGATAAATCAAGCCTTTGAGTAGATGGTATTCTATCATCCCAATTAAAATCTTTAACCATTTTTTCTAACACATCTCTTTTGATTGGATTGTCATAAGGGTCAAAATCATTCTCACTCGGCAGTGGACATCCTAAAACAATAAGAATGCGTCTAATTTGGTAATATGTATGAAATCTAAATATGCTTTTGACCATGGGGTCTTTATATTGTAAGTGTTCTTTTGACACATCGCATCCTGTAGTTGCACACCAAATTGCAAAATTTAATTGATTTTGCCAAAATTGCATTGGGTTGTTAATCCAGTCGTTGTAAACAGCTTCATCCGTCACTTTGGGCAACTTGTACCGATTCCAGATATTTTTAAACTTCACTAAAAAGCTGTTATGCGGATTTACTTGAATGTGTTGATTTACTAAGCTAAATTGATGCGTTGGTTCATAAACACTACCAGAGCTATAAGATGTTTTAGAGTTTAATTTAAACATTTTTGGAACACTAGGGTCGGTTTGACTCGTTGCATTATTTTTTGCCATTATTATAAATATATAATATAAAATATGAAAATTACAATAAATAACATCTGTAAAGACACGTCTTTTAAATTAGCAGAATCAATTTTATATATTTATAATATATATTAATTATAATGATTGTGAGAATTACTAACGCGAGTAAAGGCAAACCATTTACTTTTGATGAACCCCTCTGCAACCAAAGTGGAGATATGAAAATTGCAATTAAAAGAATTACAGTGTGGTCTGGATGGTATAATATCTATGAAAAAACAGCGGTTAGATGGGGAAGAAATGAACAGGAATCACAGGAACTACCGATTGAGCCAGGGTTTTACCATTTTAATCATCTTACTAAAATTATTATGGATGGAATTGAAAATTTAAGTATAACAGTTAATCCTGAAAGTGGTCTCGTGGATATAACTTTACCTCCAAACATTGAACTTTGGTTGCCGGACCCAGTTAGATATGCGTTAGGTATCGATGGATCTAGCTGGATTAATGAGGATTACGTAGGGGATCGTCCGGTAGAACTTGCACCTAAAAGAATACTTATATATTTAAAGCAATTATCGACAACGGGTAATTACCATAATCTAAATCAAAATCTAAGAGGATCTCAACTGTTAGAAATCATTCCAATATCACCAGAGCCCTTTGGACAACATTCCACATTTAATTTTGATAATCCCGATTATATTTCACTGAACTCAGGGGATATAAATGAGCTTGATTTTGATTTTAAAGTAGAATGGGGAAACGGAGTGACACACAAGCTAGACAATAATTTACTGCCAATCGATTTAAATCTTGAAATAAAAAGTATATAATAATATATATATAACAATGAGCATTTATGGACCCAACTATACAACCATGCAAACCTCCCTAACCTCCACATCGCAAGACATTGATATGGAACAGCACAACATTATTAACTTGGGTGAACCAAGACAAAGACATCATGCCGCAACTGCTGCTTTTGTTTTAGACTTAACATCACGCCTTAATACAGAAAAATTAAGCAAAGCTGGTGATACAATGACAGGAAATCTTATAATGGACTACAACGCAATCAAAGAGGTTGGAAACCCTGTAGATGAAACAGACGCTGTAAATAAACAGTACGTGGACAGAATCGAACAACATGAACATGATACCAGACCATATGTTTTAGCGAGATATATTGTACTACCTGAAGATGATAGTAAAGTATACTTCTCTGTTAGAGCGAGAAAGAATATCAATTTGGAAAGGGGACTTCTGGTTGAAATTAAATACGATAATGAAGGTAGCAATGAAACTTACATTAATAACCGTCCACAAACTATTACAACAACTTATGATGTAAATTTGCTACCAAACCCCAGTAAAGACTTGGGTATTATGCAATTAAACTCTAAACTTCATATTGAATGTACACCAAATTTATCAACTCCGTGGACTCTACTCTTTTCAGCACGGCCTGGAGAATCACCACCAGTGGAAAATAATACTTCCATTTTAACATTTTATAACCCTACTACCCAGTCTGTTACGTATCTAACAATGATGTGGACAGCAGATAGCTTTAAATATACAATTACTGATAATGTGTTAAGCAATGAAAATGCTATAATTCATATTGTAGACACCACAAAGCTTAATCATGTTACCATTCAATGTGTTGCAAATAAACTTAATGTGTGGATAAATGGTAAACAAATAAGACAACATAATTTAAACTTCGATTCTTTACATTATATCAGAATGGGAATGAAGGAATTAGGCATCGTGAGTCTCTACGACAGAAATCTCAACAAAGGGGAAATAGTTCAACATTTCGTAGATCATCATGTTGAAAATTTTACAGACGATGAAGTATTAATTTAAAAAAATATATTCATAATAATATATCATGCCTAGTAAAAAACCAACAGCCCCGCCATTGTACCCAAATTTAGAAGATGAGCTTGCACAACAACAACTTAATGATAATGGAATAACTTTTAGACTTAAACAAATTTCGGAAATAAAAAGTTTTCTCGAATCAGAAAATGAAACACGAAGTAGATTGAGACGCAGATATAAATCAATATACAATAGTTTTTTCTATGCTAGCACCACATCTGGCGTTATTGCCGTTGGTGCAGGCACCGCTGGTATGACCGCGCTTGGCACTGGGATTGGAGCTCCCATCGCTTTGCCTTTGGGAATTGTATCTATCGGAATGGGTGCCGCATCTGTCGGAGCATCCGCAATTTGTAAAATCATACTTAAGAAAGTTGAAAAACATGAACGCATTAAGAATGTAGCCATGTCCAAGATGTCCAGCATTAATGGCCTAGTATCAAATGCCCTAAAAGATAATAAAATCAGCGATGAAGAATTCCAATTAATTCTGGCTGAGCGAGAGAATTATCGCGGTCATAAAAATCAGATACGCGAGAGAGTTCGTACAGAAGTCAAAGAAATAAATGATGAAGTTAGAGAGCAAATTCGTGCAGATGCCGAAAAAAAAGGGATGGAAATGGGCAAGAAAGAAGCTGTGAATACTCTTATGAAAATTGGAGTCCCTTAAACGTAAATCCATCAACCCCTTCAACATATTCTAGTAAACCCAGCTTGGCTCTAAGCATTATTTGTTGCTCGCCTGGTAGCGACTATCAAAATTAAAATTAACAAAAAAAGAAGAAAAAAAAGAGTAAATCTGAGCGTATAAGCTCTACATCAGATAAATTTAAAGCATTTTGCGACGGAATTATTGGTGCAATTTATAACAATTAGCATTTCTTATTTCGTTTTGCAACTTGTTAAAAAGTTGTGTTAACTAATTATTTATTAACATGCCATACAAGATCAAAGCCGAAATACTTATAGGCTTTATTTTTTTTTGCTTTGAATTTCACCATTGGATCGAATGTAACAAGGCAATTCTCTATGTTTATCTTCTTCTAAACGCTTTTCTAGTGCTGAACATGCCCATACGTGAGTTCCATCGGCAAGGATTATGATCGTTGATTCTCCCTTTTCTGTGTCAATGATCTTTTTCGATACCACTTTATAAATTTTACCAATTACTAATTCTCTCCATTTCGTCGTTTCTGGGTATTGTGTTTTAAGAAGTTGGTCAAACGCTTCATCCGATAACATAGTTTCTGTACTTTCGTTTGTATAAGTTGTTTCAGTTGTGTTAGTTGTGGTCATTGTTATACTAAGTAAATTTAAATTTTCAAATATTTTTTTAATTATCATCAACTATTAATACCACTGCTTCAGTTTTTGGCATTTCTTCTGTTATTGTTATTTCTTCTTTAACTAGCGGTTTTGGTATTTCTGCCCCGTTTTGTATTTGAGTGTTATGATTCCAACAATATAAATTCTTTGGTCTTCGGTCATTATTGCATTTCTTTGCTTTTGCGCTAACCCACTGACACGATGGGTCGTTTTTAAGTTCAGGATATTCACCCGTTGGATAATCAATTAGTGGCGTTGGTATAAGTTCTGCCATAAACTTGTTTGAAAACTTAATCCCCAAACTTGACTTCATTTTAAACTTTTCGGGACTTTTTTTATAATTTAGTTGTATCCAATTCTCTTTGTACTTTACGAACAAGTCATTATCCTCAAACTTGAAGTCTAGATTAATGTTTGTATTCTCTGGTATCTCATAAAACTTTTTAAAGTTTACTAGTGCTGTTTGCAAATCCATATATATTTGAGGATTTTTAATATTTTTAAATAAATTAATTAATACAAAAATCATACAAAAAGATTCTCCTCGTTGTATTTGTAGTAGATAGGCAAGTGGGGGTTCTGGATTTTTTTCGTTTAAAATTTCATTTTCTATTGATTCCCTGTTATATGCCATATTTTTAAGAGGCCCATCACTGATTGTTTTTGATTTTTGTTTTTTGTTTTTTGGTTTAATTTTTATCTTTTCAGGCTCTAATTTTAAAGCGCGTAATAATTCAACCCCAAATTTCTTTTTCAATTTTAACACAGACTTTGTATAAAATGAACTTATTCCGCCTCTTATATATGATACCGCCCAGTCCTTCGATTTATATACTACATACAAAATACCATTTTCTTCCTTAAACGGTAATACAATTGGTGTTGTAATATTATGAAAAGTATTGAAGTCATCTCGTAACATTTTGTTTCTATATACAAGGTAAATAAAAAAGTTCAAATTAAATTTATTTACCTATTTAATATTTATTTACATAAAATGTAATAAATTTAGTTTTAAATCCCTTAAACAATTTTAAAACTACAAAAATCATACCAAAAAAGATATCTCAAAATTCCCTTTGTTGTATTTGCAGTAGTTAGTTCTGGATCATTTACCTTATATACCACGGCACCAGTAATTACTACCAATACCCTCGCTTTGCTCTCTCTCAGCTTGGATTTATAGTTATAAATTACTGGGTACCTGGTATACAAGAAGAAGGAAAAAATCCAAGCTGAGAGAGAGCAAATCGAGGGTATTAGTAGTAATTACTGATGAGGTGGTATATAAGGTAGATGGTCCAGAACCCCCAGTTTCCCTACTACTAGACCACTACAGTGTAGCGTGATGATCTATTGATTTGTAAGCACAAAATAGTGTTGATTTTGGCTTTTTCAGATTGCGACCTCGCCATGTTCTCAAGCATGTGGCTGAGCACTGGAACAAGGGATTGCATTGTAAAGATGAACACATCAGCTTTTAAATGATATATTACACTTAATGAACATATCCCGCGATATTTTGAAAATCTTGTGCTTGAAAAAATATTCCAAACTTTTTTGAGCAGTTTATAACGATACGGACCGAGTTTGTATTTTTAAGGTGTTTGTTAATTTCATCACTGTCAGTTCATCTGAGTCTTTATTATATCATTTATCCAAATAGGTTACAGTTAGAATAACAAATTTAGTAATACAATAACAAAAACCATTGACTAAGGGGGAAAAAGGTCTGTCTCACATACATTTGGGGAAATAGCTGTGCTATATATGCGATTTTAATTTAATTTTAGAAAAAATAGCTATGCTTAATGCGGAAATCCTTTTTTTATTGCGTTTTTGGACCACCCCCTCCTCCTTCAGAGCCAATACGCCTAAATGGCCTCAAGTAAATTAGAATATCAACTTATTTGTTTAACAAGCATTATTTCAAGATCAACAGACAACACTGGTGACAAATCATGACAAACCTATCAAGAAGAAAATAAAAGTCAATCATAAATAAAAGTATGCAATTTTTCAGAATGCCATATAGGATTAAAGGTATATAGGGTGTCCCAGAATGATTTATACAGTGTATAAAAAAAGAGTGTATGAAAAAAGATACAAATATAAAAACAATGTTGCAGTCCAAATCTAATGCTTGCAATGTAATGGAGAACATGTTTTTTTTTATTTTCATCAAAATATCTTTATTCGTTTGGAAATGGCAGGACATTATTGAAAATCCGTTTTTCACTTTCTGCGTATTTCAACTGCTAAACGTCACACCAAACTTCAAAAACCACCGCATACGAAAAAATGGTATAAACCACTCAAGCTGAACAAATTCCCTCACACCATTCAAAAAATTGTTTCATAAAACATCACACACAGATTTATATAAATTTGTAGTGGATAATATAACAGAAGACACAGCAAATTACATGAATATGATTTTAATTGAGGTTTGTGCTGAACATGGCAAATTATTTAATGAGTTTAAAAAGAGGTGATTTCGAATCTACCATGCTTACAAAAGATAAAGAGTCCATAATTTCTGTCAGACATGTCCGATTTTTAAATTTCGAAATGCCTAAAAAAGCTAAATATACGTTGATGTTTGAATCATAAGCACTACTTTGACCAATAACAAAGGTATTCATAGCTAAATGAATGCGCCTTTCCCGGTATAAATCATTCTGGAATACCCTGTATGACCTCACTGATTTGAGTTCTTCTTCTATAGCATCAGGAATATAATGACTTCAATACACATGGCTACATTTAGTGTGTTGAGGTAGAAGGAACCTCAGAAAATCTAAATTTTTGGGGGTTTTTGCTTTCAGGTGTTCTTTACCCCGTTCAAATCGGACCTGTGGCTTAATATTTATGGTTGGTAATTTTAATGATGCTGAACAAAAATGTAATTGAATTAAAATAATTAGATTGGGGTCAATTTTTCAAGCGCTATTATGGTTAGTACAGATAAACACTGCGGTGTTGACTTGTTTACAACGCTGAAGAGATCAATTTTTGTTATACAAGGGAATAAGGATCCAGTTGGTTCCCCTAGGTGCTCAGTGGTCATTACAAGGGGGGTATCATGCTCGTCCAAGGACTTTCAAAAAGTACCCTAAATACGTAATTGTGTTAATGTGAAAAAGCACCCCCTAAACAAGTATGGAACAGTATTTTACATACCCTAAGCAAGCAATATCAGTATTTCCAATGCCCTAAACAAGTACTCAAAATATTTTGATACCCTAAACAAGTACTCAAAATATTTTGATACCCTAATAAGCAAGTATATCTCGCCCTTGTATCATGGCTATAATCCTCATAGAAGAGCAAATAAGGACCCTAAATACGAAAGCCAATGATGTAAAAAGTATACCCTTTTTCTTAATTTGGCTTGTTTTGATACCCTATTCATGTTACGTACGTAACGTGCCCAGCTTGAAAAACCACCCTATACGTGATTTCTTGGACACGCATGATACCCCTCTTGTAATGACCACTGAGCACCCCGGGGGTTGGTTCAGACTCCCTAAGTTACTCAAATAATAATTTCTTATACCACAATGTGTTGATCATCACTCGCTACATCGCCACTGTGTTGTTGATTCAGAACCTGAACTGCGCTGCTTTCTTGCATCGTATTTTGCCAGATTTTATCGCAACAAGGAATTCATTTCCTGATTTATAGCTATAAGAAGCTCAACTTTGCAGAAGAATTTGTTGTATTTCAGGACAAGAAAAGTGACTTTCATGTAACTTGTTCTATCTTTGTATGGGGGACGTTAGGATTTTCCAGGGGAGGGGCCAGGGGCATTTAAAAGAGCAGGGGCGTTTAATGAAGTAAATACAGTAGTCATATTTTGTTTATTCAATGAATAATTTTGTACCTTTTTAAGAACTGAAAGATTGACTCTAACCATGCTTAGCGCATGTTTTTTTGAATTTTTCTCAAAATGCATTTGTTTTTGTTGTTGTTGGTTTTTGCTTCTGCTTTGTTTTGTTGTTTTGGGGAGGTTTTCTTGTTGGGGGTGGGGTTCTTTAGTAAATTTGATGCATGCTGTTTTGAAAATTTAGAATTTCAAAATTGTGTAAGCTTATACTTTAATTAGTCTATGCACATAATCAATTAGGTGCCTAATTTGCATTTTTTTCCCTCCCACCCCCCCCCCCCAAAAAAAAATCTGAATCAAATTGGGGGGAAAATTATGTGATAAATCATGTGTCCAGGCATCAATACTGGAAAGTCAAAGAATGCCCTAAATTGCCTTTGACAGCAGCCATATTGGATAACAAATTGTATACTTCATACAAATTAGGTTGCAATCAGTTCCTTTAAGTTGCAACGTTTAAACCGAAGTAAAATGAATAATCTAACTCTAAAATATGAAAAGTGTTTTTAGGCTCCTTCTACCTTAAACATGAGGAAAAAGACAAAAGAAAATACACACATTGAGGGGGGACTCAAGGAAGTGGAAGTTTTTGACTTGATTTTTTGAATTTTGTGAGTGCTGTAATTATTGAACTATTAATCAAATGCATATAAAAGTATATATTTTTGGAAAGGAATTGGATCAGAGAATCCAAATTTTGCGCCAAAAAGTTATTTTCCCCCCACTTTTTTTGTCAAAATTAGATTAGGTTATAAAAAGAAATTGTCCCTAAGTTAGTGTCTTTACATCATAATCTAGCAATTTGGGAATTTCTTACTCAAAAGTATATTTGTTAGCTTTGTTAAACTTTTTGGGGTCAAAAAATGATTTTAGGGGGTCAAAAAAGTGATACTTTTTGTGATTTTCTTCGACTCAAAATTTAGATTTCCTGACCTATTTCCTTTCCAAAAATGTATACTTTTATTTACATTTGAGTCATAGTTCAATAATTACAGCACTCACAAAATTCAAAAAGTGACTTCCTTGAGTCCCCCTTAAACTATCAAATGGTTAAAAGCTAAGCTAGGAGACAAACAAAACATGTTCTTTAAGTGTGGCTGATCCATGATTTACAAATTTGATTTTTGTTGTTGTTGACAATATAAAGAGGAGAAAAAATGTTTTAAGAACTTAAATATTGACCATTGTTTTCGAGAAAATCAACTCGACATTAAAGGTTCAGCCATGTGTAGAACAGTGTTCTGTTGTCGCTGTACGCACACAAAGTAAATGCTTTTGAGAAAGCAGTTGGCACCTATGCAGAAATGCTATACTCACGTTTCACTGCCAGTGAATGTGCGGAAGAAACATGTGTGCGATACGATGATGTTATGAGTGAAAAGAAAGAGCATGCAGATGAGTATGATGATAGACTCAAACAGCCCTTTTATGGCAAAAGGATGTATCTTATATGTACTTTCCTAATGATACACTTCCTTTTAACATGGATTGTGTTAACTTGGTTCAATAATCCTCACTTAGGAAAAGGTTGCAACTTGTAAAGACAATAAAAGTAATATACTGCCTTTTACCACTACATGATTTATGGAGAAAAAAGCTAACTTTGATCATATAAAAAGGAAGTATACTGTTAGAAAACTACATATAAGATACATTCTTTTGCCATAAAAGGGCTGCAAAGGTCCGCGTGCACAAAACAAGTTAAACCTGGTTTAACTTAGACCGGGTTTAACTTTAGACCAGGTTTAACTTTAAACCGGGTTAAATTATAGACCAGGTTTAATTTTACACCAGGTTTAATTTTAGAGCGGGTTTAACTGAAGAGTAGTCCTTCTGGAAGGCCATTTTATTTGTTTACTGTAAAAGTCAATATTTTCGCGATAAGGTATTTTCACGAAAATGGTCATAACAGGCATTTCGCGATTTTTTATTTTCGCGATTTTCAACATTTGTGAACAAAAGTCAATGGAAGTCAATAATTTTCGCAAGTTTATATTTTCGCGGATGAGGATTGATTCGCAAAATTCACGAAAATAAAAACCTCGCGAAAATTTCTACTTTTACAGTATATCCCTTTAAACTCCTTTAGTAAAGTCCTGAAGAAAATTTTGAGTGACGTAATTAGGCCACTATAGTTTGATCAATTCCAAATTGGCGAAGACTCCTAACGGCAGTGAATGAATACAGAAGGACAAGAGCGTGCATGAAGGCAACAAGCGCACTGTGCATAGTATGCTTGACGCATGTGTGCGTGTGGTCATAATATCGCCCATACGCTTAGAATACTTTTGCACGCGGAGAAATATGAACCGAAAAATGTCTTGCCAATTTGGAACTTATTAAACTATGGAATATATGTGACGTGTTCTACCGAAACCAGACACAATTGGGCAAGATATCAAAATTGAGTTAGTAATTGATTATTATTATTCAATGCATGTCTCATTGTGATTTCAAATATGGTAATGAAACTTAATTATTTTGACATTTTTTAAACATTTGATGACATTTTAGAATGTCGTCTGCAGACGCCTGCCGCCTGGAAAGAGTTAACGATGTGATGCATTACAATAGTGGTATATAAAGCCTGCTGTGATTGCATAGGTGCGTAAGAGTTAAGGGAAGTGTCAACCCTGTTTGCTTTTAAACTAAAAATGTGATGTACATAAAAGTATACATTTTGTTAATGAAATGAGTCAGAGAATCCATTTATGGTATCAAATTTCTCTAAAAATAGTGATTTTTACATTTTTGACCAAAAAATCACTTTTTTGGCGCAACAATTTTTCAGACAACCTAACAAAATCAGTTTTTGATTAAAAATTCCAACATTTTACCAAAATCATCTAAAGTCAAATATCTAGGATCGCATTTTTTTGTATACTTTTATGTACATTACATTATTAGTTTAAAAGTTACAGTGCTTGATAAATTTCATTAAAAAAGGGTTGACACTTCCCTTAAGATTAGCAATAACAAATCATTCATACAGGGTCATTTCAAATGATTGCATATACCCCCTGAACAAATGTCCCCTCTCCTCTGCACTCATAATATTATGTCTTTGGAAAATCTGCGGCTCAATAAGAGCCAATTTCAAAATCCCTCCAAGACGCTCTAAATTTCATCTGGCAGCACATTGAGAACACCAATACTTCTATTTTCTATATAACACAGCACAGAGTACATGATGAGTATGGCAAAGCAATAATAGCTGCTGGCTTTTATTCACTCAGTTTTACAAACTACACCTAGCACATAAAGTCCCTGACCAGGTGCTTTGAGGTTCGCTAATTCAAAATATATAATCTGTACAAAAAATCTGAGATATACATTAAATGAGCAAATTTCTTTTCCGCAGTTTGATACCTCATTCAACAAAATCGAATGGATACTTTTAAAGTTATGGCGATTTCAATGACCGCGCATGCAACAGAAAAGTTGCACTAGGTATAGGAATCATTGATTTGTGTGTGATTACTGTCATAACTGTGTGCTATCTGAACGAGACAGATGAATGGGTCTGGAGTGATAACCGCAATGTGCGGGACAAAGGGTGTATCTGGCTGTGAAGAATACAAGTCTTAGCTGATTAGCTGTGAGTTTTTTCAGTGCGTAATCACACACAAATCAATGATTTCCTATACCTAGTGCAACTTTTCTGTTGCATCCGCGGTCATTGAAATCGCCATAACTTTACCTCAAAGCACCTGGTCAGGGACTTTATGTGCTAGGTGTATACTGATACAATATGATTAATCATTAGCACTGTGTATGACGCATCAATGAACTACATGTATAAGTAATAGCTGCCGGTTGTCAATCCATCAGATTCACAAAATATACAATTGACAAGTCTTTAAAACTGTGCAATAAAATTCATTCTAATAACACTTAAATGGATGTCCTTCCTTGTGGGACCCTTGTATATACAATATGTCACTTTTGCTCACAAAGCGGTGGGGTCAGCAATCCCACAATGCCCTTACCTCTTGATAAGCTTGATGGCTTTAAACGCCTCGTCCATGTTCCCGATGGTCAGGTAGTAGCTGAAATTCATCATGGCGTCCCGGGCGTTCTTATCCCCTTCTTCCAGACCGATGAAATCTCTCATGACTTGACGCGACACCATGGAGTCCGCGGCCAGGAGGCTGCCGTCGTCTACGATCTCACTTGGCTGTTCACAAAATAAGTCAAATAGATCACATGGTGTTATACATGTCCAATTTAGTATAGACCATTTCATATCGAGATAAAACAGGTCACATGGACTAGGTGCGTGCACAATGAAGTGGTTAATTACATTCAAAGCAATGACCACTTTCTATCCATTATGCAGATTTTGGCAAGCACTGATGCCTTTCTCTTTCTGTCTTAGCAAGTCCAGCAAAAGAATCATAACTTACATGTATTTGTATATATAGATCATTTCAAATTGAGATCGTAAAAAACTTCAGAAAAAATGGTCACATGGACTAGGTGCGTAGTGTATTCTTCACAGCAGTCGATCGCATTCATAGCATTGGTTGTCCGCTTAGTAGTTTACTATGTTTACATACAAGCACACACCCATGAGAAGTAAACTAGTAGCGAGACTATTTTGTTTGGATCAACAATGGCGTCCATCGATATACCGGCAACTTCAATATTTATCGAGCTGAAGGTAAAACGTGAAGGTATTACCCCAAATCTCTTTTATCTCACCGTTTTTGTTACAGAAACACTGCAAAATACAACTTTGTGAGGAAGGCAATATCAGCGCAATCCACACATGAGTTATTAAAGACACCGGGTGATAATAATGATAATGATACAATTATCATGTTTTTGCATGTTCATCCACATATTGTATTTTTATTATATTGTAATGTTATTTAAGTGTTGTTATGTTATATGTTAAGCGCTTAGAGACTTCGGTGGGAGGCGCTTTAGAAGCACCGTTTTATTATTATTATTATTATTATCAGACAATGTAATGTTCAAAAATTCCTTGTGAATGCATGTATTATTCAACAATTCCTTTTGAAAACCCTTATCTTAAAACGATAGGATCCGAACCCATGAGCATCGTGCGTAGGCCTAATTGTTACGCAACAGGTGTCTGTAAAAACTACTCTTCACCAATATTCACTGATATCTTGGATCAAGGAATATTTATTCAAGCATCAAGGTTCTTACAACCTACACAACAACCTACACAACACTGACATGAGATAATATACAAGTTTGCAAAATGATGATAGTGCAAAATGTGCATCAATTGTGATGATGAAATCGGAAACACAAAACGGTGATACTAATGTATGGATCTCTCTACCCATGTGCTAAAAAACAGTACTATAATGTTTACATTACAATAATTAAGTCTACAGCTAACAAGTGACAATGTGTTAAATACATTAAACACAAATTATAATGTAATCTGATTCTATTCTAAAGAGATGCTGTCACTATAGCTTGATCAATTCCAAATTGGTGATGCCTCCTTACAGCAGCAAATGAATAGACGTTATTCATAATTGGCGATTTCAAGTCTAAAGAGGGAGACATACTCGATGTGACGTCACTAATCATAACAAGAGCGAGGCAAACGATGGTAAATTACGTAAACATTGGTGTCGTGTGACGTAATTTACCATCATTGGCCTCACTTTCGTTATGATTAGTGACGTCACATTGAGTTGTCTCCCTCTTTAGCCTGAAATCGCCAATTATGAATAACATCTATACAGAAGGATGTGTGTATCATTGTGTGCGTGTGGCCATAATCGCATACGTAAGCTTGGATTATTTTTGCCCGCGAAGAGATAAAGCCAAATCTTTCTCTCCAATTTGGAACTGATTAAGCTATACAGTATTACTTAAAGATCTTTTTCACGTGTGAAGTGAACTCACAAAAAGGTGCTACAAGTAATTATGGCTAATCAAAAACTTCTCACTACTTAATACAGATTGAATGGTAAAGAAACGATCAGATGTACGCTTGGATTTTCGGGAAATCGTACTCCTGCGAATCAATTTTAATTTTTCGGGTGGGATCCGGGATTTCCGAATTTCTCCAAACATACTCTGGGCTGATTGCTAGGGCGCCATCTTTTGTCGAAATTGTTTCCGACTCGTTCCAACTTAAAAGATGGCGGCCTGTAAACATGACAGTGAAAATCCACTTTACATTGCCACCTTTAACAAGCATAGGTGTAAGAAAATGCACAGACATGTTGACTAAATAAACCCATTTCATGTGAATCTCCACTATATATTTGCATTAAATAAGAGTGATTTAGCTGACAAATATTTATTTTCTGGTTTCGGGAAGATGATTTTTGGTCCAGGGACTAGAAATTTTCACGGGGGGGAGGGACTCAATTTCCTAGGACTCGCTCCCACCCTTATGTTTGATGATGTTACATGTTTGGAACCCCTGGTAAAACACAATGACAAGATTGAACGTCAAAATCACTCGGCAAAAAAGCTTATTATATAGAAGATTCACAGACTTGGGCCAGTGTACCATTTCAGTATAGGTAATATCTTCCCATGGAGGGGGAGGCAGTGATTTGAAATCTTAATCTCATCATTGATACACATACGGTTCTATGCTTCCCTGTCGTCTTGAATCACATCATAGGTAGTTCATATCCAGAATAGTGATACATTTTCTTATACCTTTGACCAAATTGATTTCCTTTATAATTTAATCCTCATCTATACAAGAAGGATTAAAATATGTGTCCCTTGTTTAGATGGCATGTTTGAACAGCGCGCTATTTGCTTGGGTAGTTTAAATTCACACATGGAGGCATGATATTTGGGTATGTGTTGATTCAATGCTTTGAAGTCAATTTATACACTCTTAGTAGTGCCGAACCAATCAGAAAGCAAGAAACCAAAATACGCCGAGTGCATTGAAAGTGTCTTATGCACTCCGCGTGTGCGCTGTTCAATGTGTGCACCACGCGATTTGTTTTGATTAGTTGTTCAGAAATCGCGGGTTGGCCGATTTTTACGTCAGGTGTTAGCAAACTTGTTAACATGTTTTTATTCGTTTTTACATAGATCAAAATTATGTTCAAATTATGAATTTTGATTTGTATAGTGTCGTGTATGAATTAGGTCAATACATGCGTTTGTTTTGTTTCTAGAAAAATTAGAAAAATCAATGCACTTGCGCAAATGTTGATATGCTCACAATAGCACTCCCCCTGCGGGGTCGTGCCATCAACATCAACATCAGCGTGCGTGCGTGCATTGATTTTTCTAATTTCTCTCGAAACAACAAATATGTATTTATTGACCTATAATTATATCGCAGTGAAACCAATAGCATCTAAACGATGCCGATATTGTCGTGATTGGTCTATTGTTGTTCCTCTCATGTTAAATGGAATAGGTCCAAATCAATAACCGATCAGCCAATGTTTATGAACCTACTGTAGTTTGGAGCTTGTAGATTTGCTAAATATGTGATATTATACACGTTTTTAAATCAAAGGTCCCCTTTTGGAAAATGCAACACTCGCTGGGCATTTTATAACTGGCATTACAGTATGCATTTTTTGTCCCTGCTTATTTATTTTTCAAAGTTAACCATATTCTGGCAAAAGAAATAGCATCTTTAGCAAAAGGCACTCATCTTTGGCCAAACTACCCACACTGTTAGCAGAAGCATGATAGTGAGAGTTAGGGTTGCACGACAAGAGGTTTTTTCCTAGTCGACCAGTCGCCACCTAATACTAGAGTCGCGATGAGTTGGTGTTGGTGACTATAGGTCAAATTGTGACGAATTTTCAATGCTAAGTTAGTCGTCGTAAATGCATAAAAATAAAGGAGTATGACACAAATAAGAACTGATAACTTACACAATGCATTTCACTAATGTCTTTGCATGGTTACATTATCGCTAATCCATGTTTTGTACCCATTATATTTTTTTCGAAATAGTCGACTATTGCAAGGTACATAGTCATAGTCGCGACTAGCGCCAATAGTCACGACTACTACTAATGGCGACCATGCCGTGCAAGCCTAGTGAGAATCACAGCAAAGTTTGAACACTATCAATCGGCAATATGGAGAGTGCCGTGGAGAGTGCTGACACACACACAATCGATGTACTTACTTTTTTTCTTTCACCAGCCTGTTGGTTATGTATTGATTACAAATAAAAATTAAAGACATTTTCATCAATATTCAAGATAAATTGCATGACAGCCATTACAACCTGAGATGGACAGCCCTATAGGTCGCCCCGGAGTGACGTCACATGCTGTTGACCACAAACCAAAAAAGGTAAATAAAGGCCTCTTACACAGCGTACACACACCCGACGCGATCCCTTGGGTATGGGCGAGTAGAGCGTAAAACTGATAGGTAGTTAAAACGTCTGGTTTGTTGTCAATGGCAAAAGGCACAAAGTACCTGGATGACCGGGGCGACCTATAGCCACTAATTAGACCCTTCTTCCACCATAAGGGAGTGAACATTGAGTTTATTACCAAGATGGGCAAAAATTGATACACAAAGCATAACAAGACATGGGGACTTTGAGCAAGTATCAAGAAGTATAATAAAGGGGTATTAACAGTTATACACAAAGGGGTCAAAAAAATTAAGTCCCCCTAAGATTTGATCATGTTTGTTTGCATAACATTACACATAATTAGACGTTTTGAGAGATTGAAACTCTTATGAAAAGCAAAAACACTTGGCTATCCATAGAAAGTTTCTTCATTTCAATATCATTATTACTTTCCCCAAAATAGTCACATTTCACAAAAATTATATTTTCAGAAAAAGTGGCACTTTTCAAAATCTTATGCAAGAAAGTTACAAACATGTGTCCCGTGCTGTTTAAAATCAATTGGAATTGTCTTTATTTTCAATTAAAAGAAAGATAGTTTGGGGAAATGTGAATGTTTGGAAGAAGTAAACATGCTATTGAAAAAGGAAAACTTGCAATGGGTAGCCAAGCGTTTTTTCTTTTGATAAATGTTTCAATTTTTCAAAAGGTACATTTGTGTGTAGAGTTATGCAAACAAACGCGATCAAATTTTAGGGGGAGGGGGGCCTTACTTTTTTTACCCCTTTATATATGCAACCAAAAATGGTAATGCTACCCCCCTCCCCCCACACCCGGTTGAATTCAGCATTTTTACCTTCTTTATAAAGTAGTAATAAGGCACTTGTAATCCCAGCAGACAGTTGTGTAGTGTGGAGAGACCAAAGCTATCCTGTAATACAACACCCTGCTCCAATGTACTGAACAACGACACTATCATTACATCCGGCTGTGAACAATAGACAAACGAGGGGAAAAAATCAACATAACACAAGGCGAAGACAACAAAGGCCTTGTTAAGGCCCCCACCCAATCCAACCAACATTAAGCAAAATTTGTTTAAATGTACTAACATTTTTGAGAATTCTAATTATTTTTTAAACAATTTCAATTTTTTTCTAAAATAGTTTTTCCTTTAAAAATGTGTGATTAAAACACTGTGGTAGGTATTAATGCCCTTGAAGTAGTCAAGTACTTAAAAATTTGACCACAACACATGCCAAGTATTTCTTTTTGTCGCTGTGAAGATCAAGTTGAATCCAGTAACCTATTTAATGCTGTTTAAATTGTCCAATGGACCTACGGCACATAATCTCCTGGCCACAGTTCGACATACGTGGGCGCACTTCGATCAGGCTGCGCACGCATGCTTGAACTCACAAAATACTGCCAACCAACAACACCAAAGCACCTGATTGGTCCAATTTAAACTGAAGCCTTTTTAACGATCGTCACGCTGCGCTGTATCCACCAACGCATTGCTCCCGCTGCGCCATAACCACCGACGCAGTGGGGCGTGATGGTGCGTGGAAAAGCTCATGAGTTTTTCAGTTCTCACGTTTTGAGCACCAACCAATCAGAGCCTTGAGGTCGAGATGACGTAGTGCGCACAACTGATAACCACTGCACTGTTTTGGGGTGAGGTTGAGCAGGCGTACTTTACGCGAGCTCAACCTCATGTGACGTGGGCCCATTGCGTTTAACCTCTGAATAAAACATTACACATTGTATACTTGTATTGGTCAACCATCTAGCCAGTCACATTCTTTTGTTCAAGTACAGTCCAACCTCTTTTATCCAGACATGATGGGACCAAGCAATGGCCGGATAAGTAAATAATCTGGATAGGCGAATTGTGTGTAATTTTGCATTTACTGTCGGAAGTGCTAAAGTGGGACAACAGAAGAGTACTGAATGAGGGGTTGATGATAGTCAAAAAAGCTTCAGAGTATGAAAATAAAGAGATTAGGCTATAGAAAGCTTATTTTCTTTGAATCACAATATATCAGAGAGAGGTATCACTATTTGTGAGCTAATTTTACATGGACTTGTGAACACATATGTCACATAAGAGAACTGACACTGTAAAAGTGGACATTTTTGTGCTACGTTTATATTCACGCTTTTCGCGCTAAAATCAGCAAGCGCGAAAATAAATACGCGCTTATATATTCATTTTTGTATGTAGGTCTATGCAAGGTCGCTCAAAATCGCAAAAATTGAAACAAGCAAACTGGTCAAAATGTGCAAAGTGCAAAACAATGTCCACTTTTACAGTAGCAAAAAGGACTGGTGAGGCTGGTATGTAATAATACTACCTACTGACATAGTGTTTTTACACATACCTAGGAAACAGAGGCTAAACATGATGGTGTATGTCTACCAACTACCGGGACCTTTGTTATACCTCGACAACCCTGGTCTATTACTAGGGTCAGCTGAGTTGCATAATAACCAAAGTTTAATTTATAAATATTTAATCAACAAAAATATTGATCAATCAATTGGCCAATTACAAAAAGTACCCATTTTCTTGAAACCATGTCAATTGGTTCATACGTAACTCTAGCTTTATACAAAATTATGTGTACGGTGCAAAATCCACATGAACACAGAGTTGTTTCTTGCAGATATGTGTCTGTTCATTTCTATAGGGGAAAATGTTCTACTATAATTTGGATATTTTCTTTTAATTTTAGGACATGGAAAAAACCAGTTTTTATTTTTTCATATTTGAGATTACTTTTGTACCATTTTTTTTGGAGAGAAAAATTGACCAAAAAAATGAAAATGAAAAAATATTATGACATTTTTTGAAAATACACACACACACAAAATGTCTGACCGACTGACCCTACTTAATAGTTCCGTAAAACTGTAGAAAGCGGGGGGGGGGGGGGGTTCTGTTGCTTTTTTTGGTTTTTGGTGGGTTGTTTTTAATTTGTCGATAACATTTGACATATATTTCAAATTTCAAATTACTGTGCTCTAAAAAGATGTTGAAGCAGCAATAGATGGTAGTTCATTATTTGAGTATGAAAAGAATAGCTGGGCTGAAAATAAGTTTGAATCAACATTTAAAAAGTGTGTTTGCGCTGAAATGAGCAGAGTAAGACAGCATGTGCGTCAAGAGAGAGATCCATCCACATATTCATAAAGGAGATTCAGTACAAAATGTATTGCCTTATCTCTTTACGTGTAATGGGCGCCATTTTGAATTTCCACCATGGGGAGAAATTTGGAGGTATGTCGGAATTATTCGGAGAACTAAACGAAAAAGAATGAAGACTGCCACGTACGTGTACTGGAGCCGTATTTCTCTCCGCATTGGCGGGTTTAAAATACGCGGAAAGACAACACTTTCCGGAAGCTCATGCGCATTTTCCTAAAAATACTGACATACCTCCAAATTCTTCCCCATGGTGGAAACAAAATGCCGGCGGCGTACTGGTTCTCCTTTTAAATCTATGGATTCATCAAAGCTTACCTTGGCGATGACATGCTACACACGTCAGTCCAATTCAGGGTAAAAAATTGAATGTATAGACGTTATTCTTAATTGGCGCATTTACGGTAAACCCAATAGATGTCCATGACTTCATGGCTGAATGAGCTCAAATGGAAGACAAAAACTGCCCTCCTCAAAAGTCACAAAAGTTTATGATTGGCTTCTTACTAATGGAAAAACACCTGTGGTTGAGTGCAGTTTAAACTACCCACCAAGTGAACATTACTCTAATGTGTAATCAATTCATGATCATTCAGCCATGTAATCCCCTTATTGGCTCAGAGCTTATCACAGTGAGTTCTTAGTGCCCTGCAGATTTGATAAACTTTTGTGACTTTTAAGAAGGGCAGTTTTTGTCTTCCATTTTAGCTCATTCAGCTGTGAATTCATGGACATCTTTTATTTTCAAACAACACTTAGTAAACAGTCATAGGATTATTTCTAACTAAGTGTTATTGGTCAAATGTTTTACCTTACGATGTTATGACGAACTGTTGAGAGGGGGACTTATTTTTGGTGATGTGTTTATTTAGTTTTGAAACACATATTACACTTTATCCTTAGTGTCCAACTGCACTAAAGTAACCGAGCATGACATCTTCTATTGCAGGATTGAAGTCTTTACCCTTTTCTAACTCATTACACTTAAAGATACACCCATTATTACCCATTCCATTAAATTCCTATTTCATCTAAACACTCCACAACTTTTCCCCTATCCTTCCCCTTTAAATTCCGTAACAGGGATGCAAGTGGGTGATTGATCCATTTCCTAAACTTTTTACGGGATTTGGCCAGACGGACCGAGTGTTTGCGCGCAGCATCAAACATTTATGGGGGCTCGTCTGGAGAATAGGCTATAGGGTATCACCCCCCCCCCCCCCCCCCCAAAAACAAAAATAAAATAAAATAAAATAAAATTTAAAAAAATAAAATAAAATAAATAAAAAGTGTGCCTCTTTTTATGCTGAAATATCATCATCTAATTCCGGAAATGCAAAAAAAATATTATTATCTTTTTATTTCTGGAGAAAAATAAGGGTGGCCACATTTCCGGAGATTCTGGAAATTTCCGGAAGTCTTGCAACCCTGCCATAAAGATTTTCCACAACAAATCTATGAAAACCTAAATGAATTCTCATTGACTTTTTGAGAGTTCTTCAAACCAAGTTATATTCCTTGAATCCATGGATTATTGTCAAATTCATCAGTGACAATTCATTTGGATTTCTTGTTATGTGTGAAAAAAGATTACCTGTGAAATTATCGAGATATAAATCAAGACTTGATTACAAAAATTGCATGTCTATAGTTCAGTCAGTTCCAAATTTGCAAACCTGTTTACAGCAGCGAAATGTTCACATGGCGTAACATGGCGCAGTGTCATCGTATGCGTGATGCTTGCGTATGCCAAAATCGCATGTGTACACTTGGATAACTTTTGGGTGCGGATAGATAAAAACCTGTATATTTCTTGCTAATTTTGAACTGATTGAACTATAGCAGCTAGTCTAATAATGTCGAAAGTAAATTAGAAAAATGCCAAGATGAATGTTAAGTATTTCAGAATGTAATTATGCAATATCATTCCATTTGGGGAAAACACTTTAAAAAATAATGTTACATCTCTTTTCCAGAATTGAAACATTGTTCTGTCAAAATGGCTGAACTAAATAAAGCGCCCTCTAGATTGAGCCCATAAGGCACTGTGGCAACTATATCTGATTGGGTAATTACCGGTGCCTTGGTCAGACTACTGTATATAGTGCTGTACTTCCTGCGCGGTGTAAAGCTATCATCGTTCACATCATGGGCGGACTTTGCTTCGACCACTAGCAGCTTAGGCTCAGCGGGATCCCAGCAAAAGTTGAGCGGATAACGGCCAGCGATGTCGTTGGCTGCTTCGGCACGTCCCCTGTAAAAGTCAAGAATGACCGGTTTTAACAACACAATTGTTGATATTATAAAATACAAAGGTTCTGCTTGAATCATGCTTATAGGCCATTATAACAATTAATATTTACTACATGTATTTCGGCCGCTTGAGACTCCCAACAAAGATTTTGAAGATGGCAGCCAAATAAAGGGACACAGGGAATATGTTACCATCAGACTACATATGTGACCAGTCGCCTCAAAAAGGATATGTTGTCGGCAAACACAGTTTTGAGTTAGAGGCCAATATATTTGGTGAAATATAAAAGAAATAATAGAAAAAAATATGCTTCTTCAAATCATATCTTGTGATTAAAAAGTCTGATCACCTACAACATGAAATCATTTTCAAACTTAAAATGTGTTCTTCCAATTCATGACAATTACACAAAATTTACTCATGCCTCCAACATGTCCATTTTGATGTGACGGGTCACATATTATGTGACTTACCTTTCCACGTCATTCATTTCGTCATCGTTAGTGCTAGAGAAATCTTCTAGCTCTCCGCGTCCAAAGGCCAGGTCAAACCAGGTCAATGTGTCCAACTCACAGTCCCATACGTACAATTTGGACATTGGGTTACCATCAGACTACACACACAGATAATTTAAAAAAAAGTAAATCAATATTTCATGGTTTAAATTGGGACAGTTTCAGCCAAATTTCAAGGGGTTAAGTCTTAATTCTGAGCCATATCTGACAGATGTTTGACCAACAAAGTCATCTGACGGCGTACATACCTGTTAACACCTTTCAACCTGTAATGATTTTAAGGTTGATATCATCTATTCATAACCTCATGAATATGCATATATATGCCCAGGTGCATCCCACACTTAAATGATACAGTTTTGTATTATAGTGTGTGAATTGTCAGAATGACCAAGCACACACATTCAATAATTTGCGTATTGCCCATCCATACATTTTCAAGGTAAAGAAGTCATATTTTGATTTTGTTATTATTTCAAAAGAAATATGTGATTTTACAGAAAAATTATGATAAAGGTTAATGAACTTAATCAGTTGATTAATGAGGCTAAACTGATATTTTATGGAGAGGACATTTGACATAATCAAATATAGTTTTATACCTTGTTAACACTTCACCTTTCACATTGCGATCAACTTTGACCTTTGACCTACCCTCTTTCCCATGATGCAGACTTTGGTTCCGTTGCAGTTGCATTTGGCCACGACAATCTCCTTAAGTTTAGGGACGACATCGGATAGATTCTTAGGTGTACAATGTGGCTTGGCCTCTCTGTATAAGAAGAAAAACAAATATCCACACATTTCTTAAAACGTTTTTGTAAGTTATCATTATGCTTTAAACAAATCTTTTGGGTTTTTAACAATAAAGTTGTTGTCAATTCACTATTTTGCTATTCTTTTAGATTACTCAGTTTAGTGACCGGAAAGTCTGGGTCCAGTTTGGTGCCAAGCTATCGCCATTCCATCCATAGAGACAATAGTGAGGAGGAGGACAAAGAGGATAACGATGATGATGACAATAGCCATGATGATGATCCTAGACACTTGTTTTGCGCATTCCCTACACAATAAGTTGGGTGGCTCAATTGGGGTTTTTTACTCATCAGTGAGTAAAAAAAGATTCCATGCCCCCGAGACATTTTACTCACATATTCTTAAAATTGCTAGCCATAAAACAAAACAAATTTGCCAACCAAATACGTAACTGGGGCTTTTTTAATTTAAGATTCTTACCTTCTTGAAATGTCATACATCTTGATGAAACCTGTCGTCGTGGCAACCACCAGGTAATTGCTACAGATATTCATATATGAGGGTTCACCTTCCAACTCGTTGAGTGATATGAGCTGTTTCACTGTACCCTGTATAGACAGAATTAACACACAAATAATATGAAGACTCAGACAAACTGGTGTGAAATAAAATAGCAAAGACCGTACGAATACACGTCTTGAACCCGGTTCCTACCGCTATCGCAGCTTAAGAAAACCCCATTGTAGTGTGTACCAATCAGGCTTCCCGCTAACGCCTTTTCAAACTCTAGGCATGTGTATTTTGCGTCCATTTGGACGCGCAAGTTCCCGAAACTCAAAAAGAAAAGTTCGACAAAATAATAATAAGCTTATTAGAAAAAAACAAATTGTCAGCTAAATCACTCTTAATTAGTGCAAAGTTATAGTGGAGATTCACTGGAAATGGGTTTATTTATAATAGTCAAATCTGTGCATTTTCTTTCACTTGTGCTCGCTAAAATGTGATATTTCGCCGCCGATGTAAATTTCCGGTTTATCGGTTGGCGATCCGCCATCTTGGATTTAAGTTCGACAATAGATGGCACCCTAACAATCGGCCCATGGACGCACACATTTCCGTTTGGACACGTTTTTTTGCCACCTCGCCGGCAAATTTGCGTCCACATGGACGCGCATTTTTCAAACCTTAACAGGAAGCCTGGTACCAATCCACGATTGGTAGGTACAATTTTGGTAAATTTGTGTATCTATGTCATTTATACACAAAAACGTCCTTGTTATGTTAATCAAAATTTGATACACACTGACCTCAGTGGGACCATGTCCACGTTTGGAGGCAATTTCACATACGGGTGGGGATAGGGTGTATGTGTGTGTGGTCAGAATATATTAATGTGTTGCTTTTCGGCTGCCTCAGCGCTCATTGTCGCCTTCACTATCCCTCAACAAACACGGCCCATGACAGGGACCTGAATAAGAACTGTACCTTGACACACATTTGGACCTACCTGGAATGTCCTTGATTGTATCTTGCCCGGCTCTGTAGTATACACATTCTGCTCATTGAGACACAGGAGACTAGAATTGGTGGAAAATGTACCTATCACAAAAAAACCAATTGACAATTAGGGAGTGTTCATAAATACTTTTGTGAGGGATTGGAAGAAATGAGGGGGGGAGATCAAAAAAGGCGGTTCTCGAACCACTAGTCTCGCTTGCTTTCGCGACTGCCTTCTTGTGCGATCTATTGTAGGAATTAAAACTGAACTGCTCATGTAAGAGCATTTTCTAAATTGCTGCCTATTTTATAAGTTGACCTTGGGAGACCTTTGCCTTATATTGAAAAATTTCTAATCTCAACCTACCCCACGTTACCGGTATTAAAGCTGTACGTACTGTACTACAATCCTATGACAGTCACTAAAATAAGCATTTGTCTCAAAGCTCCCACGCGAAAATAAAAATTAAATTAAATTAAATTAAAAAAAATAAAATAAAATAAATTCAATCAATCAATCACAAACAGCGACGTCAAATCAATGCCTATTGTAAGTGACGTCAGTTCGTAAATTCAATCTTGATAAATTACGTTTTTCTCAGAATAATTTGTTGAGAAAAAAAAAATGTTTGTACACTTTTACCGCCATTAATGTTAAACTAAATGAATAATGTAATTTATGACAAATTTTATAGGAAAACAATAAAAGTTGACGCTACAGGACGGGCTTGAACTCCCGCAAATGCTTCCCAAAAAGATTACAATTCCAAAGTCTTAACCACTCCGCCACGAGTCCAGACGTGAAATACATTGTGTACAATTAATTATATACCAAACAGAAGAGCTGTCGCGTGATTGGTCCAATTGTGACCAATCTTCCAACTCTGCTACCGAATTCTAAATACGTGCTAGATATGCGAGACCGTGTTTACATACAAAGACGATAAAAGATATAGTTATGACTAGTATTCTCCCATTATGCATTGCGCAAAACAGCAGTTTTTAAACGCTAGCGATCGTGGATTGGTGAATTTTGACCAAATTTGCCAGTTTTTCGTGGATTTTCGTGATCTTTTGTCATTGAAAATTTAATCAGCAAAAGAACACACCACCCCCTTTCCCTTCACCAATTCCCATCAAGGTAGGCCTTACGGATCTCCAGATTTCTTGCCTCGCAAGTCGGACAGACGGACAGACAAAAAAGTGGCCAGTAAGTCTCTTTCTGAACATAGTTCAGGCGAGACAAAAAGGACCTTAAAAGGGGGATCAAAAAGAAAATGATGTCTATGGCTCAATTTTTTCCAACCCCCCACCAAAGTATTTATGAACCATTAGTACCATTATACTGCAGATATGAAACCAACCTGCCAAATCATTCTGTCAGTAAAAATATGACGGGACAGGATCGCCCATCATCTGCAAAACGGCATGGATTTTAGGCTTTTATTGCAGAGTCATATATGTGACCAGTCGTGTCAAAAAGGACATGTTGTCGGCAAACACAGTTTTGAGATAGAGGGCAATATATTTGGTGAAACATAAAGCAAATAATAGACAAAAATATGCTTCTTTAATTCATATTTTGTGATTATAAAGTCCAATTACATTCAACAAGGTATCATTTCAAAGCTTAAAATGTTCTCTTTCAAATTATTCCAATAACTCAGAATTGACTCGGGCCTCCAACATGTCCATTTTGACGTGATGGGTCACATATTATCAGAAGTTAAAAATGGGTCTATTTGAATCCTGGGTACATGATGTAGATGTGAACATGACCTTTAATACCACATCATTCAAAGGACGCACCGCACACTAGGTTGACCTCCCGTAAAAGTACGCAAGGTCAACCAACCACTCAAAATGGTCAAACGGATATCTGTGGTGGGCAACATGTAACCACTCGACTTAACCGCTCTAATTGGCTACCGGAATTTTGTGAGTTTTGAAGCATGCACAGAGAGCTGATTAGAGTGCATCCGCTTGTGTGTCTGACTGTGGCCAGAGGGATATATGCAGGGTTGTCTCCACGCTGGTCGGCGCCGGTCGGGTGTAGCCGGCACTCACGCTGGCCGACCGGCACTAAAAAAAAAACGGCACTAAAAAAATTGTAAACATTTTTTTACAAAAAATTCTATTCTTCATGGATAAAATCATTAAACTGCCTCATAAAATAAAATTATGTGGCAGGAACCCCCAAATAGGCCAAATTGCATTACAAAAAACCTTAAAAAAACCCTAAGCAGGCCCCTGGACCCCGCGCCGTGATCCGCTGCGCTCCGTTCGCTACACTCACTCTGCTCGCCATCAGTAAAATTAGCCGGCACTCAAATTGCCCCGGAGACAACCCTGGATATATGCCATAGCAAAGAATACTAAACTCTATTAGTTGCACTGGCCACAAAATAAAATATCTGACACGATTTGTCATTGTGACATTCCACAGTAATTAAAAATGCAACGCAAGCACTTACGCTGCGTCATGCGTTTGGTTGGGGCTGCTTCGAGATCACAAATATTCGGCAACGCAACAAATGGGCGCCATCAAAAAGAGACGTACCGTATGTGCATTAAAACGTTGCATGAAAATATTAAAATGAGACGCCGTGCGCCGTACGCCTTGACGAAAAATGCCAAATACCCTCACACAGTTACCACGGTCAAAGTCCATTTGGGCTCGGCCTGTGTGCCATAGGTCTATTGTGGGTTCAACTGAGAAAGATATTCTTTAACCTTTGACCTACCTGCTGCTCGTACTGTGGTACCGATTTCGTATGTGACCACTTTTCTCCCATTCCATATTGCAACATGGTCCTAAAAATTAACAAACGATCAATCAACAATCAATAAAGCTGAACATTTGATATACCAGTCACAGCAGTAATAAGTTTTATCATTGACAGTGTTGCCAATCCCGCAGCCTACTTTTGACCACAGCGCTACGGCCAAAGACAAAAAGTTGGGCTACAAATGTATTGGTGGCACAATGAAGATTGTCACAGGCCAAGGCCAAGAGGGCACTTGCGCCGCAGTTGGGACAAATTTCGGTATTACCTATGAGCTAGATATTCATGAATGGATTATAGCACATCACCATTCAACTGATTATAACACCCAGTGTTGCCAACTGAAATTTGTCACAAAATGCAGGGGTAAAAAGTAGTAGGTCGCGGTGCGGTATTGGCAACACTGATAACACCTATTGAACTATGAAAGCTTTTATTGATCAATATCTTACCCCTAGGTCAAGCGTGTGCAACCTGCGGCCCGCGGGCCACATGCGGCCCGCCGACCTCTAATCTGCGGCCCGCGAAGCAATCCTAAAATTCCAAATGATGCGGCCCGTTTTAAACGGAACTCTCTAGTTTTACACAAATGGCGGATTGATTTGGTGGTGTGCTCCCTTATATTAGTAGGGTGACACTGCATTAAGTAAATATAACCCAAGGTGTGATTGCGTGATAAAATTCTTGGTTAAAATGGCGCTTGCAGCAGCTAAAGCGAGTAAAAAGAGGAAATTACACGAAGAGAAGCGGGTATTCCATGAGCAATGGACTTCCCCTCTCCCTATTACTCCTCCTCCGGACGTGTTTTGGAATGTTTGACAATCGCTGCGGCCCGTGAATAGATCTCAAAATCGCAATGCGGCCCGTGTGGTAGAAAAGGTTGCACATGCTTGCCCTAGGTAGAACCAGAATCCCTGATTACTGATACATCCAGAACTTTTCAATTACAAAATGTTGTCTTATGTGCTGATCTGATTCAACTTGAAACCAGGATTCTTTGCTCACCCCAAAAAACTCCTATCTAGGTCGGAAATTCTACAATCAAATCTTAATTCAGTGAGGTTAGTTTATCGGATCCTCTTTCTGTGGTTTAAGCTGATAATCGGATTTAATTGTAGAATTTCTCCTCTACCCCATTCACTGTGTACAATGTGCAGGTCTATACAGTGAGTGTCAGTACTCCCTGGTTCGGAGAGTCACGTTAAGCCGTTGGTCCCGTGTATTCAGACGCTTCACCCTGAATATGTTTAATATAGTTGCAGACCTCATTGTAAAGAGTAGGGGATCATCCTGGGTCTGTTACCTGTACATAAAAACTCATGCCCCTAGGTTTCAGGGGCCCGCCGTAATAGTTGGTCATCCAACTCTAGCGGCCACCAAATTGAAGAATTGAAGAACATGCGCTACCTCAAGCTGAGGGCTTCGACTTTAGTGCATTTTCTAAAGACAAAACCGCCTTTCCCTTGTGTAATCAACGCACTGCCTGGATGAGCGCGTGGTTTTCCCCAATCTCCGCACACACGAACGTAGTATGCGTTAAGAGAATGGTGGCTTTAGTTTTACTTTAGCGATCGCTGCTTTTACTTCCGTGATCGCATCATAACATTACACGTAGCATATGCAATGCCATGGCTCTGATCTAAAAATGCTGTAACTACATTATGTACAGACGCCACCTCTTAACAATTTGACTAACCTTTGTAGTATATATTCCTTTTATATGTATGTCTGTCTTAACATCATGATGAGTACCGGTGGTAATTATATCTACGCTGAATTCACTCGGTCCAGTTTGTACCGCTGAAACCTGTAGCGAGTCAACATAAAAACAGCAACAAATTAGGCCAAATAAAAAAATATACTAGTTTCTCGTCCTTGCGCGCATCTGTGTTGGCTGCCGCATCAATATTTATTTATTTATTTTTTTTATTCTATTTTTTCATTGTCTTTTTCAAGATATTTTCGAAAATCCGAGTCGTTTTCACAATCTGCACTATTTCTCAATCGTGAAAATATTCTCTTCTGCAGTCTATGCACAGGTGGAGTAAATATTACCTATGACGCTATTATAAATTAGGTGATAAGTCTATCCAAACGCATCAAATCCTCCGCCATCTTGGATCGGCAATTTTGATAAAAGAAAGAAGAAAAAAATGCCCGCATCCTCCATTTTTCAAAAAGGTTCGGACGAGAACATAGTTGTTGTTTTTACTTGGCCTTACCTAGACCACTTTATGTTGCACAAATAAAAACCAGAAATTACTCACAGATTTTGAGGAAAAAACCCAAAAACACACAAAATAAATAATTTAGAATCCCATCTCATTATGACTACCAAAATTCAGTCATGGATTTCTTAAGAAATTTTGACTCTGGCTTGTGATTCTTCTTATACTTGCCATAAGCACCGGAACAACCCCTTGTTCTACGGGCGAACGGAACTCTCCGGTGGTAGGGTTGGTCGGTCGGGTATCTTTGTGTGTTTGGTGTGTGTGATTTTTCAACATTTTCATGACAATTTGGGTACATTTTCAACAATACTAAACAAATAATAATAATAATAATAATAATTTCTAATTATTTTTCAAAATTTCATATATTTTTAAAAAAGGTTTTTTATTTAAAAAATCAGAAAAAATGGGTCGGTCAGGCCAGTTTTTTCTGCGCCTAGGGGGATAGCTGCAGATTAACGCCCATGACATACTACCCAATCGCTCGGAGCGATTTGCTGCTGACGCTCCTTATTTGGTAAATAGCACTCTTTATAAGGAGCGTAAGCAGCAAATCGTGTCGCGCGATTGTGTAGTATGTCATGCACTTAACAGTCTTTCTTCATCAATGACACACTAACTTTAAACTGTCTCAGCTCAAACAAACACTTTGTCATTTTTGAAAAGATTGGTGACCAAATTGAACCCCTTTTTACATAACACAGTAGAATGCTTGAGATACATGAAATACAAAGAAGATTTTATAGACACCACCACAATGCATTGCTTTTTTTTCAAAATGCCCTCATTCTTGTCTCTAATTTGTCTCGGTTCCCATAGACATACGCACACAATCATGGCTTCATAGCGCGTCCATCGTCGGAGCTCTTAGATTCTAGTTTTCATCAATGAATAAATCAATGAATGCATCGTGTGGAAAAAGCTTTAAAGTTGGTTGGCGTTCGCGTAATGAATTGTGGGAAGACCATCAAATCTTCTTTGCATGAAATCTACAACTGACCTGATCCCTCATATGGGTGCTCATGATATGCTCACTAAGCACCGTCACACTGTTGAGATTATTCACCGCCAGTAGGTTCTTCTTAGTGCCCCATTTGATCTGCAGAAGATTCCCCTCCAGGACAGATGGCTGTTGCAGCTTCCATTTAGTTTCGCTGTCCTGCTTGCGAGCTAGCAGCCCGGGGGAGGGGGAGAACTTCCACATGGCCACGCGTCCTTTGTCCGTTCCGCCAGCCAGGATACCTAAAGGTGTGCAGCAAAAAAAATGACATGAAAAATAAATGCAAAACATTGGAAATAATCAGAATATCGACTATTTCTGTACATAAAGTCAGTTTCGTTGGCAACAGATTGAACACAAAGTTAAATTGATTTGATGAAAAAATAGTGTACTAAATAAAACAACAACAATTCATATGGAATCTATAACCCAAATTCTCATGGAATTGAAATTTGCTTTAGATTTTGACTCCTAGAAAAAAGAATCTGAATCACACACAAAAAAAGGAAAAGATTACCTCATAAAGTATTGCAAGTATTATTAGAACACGACTGAGTGTGAAGCGAATCACAAGATAATATGATATTTGAGTACAGAAAATAGTTGGGCTTTTGGCAAAATATCCTAACACAATTGTTGTAAGGGGTCGTCCAAAATTATCGCCATTTTCACTTACGTGCAGAGCGTACGTAACTTTTTACCCCCCTCCCCCCCCTTGAGTTACGTACGCAATAAATGGCGAAATTTTATTTTATTTTGTACTTTAAAAAAAAAAATCCCGCCTCTCAAGATCGCCATTTAAGTTACGTACGGTTGGGGTATATTTCGACCCCCTCCCCCCTCTTACGTACGCTTTGTACGTAACTGAAAATGGCGAAAATTATGGACGACCCCTAACATTAAGTCAGGCAACAACAAAATCACACAAACACCAGTTGAGGCTCGTGATCATCTATCTACAGGGTGTCCCAGAATGATTTATACCGGGTTTGAAAAAATAATAAAAAATACAAAACATTAATGCTTTCTAAATCTAATACTTGTTTATAATGAGGAACATGTTTCCTACATACTCTGTCAATGTCATCAAAATATCTTTTTCCATTCCGATATGGCATGTGATTATTGGAAATCGTTTAAAACCTGTTTTTTGATTTCGATTTCAACTCACACATAACTTCAAAACTGCCGCTTAAGAAAGAATGATATAAATCACTCAAGCTGAACAATTCCTTCGCCCATTCAAATGTTGCTTCATAAAACATAACCAACCATTGATATCTATCAATTTTGTAGTGGGAATCAAAAGAGGACAAAGAAAATTACTTGTTTATCATTTAAATTGAGCTTTGTGCCGAACATGGTCAATTATGTTGTGAGTTTCAAAAAAGGTAATTTTGGTCAAACTTGGAATTTACCATTTTTACTAGAGAGTCTATATTTTCTGTCAGAAACATCCAATTTTTAAAATTCAAAATTCCTCAGAAAGCTAGACATATGTAGATAATAAGATCATAAGCATCTTGACCGATTTAAATGGTATTCATGGCTAAATAAATGCACCTTTCGCGGTATAAATCACTCTGGGGCACCCTGTATTCCTATACACATACCCCATAATCTTTGTCAAACCAATTTAACACTAGTTGGCTCCACGAATATTGTGAATTATAAAGATTACGACACAAAATAATGTATACTTACCCTTATCGGCACAATACGATACACAGTTGATAGCTTCTCCCGTCTCAAAGCCAGGCTGACTATCAAGAGCTAAGACAAAATTGTCATCTTTGTCCAAGTCCCACATTCTGTAGGAAGAAGGGGACACAATTGGCAGACAGTAATTATAGGAAAGTATATTGCTTATTACATACTAGCCGGTCGCAGGTTGTGGCGATCTTAGGTCGCTCGAGTTGACTATGTTATACAAATCACTCACAGCAACTCGACAGATCGAGGCGACCAGTGCAGAGATCCAGGCCTAGCGACCTGATTACTCATAAAATAGGGGGTCATAGTTTCTGCAAACAAGTTCCTAAATTGATTGAATCTTTTGACAGAAATGATGACAAAATTACTCAGAAATCTTTAAATATGCAAACAATTGTCGCTCTCTACAACGCAGTTGCATGTTAGCAAAACTTAGTTTGACGGAAGGAGGTCATAAGATTATTGGATGTCAGATAGCTAAGAAATCATAAATCATCAGGGGTCATATGGGGAAGAGGGTTAAAGAAAAGTTGAAAACATCTATCATCAACATTGAAATGACAGACCATCCCCAAGAAGAAAAACAATGTTTGTCTCAGCTCCGAGAATATAGCTTTTAAAACAATCATTGTCTTGTTTTGTTTTATACTTGTTTACCTTTTTTTTTTAGTGTTTGTTTTGCAATATACAAATCATTACATACCAAAATACACTTTAAAGCTAACATGTTTACACAACATTATATAAAGACAATAAAACAAAACAAATGCGACGTATTAACAGAGATAATATAACAATAAAAGACAACACAAGACAATACACGACAAGACATGAAACGACAAGACAAGACGGATGTATGTGAGTGAGAGAGAACTATTTACAACCTTATGCTGGTTTTATACTTGTCTGAAACATTTGTAAAAGAAATTCCACCAACTTCAGTTGGATTACCAATATACAAGCAAACCCAATGTTTCAAATATCCCACACCTGACACCCGTGGCATATTTCTTACCGTACTAAGCATTCTCCTGAGGCTGTGGCCAGTAGACCTTTGCCTGCCCACACCATGTCACAATCCGACTCGTTCTTCTTGCCGCTCAACTTGACCTGGAAATAGAAACAGCATCAGAGTAACCACATCATGAGGCCAACCCAAAAATATGAAAACCTTGGGGCGCTAATTTTTTTAATTTTTTTTAAATCTTTCTGTTGACGTCATAAAATGTCAATATTTTTGTAATATTTTGTTTCCCAAAGGGTAGAAACAATGTTTAATACTTACTTTGCGTGTTTCAAGCTGCAATCCATCAATTTTAAGCCAGAATATGTCAAAATGGAAGGGAGAGGGGGAAAAAAGAACAAAAAGGAGAGACCTACCGACCCTCCAAATGTTTGTCCATTAATGGAAAAACAAACAATTTTATTTTGTTTGGCCTGATATGCTGACTATCTGTACTCATAGAGAGACCTTAATAAAACATACCATAGTTGTACTATTCTTTTTGTATAATAATTTCTTTAACTGCCCCCTCCCCAACCCCCCTATCGCCACTTTCAATCACTGCTACTTTCATAATTTCTAACATGAGATGCTGTGTGGTGACCACAAGGATATTTCGAATTTATTTTTTATTTTACAATCTCCCCCCCCCCCCCCAACCTTTCATACCTTCATAATTTCTGTAGTCTTTCAATCAGACCAGGCACTGTAGTCCCAACATGAGATGCTGGGTGATGACCACAAGTATTTTCCGGTACTTATTGTACAATATCTGCTTGACCAGCCCCCACCCCACCCCCCCCCCCCACCCCCATTCCCACACTCCACCCCAACTGGTTCATTGCTGCTTTCATACCTTCATAGTATCCATAGTCTTACCATCTGACTCGACACTATATACAGTCCGAACAGGAGATGCCGAGTGATGACCCCAATCCGGTGTTCATTGTACAATATCTGTTTGACCGGTCCAACATAACCCCACCCCCTATATCATTGATCCTTTCATACCTTCATAATTTCCGTAGTCTTCCCAACTGACCCAACCAAAACTACACATTCCCAACATGAGGTGCTGTGTGATGACCACAAGGATATTCCGGTGCTTACTGTACAATATTTTCTTGACCGGTCCCACATAACCCCCACCCCCTACATCATCAATCCTTTCATACCTTCATAATTTCCATAGTTTTCCCATCTGACCCAACCAACACTACACATTTCCATCATGAGGTGCTGTGTGTGATGACCACAAGGATATTCCGGCGTTTATTGTACAATACTTTCTTGACCAGTCCCACATAACCCCCACCCCCATCCTCCACCCCTACATCGCGCTCTTCGTTCGTCAGAGCAAGGTCTCTTAAAATTAAATCGTACAAAAACGCAGTGGGGCAACAGAGCCTTTGGGATTGCAGCGGCAAGAATATGGAACAATTTACCTGCTGTCATCCGATTAAACAGCAATATAAACAGTTTCAAAAAGGACTTAAAAACCCACTTATTTAAAGTGGCTTTTACTCAATAATCTTTTTGTGGTCATCTGATATGTTTTGTGCTCTATTGACTGTATAGCTTGTTTGTAAATGCATAGGCGCCATGACCGCCATTTATGGCGGATACCGGCGCTTTATAAGTTTTCATTAGTATTATTATTATTAACATCAATCCTTTCATACCTTCATAATTTCTGTAGTCTTCCCATCTGACCCCACGCTATACTGTCCCAACATGAGATGCTGAGTGATGACAACAAGTATATTCCGTTGTTCATTGTATAACATCTTCTTGATACGTCCGTCCGATTTAATGATCTGTGAACTCACACCTTGCTCATCTATCAGATGTACAACTCCTGTGAAGGGTCAACGGTCAGAATGTATAATGTGAATTCAGTGTTTCCATTCACATTTACATTGGGCAAAGAGTGAAATACTCTTTTTTATTTTCTACCTTGAAAATGTTGTTTAAGAGTAAAAATGTTGGAAATTACATTGTTTTACTGCCTAGAACGATGGGCTAGCACACACTTGTGCCATCACTTTGGTGGTTTTTCACCCTAAGAATTTTACCCAGTGGAATTGCCGTGTAATTATTCACCCTAAACCAAAATGCTAATATGATAATCCACGATGTTCTAAACATTTTTTTCTTCAAAAATGCTCAATAATTTTAGAAATGTTCGATAAGTTTAGTACACTTTCACACATGAAAATCAAACATTTTTCACAGATAAAGAATACCAACTATGCAAATTCTTGGTCAATTAGACCTGTACATTGGGATTTTTGTCTGTCTTCAAATTATTGTTTTGATCTGTTACCTACCTGTAGAGCCGCCTACATAGCATGCCAGCCCGTTGTTGCCCACGCCAGGTAGCTTAATACCACCTTTGCCTGATTCCGATTTCCAGCTGAACATGTCCAGCGCCTTCTGGTCCCCACTCACGGCAGCACGAGCTAGAGCCTTGGTATCCCTGTTATTACAGACACATGAAAAAGGTTGATTATGATTTAAGGTAGGCGTTCCGATTTCTGGCCCGTTTTCCAACTTGATGTTTTCTATTCTACATGATGAAGGGTCATCCTTAAAATAGTCATTGAGTTGCATAACTCCAATGGTTCTCATTTCAGAAGCACAAGGAGGCATGATATTTGCCCAAAGTTCACAAACTAGCCAGGTGGTTAACCACCTCTGGCGGTAATTCACTGCATTTTGGCCTATAACATCAAAATGGAACTTATCTTGCGCCAAAGATTTTACAGAAATAATGAGAAAAATATGGGTTTTCTTTTGACCTCAAAATATGTTGATGTGAAAAAAAACCAAGGGCGATCGGAACATACACCTTTAATAGGTCTGTTTATAATTTATCATTGATTACAATGCATCTACAGCACAATGCAGCACAATGGAAAGCGCACTATGCCATGCGTGTGAAGTCTGACGCTGTCGCAGGCACAGACAGTGTGCGTGTGTTTTGACCTAATCAGCGAAAATGTGTTCTAAGCGTGAAGGTGGCATTGATTGAATGTATTTGTGAATTATTTTAGGTCACTGCATTACATATGCATGAATTTTATGCCAGCAAATCAATTACATGATTCGCACGTATAGCCTACATCCATGGATGAGTTGTGTGGAGCCCATTGGTGCAGGAAAACCGGCATATGGTCCAGCTCTGATCACTACGAATCACTAAAGATTTGGTCACTAACGTGAGTTCGGTATCCACTCAATATTTGTGCATCTGAACACAAGTACTTGCAGTGATATCACTAGCCAAAATGTAGTGCCGGTTAATTTTACTGACGGCGAACGGAATAAGTGTTGCAAACGAAGTGCAGTGGATCATGGCATGGGGACTAGAGGCCTTCTTAATGGTTTTTTAGGGGTTATCAATGCACTTTGAGGGTTCTTGCCACAAAATGTCTTGTTTTATGAGGCAGTTTAATGAGTTTATCCACAAATTGTAAAAAAAACCACTTTTTTTTCCTTCTTTTTTTTAGTGCAGTTTTTTTTTACCCTTTTTTTTAAGAATGCCAGTCGACAATCGTGAGTGCTGGCTCCTCCCAGCCGCCACCGACCGCCTTAGTGACAACCCTGCTTGCATGGCATATTATACCCTACGAAAATCGTCAACAATGTCGGGAACATTTGGTTGACACTTTCAACATTGCTCAAAATTTTCAAAGCATTTCAAGATATTTCAAACAATTGTAAAAAAAATCAATTTCAAAAAAGTTTCAACAAAAATTCCAAAATGTTTAAAAGATTTACAAAAAATGTATGGTTTTTTTGTTGTTACGGATCAGTCCGCACAAAGAACATGGTGATTTTTTGTGTTGCCTTATGGATACTGACGTATCTAAAGGGGTGTAGGGCTACAAATAGAAAAGTTGGAAGTCACACACATGTTGGAGAGAGGACAACATTCCACCTGAACTCCTGACAAGATGCAATCTTGATGATTTAATACTGGACATCTGTAATAACACTGCAAATTATGAGCGTTTACTTTTGGACAAACTAAAGGTAAACTCAAAAGTAAACGCAATACTAAACACTTATGTGAGCCCAACAACTAAGCTGTTTTCCACCCAGCCTCTTATCAATAACTGTCCCACTGTATCACAGATGGTGGAAACATCTGTGATTATATTCACTCACTTGGAGCGTGGTTTGAGGTCAATTGGGTGCAAAATGCAATAAACGTTTAGTTTTGCATTTACTTTTACGTTTAGTTTTGTGTGTAGAATTGCATTTACTTTTGAGTTTACTTTTAGTTTGTCCAAAAGTAAACTCTCATAATTTGCAGTGTAAGGCCCTCCTAGAAAAACAAAAACCTGACAAGTGGACAATATTGAACCTGATACCAGTCCCCAAATCTGGTGACCTAAGTCAAGCAGGAAACTACAGAGGCATATGTCTGAACTCTATTGTGGCCAAGACATATAACAGAATGATTCTCAACAGAATAAGACCTCGCCTAGATGAATTACTTCGAACTAACAAGAATGGCTTCCGCGAGGGAAGAGGCACTACCTCACACATTCTGGGGCTCAGGAGAATCATTGAAGGTATACATTCCAATAATCTCTCTGCAGTCATAACATTCATTGACTTCAAAAAGGCATTGGACACCATACATCGTGGGAAAATGATCAAGATACTCAAGCATACGGTGTCCCACAGGTTATAACAGATGCAATTGATGAAACTTACAGAAACACAAGAGCCATAGTCATATCACCCGATGGCGACACGGAACTGTTCGACATCCTAGCAGGAGTACTCCAAGGAGATACCCTTGCCCCCTACCTATTCATAATCATCCTTGATTACTGCTTAAGAATAGCTATCAGTGGGAGAGAAGAAGAACTAGGATTCACCATCAAGCCTAGACAAAGTCGAAGAATAGAGCCAAAGAACGTCACTGATCTTGACTTTGCAGATGACATAGCGTTACTTTCTGACACTAAGGAGCAGGCACAGAAGTTGCTGAAATATGTTGAGGAAGCAGGACTCAAAAGTGGGCTCCACATGAATGCCAAGAAAACCAAATGCATGGTATTCCACCAAGCACAAGCGGTACAGCTAAAAACCTCTGATGGAAGTAACCTACACAACGTAGAGGACTTCAAGTACCTGGGAGCTTGGGTAGGTAGTAGCCAGCATGACATAAAAGTATGTAAAGCACTTGCTTGGAAGGCCTGCAATGCTCTTAACAAAGTGTGGAAATCCAGCCTCTGTCGAAGAATCAAAATCAGACTTTTCCAAGCTACTGTTCAAAGTGTTCTACTGTATGGAGCTGAGACATGGACCATCACCAACAGACTGAAGAAATCTCTAGATGGTTGCTACACTAGAATGCTGAGAACTGCACTCAACATTAGTTGGAAAGATAAGGTACCAAACAAAGACCTGTATGGAAACTTACAAAAGGTATCAGAAAACATCACAGATCGAAGGATGAGATTTGCCGGGCATTGCATGAGAAGAGAAAATGAGATTGTATCTGACCTGCTGCTATGGAGACCCAAACACGGACACACATCTGTCGGCCGCCCAGCCTTAAGGGGGCTGTGCACCTTCAGGTACAGCCTCCGTAAAACTGCCGTAACTTCTTCATTATTCATTTAATCTATATGAAAGTATACATTTTTTTGCAGGAAAGGGTTCAATGAATCCAACCATGATCATGAAATTGACCATTTTGGAAAAAATTATAAAAAACACGTTTTTTGCCCCATTTTAGGTTTGGAAAAGATAACTCAAAATATATTTTGTCAAATTTTGTCATACTAGTTTTATTATATTCCTCATACAATTCCCTAGGATTTTTTTTTTGTTGTTGTTGAAAATATTTATTATTTTTTGAATTAGAGACCAAAGAGTGCCAAAAAATGATCATGGTTGGATTCATTGAACCCTTTCCTTCCAAAAAATGTATACTTTTATATTGATTAAGGGGGCTGTGCACCTTCAGGTACAGCCTCCGTAAAACTGCCGTAACTTCTTCATTATTCATTTAATCTATATAAAAGTATACATTTTTTTGCAGGAAAGGGTTCAATGAATCCAACCATAATCATGAAATTGACCATTTTGGAAAAAATTATAAAAAACACGTTTTTTGCCCCATTTTAGGTTTGGAAAAGATAACTCAAAATATATTTTGTCAAATTTTGTCATACTAGTTTTATTATATTCCTCATACAATTCCCTAGGAATCGTTTTTGTTTTTTTTGAAAATATTTATTATTTTTTGAATTAGAGACCAAAAAGTGCCAAAAAATGTGATTATTTACCAAAAAATGGTGATTTTCACGATTTTGGAGCTAATAAAATCACGTTTTTTAGCACTTTTTTGTCTCTAATTCAAAAAATAATAAATATTTTCAACAACAAAAAACGATTCCTAGGGAATTGTATGAGGAATATAATAAAACTAGTATGACAAAATTTGACAAAATATATTTTGAGTTATCTTTTCCAAACCTAAAATGGGGCAAAAAACGTGTTTTTTATAATTTTCTCCAAAATGATCAATTTCATGATCATGGTTGGATTCATTGAACCCTTTCCTGCAAAAAAATGTATACTTTCATATAGATTAAATGAATAATGAAGAAGTTACGGCAGTTTTACGGAGGCTGTACGAAGGTGCACAGCCCCCTTAACATACTTGGACACCTTGGCGAAAGACACAGGACTGAAGAATGATGAGGAGATGAAAGCATGCATGAGGGACAGAGTAGTGTGGCGAGCCATCACGAAGACCGTTCGAGAACGACATAAGTAGTAGTAGTAGTAGTAAGTCACACTTACTCAAGATTATTGCCATCGCCGGGTTGCCAGACACACTGTGTCGGTTCCTGTTGGGTTTCGTGTGTACACAGGGGTGTGGCTTGCAATCGACCACGGCCATCCGCCTTCCATACAGCTACTAGGCCACTCTGAAAAAATAAAAATAAAAATAAAACCATAGCTTTAAAAAAAGAACATTTTGCTATCACTATAATCTCTTGCCTCGTAAAGTTCCTCATCCCCTTCTAAGGCTAAATGTAAAAAATCATTTGTCTCAAAGCTCCCGCGCGCGTTATTAGTTTATTGATGCGCATTAGAAAAACAAAAATCTTGAAAAAGAATTTTTTTTAAATTTTCTTAAATTTTTTTCTTCTTCGAAAAAAGAAAGAAAAAAAATCCCAAAATTTCACAGATTTTTCAGAATTTCATTGATCACATCATTTTAAATACAAAAAGTCATTTTTACAAGGATTTCAATATTTTATATTTAAAAAAAAAAAAAACTTAAAAAAAACCACATTCCGCATTAGGTTTTGAAAAACTGAAGAGCTTTGAGACAAAAGATTTTTTTAATTTAGCCTAATAGACATACCGTATTATCCCTATTAAGCGCCCAGGGCGGTTAGCAAAGTCATTTTGGGTGGGCGCTTATTATGTTACCTTTTTTAAACTAATTTATTGTACTAAATAAAATGTACAAGTGGTCATTTGTAGATGCTGACCATTTGATGGTCATTTGAAGATGCTGACCATTTGATGTATAAATACAATGAACAAGTGGTAATTTGAGAAGGCTGACCACTTGACGTACTAACGAAAATGTACAATTGGTCATTTGAGGAGGCTGACCATTACATGTACTAAATGAAATATATGTACAAGTGGTCATTTGAATATGCTGACCATTTGAAAATGTGGGCGCTTATAAGAGATTGTTTGTTGTTAGTCATTGAGAAAAACAGGGGTGGGCGCTTATAAGGTCCTGGGCGCTTAATAGGGATAATACGGTACACATTTTACAAATTGTGGTCTCACAACATAACTTCATCTGTTAGCAGATAGGAGCTATGTGCCACTATCGCACCATTTGAGTAGACACAGTTCGCTTATCACCTCTCCTACATCATAAAGATTTGCTTCCTTCTTAAAATCTATGAATTGGAATCTAATTACACAACCAGGGTTTTAAATTAAGGCAAAAAAAAAAAAGTTGACTTGCCCTTTCAGGGCCAGAGTCAGGGTCGGACGGTCTGATTTTTTTTAATTTTAAATTTAAACAGGGATAGATACTACATCATGATCGACAGTGAGAGAGTTGAACATGTAGATCACTTCAAGTATCTTGGATCTACAAAGAGAGCTAATGCCAACTGCTCAAATGACATCAAATCAAGGATTGCCATTGCCAAGAAAAGAATGATAGACCTGCAATTGATCTGGAATGACAAAAACCTTTCCAATCATCTCAAAATGAAATTGGTCAAGACCCTTGTATGGAGTGCGCTCATTTATGGAGCTGAAAGCTGGACACTGTGCAAAGCAGATGAGAACAGAATAATGGCAGCTGAAATGTGGCTATGGAGGAGAATGCAACTGGAAGCAGAAAAGAACAAATGTTAGCATTATGCAAGGGCTAGAAACAGATAGACAACTGTTGGGAAAGGTTGTAAGCCTTAAACTAGGATACTTCGGCCATACGCTCAGGGGAAGTGGAAGCCCCCTATCTCTCAACCTTATTGGGGGAAAAGTAGAAGGAAAGAGAAAACGTGGCAGACAGAAAAAAAACTGGTTTGATAACATCAGGGAATGGACTGGTCTCAACTACATTTAAGCCAAATGTGCAGCACGAGATAGAACAAAGTGGAGAAAGAACACTAAGAAGAGTGCAAATATGGTCGCCAATCATCAGTAGTGATGGAGGCATCAAGGTAAGATACTACAAAAAACATGTTTTAAAGATTTATTTTTTATTTATTTTTTTAAACAAGCAGATACTACTCAAAAACACGTTTTCATCTTTCTTCATTGTTATGTGCTTCTTTCAAACAAAAACAACAACAAATTGCAACTTTTTTTCTTTTTTTTTGAAAAAAATAAAAATAAAAATAGCGACCCTAGATTTCCGAAGATTCGGGTCGGTCGGAAAGGGCAAGTCAACTTTCTTTTTTTTTTGGCCTAATTGAAGGCATCAAACGCACTTGCCTTCAATACCCCACCTAGCTAGTTGCCTTGATGCCCTCAATTTCTGGCTGATTTCACTTCATTCAAAAGTACATAATTGCCTTGGAGAAAGAAAGTTGGTGCTCCTTTAAAAATGCCTTTAAAATTGCATGCCCTTGCCATTTCTTAATTTAAAGACTGAACACAACTCATCCTGCCGTTGGATAGTACGCTAGATTGCTACCACACCATATGAGAAAGACACACAGGCTTTCTTGTGTTCTTTTTTGTTTCCACTAACACACCATTTCAATAGACACACAGCCTCATCATGCACCTTTCCCGCCTCATAGAGCTCAGTTCCTTCTACAGGGGTAGAATTTTGGCGCGAATCCGTGAATCGATTCACGTGAAGATTCGCGTAAAATCACTACAGCGTGAATCCAGGTGGATTTGCACAAACAAATGTTACTTTTTTTTTAAAAGTCCAAAACAGGACCTTAGATGACTGGTATTTGACCCGTAGTCAACAAACATGCCGAATTTGGAAGTTGTGCAAGCTTATATATAGCCTTATTCTTGATATTATTTTTTATTAATTTCGCAATAATCCATGGATTCTCAAAATTGGCGAGAATCCATCCTTCCGCAAGAATCCTAACGGATTCGTGTGGTTGGTTACAAAATTCTACCCCTACTTCTAATAATGCCATAACTCACCCTATCAGCTGATAGCAATCTAGTGCCGCTATCACACCATTTCAATAGACACACTGCTTCCTTGTGGACCTTTCCGGCCTCGTAGAGCTCCTTCTCCTTATCGTTCCACAGCAAGATTTCCCCGTTCTCCCATCCTATCGCCACGGTGAGCCTCGTAGGATGCCAGCTTAGGGCTGATGAGCCACAAGCTCTCTGGGTGCTACTGTTTGTTACCGGTTCTCCCTGAAAGAAAACAGTACACAATCGGGTTTAAAACAAAGCTTGTTTCCTACAGTTGCCGAGGGGGATGAAACCTTGACTAAACCTGAAGTGGGCACACCACCAAATCGCAGCTTCATAAAATGAATGTTGACAGTCTTTTGCAAACCAGTTCTCTCTGAAAGAAGTAAATACATTTAAAATGTTTAATAAGCTTAAAAAAGCTTATTATTTATAAAGACTTATTTATTTACTTACAACCATAATATTTAGGTTTTTACGTTTATCAACATCGTTGTAATGCTTTGCCAGTATTTAGCGTGATGTTATTGTTAGCATTTGTCATGATCTGTTGTGTGTCATGTAATGTGTGTGTGCGCATGCCCCGACCATTTCTTCATGCTCTTTACTTTGACGGAACCTTTTTTGTATATATTTTGTATCCATATTCCAGGACCAGGTCACGGTTTAGTCAAGGGTTTTAAAATAAAGAATTGTTTCCTACAGTTGGCAAGGAAAAAACTTGACTAACCCTGAAGTGGGCACACCACCAATTAAATGATTATTGACAGTCATTTGCCAACCAATCATCATTGGTTGAACGCACAATCAGCAACATGCAAAGGAATTAGATTACTCAGTGCGTACCGTGAAAGTGTAATTTTTTGTGCATGTAATTTTTCGCCCTTTGCAAATTTTTCTTACATAGACCTACATATGTATATAAATACAAAATGAATATATTTGCACATTTTTGTTTTTTGCACTTGCTGATTTTGGTGCAAAAATAAATGTAGCGCGAACATTTCCACTTTTAACAGCATACCAGTAAAAGACACATCCGCATCCCTTACATTGTACCTGACAGATTTATCTTTGATCATGCCATAACATCTGCAATCGCATGGGAATCAAATGACTGATAATTAGATGAAGTCATTGGGAAAATACTCTGCCATTTTTGTTCTTCAGATAGGATAAAGTATTGTACCAGGGAGCTGAAACTCCGCTTGTTGATTGGAAGCAACATTTAACTACATGTACCTGGGGAGCACACTGATAGATAGCGCTGTCGTTGGAATGTTGGTGTCATATGCTGTCTGCTTAGGTATAGACTCAATTGAAGTTTACACTGAATTGCACTTTATCATCGCTGTTCTGTCAAAATCTCATACCTCCATCTGGCCCTTCATCAGCATGTATAAAGTAATACTTCATGTCTGCTCTAAACATGTTCAAAGGCCAAAAATACGATCTAGACCTTGTAAAGTGCTCTTGCCCCTGAACATGTATAAAGCAACACTTGCATACCATGCATGCATAACCATTGGGCAATTTAATTTATACAAGCTGAAGGGCCTGAAAAACATATGAGGTTTAGACAGAACAGCGATGTTATGAGTGCTCATATACTTTACCTCCTCATCATATAGTTGTACATGGCCTCCTCTACCACTGTCAGTGCGTATAGCCACAGCCACATACGGCTTAACACTGTGCCATGCTATGTCCACGAATGCTCCAGCAACTGGAGGCTGGACTTTATGGTCAAAATAAATGGCCATCGCTTCTTGACCGCCGTTGACCCTCAAAGGTCAGTTGTCTCTTGGAAGGGATTGGTTATGCAGGATCTGTTGCAAAGAATCAATAAACAGAATTAGAAAGAATGTAAAGGACATGTAATGAAAAACCTGATCATCAAAACAATGTGTAACTAATCACTTCAAACCTATTTTACAACAAGTTTTGTCAATTTGTTTATTGCCAAAAAAATTGGGAACTTTTCGAAAAAGCATTGAAAATATCGAAAAGTATTGAAAATTCACCAATTCTTTGTAGGGTCATCGCCAAAGCATCGCCATAAATAATATTTTATTGTGATATTGCGCTTGAGAAAGGGGAAAATCAATGATGACTAACCATGATTCTAACACACCAGAGTGTGTGTTTACATAAATTACAAAATGGTTTTAACAATGAGTCCTAACTTTCGAGATTAAGTTACCTTTTAAGTTAAATAAATAAATTAGACTACATTGTATACATGTAGGTGATCCCAGAATGATATGCCATTGACAACAAACGCAGCTCAGATGACAAAATTGCAGATTGTACAATCATAAAAAACGACCAAAATGCAGAACTTTTACCTAATCCTCAACAAGGGTCATCTCTTAAAATATTTGCCCACGGGTTTCCTCTACATGCCCATCTAATTAGGGAATAATGACTGGATAACAACTGTTTTCGTAAATTTGTTTTGATATCAAAGGTTTTCGTTCTGGTCTGTGAAATTGTCCCAAAGGGACAATTCTCCTGACAATTGCCCCTGAGGGACAATTCCGAATGACCAGAACAACAACCTAAAAAAAGTTGTTAAGCAGTCATTATTTATTTCTCATTCATAACTAAAAAAGATGCATATTTATCCAAATCGTTGATTTGTACCGATATAATCGAGCTCATAATTAATAGTTTTCTGTTTATTTTGTCCACCCCTTCTTAGTTATTGAAACAGTCTAGTTTGGGTCATCCCCTCATTAACATTTTTATCATTCAACCAATCAGAAATAAGCTTTAAATGTGTTTCTTCATTGAATATTCAGTTTAGGGACGTGAGGCTTTAATAATTTGATTGTTCGGTCATTGAGCAAAACAATTGAACACTTCGGCACAGTACTTTCAGGCAATTATTAGTAACCTGCGCTCGGCGTGCGCGTTCTCATCTAACAATTAATTTTATTGGAACACACAAGTTGGTACGCAGCTATTGCGATTATTCAGGAAGTAATGAATCATCCATCTTTAAGGCCTGAACATACTGTACTCCACCAACGTTCCAACGCTTGCGCTTTCACACATGCGCAACACCGCTCACGAACATGACAAAACAATGCCTGATCAGAAAAACGTTTTCCGGTAATTCGATAAGTTGGGCCAACGTTGAGGTTGAAATCAAATCAACTTGGTAGAGTCGCCGCTGACCATTGAGTCATTGACCAATCAGCAAGAGGAACTTAACGTCACACATTCAGATACATTTTCTCGAGCTCCCATTCATAAAATATGGCACATAATTGGTGTAAATAGGACAATAAAAACTATTTTTGTTGAAGGAATAACATTGTGCATACCAATGTAAGTTTTAATAATAATAGGCCTATGCAGGTTTTCCATAAAATCGATACATACATTGTGATATATGCTAGAAATCGAGCGTAAAAGCGGAGGGTCGAGCGTTGGTCTGAAAGCATTGATCACCTCTGAGCAGCAGAGAGTTGGTACATTTTGTGACAATAATGTGGCGCTCAAGGGTCGAGCGTTGAGGAGTATGCTCTGAATTAGGCCAACAAAAAGTCCTGATTTTCACATAATTTTTGTTAGAATGTCCGTCCGCGAATCAGAATCGGCCAATTTTTGTGTGAATTTTATGATTTTTGCAAATATGTAACAATACAATCATCACTTGGTTGGATCGGATCGATCTACTGTACAGTAGTCTAGAGCGTACAAACTGATTTTTGTTAAAACGTTTCGTTTTGGTGTCAATGGCAAAAGGGGATCTCCGGGGTGACCTATTAGGCCCTTCACAATTGATTTAGAGTTTCCTGTTGGAGGTATAAAAAAGGGACGAGGTGGCTTTTAATTATTAATTAAATTACCTTTTGTTTTCTTTATTTCGAAACTAATTATTTTGTGGTCGCAACCAATTTTCAACCCCTTATATCAAGGACTCTGCATTTAATTATTTTCCAAGTATGATTAATTTTATACCCAATTAGTAATGCAATCACTTACTTATACCCACTTAGTAATGCAATCATGTTCTATGTTTGTACATATATCTCAGCTGATATGATTAAAGTCAGAAAGTAGCAAATGAAGTTATTGAAAGTCATTTTAAAGGTGAAAATCCTAAATAAAAATAATTAAATATTTTGTAATTATCAATTTCGGACGCGGGCGGCAACAGGAAACTCAAAATCAATTGTGAAGGGCCTTACTTATAAGTTATATAGTATTGTATAGTCTGATTAATTATTGAAAGAACATGTTTTCAATTGCGTATACGCAGCTCCAAGACAGATACGTGATTGATGTAGCGCTAGCATGGCCGGAGACTTCTGCGTATTGTTGGCCCAAAGTTAAAAGCTGTTGAATTGAACGGGACACACGCTAGCCTACTTGGACTTGTTTGCGCAGTACGCTATTTCGCAAATGTTCGTTCAAATATAAATTAGACTATATAGGTTTGTGTAGCGTGACCTGGTCCTGGAATATGGATACAAAATATATACAAAAAAGGTTCCGTCAAAGTAAAGAGCATGAAGAAATGGTCGGGGCATGCGCACACACACATTACATGACACACAACAGATCATGACAAATGCTAACAATAACATCACGCTAAATACTGGCAAAGCATTACAACGATGTTGATAAACGTAAAAACCTAAATATTATGGTTGTAAGTAAATAAATAAGTCTTTATAAATAATAAGCTTTTTTAAGCTTATTAAACATTTTATTTTTTAAATGTATTTACTATTTCTTATTATTTTTAATTTTATGAATTGAATTGATGGAAGTTTAGAATAGAATTATTTTAATTATTTTAATCCAACTTTATGCTTAGGCTTATGCATAATACCGACAACCAGTCACTAAGTAGTTGATAAGTCTGCCATGACTTGTAGCTACAAACCTTCGATCGAAATGTTAAAATCATACAGCCAAGATCGCCAATCATTCAGCTCAGCTCAGCTGTCACATCAGGAATTTTGGCTCACACATTCATGAATATTTAAATGTAATGTAATTTTTAGGTTCTTCTCCACTATTTAAATACATTTATTATGTTTAAAATATGTCAATCAATAGAAATAAATTTCATAAAGATTTCTTTTAGCCAAACATTTATTTTTAAGGTTAATACAATCTTAATAATAGCAGTTTGTTATGAACGAGCCTAAATTAAATCAAAGATGGCGACCTCCATAGCTGTGTTTTTTACGGGCAGTCCAGCTGCAAACTAACGATGTATACGCAGTATTCTAATACAATATAACGCTTTTTCGACAATCATATAAGCTTTCATCAATCCATTAACCTGTACGAATAGTTGCAGCTTAGGCTACTTCTACTGTTTTAACGTAACCACGAGTACAAAATCCAGCCGATATTTTAGCGTTGTATGCTAGGCAACAATCAATTGAACTTTGACCTTGTCCTTATCAGCTGATTGTCATCTGCTACTACAACAGTATTTTAGTAGGATTCTTTTAGTCACATCAATATTTGTTTATGGTGGGTGTAATACAGTTATTGCCAATTCTAGTCCCGTGCAATCAAGATGGCAGATAAAATGGATGTTGATGTTTGTCTACAAAGTTACAACTACTTTTTCCAGAACGACATTTTGAAGTGAGTATTTTTGACATTTTTTGTGTGCGACTGCGAGTCACTCAGCTCACTCACCCGGCTCAGTCAGTGCCGAGTTCAGTATATATGTCCTTGTTGATAATTGACTTGATATAGTTCAGTTCAGTCAGTTCGTTCCACATTGTTGAACCTGCTTACATACAGCAGCAAATTAATTCAGATGGCCATGGGCTCGCTAACACTTGTACATATGTTGCAAGAGTAATAATACAGCATAATTTATCATAATGTGTGTGATGCTTGCGTATTTCAAAATCATGAAATGGTCTACCACTAGTATAATCAAAATAAAAAATTGTCATGATCCGAGTGCTCGCGATCATTACAAAGGTTGAGCCGTGTCCTTGCATGCAGAGCGTTCCAAAACGTTCCAAAAGTAAAACAGTCGCAACGTGACGTGTGGTCTTGTTGATCAGGGACGCGATTGGTCAATTTCCTATTTGTTTACAAGTTAGTCACACCTTCCGGTTTTTATTGCGCCCTTGCCATCGCGATTGACTCGGTTACGCACCAGTTGCATGGGACGCTGGGGTATCGTATCCGCTGTGATCGACACATTTTTGTTTTGATTATAGTACCAGTCCATTGATTGAAGCTGATTGTCATACATTTACTGCCATATTACAATGAATAATAGCCCCATCATTTTAGAAATTTTGTCTTCTTTCAGGAGGTGTTACTGTGCGCTAACCCATGGGTTGTTTTTTACGATTTTGGAATGCAGGTGATTGAAATAAGATAAGCTGTCGGCCCGTATATTTACGGGCTTCTCACAGAATGGAAAAGTTGCTCAATCCATACTATAACGGGCGCTGTGGTTAAGTCATGGAATCACAACATTAAATTGTGCAGACTTATACAAAAAAATAATTTATTGTGATTTGGCAGGCCCGTAAGAAGGGGGGGCGATGGTGGCGATCGCCCCCCCCCCCCCCTTTGAAAATCTTCCCCGGAAAATTTGTACACAGATGAAAAAATTTCGCGCGCTAGGCGCGCATTTGTCTTCCCAAAATGCAATATTCTTTGCTACAAGCTTGTTTAGAGCCAAAATTTACCTCGATCGTGCAAAAAATAGGTGCAAATTCGAAAATTGTCGGTTCATTATCATTTCTCGCCCCCCCCAATATCAATAACCTAGCTACGCCACTGCCAAAAACAGAGAAAATCCCCCCTCCCCCAAAAAAATCCCCCTCTACAATATCTCCAAAAACTACTACCGGTATTTCTGTGCGTCGACCAACAAGAAAGGTAAACTATGACACCATAATGGAACAGAAACAACGGAAACAAACTAGTAATGGAACAGAAACGACGGAAACAAACTAGCTCTATCACTTCCGGTGATTTTTTTTTGAAAACGCCCCCCCCCCCTTTGAAAAAAGTGTCTTACGGCCCTGTTTGGGGTACATGTACATTCATAAACCTGCAAAACATCCCCACTCCACCCCATGTCAAAAATATATGATGATGTATGCAACTTATTTCACTTTTGTTTTAATTCAGAGGCAAAGTAGCTTTCATTACTGGAGGAGGGTCTGGAATTGGATTCACTATTGCTGAGATTCTTATGAGGTAAGTAAAATGTTATACTGCTTTTATTGTATGGAAGGGTCTATTCGCAGTACGATACTGTGAATGAGAAGGGGTTGCCAGCTTATGCGCAGTACCGTACTGCGAATAAGAAGGGGTTGTCGGTTTATATGCAGGGTTGTCGGTTTAATTTATTAATTAAATTAATTAATAAATATTAAGATATTAAACAAGTTAATTAAAGGCACATTAAGTGGTGTGGAAAATTTTAAATGTTTAAAAATTTACTTCAGAATTCAAGATGAACATTAAAAATGGCCATTACTGTTGTTTCTACTAGCAAAAACACAGCAAAACTTGATTAAAACAATATCATCGCTATTTATTGAAAAACTCCCTCTATGCAAATATGGTTCGCGTTATGTATCACGCGTACTGCAGGGGGATACTGTCGGACGTAAAATGCTCGTCCCACGGGACGAGCATTTTTTGAATCGACGTTTTCTTGTACATAGAGGGCTGATTTTTCTTAATCCTTATAGGTGTAAGTTCATACATGTAATACAATTATAAAAATATACTAATCCCAGTTTTTATCATAATTGAGGGCGCATCCTCCAACATATCTCTTAGTGCCCCTTTAATTAAAAATACGGTATACCTTAGCACAGGCTGAAAAAGTAGGCAATACGGAAAGCTCCTTGCAGGGAAATTTGAGCATTTGGAGGGAAATTTTGGCATTTGGAGGGAAATGATACTCTTTCATTAAGAAATGCATTCCATTTTGGAGGGAAATTTGGAATCGCTTGCAGGGAAAAAAACATTTTTTCAGGCCATGTACCTTAGTACTAACTAGGTACATGTAGGACACAGTATTACGAAATGACAAAGATTTTGCACAACTCTACCATATGTTATTCATTTGTCCACAATAACAACAAGATATATTCATATTTTCATCAACTTCAGCACCAAGACATAACGACATCTGGGTATCTGATTTGTGATTGGCTATGAAACCATACTGCGAACAGATAAACTGTTATAATTCACAGTATCGTACTGCGAATAGCCAGTTTGTTATTGTATTTGCTCTTCCTGTTGCAGCTGCAGTGTCTATTTAATAATCCAATAGATTTCTTGTCAAGAATCCAGGCTTTTTTTTAGAAACCTAGATTGATTGATTTTTTCAATTCAAAACTTTGACGTTCACTTTTACCACACCATACAATTTTGGTAGAGAAGGGGGGGGAGTGGGGTTTTTCGATATAAACATTTGGATTCTTCATCTACTTGTAGAAGTTACACTAGAAGCCTATCGCGTCTCAACAATTTCAAATGCGTCTCAACTTCGCAAATTGTTGAGACGCAAAGTTGAGACGCATTTGAAATTGTTGAGACGCGATAGGCTTCTAGTGTTACAGATTTTTACTGAACACTTGGTATGACTCAACTCAAGAGTCATTTTTTTTGTTTTTGTTTGATGGGATGTTTTTGTTTTTGGTGGTTTTTTATTTAGGGTGGGGGAGGGGGGGGCAGGGGGGTTGTGTGTATTCAATGGGTACTTTTAAAAGAGTAACCCATACCCTAACACAATGAGGAATAAGAATGGTAGAGTATTCTAAATCTGAGCCCATGTTGTTTGTTTTCAAGGTGATTGTTTGGTTTGGTTTCTTTGTTTTCCTGTTACAGACACGGATGTAAAACTGTTATCGCAAGTAGAAGCCTTGACAGACTTAAAGAAGTAAGTCACTAAACTATAAAGAAATTGTACTAAATCACTTGTGAAACTATACTAAGATTTCAGCCAACTTACTACGCAATATGGTTGACAGGGCCATGTATAGGCCCATCCCTCCTCGAATCAGTTATTTATCAATATTTTTGTTTCTCATTGTCTTTGTAGTCAGCACGTAGATTGGAGGCAGCAACAGGTCAAGAATGTCTGCCAGTACAGATGGATGTTAGGAACGTATGTATTAAAAAGTTTCAGCTAAGGGTTAATTATCTTTTAAAGGCAAAATAAGATGAAATGGCTTTGACCCCTAGTGACTCTTTCCTGACATTTGACCCCTGTAAAATCAAGGATTTTCTAGGGGAGGGATAGTGTACTTGGCACTGGCAGCAAGCTTAATCTTGAATATTGCCCTTGACTTTATGTGGAGGGTCCATCCACTTTGGAGCATAAAGGTTACACATCTTAACCCGCTGAGCTCTATCTGCCTATCTAACAGTGTTTACGATTGGTTAATTTCAAGATTATATACTCATTTGAATAAACCAATGGAAATACTGCTTCGTAAATATTTCACTCCAATCAATACCAGGAATACAATCCTTCTAACAATGTCTCTGATTGGTGTAACAAATGATGTATCCATCTTTCTGACCAATCAGCAGCTCTTTATCTTGTTAGATTAATTTGTTTAATTATTCATTTTTATTTGATTCAATCAATCATTTAATGTCTATGTATGCTTTACTTATCCAGCCTCAAGCAGTGCTATCTGCAGTGGACAAGGCCCTGAGTCATTATGGCAAGATAGATATTCTCATTAATAGTAAGTCAATATGTCATTGTGTCAAGGGGAGGGGGCTGTGTCAATGGCTATGGTCATTGGAATAATTAGGGTACGGGCTAAGTAATTATGGTATTTTTTCAATTTTAGGATTTTTTTATTATAAGTAACACAATGTGAATAGGGTATTAAAGCACCCAAATTTAAAAACTGGTTTTACTTTTCATAATTTTGCATGGGACAGATTATGATATTGATAAATAACAATTAATGTTAAGAATAGTGATGTTACTTATTTAACATTTCTGTTTTCTCACAACTGAGATTTTAAGCTCACCTTTTGGAAGCTTTCCTCAGGAATTCTCTTCGAAGTCATCACCCCCAATTTCACACATGGGGGCGCTATTGATGGATGTCTTCCAAGTCATCAACACCAGACGGCGTCAGACGTCTCAAAAGATACCTGCCCGCATCTCTGTTCAAGGTGCTCTGGTGAATCCTAATGTGGGCGGCTTCGCGTACCCCTCTACTGAACCAGGACTCATCCTGTTCGATGATTTTTGCCTGGTCAGAAGGGATATTGTGTCCAGTGTCACTAGCATGTATGGCCACCGGTGATTTGCGTTTGTGTTCCGTTTGTGTAGTGTTACTGTTGTTGGTTTTAGGGTGAGATCAGTGGTGTGCGGGCTAGCCCCCCCCCCTCCCACCACTATTGAAAATAGTCGGCGGAAACTTACTGTCAGTCGGGGGAAACTACTGCCAGTCGGGGGATCGGCCGTCGCTAGAGGTTTTTTGTGTGGAGAGGTGGTATAATCCAAATAGACAAGTAGATGGCAAATTTGTACTTGTAGTTGACAAATTTATGCACCAAGTTGGTTAAAAAAGTAAAAGTTATAGAGAAACTGTTAACAACTCTCATAATTGTTCATTTGTTTTTTTACTGTGCGATTTTGTGACTGCGAAATTCCCGAGGTGGGAATTTCATTTATGGCCAGGTGTGCCCCCCTAGTCACAATATCCTGCGCACGCCACTGGGTGAGATACATGTAATTTAGTTTTATATTAATGTTATTTGTAATATTTGGAATTTTAATGAAAATCCACTATTAGGCCTTAAAAAAAAGTTTGATTGGCCTAACCCGACCGACCCTAAATACATCGCCGACCCTGAAAATAAAAATAAAAAGTATTTAAGTTTCTGACTATTTGCTTTTATTTTTGGCTATTTTAAGTCCCCAAAGCAGGTGATTTCTAAAAAAAATAATTAAAAAAAATCCCGACCGACCTACCCTATTTGTTTTTGTCATGTTAGGCCAATCAAACCATTTTTTAAGCCTTATATGAAATTAATATAAAGTAAGATTTTGGTAAATCATGTCCAGCCAGCGTCATCTGGGTTTTAACTATACATTATAGAGTCAATCACTGCTAAGCGTTACTTTTATAATCAATTCAAAATGCTGATGAAAGTGTTAGATTCTGGATCAACTGACATATTTCTGTAAATTATTCCAACATTTCAAAAGAATTTAAAATCCATTCTTTCTGTAATTTCTGTCTTTTTCAGGTGCTGCTGGTAATTTCCTATGTCCCGCCAGTAGTATGTCATTCAACGCTTTCAAGACAGTCATCGAAATTGACACAATTGGAACATTCAACGTTAGCAAGGCTGTATTCGACAAATATCTTAAGGTGAGAGTAAAGACAGGGGTAGAATTTCGCCGCGAATCGATTCGCGTCAAATCACTACCGCGCGAATCCAGTTGGATTCCCGCAACAAAACAAAAAATATATATATATATTTTTTTTTTTTTACTTTTTTTTTTTTGTAAGTCCAAAACAGGACATTAGATGACTGGTAGTTGACCCTTAGTCAACAAACATGCCGAATTTGGAAGTTGTGCAAGCTTATAGCCTTATTCTGGATATTATTTTCATTAATTTCGCAATAATCCATGGATTCTCAAAATTGGCGAGAATCTGGATTCTCGCAAAATCCTTCCGCGAGAATCTGTTAGTTGGTTACGAAATTCTACCCCTGAAAGATGCAGGATAGTTGTCTTTTTTCACCATTAAATGGCAATTACATATGTGCATTATTTTTGAGAACACAGAAATAGATGCAATACTGCACCTTAATAACCTTTAACCTTCACACTGGCCTGATGATGGATCTTTGGACGATCAATCATCACTATAGTTCAGTCAGTTCCAAATTGGCAAACCTGTTTACTGGATCAAATGAATTCAGAAGAGCGTAGGCATGCACAACGCTTGCATGGCGCAACATGGCGCATTGTGAACCCTATATGTGACCGTCCACAACGAACCAGGTGCAAAGTCGCACTTTGCCAAAAGCCAATACAACACTATTAGTTGAAAAAAGTCAAACATTTTGAAATTGAGATTGTTTGAAAATTGTGTTGGTAAAACCTTTTTTAATCACTCTAGAAAATGTCAGAATGATAAACGGGTCAGAAAATGTTGAAAATCTTGTATTTTCAGGGGGAATGGTACTCAAAACCTATCTAATTGGCATCTTTAAAGTCATTTTTCTCAAAATAACCCCTTTGAGAGTCGAGTGGTACATCGGCCAATAACTTGACAACTGGTTGTCCGAATAAGGCAAGTAAGGTATCATTTTAAAGCTAAAGGTGTGTTCTCTAAAGATATGCATATAACTCCAAAAGTCAAATTTGCTACTTTGCACCTGGTTCGTGGTGGATGGTCACATATGTGATGCTTGCGTGTGCCAAAATAAGTTGTGTACTGCATATTTCTCGCCAATTTGGAACTTATTTAAAGTGGAGATTAATTCACATTTCAAAATGTGCAAGAATTTAGATGGATCATCCATCGGTCACTGCATTTATACAGAGAAGTTGTCAATTTTTGGCGCTCGATCGTTATAGCGATTGTCGCCATTTGTCAGGACAGTGTGAAAAGGATCATTGTCAAAAGGTGTCCACCAAAGTAGGCTGTTTTGCCCTTGGGTTACTCAAATACCAACAAAATGAAAATGAACCTTTTAATCTTGCCAGTATTTGAATAAAAATTGGCGCGCAATGTTTACCTTTCAGAATGAAATTATCTCCCATGTTTTACAAACAATGTTATTTGCGTAGGCCATACTGTAGCATTAATAAAGGAGCAAAGTTGAACAATAATGAAAAAATTCTATTTTACACAATCCTTTATTTCTAAGTCACTTAAAAGTTGTAATGAAAAGAAGTATCGTTGCACATATTTGTACCAGTCAGCAGATCCCAACACTATCCCAACTTTGTAACAATCATTACTTTATGGTTTTTTATTTCATGTGTGTTTTCTAGGACCACGGTGGAGTAATTATCAACATCACAGCAACTCTTCCTTATAAGGGCACCCTGTTTCAACTCCATGCATCAGCTGCTAAAGCTGCTATAGGTAAGATGACATTAACATGTACACCCAGCCCGGGGGGCCCAGTCAGGTATAATGTTGTAATCATCCGCGTGAACGAAAAAGCGGTATATGGGTGCTTCGACCACAACGCGGATCCGCGCGGGCCCGTGCTAAGGGTACCAAAATTGCCAATTTCAGAGAATAAGGGTGTCTTTTTCAACCTGAATCCGCGCTAAGGGTTGCTTGGGCCGATAGTCATGTGTCATCTTTGTTAAAATAGCTGAATGGTTAGGCCTATATAAGTCAAATGTACTAACAATACTAAATCACTTCAATACTTCGTACATTTTTCCAGTCTAAACTCTGTCTTGAGGACATATATCGTTTGCTGTATGATTCGTCGAGCTAAAATCCTTGTTAAGGGTGACTTTTTCCTTCTTTAAGAATCCGTGTTAAAGGTAGTTTTTTGGAGTGGATTCACACGGATGATTACAACTTTTATACATGAGTACTCCCCCCCCCCCCCCCCCCCTGGGACACACAGTTTTAAATGGTATACCCATGATAGTCATGTTGGCTTGCCTATTTGAAAGCCATGTAATACTGTAACAGTGTTTCAATAGAAGGCTATGGTACTATTTGTTGACGGTTTCGTTAGAGAGGATTACACATGTGCATCACATTTGAGACCTGTCATCACAAAATTAGAGTTAAGTTGGAACATTTTATTTTCAGGTTTGTCCAGACTCTTAATGCTCAGAAAAACAAGCTTTAAAATGATATGCAACGTGTCATAATTGCTCAGTGTTTTCCCTGTCAAAATTCAAATTGAAGTTGCACAATTCCTTTGTTTTCTGTTGATTTTTGGCATCTTTATTGGGCCATATCTCCTAATTCACACTGGCAACTTAATGCCCATTCTGTGGTTCCCTTGTCCATACAATACACTCTCAGTCTCAGACATAATTCAACTTTTGTCATTATCCAACAGATTCTATGACCAAAACGTTGTGTAATGAGTGGGGCCAGCATGGTGTGCGTGTTGTAGGGGTAGCCCCAGGGCCGATCGCTGATACGGAAGGAATGAGAAAACTTGGTAAGTATTTGGTGTAGTATTACTGGAGCTATACAAGGTGAATCAAAAAGAATTGTGCACAATTTGAAATGGCCATTTGACCTTGATGTGTGCATTGAACCATGGAATTGTTGTTTAGTTTAGTTTAGTTTTTATTTGGCATCACAACAAATACAAATAACAAATCACACGAGTATAAAATTATAATCACATTCAATAAATAACGCATATCACAATGCCATCCCAAACTGGAACGGCAAACACCACAACACCAAAAGTTGCAAGGCCAGGATAGCCCATAAAAGCCAGCTACATGTGCAGGCTTATTTCCAATGGGGTCCCAAAACAACACAACAAGAGGGCCATGGACGTGGAGAAACATAAACAAACATGTTTATGTTGTTGTATAAAGCGTTGTTAATCTAGTTTATCCTCCCAAAAAATGAAAGTGGAGGCATGTGTCAGAGCCGAAGTGACAGACTACACCACAACAGGGGAATTGTTAGACGAGCTGTTCGCAACATGTTGGCCAGGGCACACACATGTCTTCGGCAAAATGGTGGCCATATACAGACAACAATAATTCCATGGTTCAATGCACGCATCAAGGTCAAATGGCCGTTTCAAATCGTGCACAATTCTTTTTGATTAACCCTGTATAGTGTGTCCAAATAAAGACACAATCTATAGCTAAATTCACCTCAATCTTAGGTGAAATCAGTGCTTTGTTATTGTGTGTAAACTCTTTTGCAATGGAGTTTATACACACACACAGACCTACTCAAGGACCACAAGGTGTTCTATCACTCCTGATGAGATAACATACTAGTACACTTTTGGTCAACTTGCAACAAAATTGCTGGGAATTCACTTGCAACACTTGGAACCTCGCCCACCCAAACCCCTTTACCCATGCCCTTCTTTGCCCCTTCCCTCTCCCCTCAACCTCTTTCCCCTCCCCCTCTTGCCTTTTGACACCCCTCATTCTCTTCCCCTTCCCTATCTCTCTTCATAACCTTCCCCTTCTCTACCCATCTCCCACCATTCCTCTTCCTCACATCCTCGGAGTTCCTTTATTATACCCTACCACTGTATGTCTTCAATTGGGAATTTTAAAGAACGACCCATACACTTACACAGTGAGGAATACAAATGGTAGGGTATTCTAAAGCTTACCAATATCCTCTACCCTACTTTCCGCTTCCCCTCACCATATCTCTCCCTTTCCACATCCCTCCCCTCCATCCCTTCCCTCCCTCTCCCTCTCCCTCCCCCATAAATAACAGCAAACGAACTTGCAATCACCAGAACCTATATCCCATGTGATATGCTTTTATTCTAGCCGGGCCAAAGGCCCAGAAAGCAGCAGCAGCAGCAGCTATTCCACTTGGACGTCTAGGTGCCAAACGGGACGTGGGTGACCTAACGCTATTCCTAGCATCTCCCGCCGCATCTTTCATATCGGGTGACACCATTGTTGTTGACGGGGGTTGCTGGATGACGTCGTCAAACAGCTTGGACGCTGCTAACAGCAGATTGAAGAGTGCACTTTAATATCAATGGTAGTTTTTAATCTATCAGTTTCATTTTCAGATTTTAATCACCATACATAAACACCAGGAATATTTCACCTTTTTATTCTCAATATAATAAAAAGCTATAGTTTAATCAGGTTTTTTATCTCTCCGTGCGCAAAAGTAATCCAAGCGTACTCGCCTTAGTTTGACATACGCGCAAGCATCACAGACACACAATTCACATTGAACGTAGTTGTGCCACACATATAATCTTGTCCACTGCTACATTTGCCACCTCTCCTTATAAAATCCAATCCTAGCTGGTGTTGTGGAGTGAAGCTGGTAAATGTCTGTTACAAGTCCCTTCAACTTTCTTGAGAATGTTACATCCCTAATAGTGTTTTTTATTGGGTCTTGTCGAATGAAGCTTCAACACTTTGTCCCCAAAACGGGGAAGTCTAGGTGGATATGTAGGAAATCATTATAAATAATTTGGGAACTGTACTTTATTTATAATTTATAGTAAAAACTTGTAGGCTATATTAAAAAAATCATTTCTTTCAAAGTTCCCGCGCTTGTTAGTTAATTGATGCGCATTAGAAGAAGAAAAAATTAAATTGTTTTTCTTCAAGAAACAAAACAAAAATTTCACTGATTTTTCAGATTTTCATTGATCACATCATTTTAAATACAAAAGGACACTTTTACGGATTTCATTTTTTTTAAACTTAAAAAAAAAGCATTCCGCATTAGGTTTTGAAAAACTGAGGAGCTTTGAGACAAAAGATTTTTTTAATATAGCCTTATCAATATTTGTTATCATAATAAGAAATTTTCATAGAAATAATTTCAAATTTGAACTTACGACATCTGACCGGATGTCTTTATCAATGGTGTATGATCGCTGATCAACAAGTTTCCAAGAAGTGTTGACTTTCACTGAATGTATTTGATGACTATCTGGATCAAGTCGAGGGTTGAGCGCCAGAAGGCTTTAACTCAAAAATGCTATTTTGAGATAATCAACTTACAAATATTTTTGACTCATTACAATACACTGTAGCACCCAACTTATAACTCTAATTTTAGTCAAATTAAGAGTGTATATGAGTTATCTCTTTATGGTTCTGAAAATCTAGGTTGTATGGATTATTTTGTACCAAAATATCAATTTGCCCAAAAATTGAGTTAAGGCCTTCTGGCGCTCAACCCACAAAGTGATTGTACATTCATAAGGTGTTGTTTCATGTCATTATTAGCTTTGCGATGGATCCAAATGGATTCTCTTATCACCGGAATGTCAAGACTTCCAGGCAAATCTGGATCAGTGTTCATACATCAATCAGACATTGAAACTATATGGAACACTAAGTTCAAATTTGGAATTATTTCTATGAAATTTCTTATTATCTTTCCTTGGATTCCTGATGAAACTTTGTTCTAATTTTTTTTTATATTCTCACAGCTGGACCAGCAAGCAAGCAAGTAGCCAACATCATCCCACTAGGTCGCGCCGGGACAAAACGAGATGTTGCCGACACAACGCTATTCTTGGCGTCGGACGCAGCCTCCTTTATCACGGGAACCACCATTGTTATTGATGGGGGACATTGGATGACCACGCCAAACAGCATGGAGGCTATGAAATTAGTGTTTCAAAGCACGCTATAAATATAATGAGACTGTAATGAGACTATTAAAGAGTATGTGTTGTATTGGACCAGGGCACTTATCTTTTGCGATCAAATCATGTCATTCAGTCATTCTGGTTGTCGAAAGTGAGGGCTTCAAAACTTGTTTTCAGTGAAAATTTGGGTCTTGAGAACTGAATTTCATATTTGTTCTCCATTTGTTTTTGTGAGGGCCAGGGTTTGAAATCCAAAAGCCCACATAATGTTAACAATGGTGTTTACTTTGGAAGTTGGAAATTTATTTGAGAAAAATGAGGAACATTTTATGTTTTCAAGTTGATTATGATAGATGACAAAGGTTGCAATAAGGCAACAAAAAAAGAAACCCTGTTCTACAGGCCAGACTGACCCATTATTATAAAAATCGGTGAAAAGAATTTCATGTGCAAATGAATACGAATACCGACCCCAAGTATTGTTTTAGACTTGTCAAAATATGGCAAGATTTTTACAGATTTGTTTGATTTTTAAAGGGGAAAAAAGTTTTAAAAAACACCCGACTGACCGACCCATCCTGAAAGGTCCGTTTGCCTGTAGAACATGGATTCTTATACACTGGAGGGCCATATTAATTCTGAAAAACAGTACCGTACAGTATAACCTGGTCCACATAAATAGGCTTACATGTAGGCCTCACATTTGCTTGCCTTAACAGGAATTTATGATATAGAAACAATAATTTTTAAAAATTATCAGGAAATTTTGTGTCAACACAGTTTTGTAAACAATGTTTCACTGTAGTTGGCACAAATGACATTTTATTGAAAAGATAAAGGCTAATTGGTAATGACTAGTTTTTATAAGTGATTTTATAATCTGCCATACATATACGTGTACATGTAGATGGTTACAATAAATGTATAATTTTGTATCAAATTAAGATCAAACGTGTGGATTTCCTTTTTGTTCATACTGTGTTGGAAGGCATTCAATGTATATTTAGGGTACTGTCTACTGTAGACAGCAATCTTAACATCTCATTCTATGTAAACGCCTCAAAAAAGAAAGAAGGAAATATTCTTTAATCACCAATATTTTTATTTTGGAATAAACTGCTCAAAAAAAGTTTGGAATATTTTGTCTAGCACAAGATTTTCAAATATCGCGGGATATGTTCATTAAGTGTTCTATATCCATGTAAAGCTGATGTGTTCATCTTAACAATGATACCAAATTTGAAGCAACACCTTGCTCCAGTGCACTATGAAAACTCTCTCATTGCTTGCGTGGTAGATTTCGATCGCGACAGGAGCATGCGCAGATGCGATTTTTGTGTAAGTGGTCTGTGATTTTGTCAATATTGTATTTTTACTGTGATTTGTCGATCTGCATTAAATGCAAAAAGTAACAACGCCCCCGGCTGGACTCGAACCACCAACCTTTCGGTTAACAGCCGAACGCGCTAACCAATTGCGCCACGGAGGTGATTATTACTAGACTGTTTTGGTTTGTCATGTTCACCCGTACACTTCCCCGTACACTTTCTTGCAAAGTCGGGCATCGTTTTTTCTCAAATGTTGCTTGCATATTGCCTTTGCTGTCGCCTTTAATACATGTGCTGTTACTTGAACTTGGAACCAACGTTTAATTTGAACTGTCTATTTTCAATAAAAAAATACTCCAATACGGGAAAAAAATCAGAAAAGCTCACAGACAACAAATAAGAACATCATTTTACTCGACCTAGAATTTCAATCAACGGATTTCAATCATCGGCAAAACCCGATGATGTGAGTGACGTCATTTAATGAGCTCATTAGCATAATTTATGTCCGTGAAATATACAATAGGGTTTTGGTAGTGCAGTGCTCAGCTACTTGCTTTAGAACATGGGGAGGTCACAATCTGAATGTGCCAAAATCAACACTATTTCGTGCTCAAAAGAACATCATTGTCGTCTGTTCAATACATTGACCACTATAGTGTAGTGTGATGATATATTGATTTTTAAGCACAAAATAGTGTTGATTTTGGCGCTTTCAGATTACGACCTCCCCATGTTCTCAAGCATGTGGCTGAGCACTGGAAAAAGGGATGCTTCTAATTGGATATCATTGTTAAGATGAACACATCAGCTTTACATGGATATATAACACTTAATGAACATATCCCGCGATATTTGAAAATCTTGTGCTAGAAAAAATATTCCAAACTTTTTTTGAGCAGTTTATATTCATATTTTGTTACACATAAATGGAAAGCCGGTGTGTTCTTCTTTCCAACATTATGACATTTGTAGCAATAACTTGTTTCAATACTAGGACATTTGCTTGAGAGTGTGGGGATGTGCTATATTTAGTAAATTCACCTCTATTTTGCGCTCAAAAGAACAACTCTGTCGTCAAAAGAACAACTCTGTCGTCAAAAGAACAACTCTGTCGTCTGTTCAATCAAGTGTAACATTGACAACTACAGTGTAGAATGATATCCAATGGCGTAGCCAGAGGGGGGGCAACCCCCCCCCCCCCACCAATTTTTGAGTCGTGTTGGTTGAGATTGGCACTATTGGTTTATCGATCTCAATTTTTTGCGGCTGTTTGGGGGATGCCATGTCACATATCCCCCACCCCCTCTCAAGTTTCTGACTCTGCAGCAAATCTCAAAAGTTGACAGCCTGGTAAACTTCTTATCAGTTCACTTTTTCCCCCCCACCCCCTCCCCTATGAAAAACCTCGCTATGCAACTGATGATATCTATTGACTTTTGAGCACAAACATTGTGGTGACTTTGGCACATTCAGATAGAGACCTTCCCATATTCTTAAGCAAAGTTGCTAAGCACTGAAACAAATGATCGCTACAAAAAAGCTATTCACATCAGCTTTTCATTAATGTGCAGAACACTATGAACATAATATAACCAAATAAAATAACGGCAATTGAAAACTAATTCCAAAACTTTTTTGAGGTGTTTGTTTAGTCTGCTGACAAGCTTAACATCTTATTCTATGCACACGATTTAGTCTGTTATCTAGTTTAATCAGTTCCAAATTGGCAAAAATATTCGGTTTTATCTCTCCCTGCGAAAGAGTAATCCAAGTGTATGTAGGTGCATGGTTATGACCACAGGCACACGGTTTTAGCCCCATGCACGCATCACGCATGATGCACAGTGCGCTTGTTGTCGGTCATGTGCGCCAGCGTCCTTCAGTATTCATTCGCTACTGTAAATGAGGCGTCATCAATGTGGAATTGATCAAACTATAGTACCCAACAATTAAAGATTCTCTTTCTTTGAACATTTATGTGACCTGTCAAATCAAAATGGACATGTTGGAGGCAAGACTCCAATTTGAATTACACATATCAGCTGAAAGAGCACATTATAAGCTTTAAAATTATACCTTGTTGAAGGAAATCGGACTTCAGAATCACAAGATATTATTTCAAGAACCATATATTTTTCTATTATTTTCTTTATATTTCACCAACTTTATTGGCTTCTATTTCAAAACAGTGTTTGCTGACAGCATTTTAGCCCTGACTTCAGTGGAATCCTAATACAACTTGGATTCGAATTTGACGCTTTATCGCTTCAAGTCCAGCGGTAACAACAATACCACATTCTAGTGTCAGTAAATGGTATGCTTTTGGCTGGCCCAGAGTCAGACTTCCAATATCCCTTGCTATGGGTTTACGTAATTACTAATTGCCTCTTCACATCTTGTCTGTCACATTTAGGAGAAGACACCTGCCCTCACAAAGTCGATTCAAGTAGTCACACAATTTTCAGTGGTGGGTAAGACAAAGAGTTGCAATTGGTAATTTCTTCATTAATTTCTGCATGAATCAGACATCACTACTGATTGAAAGAGTCTTGTACCGATGAGCTGCATTTCACTGTTGTATTTCTTGAAGACTAGATTTTGATCAGACAATCCTGCCGTAATAGATTATGATCTGATCTAATTAAAATCAATCAAATCCTGCAGTTCTCAGATTGTCCATATGATCATCCTGTTAGTGTTAATGTGTCATCATTGTGCAAATGAGATGCATTTCAATGTTGCATTTCTTGGAAGACTTCTGTAGATTTAGCCTCGGTTCGAGGCTTCTGGGCCCTGGGATACTTTTCTTTTTCTTTCTTTTTCTTTCTCTCTCTCTCTGTTTTCGATTTTTCTGTGAGCTTGGTTGATTTTTATTCAGTGTGTCCTGTCCCCCTACCTCTAGCTGTTATGGTCAGATTCAAATGTCTTAAAATAGTTGAAGTAAGTTGCTAATCTCCTGTATATCTATGACACTACTCTCAACAGTAACAGCTACCCGCCTACTAAATGCTCACAATCTCTATTGCTTGCCTCCCACTGTGCTCACGTCCGGAGTTGTTGCCGCCCGGCGGCAAAAAACTCAGGATGTGAGCATTTAGTAGACCGGGTACCTGTTACTGTTGAGAGTAGTGTCATAAATATACAGGGGATCAGCAACTTACTTCAACTATTGAAAACAGAGAGAGAGAGAGAGATAAAAAAATAAAGTATCCCAGGGCCCAGAAGCCTCGAACCGAGGCTACTGTAGATTATGATCTGATCAAAATCAATCAAATCCTGCAGTTCTTGGATTGACCATACCATCCTGGTACAGTGTCGTCAATCGTCATTTGTGGTAGCACACCTCAAGTTTGTTTTATCCTTAGACCCCAACATGGCAGGTGTCACCTGGCCAAATCAAGAGTGCTCTCCAGTTCTTTCAATGTGCGCTTTCCCTGTGTCAACATCATCTTGATTGCCATCTGTTACAAAATAAGATAAATTGGCCAATTTAAAGTATGGTATTAAATAGATTACTCCTTTAAAATCAATGAATACATTAACCCTAACTCTACTACTTGACTACACCACACGGCAACTGTGCGGAAAAAATGTTTTTATAACCCGGAGTGCAGGTTTTTGGGCTACAAAACGGACCCAGGCTATATAACGAGGCGAATATACTCGCCGAGTGTCGACTGGCAGCCGTGGTGTAGCGGCTAGGATCTGGGCCCTGGTGCTGGAGGTTCGTGGTTCAAATCCCGGGGGGGTCGGGGTGACCTTTCTGGTGAATTTTTGGGGTCGGAAAAGAAATCTGTTGTTGTGTGGTGATCTAGAGTTAGGGTTAAACACAATATTTATTCGATCAGTTTATCAAATGCTATCTGCAGCCTTTCTCCATAAGGTGAATCCTCATTAGAGATATAGATTCCAATCCTTACACCAGAAAATTCCTTCATAAAATGTTACAAAGATTTTTTTATTTTGTGTACACTGCATAGGCTGAAAAGGCCAAGTATTATTAGTAGGTAAATTTGATTTGATTTGTTTGCTTATTTGGGGGGGGGGTGCAGTCTAATACAATTTATACAAATTGGTATACACCTTTTGAGGCTGATTCATTAAGTATTCATCAAAATCCTGGATAAAATGTACTTGCAATTAAATTACAAATTTGATACAAAAAGTGACATGCACAATTGTCAAAATTAATTTTAGGCAATGAGCACTGGAAGCCAAACCTCTACTGACCTCAGTTGTATGAAATAGCTAGTGAAAGCATTATAACTTTAATAAGGCCCTTCACAATTGATTTGAGTTTCCTTTTGGAGGTTTAAAAAGGGACAAGGTGGCTTTTAATTATTAATTATCTTTTGTTTTCTTTATTTCGAAACTAATTATTTTGTGGTCGCAACCAATTTTCTACCCTTAATTATATCGAGATGATATCCACTTAGTATTAATGCAATCATGTTCTATGTTTGTACATCATCTTAAAAAGTAAAGTAAAGACTCACGCCGCGCTTCTTAAGCTCGTGTGCGGAGTGCCCATCTCTCTTACATTAGCGTTTAGGCCAGACTCCCCACGTAATTTTTTGGCTGTGGGGGGTTCGCCACTCCTCCCGCACAGCAAGTCTGTTTTACTTCCCAACAGGAATTAATGCCGGTACCCAATTATACACCTAGGTGAAGCGTGGCAAGTGCGGTAAAGTGCCTTGCCCAAGGACACAACACGCTGGCAGCAACGGGGCACGAACTCACAACTTTTGTATTGTGGAGCGAGAGTGAATCTGTTGGACCACGCGTGCCCGACATCTTATCTGATATGATTAAAGTCAGAAAGTAGCAAATGAAGTTTATTGAAAGACATTTTAAAGGTGAAAATCCTAAATAAAAATAAAATAATAACATATTTTGTAATTCTCAATTTCGGACGCTGGCAGCAACAGGAAACTCAAAATCAATTGTGAAGGGCCTAATGTAAAATTACAAACCTCCTCTGTATGATGTTTGTTCCTTTCAAACTCTCCCCTTGCCCAGCGATGAAGTTCTTCTCTGTCTTTTGCATCAGGTACTTTCCGTAAAGATCTCTGAACATCTCTGTACAAGGCCAAGACCTGTTGTCTAAGCAGGAACTGTTGAGAAAAGTATATGGAAAGTCAATTTACCATACCGGTAATTACATGTTTGGTTAATCCTGTGCACAACAGTGTGTTAATATGCTGAGTGAATTTTATGATTGAATAAAAGGCTAGCCAGCCTTTTTGAACCTTTTTGAAGAGTTCAGGGAACAATTTTATAATCAATAACAATAGTTAGCCTGACGATGTTTGAACATTGAATGGATCGTCGCTGGGGAGTCTAAATTCAGTCATTAAAAAAAAATGTCGTCTACGCTTTCCGGCTATGTTGCCATTGCGCTCGCAACTATTGCTTTCCAGGTCTTGACCTGTATACGCGCAAGTTGCGCTGCAAGTTAACAAATGTGATTGGTCATTGTATTCAGTCTAGGGATGCGACGGTTACACATTCACAGAAACTAGTTAATGGTTACACGTACTACGGGGTTTTTTTTCTTCAATAAACATCCCATTTTACACATCCAAAACCCTTATTGAAATTACTGAAAGCAATTACCCTCATGACCTTTGGCAGTTCAGATCTGGCTAGAAAAAAGATGCAATTCTGGGTGAAAGTATACTAGGTGAATGCCCATAGTTTTTGATGTTATATATTTTCACTGATTTGTTTGTCAATATTATACTTTAAAACGTACCACCGCTTCAAAATAAAATTATTGTAGGTTAAAGGTAGATGTTCCGATTTTAAACTTCAAGTTTACTATTCTACATGAAAGGTCATCCTTAAAAAAGTCGTATTCCAAAGTTTGAGTTGCATAACTCTAATGGTTCTTATTTTAGACGCAAAAGATGCCGTGAAATGTACCCATTGAGTTGTACACAAACGATATTGGTGGTTACCACCTTTCGCGGTAATTCGACGTTATTTCATCGATTTCTCCGTAATTATACCGATTTAGGCCGTCAAATTTCAGTATGATGATGAGAAAAATACGAGCTTTCATATGATATGAAAATCTCCGTATGTTTGAAATAATTCTGTGTTACGAAAATGTGATCGGGTCATCTACCTTTAATTGTGTGAATTTTCAGGCCTTCCAAAATGTTGATTAAAGTTTTCCCCACATCGTGGAAAGCATGTTGAAAAATCGTCATCACAATAAAAGAACAATATTAATATCTAAAAAGTGATAGAATAGAACTGAATTTAGAATAAGGTCACTGGAACAAAATATTGAGTAAACATGGCAGACGGTTACGCGTTTAACCGACCGTAAAATCAACCGGTTAAACGGTCAACAAAATACACATATCCTCACACCCAATAGTATTAACACAAGAGGGTTGGCCTATTTTTGGTGATTGATCGTCATTGCGACTTTTATTGGGCCTACCAAAAGGGCGATCGCTTGTCTAAAGATTTATCGTCGGGCCACGTGAAAAGGAAAGGCTTTGTGCTGTATGTGTAACAATAGTAACATGATCTACAATGACTGTCAGTGTTTTCACTCTTCTCACCCAAACTTTTGATTTTCACCCTTCAAAATTTAACTCCAGAGTGAAAAATCTTGAAAATGTCATTGTTCAACTGCCCAAAACACTGAGCGAGTACATGTTTTGGCCATCGTTTTGTTTTTTCACCCTCGAGAAAAGAACCCAGTGAAATTGCTGACTGTATGACGGGCTGTCACTAGCAGGATTATTATATTACGGGGGCACACCACTAAATATGTCCCCCATTGAAATACACGCGTTTCGGCCCTTTTTCAAGACCGTATTTTTACCCCACGTAACAATGATGGAAGTTTTTATTTCGCATGAATGTATTAGATATGTGTTGAATTTTATTTTAAACTTGATTTTTCTTGACCCATCTAGATGAAATTTTTCGCTATGGGCACCTAAACAGCGCCCTCACCATTTTAAACCGATATTTTCGCTTCCTCACCGGTTCCGGCAACGATATCCTTCCGCATCCTAGGCTTTTTTTGACCACATTAGCAATGCTGAGGTTCTATTTTATCTTTTTCATAAAAAATAAGCAAGATTTACTTCTATTTGCTTCCCCTGGGACGATGATCAAATTGATATAGGTACTATTTCTCCGAACCATACACCAAACGCGTAAGGATTTAGTGTAGTGCCCCCTTACACAACACTGCTGCTGTTTACTCAGGGGTGCACCTATTTTAAGGCGGGATTTCACTACTAGTACTACTACAATGTACTACTACTACTACTGCGATGGTGGTAGAGATCGCACATTTTTGGCGGCGAACCATCTAGCTTGCTGAAAAAAAACACACATCCTAAATTGGATATCCTACAATAGTTATTGCGATTTGTTCCGTTTGAGGGCGCTCAACGGAATAAATCGCAATAACTACTAGTTTAAGATTGTAGGATATCCAATTTATAGTTTTAGCTTGTGCCATCCTTGTTTTTACCTCATCCTTGTTTTTACCTCCCCGACCACCAACCCCCTGAGTGTTTTGGCATACCATTATATATAAATATGATTTCCAAGGTGTCATATCTATTTATATTTTTGAGATATCGACCGTGCTGTATTATGGGAGTTACTAATTTTCAGCAGCCAGGTACCCTTTTTCAGATCGCTCGCGATCTATACCCCTTTGGCACTACTACTACTGCTGGTAGAACAAAGTGCAAGCCTTACAATTACATAGACACGATTAATCATATTCATATAACCTAATACTAATATAGTAATAGCCAGCGACACAGAAGTTTGCATTTAGAATAATACTGAATAGCACGACTTGACTGAGCAGACTACATGTAACTAACTAAACGTGCAATCCGAATGGCCCGATTATGGCATCAAGGGCTATATCTTGCTAGACGCCCGTACGGAATAAACCGTGTACTACGATATAATACAACACGTCAACACATTTATTTTAAATTGTTATATATATATGAGCATGTGTACATGGCCATGTGTTTTAAGTTGGGCCAGTTTTGCGTTACATGCTTATTACACTTGTAAAATGCATGGAAATGCGGTTTACAAGTTATTTCTTTGCCAAACTTCAAACAATCCCACCATAATTATACATTTTCTTAAAGCTTACAAAACAGGGAATCTCAAAATATACTTCATTTTGAAAAAGTCCAATCCCCATGGGACTTATGACCTTGAAACGATGCCTAATTTGAATAAAAATGTCAACTGTTTAAACAGTGCAAAATTCAAATGTGGTACCCCAAAAATGATAAACATGTTTATTTTTGAAATGCTGAAAGTACATGTAATAGCTTTCCATTGGTATAACAAGTTGGAATCTATTTAATGGTTGAGTGTTTTGCGCCGGTCTCTTTTGAAGCCTGTTTTACCATAGAAGTCAATGGGAAACCACTAACGATGATCAGATATGATCAGCAATACAAAATTAGTGATAAAATAAATTTATATAAAACTACCTGGAGTTCAATTGTTGGGTGTTATATTATAGTGCTCCAATGTTATAAAAAGAATATCAAAAAATATTTTGACAATTGCATGTTTGTGACCCCCAGGGGGTCGCATTATCAAATTTTGCTCCACCTGATCATCCTCCACCTCAACAATCTTGGTGATTAAATGCTAATTAGCAAATGCAAAGTATATTTGAACATTTTTTTACTTTAAATATGTTCTTCTCCATCAAACTTCAATTTGATATCAAATTGAACATTATAAGTTGAACATTTACCGAGAAAATTACATTATTACACCTTAAATCTCGCGCAAGTGTAACATCTCCACCTATTTACCGGCCCAACTAAAAACGCATGGCCACAAAATGTCACATGACGGGACATAGCACGTAGAACACTGCACAAGGGATACAATATGGATAAATTATGCTAATGAGTACACCAGCAGCCAGCCAGCGTGACCGCTGGGCTGTTTTGGAGCACTGCGCAGCTCATTATGACGTCAGTGTTTTGTGAGGCCGGCCGAACTTTTCACAGACTTGGATTTATGAATGAACGTCTGTCGATGTTTTCCGATGATGACGTCATCAGACTTTGATCATTTTTAGATCAAATGAAAACAGACAAAATGGCGGAGTAGTGGGAAAAAGTTCCGTGAAAATCGATGCAGTTTTTCGAAAGTTATGCTACTTTTTGGGTACGTTTTTCCCCCCGCTTTTCGATAAATACTGCAGAATTGCGTAAAGAATTCTTTGACAATATGCATGACGGAATATGGTTAAAAAATGATATTTAGAAATTTAGTTTAGAACTGGGAATTTAGCGATAGTAAATCTAGACTGTGTTGAATAAATTAATCATTGAATCAGCAAGAAACCTTTTGAAACTTTCAGAAACTAGCAGTTTGAATATCACATTTTATTTTATTCTCAAGTCATTTTTACACACGCTATAGTATAGTAGTAATATGATCCGTCGCCAATTTGGTCCAATTGCGCATGTCTTGTGGCCTCGCTGTGACTGCCGATGTGTCCCTAGTATTTATAAAGAGTACTGTTCTACGTGCATAGCAAGACTATTGCCGTGTTCATGATGTTACCGCCTACACGCTTATTATTTATCCGGCGACTATTGTAAGCTAATTCATGCTAACTCAAGTCATATACTGTAAAAAAGTGTAACTTACTTTACTACTACATTTGTTTAATAAATAAGCATAGTGATAGTATAACTTATAATAATAGTTATAAATATAAGCCTAAGGCTAAAGTAAAAGCTTATTTTTATTTAGGCTATACTCTTTCAAGCCGTTTTGTGTTTATTGCAGTACGGTAAATAGACCATACAAATCATGACATCGTTAGCAATACTAACGCGTATATTTGTGATCTAAATTTAGGTAAAACCTTTTGCGAGCTCAATAAAATAAAGACATTTTTAAAATTGTACCTGCTTCAGGTTCATTGCTTTTGCCGGAACCTTGGAGGCGGCCATTTTGAGACTGACCTCTCTTGCTCTTGTGAAAGGTCACATAGAAAATCTTAAATAATGACTCTTCTATTAGTTCAAATTCACCATAAAATTCCTGACGCATGCAACATAGCCTCTTTAATCCACTGGGAAAGTTTTGTCTTGTCAAATTCCACCATTCTTGTGAAAAACTTGAGTGAAAATTTGACATTTCTCTGACCTACCCAGAGTTCAACATTGTAAACAAAGTGAAACCGGAAGTGAGAATGTCAATCATGTTTTTGTCTACTGCTGCTGTGGCGTGAAATTGCAGGCTCTGATTTCACCGCAATGGACGGGGTAAAAACCACAGGTGAAGGCCTGACTACTTTACCTACTGAATTAATCCAGAGAATAGGCATTATTTGTGACGTGAAATCACTGGGCAGACTATGTATGACTTGTAAAACATTGAATTTTGTGCTGTCAGATGAAGTGGTCTGGTAAGATTAAGAAAGCTTATTATTACATGTATATTATTTTAATATTAATAATAATAGTTGGCCTTTTTAGCCCTTGGGTGTTCCTTTATAGTATACCCTACCACTGCATGTCTTTAATTTGGACATAAAGAACGACCGTACACTTACACAGTGAGGAATAAAAATGATAGTGTTCATAAAATTTATAAAAACTTGACACATTTTATTTTAAATATATTTGCCAAATATTTGCTTCAGTATTAAAGATGAACATTAATTATGGTCACTTTTTCAAGTCAAAGTAATTATTGTGTGTTTACAGACACAGACCGGGATGATCCCCTACGTACTCTTTATGAAGGAGTCTGTGACCTTTTAACGTGCTTGGAGATAGCTCTTCCGATACACAGGACCAACATTTCTATGTGACTTCCGAACCAAGGTGTGCCTAGGTACATGCCTACTTCAGTCTGCACGGTCTGAAGGAGGCATGGGGACGAGGCTGTGTTGGTGTATCGTATTGAACTTACACTCAAACGATCCACCAACAGAACTACGGTGCGCAGCAGTGTTACGACACTCTAACCGAATGCTTCACCTCTCCCATATCTACAACCATCCTTGACCAGTTTTGGTATCAGGTGTGGGATTCTTGGTGTCAGATGTGGAATTCTATCACAGGGTCACAAAACCATCCTTGACTATTGGTGTCAGATGTGGGATTCTATTACAAGGTTACACCATCTCTACATCTACATTAAATACTAAAAAAGTTGCCTATTAAGCAATATCTAATTGAGATGTGTGATGGCATTGAATAAAAGCAACACAAAATACATGAAAAGTTTAAAGGACTGACTTGAACCCTTATACACTAGCAGCTTGGTACATTGTAGGTAGGTCGTTCCATTCCACTATTGTGCGTGGCTAAAAGCTATATTTGTAAACATTGCTGTTAGCTTTCATGACTCTCAATTTGGCAGGAGGGTATTGCCTTGACAATTGGTGCCGATGTGGGACTCTATTACAGGGTTACAACCATCTTTGACCATTGGTGTCAGATGTGGGATTCTATTAACAGGTCACAACCATCCCTGACCATTGGTGTCATATATGGGATTCTATAACAGGGTTACAGCCATCCTTAACAATTGGTGTCAGATGGGGGATTCTATCACAGGGTTACAACCATCCTTGACCATTGTTGTCAGATGTGGGATTCTATTACAGCCTACAGGGTTATAGCAATCCTTGACAATTGGTATCAGATGTGGGATTCTATTACAAGGTTACAACCATCCTTGACCATTGGTGTCAGATGTGGGATTCTATAACAGGGTTACAGCCATCCTTAACAATTGGTGTCAGATGTGGGATTCTATTACAGGGTTACAACCATCCTTGACCATTGTTATCAGATGTAGGATTCTAAATGTACATGTATTACAGCCTACAGGGTTACAGCCATCCTTGACAATTGGTATCAGATGTGGGATTCTATTACAGGGTTACAACCATCCTTGACCATTGGTGTCAGCTATGGGATGCTATTAACCCTAACCCCCCTGAGTGCTAAAAAATGCTAATCCAAAGTCCCTCTCCAAACACATGCGCCGTCGGTTTTAGATGACGTAGTCAACCGAGCCTATATAATGAGTGCAGTATACTGCACGAATGTGTAGCTGAGGGCCGTGGCTTAGTGGTTGGAAGGTGGGGCTTGAGAACGGAGGGTCTCGGATCGAATCCCGGCAGGTTCCCGGAGATTTAGTTGGTGTTTTTTCCTCGAAAATTGTGATCCCGGTCAAAAATCCTAAACCGGGGTTAGGGTTATGGTAACATTTTTTTTTTTTTTTGTGTGTTCTATTAACCCTAACCCCCCTGAGTGCTAAAAAATGCTAATCCAAAGTCCCTCTCCAAACGCATACGCCATCGGTTTTCGATGACGTAGTCAACCGAGCCTATATAATGAGTGCAGTATACTGCACGAATGTGTAGCTGAGGGCCGTGGCTTAGTGGTTGGAAGGTGGGGCTTGAGAACGGAGGGTCCCCGGATCGAATCCCGGCAGGTTCCCGGAGATTTAGTTGTTGTTTTTTCCTCGAAAATTGTGATCCCGGTCAAAAATCCTAAACCGGGGTTAGGGTTAATACAGGGTCACCAACCATCCTTGAAAATTGGTGTCAGATGTGGGATTCTATTACAGGGTCACAACTCTCTTAACTATCCTTTACCATTGGTGTCAGATGTGGGATTGTATTACAGGGTTACAACAATCCTGCTCATTGGTGTCAGAAGTAGGATTCTATTACAGGGTCACAACCATCCTTAGCCATTGGTGTCAGATGTGGGAATCTATGTATACAGGGTCACAACCATCCTTGAAAATTGGTGTCTGATGTGGGATTCTATTACAGGTTACAACAATCCTGCCCATTGGTGTCAGATCTGGGATTCTATTACAGGGTTACAACAATCCTGCCCATTGGTGTCAGATGTGGGATTCTATTACAGGGCTACAACCATCCTTGACAAGTTGGTGTCAGATGTAGGATTCTATTTCGCTGGTCTGGTGTGACAACTGGCTGGCTTTCAAAAGGTTTTCAAAATACAGGTCAAGAGTTTTTAACAGGTTCAGGATTGTGCAATTTAAAAACTTGGACAGACTAGAGAGAGTACTTTGAGAACTTTGTAAAGAGTTTTAGTCTGTCACTTGTTGTGTCCAGTAAAGCTGGTACGGATCATCGTTGACTTTTGGCGGGACTTTGGTAATCTTGTGGAAATGAACTGTCACTGTTTATTTAAGAGTAATTACATACAGACAGTAACCGCCCCTCCCCTACTTACTGACTATCCACTTCCTCTAGGTAAACTTCAATCAGGGAGTACTGGTACTAGAATGCAGCCTTGATAATAAAGTGATCACTAGAATATATGCACTGACATAACACTGAACTTAAAGTGACTCTTTAAACACTAAACAGTAAAAACATTTTAATTCAACCACAACTTTTCTTCTCCAATTTCAGGAAACACAGATGGCAGCATATTTGCAGACAGTACAACCTGGTGATTTGCGATCTAGATCCGTCAAAGACCACCTATCGGGCAGCTTGTCTGCGCTCGGCAATCTGTTTCTATGACGGCATCTTCCAGAATGACATTGAAGCCATGACAGGTGGCGGCGTTGGTTGGTCTCACATGCGCAATGCCATGGCGTTTGACTGCGGTTCCAAGACGGCTCGAATCGCATGGTTGTTTGACTACTTCAGGAGTTCTTGCCCCGCCGTCACCGCTCATCTCAAAGTCCGTTGCTGCTGTCCTGTTAGCTTAGATCCTTCTTCTAAGCAGTGCACATGTCAAGAGCCTACAATGGCAGAACTGAATGAAAGGTTAAAGACGCTGGGACATCCAACTCTTTATCGTCCAGTCGTAGTTGGGCATAAAGCAAAACTCTTGTTAGGTCAGCATCCGGAACTGTACCACAGAGAACAATATCCGATTTACTACACTCAGGGATTCCCCCGGACAGTCAGGGCTAGTCCGCAGCATCATCAGTCAATGGCAGCAGGAGATCGAAGCGAGCCAACAAATTATCGTCCAACAGATCAACCTTCTACCTCAATGGACACCTCATCACCTCTTCAGACACCAAAAATCAAAACTAACCTTCAAAACGCCTCTATTGATAAGACAGAAAGTTCTGCTACGTGTAGGTTAAGCAGCCAAGATTCAGATGTGTGTGCAACTTTTTGTTATGACCCTAGTTCAACTCAGAAAACAAACAAGGCCACAAGTGCCAACACCAGTAGTGCCTCAGGTGCCGATGCCTTGTGCGCCCAAAAGGCCGCATGTGCCAACACCCAGTGTGCCTCACCATCTGGCGCTAACTCCCACCGATCCAGGCAGGTCTATTTTCAGGTGTGCAATCCGATTCGAGACGGCGATATCGTTAATATCAAGGACTACGAGCTGTTGCTAAGGCACCTTCACAGCAACGTCACTGGTGGTTCCCAACAACTTGCGCACATGAGGGATATCTCAAGGATGGCGTTTCTACTTTGTGAACCGCCGAGATGTACGCAGACGACGAGAAAGGCTCTGCTGAAACTGATGTTTGAAAAGTTAAAAGTGTCCAGGTATGTACTTTTGTTACTTTTTTGTCATATTTTTATATCAAAAATTGTAATCATATAATAGATGCAAGGAAAATAGAAAAACACTCACTCCAAATATTTCACCTCTATACAATGTAGGAGACTTGTTCACTTTATTTTATGGGTTTCTCAGATGACAGCTTAATTGTCTAAAGGGTCGCTGTTTCAGAATAATTTGGCTGCAGAGTCTATCAATTTGTATACGGTTTAACCCACTCATTTCCCAAATGGCATCCTTATAGAAATCGAAAAGCATTCAAGTCTCCCAAGCAGGGTTGTAGCTAGACCAATTTTATAGTGCCGGGCTCCAATTTGCTGACACTTTATAAAAAATTGTTATGTTGTCCTCCACAGCTTTCAGAGAGGAGGGGCGGGCGGGCGGATTTTTTTTTAAAAAAATTTTAAATTTTAAATTTTTCTTTTACCAGCAGAAGCTCAAAGTTCAGCCAACAAGAAGTTAAAATCACTCTAAGAGCCGCACATATGTTATAAACACTTAATTTAATATGCAATGCCATTTAAACTGTTTTTAAAAAAATCTGGAAAAAAAAATCTGAAAAAATCTGGGAAAAAAAAAGAATCTGGGAAAAAAAAAAATCTGAAGAAAAAAAAAAAATTAATTAATTAAAAAAATATGATTTAAAAAAAAAATAATTTGAAAAAAATAAATAAATTGGCGCGGCCCTAAAATGACGAGAGGGCGGTCGAGGACAACATAACAATTTCTTTTTTTTTGGCCTAACCTTACTGAATTTATCGACCAAATATTGATGTATCTATGTGAACAAAACAAGAAAAATATCTTACTCGGTTTTATTTCCAAGTTCCTTCATTCAACACCAGTTAAAATCGTATTTACTACAATTTTGACTCTTTTGTGGTAAATTAGTGCCAGGCAGAAGAGCTTTCGTTGACTGTGAGTGCTGGGCACAAATTACTAGAGTGGGCGAACCCGCCCTGGACTTGCCCACCCTCCCTGGACTCGCCCACCCGCCAACGTAGCTAGAACACTGCTCCCAAGTAGTGAGAAAACAACACATAATTTCATTTGTTTATTCAGGATAATAATACTTTGCCACCTCCATTTGTTTCTACCACAGAATATGCCTACAGAACAAATCCGGCCTTCTACCCATGGACTCGTCTTTCGGCACATGCCTCGTGATAGATAGCGGTGCAAGCAGCACGGTGGTCACTCCCATCATAGACTCAAGGATACAGCAAGATGCTGTGCAGTTCAAACCCATCGGTGGATTGCAGGTGTCGTTAGCTCTGGCCGACACCATCACTAGTAAAGGATTATTGGATGAGGTAGGTAGATACATGTAGCTTACAGGGCCTTGCCTTTTTACAACTAGAGAACAGGGCTGTTTGATCCCACATAATGTGTCCGTTTTATTCTAAGAACACCGTAACTTGCTGGCCCAGTTCTGTTTTTAACTGATTCAAATACCTGGATATACTGGCCATCTTTTGTAGAAATTTCAGAACATTTGTTGGTGCCATTTCTGAGAAATAGAGCTTTGAATATCATTATTTACTATAATAGCGCCCTCATCGGCCACATTTCCCATAGAGTTACATGTGAAAGATGTATCAAGTAAAAAATGCTGATAATTTAAAAAGGGCTCAAACAATTTTCTTGACATTTTCACCGTATACTCTTATTCATTAGCACTACCTAAATCAGGTCAAACCATAAAAGGGCCACTATATAATCTTTTTTTATCCCATAATCTTAATTATAAATCGGACAGTCAAACAGCCGTGAAAATGGTGCGAGGAAAGCGCAGGAAAAGAGCGTGCCTTTTTAATCTAGTCATACCTCGGTCATAAAATGTCAAAATCAGAATAGGTAACCATTCAAGTTGAAGTACCCATTATATAGTTCTCTAAAAGTGTCAAACCCAGCCATTTCAAGTAGCTAGTTGTATGTAAACCATGTACTAACAATACAGACATTACTGTGTAACCATTGATGGAAGGATTGATTGAGTCATTATTTTATTGACTGATTTTATTGATTGATATTAAATTATTGATTGCTTGTTTGATTTGATTTGATTTGATTTGATTGACTCATTTCAGGTGTTAGTAGATGACATGGATGACAGGGGAATAAAAGAAGAGTGTTGGCTTGCCTATCAACCCGCGTTTGAGATGAGGAAACGCTTTGCCTCCAAGAACATCCCTGTGCGGAGACCAAGGTAAATGGCAAAAGTTATCAAGGATTTCATCCTCCACCGGGAAGGGGCATTCTATAAGGCAAAAAAAAAGGAAAAGTTGACTTGCCCTTTCAGGGTCAAAGTCAGGGTCGGACAGTCGGATTTTTTTGTTTTGGTTTTTTTTGAAAACTTTTGAAAATTTACTGCACAAAAACATGTTTTAAAGATTTTTTTTAATTTTATTTTTTATTTTTAAACAAGCAGATACTACTCAAAAACACATTTTCATCTTTCTTTATTATTATGTGCTTCTTTCAATTTTTTTTTTTTAAATTTTTTTTACATTTTTTTAAAAAAAATTTAAATAGCGACCCTAGATTTTCGAAAATTCGGGTCGGTCGGAAAGGGCAAGTCAACTCTTTCTTTTCTTTTGGCCTAATTTAAGATCGGAATCTCCTACGCTGAGCATGCATGTGATCCATTTCAATGGAATGCAAGTTATTCTGCACTACCCACTATGATTAGAAGTTAAATTTGCCTCAGTTTCGCAGTCAGAGCTTCAGGCCCATCCTCGCTCTCAAATATGTGGGCATTGCAATTTTTATTATCTATACTATAAAAAGATATTCCCAAGATGTCAAATTTTGAGAATTTATTTCAAAAAACTAATATTAACTCTCTTTTTCATCCTCTATTCCTCACAGAAGCAAACCAACCTTCCTCAACGTCCCGTTCGGCAGCGAGAGATTCCTCGCCTGCGAAAACATGTACCTCAATCTCGACCTCCCCAACATGATCACCGCCGCTCTCGACCGCTGCAACCAGCAGTCGCACAACCCTCTCCTCTCGCGCATCATCCTCACAGGCGGGAACAGCTCCCTCAAGGGTTTTGCGCAGCGTCTCTCCAGAGATCTCAAAGAACGGCTACCTCGGTACACGGACATCATCATGGTGTCGAGGTTTGATGATATTTTCACGTTGTTGACGCTGTTAGGCCCTGGGTTAGAGCAGAAAAGATGGATCACCAGGGCGGAGTACGTTGTTGAAGGGGATAGTGTGTTGGATAGGTATCAAAGACCAGAGGCTTATGCATGATATAAATATGTCACCCTATGCCTTGCCATCTCATATAATGTACTGTACAACCAGAAATGTTTCACGAATCAGCAATACTGGCGTAATTCACGGCATGAAAACTTTGCGGAGTTACATTGTGTAACGTTGCATTGCACTGATACAAAACTAGGTAGATTGGAAATATTCGCCGCATGTAGTTTTTGCGAGTACGTGCTCCTCGCAAAATTAGCGAAATTTAAATGCACACAAATATTTCTGGTTTGGAAAAAAAGTTTAGAAATGTTTTTCAATCGCCAATATGTCTTATATCAATGGAAAGCTGACAATAATACAAAATCTGCAGGGCTGGATTTACCATTGGGCCAGATGGGCCCGGGCTAAATTTAGAATATAAATAAGATAAAAATAAATTACCAATACTAAACACTGACCAAATTAGGAAAGTGCAGTACATTTAGTTACCGTGCTTTTGTCAGAAAATTAGCAATTTTCGGGGAACCCTACTTCCAAATCCTGGATACACCACTGGTGTCCCCTATAGCAATTTGAGAGCACACGGTTCCTCACGGTGAGTTGGGGGCCTCCAAAAAGGTAAATCTGGCCTGCAAATCTGTAGCACTCATCTAGTTTCATTGTTCAGCCACTTGCTTGAGACTATTGGGAGATCTCAATCTGACCGTGCCAAAATGACCGCTATTTTGTCCTAAAAGTCAAAACAGCAACTGTAGTTGTCAATGTAACACTTCATTGAATGAACAGACGTCAAGAGTTGTACTTTTGAGCACAAAATATCGGCGAATTTGGCACATTCAGATTTGCCCCCCCCTGCCAGAAGACTCCCCCCCCCCCCCCCCCCAATAAAATGACAAACTCTGTATAGTCGGTTATGCCTACCCTGATCCCAGGCCTGTCCCCCTCATGCCCCCTCCCCCAACCTCAAATTGAAGACCCTAGGTACGCTACTGCTCCTCACAATCTCAAGTGATTGGCTGTGCACTGAAACCAGTGATTTCTGTGCAGATGGGGTATCTATAGAATGGTGAATACTGTAAAAGCCAATATTTTTCGTGTAAAGATATTTTCGCAAATTTTGATATCATAGACATTTTGCGAATTGTGTTTTTCGCGGGCGACCTTCTGGATGCATTGCATGAATGTTGAAAACAATATTTTTACATGTTATAATTTTCGCGGCAAAGTATTTTGTGCGAAAATAAAAACCACCAAGAAAATTTCAGCTTTTACAGTACATCAGATTTCCATTGATGTGTTATGTAACATGAATATATCACAAACATCCGAAACAATTGTGATTGAAAAAATTAACCCTTTTTTTGAGGAGTTTATAATGTTTCGCACAGAACTCCATTGCAATTATGGTTTTTTTTATATGATCAAAGAAGAGTTTTTCCTCGAGATGCTGTTAGAGGTTTTTCAGTGATGTCTTGGCGGCTGCAACATCAATTTTGATACAAACAGGGATTTATACATTTTTATATTTGTATTACATGTATGAACTTACGCTTGTAAGGATTCAGACAAATCGGTCCTGCATAAAAAAGCTGCGTCTATGAGTTGAAAGCACATTGTCGGCATCTTAACACTTTCCACGCGGCTGTTAAAACTTCCCTGCGGAGTACTACGGATGATATCCAACCAAGTACCAAGTACCAAGTACCAAGTATTAGTTTTACCATATAAAAAACAGGGTTTTCAGAATCCTTTCTCAACTTTCAAAGTCTATCTCAAGGATTACTGAACCAGTGCTAGGCATTTTTGTACTTATTTCATTGCATTTCTTATGGTGATTCCAAATATGGTAATGAAATTCAATAATTTTCACAATTTTGAAACTTATTGTAAATTTTGGAATGTTGTCTGCAGAAGCCTGCCGCATGGAAAGTGTTAACTTGAGATAGCACAGACTATAGCATACATGTATGTAGATATTATAAAAAGTTTAGACTTGTTGGTCCATATAAACAACTTGTTTTGTAGACAACTTGTTTTGTGCATACAAAGACAACTTTTTTTGTGCATACTTTGGTAGTGAACAAAAACAGATTTCAATACCGCTATTTTTTATGTTATAATTCTGACATAAGAGACGGGGTGACAGCAATGGTTATAAACAGCAACGGTCGAAGGGACTGACAGTCAATACATGCTTAAGGAAACAGCATATGACCACTACACTGTCTATGCCTTGGCGTGAGTTTTAAAACCATGGGTCCTAAACAAAACAGGATGTGCGCGCAAAGAACAATGGCAACTGCCTGGCAAATGTTTGGTATGACGTCACCTGTCACCCCATCTATAGCTGAAATTCTTTGTATTCCTGATAGAAAGAAAGTATAGTATCAAATAGGGCAATTTGTATACTGAAAGGTTAAAATGTGGAATACTGTAAGCATGCATTACCAAAGAAAAATGTATAATAAGGCGACAAAAAAAACCTGTTCTCTATGAGCCCGGCCAACCCATTTTTTTAAATTTTCAATGAAAAAAAAATCATAACATTTTTGACAATATTTTGATTTAATTTTTTTGATTTTTTTGTTGTTGATATTTTTGAAAGACTTGATTTTTTTTTTTTTACTTTTTGAAAATGCTAACAATTTCTTTCAAAAATTGTTGAAATTCACCAACATTTTCACAAAGATTTTTTTTGTTGGGGGGGGGGGCGGATTTCCCGACCTACCCTACCTGATGAGAGGTCAATTTGCCCATATAACAGGGATATTTGTTTCCTTTTGATATCAATGAGGGTAAGAGTGCCTACTGAATTTACGTTGAGGGTCTTACAAAAAAACTTTGACCGTGCATGCTTACACTATGTTATATTTTAGTGGCTTTCACAGGTGGGGCGGGGGGAGGTGTCAAAAAATTGATGGAAATGAAATTTCCCTTGTTCAATATTTGTGAAGTTGATTTTCGTTTGATGCCTTCAAATGTACCATGTTTGTAACCAAAGAAGATTTTAAAGACACCACCACAATGCATTGCATTTTTGCAAAACGCCATAAATCTGGTCCCTGATTCATCTCGGTTCCCAGTTCATATGCACACAATCATGGCTTCATAGCGCCATCCTCGTACGAGCTCTTAGATTCTTGTTTACATCAATAAATAAATTAGTTCCCAGCGTCCCTTTTTCTTATTTCTAAAACCTAAGAGCTCGACTAGTAAACAATTTACTCAGTTATTGGAAAACCAAAAAAGACAGGGGAACCATCGATTTTCCGATATGTGTCATGCGTGATAGAAAGCCATTATATCGATATCTCACCGATTTATCGGAAGTATTGATACGAGTATGGGAAATCAAAATACATCGTGGGAAAAGATCATGAGTTGGCGCAATGCTTGCGATGTTAAAATCTTCTTTGGTTTGTAACAGTAAAAAATGTGCAATATTATGTATACAGTAGATTTGTAACAGGATTGGCTGATTTAAATCACATTGATTTAAATTGTGATATAAATCGTGATTCATATCAAAATTAACAGCTAAAATAGCAGTCATTTTAAATTTGCGAAATAAAGTATCAGCGAAATAATAGTGATTTACTTTAAAAAAAGTATGTTGTAATAAAATCTAAATAAATGATTTATCTCTAACACTTCACTGGTGCCAACAAATATTCATACAGTAATTATAGCCTACAAATTCCATCTTCTATGAATAAATTATTGATTATTTTCACTAATAAAGATATTTACATAATAAAGATATTTACATTATGTTATCATCAGATTTTATACAAAACCTGATAAATTGAGACCAAGTCAAAATCTACACAGTAAAATTCAATAGACATTTGCCTCGTTATAATTTCATGAGCTCATTATCGTTGTTATTGTGCTATGGGGGAAAACTGTATAACGCACGCATACAACACTGTTGTTACACATACAACATTTTTATTAGTGAAAATAATCAATAGTTTATTCATAGAAGATGGAATTTATAAGACATATAAACTGCTGGAATACTTTTTGTCGTTAGTGTATTATAATAAATATTGAAAATACAGACCGAAAGGTTCATGACAAATCTGCTAAGTAAAATTGACAAGAAAAAAATGTCTTTTCTTTCTGACTTGCCCTTTATATGATCACTCGAGATAAAAATCAAGAGATTTGTTATTTGGGATAAAAAACAAAGGTTTTCATTGATCAAATTTACATTCTGCAAAATGAGTCATAGCAGAAACACACTGATCAGTAGTAGTATAAAGGATTGGGCCTTCCATTCAGGAATTTGTGTTAGGCGCATGAAAGTCGATATCGAGTTACCCGCCCGCATCACTTTTTTTCACCCGCGTCAAAATTTCAAGATTTCCCAAGAAATTCATTATTTATTTTTAAACACAATTTTTGCCAGTTTTATCAATTTGAACACATTTTTCACTTTCTTAAAATATGAATTGTGAGAACTAGGCTCATAAGCAAAGCTTTTTAAATCGTAAACCTACCTTCCGTGAACATTATTATGATGCATTTATTCGTTTCTGCAAAAACACCTTAAAAACATGTTTTTATATTATTTAAATGAGCACCGTATCAATATGGGTTAATCAAACATGCATATTTACATGTCAATAATGAAATCTGATCAAATAATGAATAATGAAAAAGTCGCCTCATCACTTTGAGAAAAAAAAGTAACGGGAAACTCGCAATTGACTTTCATGCGCCTTATCAGGTATCAGGTTAAGGTTGGGACTTGAAAACACTTTGTGTTATCATGAATTTTGTATTAACATAGTGTGTTAACTTGAGTTTCTACTGTAATCTCGTAAAACCACTTAATTTCGCTAGGTATTTAATTTTGCGGGGACATTAAATTCATGCAATTAAATCCGCGCGAAATAAATTAAATTGGTAGTATGCAATAAGTTTGGCTTTTGCTAATTTGCTAAAAGTACCCACAAATGTTAAAGGTAGATGTTCTGATTGCCCACAAACTGACTGGGTGGTTAACCAACTTTGGCAGTAATTCACCACATTTTAGCCTATAATTTATAAATGGAACATTTCTGGTCCCTAATATATTACAGACATAATGAGAAAAATATGGGGATTCTTCTGATATCAAAATATCATGATGTGAAGAAAAAAATCAAGCCAAAAAAAAGGTGATCGGAACATACACCTTTAAGTGTTTTACAGCGTTATAGCATAACACTTTTATGTGTACATATGGGGACTTTAATCAGGCACAATATTACAAAAGCTTAATCTCATGTTTCAATTCATGCACTTATTGGGATTATTTTCTAATATAAATTGGTGTAAAAGGTTACAGTTCTAAGCTAATTACAAAAATAGGGAAGAATTGTGTGAACATTGTGTGGCAAAGGTTAATTTAAAAAGTATGTTTTATATATACAGGGTGACCCCAAAAAATGTTAACACTCCGGGCACATAAGATATATCTTAAAAGGACAGGAATTACACACGGGTCAAAGAATGCGTTGAAAAGAACAAAGAAGAGATTACCTGATGTGTGTGTGTGACTTAATCATGTTGCTTCTTGCTTCGTGCATTTTAAAAGCTTTACTTTCATACTGAGAGGATTGGACCAAGCCGATTTTGCTTCCTCATGTTTGCTGAAGCATATCTCCCGTTCTAAATAACCAATTGGAACGCAATAAAATACAAATGAAAGCTTATTTACTCAGCTTTCATAATACATCAAGATTAGACCCGTGTGTTTCTGTCCTTTTAAGATATCTTATGTGCCCGGAGTGTTAACATTTTTTTGAGTCACCCTGTATGGGTGTATATTATTTTCATTGAGAAACAACAAATATGTGATAGATATTTGGTTAAATGTTTTGATATATTGTCACGTAATGTGACGGTATTTGAAATAAACTGCTCAAAAAAGTTCTGCAATTTGATTTCAATCGACAATTTTCCGGATATATCTTGATATGTTCATTTGGTGTTTCATATCAATGAGAAGCTGATGGGTTCCTCTTTCTACTGATACCTCATTAAGAGCAATCACTTATTTTAGTGCTTAGCCAGTTAGCCACCTGATTTTGGGCCCTTTGGTGAGGTCTCTTTCAAAATGTGCCAAATTCACCACTATTTTGTGCTCAAAAGAACAACTCGTCTGTTCAATGAAGTGTTACATTAACAGCTATGGTGTAACAACACTGTTTAAAACCTCTAAACAACTGGCGTTTAAATACGCAAAAGTTGTTTAAGCAGGGTACTTGAAGAACACCTGTTGTTTAAAACTTTAAAACAACATTTTTTGCTGGGTTGTAGAGAGATCCTCTTTTTTTACTTTTGCGGACAAATCAGTGATGATTTTGACATTCAGATTGAGACCTCTACATATTCTCAAGCACGTGGCTGAGCTCTGAAACAAGTAATTGCTACAAATTTAGTATCATTTTTCATTGGAAAGATGAACACATCAGCTTTCCATTGATATGCAGCACGATATGAACATTTCCCGAGATGTTGTGATTGAAAAGAGCAGTTTAAATTCTAATATTTAGACAACTCGTATGTTCTACCTCCAATTTGATCAAATTTAATCATTGTAATATTTTCTGTTCATTGCAGAGGTTTTGTAAAGTGGGTTTTGCAATGTTTTGTATTAATTATCTTTTGAGCACTGAATAAATATGTAATTGAATATAAATTCAGGTTTTGTACAGGGAAGAGAGAAAAAATAAACTTTTTGAATTATGAAGGTCATGTGTGAGCTCTTACGCTTAATTTGATACTTGGAGCATATCACCCATACGCCTACCTAAATGCCCCAGATCACAGCAGCCTAAATAAGCATCCCATAATACTAATGTGCATGTTACAAAAATACTGCAAGTCACGACTTGCGAATCCCCCTGGCTGGGAGATCAACTATATGAGGTCAAAGGTCATATATGGGTTATGTTCTCCCGGTATTCATGTTTCTTTTCTCCAAGTTTGAGGTCAATCGGGCAACTTTAGCGATTATGGATGACCTTTGACCTCGGATGACCTCTAATTAATTTTAGACATGTTCACCTGGTGTTCATATTTCTTTTCTGCAAGTTTTAAGTCAATTGGGCAACTTTTACGATTTGACCTCTGGATGACCTTTGACCTCACATGTTCACCTGGTGTTCATATTTCTTTTCTGCAAGTTTTAAGTCAATTGGGCAACTTTTACGATTTGACCTCTGGATGACCTTTGACCTCAGATGACCTTTGCACCTCTAATTAATTACCTATCACTGAAGGTTTGAAGTCAATCCGTCCAGTCTTTCAAAAGATACAGCATTTGGAAAAAAGGCTAACCAAAAGGCACACACACACACCCCCACACACACCCCCACACACACATACAGACGCACATTACATGATGACAAAATCCCCTTCTGGTTTTACAAACCAGGGGGATAAAAACCAGGGGGATAAAAAACACAGCCATATATAATGATATAGGTTGATTCCTACGTGGGAGCCCTAGAGTGTGGCCACTATGCTACACTAGATTAACTGTTTTGGCAAATTAATTGATAAAGATATAATGACCTATATGTATATTCAAGCAGGGACAATCGAATGGAGGGACAAGAAACTATTGTACTATTATATAAAGTATGCGTGTTGCGGGGGTACAAATATCATCAGTTGAGCAACCATACACAATACATTCATGAATGGGCACTGGTACAAATCTCAGCAATCATACTGCACGACTCGATGTGTGTCTTGCTCGATACGGATGGACCCACTTGACTACCTCTGCAATTCCTACTGAACCTATAATACTCTAGAAATGCAAATACATATCATCAAAGCACATCATTTTCCGATTAATTTGGCTATTGGAATCAATAGGAACACAATGTCTATAGTTTAAATTTCCAGGAAAATTATTAATTGCTTTGTTCTAGCAAAGATTTTCTAGTACAGGGATTATGATCTCTATTGAAATGTCGAATTATATCTGATACTATGTGTGTTTCATAGCACCTGTATGACATGGCATGTTTGAATAGAGCGGTGATTAGTACGGGCATTGGTAGTCTCTTGCAACAACACTCATGGCCCTTGTAGTAAAGGTTGTGACACAAACTAACGTTAAAAACGAGACGGCACGGTGAAAGTGTAAATACTTCTAACAATTTCAACATATTAAATTATCACATACATTCACCGTGTCCGATTGATTTTACTATATGTGCGATAATTGTACATAACTTCTCCACCCTGTGTTTTGATAGAACTAAACTCGAACCCACGCGCACAATGGATAATGTGTGCATATATGGATATGTCAGATCGATACTAATAGATGCAATCGTTCAGGGAACGAGAGTGAATATTTATTGATGACTTGTTCTTGAGTTATTTCATGACAGAGCTAAATACTACACGTTCTTTATCTTGGTCCGAAACACACATAGCTTCAAAAGACTTGGCGCACATAAGTATCCCTGTACTAGAAATTCATTGGTTCTAGCATGTTTTCACATTTTTTATAAATCTAAAATTATCAAATTTTTCTCAAATATACCGATTATTATAAACACTAGAACGTTATTTTTTTAACAAATCATGTATAAATTGTATTCAGTTTGACCTAGGCCTAAGTTTTTTGGAAATTTATATTTTGATCATTTTTTGAAAAAATTATAGGGCAACCTTTGAGTTCCTTGAATAAAAACACACCCGCAACTACTAGAACTAACCTGCAACACGCATGTTATGTCATTGAATACGATTGAATACGATGATGTAGCGATACAAGAGGCCGTTTCTTGTCCCGGCATTCAATTGTCCCTGATTCAAGCATCACATTTCTTACACGTGGCTGATCTCCATACTTCTTTCAAAATTAAAATAATGAAGCTAGTAGCATTTTGCATTTTAAAACAATGGGAACTGTCCATTAGGACACCAGCTCCTTGCGGGTGCTGGCCAAACTCGAATTTGAAAGAGGGTAGGGTGTGAGACTGGGCAGTCAGACAACAGGGGCTTATCGAACTGACACAACCTGAATTTGGGGTCTTATGGAACTGATGGCATCCAACGGGAGAGTTTGGATTGTATAGCTTGTGCAACGACTTATCAGTGAAATGAGATGCTTTTGAGCGACTGACAGGCCGTGAAAAGGGGGTCTTGGTAGCCGCGCATACCCGTATGGCCAATATACTTGAGTACCCCCCCCCCCCCCCGGGTGCCATCCACCATAGCTACAACCCTGTACATGAGTACTGCCCCACACCCTCCCCCTCCTCAACTTGGATACACTTCTGTAGTAAAATTTTATCAGACACTGTTCAAGTAAAGTACACACTAACACTTTTGATCATTTTTTACTTCATAACCAATATCTGTGTTGACATGGATGCGATCAATTTAATCAATGATTATTCCAGTTCATTCTGCTAACATTATAGCTGCCACAATATAATAAACACTTTTCTCATTCATGCTTGTACACATTCAAAGAATCTACACATACATATTTATTTATACACCATTTCTGTTTTTAAAATATAATACAATAATACCTTTATTTATCATACACAACTCTTTTTAAAACATGCCTACAAGAAAACACTTTATATAGCACTCTCATATTGAAGTACAAAGTTCCATCATTTACATATAATGTACTGTAAAAGCCATTATTTTCGCGTAAAGATATTTTCGCGCATTTTGATATCATAGACATTTCGCGAACGACCTTCTGGATGCACTGCATGAATGTTCAAAACAATATTTTCGGGTATTATAATTTTTGCGGAAAAATATTTTGTGAAAAGCGCAAAAATAAAACCAACTGCGAAAATTTCAGCTTTTACAGTATACAGGCCCATAACCAGGGGGAGCGTCGCATTTTGATGAAAAACGGTCCAAATTGTGAATCCCTGGTAAAAAGGTCCACATTTTTAACAAATCCCCCCTGAAAGAATCCAGGTTAAGGGGTGTGGGTGTGTATGCTACAATAATCAAATTATTTATTTTGCTACAATGTACCATACCACAAAACCTGGTGCACTCTGTGGAGACCCATACCTAGGGATTTTTAGGGCAAAAATCCTTTTTTTAAGGCAAAGTGTGCTTTTTGCACAAAAATATGCCATATGCGTTTTAAAAATAAACCCAAATGCGTGGCTATGTTGCACTGTCCATGTTTTCACATTTCCTATTTAATAGTCAAAACCATCATTTTTATTCAGAACTAAATTCAAACTATACAAGGTAAACACTTTCATAGTCATGTAATTTGTTGATTTTTGGTAAATGGACATTATTTTTTAAATTGAATATTAAAGACTTCTGAAAAAAATGTGCTGTGGGATTAAAAAGTGCTTTTTGATTGCGCTTTTGCACCATAGCACATTTTCTCTAACCCAACCCAACCCCCCAGGGATGTGTTCAAGGGGTGATAGCATTGACAGAAAATGTGATTGAAAGATTGTTTCCATACATTGTACCTGTAGAGGCTGAGCCCCCAACACCCTGTGTGTTATCTAAAGGGTTCAACAAAAGAAAGTATACCACTTTGTTTATGTCATTTTGAGTAACATTAATTTTTTTTTGACCAAACAGGCTAGATAGGCATTTAGATGAATCTTTTAGGCATAATTTGATACAAAATTTGCCCCCTAACAACAAAGATAAACCATTTAAAGAAAAATTTCCTATTTTCAAAAGTCTCATTTCCAATACACAGCACGAGAAGAAAGGCTTAGTCAAATCCCAAGCAGTTTACTGCCATGCACTTTAATGTCAGAATTAAATATCCCGCACAATGTCATACGACCCAACGCATTTGCACTGCGCGATCGAATGCCCCGTCAATCCTGTCTACACACAGAGAGACCCCAATTGATCATTTTTTCTCGTGCTGTGTATTGGAAATGAGATTTTTGAAAATAGGAAATTTTTCTTTAAATGGTGCTAATCATGGTTTATCTTTGTTGTTAGGAGGCAAATTTGGTATCAAATTATGCCTAAAAGATTCATCTAAATGCCTATCTAGCCTGTTTGGTCAAAACAAAATTGAATGTTACTCAAAATGACATAAACAAAGTGGTATACTTTCTTTTGTTGAACCCTTTATACCAATCACAACTTGGACAGATTTTCTCAGTACACACGTGCTAGCTGATGAACTTTGTCCTTAAAAATGAGATTGTGTGCTAATGTACATCATACTACAGTGGAACCTCGTTAACACAAAGTTGCCTGGCCCGTGCATTTTAGTTTGTGTTAACAGGAATTTGTGTTATCCAGTCATATTATAATGGTAAAACATAAGCTGGGGACTTGAATAACACTTTGTGTTAACAGCAATTTTGTGTTAACAGAGTTTGTGTTAACGAGGTTCCACTGTACAATCATAGGAAGATTCAGTTTGGGTAAAATTATCGTTTTTCCCCGCACAACTTCTACTATTTTTTTCTTTTTCTATATGGAAAAAGTTTTACAAATTTATCACTAAACAAAATACCATTTTCAATGGAGCAATAGCATCTAGATCTGATTTCCATCAATTTGAAATATAGTTTAACAACCATTTCTTTGTTAAATCATGGGCCTACCCAATTATGCAATGCAATACCTTAGTATCTGGGCTGTGCTGTGTAACTGGGTAGACCCATAACAAAACAATCCCTAACAATAACCATTTGTAATTATGAGCCTACGTCAACATCTACGATACAATAACCATTCATGCCTTAGGAGACGGAAAAAAGAAACCCTGTTCTACCGGCAAACGGACCCCTCAGGTTGTGTCGAACTGGCTTTTTTTTTGTCCCCTTCAAATTTAACGTAAACAGATCATTTGCACGTGAATTTTTTTTTACCAATTTCTAAAAATAGGGATCGACCAGGCCCATAGAACAGGGTTTCTTTTTTTTTCGTCTCCTTATCTATAATTCACTATAAGTCCTTATCTATAAGTTTAACCATGACTTATGCCATGTTGAATTTACCTAGTTAAATGTTGGCTAAACCATGATATAAATTGTACTAAAAACATGACATACAGTGGGCTTACCCAACAGGGACTGCCAATTGTGTAATGCGGTTCTTTGCTAAACATAATTTTGTAACATCTCTTTATGGCAAAACATTGATACTGAACAAACAGAGCACATTTGAAAGTATTGGTTCTTACTATAAAAACCATGATTAAAACCCATTTAATGGGATCGAGCTAAAAAAACTATGTTAATTTGGCAGCATAAACAACTTAGGTTCTGAATTTTAATACTCCAGAACATGTGACTAGCGGGTGTTTGCTATCCTCTGTGGAATGACATCAATGCATATTTTTGTGGGATTGCAGCTTTAAATATTATCACGCTATTACTCTAAGGCGACGAAAAACAACAATTCTTTTTTTTTTAAACCTAAAATGTCATTAAAATCTGGCAAAAATCTGGAATATTTTTTAACATTTGTGAACCTTTTTTTTTTTGACAGATTTTCGGCCATCAATTTTTTTCTTATTTTTTCTTCTTCTTCAGTCTGGTCCGACCGTGTTAATAAACAAACAACCCTCGCAATCTAAAGAGGGATTTCTCTTTTCCTGTAGAATATGCTCCAAACAGTTAGAGACACATAATTGGAAATTCAACTATAAATGCAGGAATATCATGCTCAGTCAGGCAGATTCTCAAATGTCAGGAAAATTAGGAAACTGGGAAGCTTGTTCCTGAAAAGTGTTGGTAGATGAAGGGGAGTTTTGGTTTATCCTTGTTATAAGACTGCACAGAAATAACCTAGCACAAAATCCTCTATTGACGGATTAAAGTATAACAGCCTTATTCTGTAATGGGGTCTTAACACTAATCTAACGTATGAATGTCTTACACCAAGGATAAACCGGAGTTTTGGCAATTTGGGGGACATTTGGCGGTTTTAAACCTAAAGATAAGAAAAATATTGTGGAAAACTTGACTTTCTAAACTACTAATATCTTTTTCAGACCTTTTTGCATGAAAATGCTGCATCTATAATATAAAAAAAATACACACAGATGTCACTGCACAAAGGGTGAATACGGGCACCTCACAAGTTAACACTTTCCACACTGCAGACGACATTGCAAAATTTCACCAAATGTTTCAAAAATGTCAAAATTATTTTATTTAATTACCATATTTGGAATAACCATGATAAATGTAATGAAATAAAAAGTAAAAACATGCCTAGTATTGGTTCAGTAATCCTTGCGATAGACCTTGAAAGTTGGACAAGGTTTCTGAAAGATCTGTTTTGTATATAATGGTAATGCCAATAGCCACGTGGAAAGTGTTACGACGGTGGAACAAGGATAAGGTAACAAATAACGGCAGGTTATTTTTGCAGCAAAGTTCTGCTCTTTCTCGGGCACCAGAACACTCAGTTGCATAATACATATTTCAACGGTAATAAGGGTCCATCTGCAATAGCTGCCAGATGTTATCATATGTGGTAGCCAATTATAGCAGTCCCCTTGATATAAACTGTAAGTAACACAGGGCAGCTATATCAGATAGGATATCTTTTCACTTACATCTTAGACATGTGAAAAGGCAATATCTACAATAGCTGCCACATGTTATATATCTTAAGGGTGCTTAAACATGTGCCCTAGTGAAAACATAATCTAACAAATGGCAGCCATTGCAGATATGACTTTCAACGGTAATAAACATTCAATGGTAGGAAACTTGTGTGATTGGATGCTAAATTCTACTTATGTTATATAATCATTGGTTATTACACTTCACAATCAAGGATTACTGACAACTTTTATCTTTGTATCACAAAAACTATTGGTTATTAAACAAATTATACATGTACAGTTTCCTTAATTTAGGGAAACCATTGTCGAGCAGCAAAAATTGCTTGTGATTTCTTCATGACATTTATGTTGCACATACTTGTAGTGAAGATACTATGAAGTCATGCACAAGCTATATTGCTACTGTACACATATTCTGAGCTCTATTTCTATCATATCAATCATGTGACTGTCAAGAATTTCAATTCAATTCATAATATCCCGCATTTGACGACTCAAGTCAAACACTTGACTTGACTTGGACTTCAGTTACTATTTTTGATGACTTAACTTGACTCGAGTCACTGAGAGGAATTACTTGACATGACTTGTGACTTGGTTTTGAAACTTTTCAAATTACTCACTTATCCAAAAGACTTGACTTGAGTTGATTCACTTTTCCAGAAGTCTGATGCAAAACTGACTTCATAAACAAAATTTGACTGTCAAAATATAAATGTAATCATGCCTTAGCAACTCATAAGAAACAACCTGAACAAGACTTGGTAGTATGACTTAGTGTGTGACTTGAACAAAATTAGATACTTGACTTGACTTAACCAGTGACTTGACTTGACCTATTGGATTGACTTGACCTATTGGATTGACTTGACTAAAATTTAGCCAAACTTGACTTGATTCGAGTCACCCATGTCAGCGACTTGACTTGACATGTTACTCGAGGTTCAATGACTCTGACATTTGATTTATGACATTTCAAGATACACCAAAGCAAGCCTTGAAATAAGGGATAAAGAACCAGGAGCTATTTTTTACACAAATTTTCCCCTGGATCACCGATTTGCCTTCATGACCAGGAGCAATGTGTCACATACCAGGGGCTATTAAAGGGTAAGACCAAAGGGAAATATTATCCTGGAAATGTGTGCATGGTAATAACCAGGGGCAATTTTCAATGTAAAAGTTGCTCCTGGTGACACAATTTACATAAGAACCAGGGGCATTTTGAGGTTAAGCAGGGGTAAATTTGCTCCCTGCTCCTGCTTATTTCATGCCCTGCACCAAGGAGCTTGATAACACATTCCTGAAATATTGGCTGAATCTCTCTCAGGATAGCTTCATATATAACTCCCTGTCAGACTAGATTATCAAGTTTCTGCCTCAGTGGATCATTAAGTCAGGTCCACAAAAAGGAAGGAGTAAAAGACCAACTTTCCTGAACAATATGCTAGCTCTGAGCTATGCCCCCTGCAAGCTGTAAGCATTGTGTGACCCCCTGCCCCACCCCTCCCCATGTTCTAGCTACCATATGAACACACCAAGTAAAGTGTGAGTTTGTATACGAGGTGAAAGGTGGAAGTATAACTACAGAAACAGGTTAGACTCAGATATAGGAATGCTATTTCATAACCCCCCCCCCCCCTCCCCCCTCCTCATGCCTAGTACCACTCTTAATTAATTCCTCTGACGAGTTAAAGGTGATACATAAATGAATGATTGAGTATAATTTGTAGCATAATTTTTTTGTACTGTAATATATACTAAAGATCTAATGAATATTTCCACTTCTGTGTGATGATACATTATACTATATACAGTTACTCAATGAATTAAAACACACCAATGATGCAATATCATGATAAGGGGAATCCCCACCATGCACTAGATTCTGAATAATATACTGTAATCAACTTATAACAAACTTAAAAAACAATATAATATGTACATACAGCAACATAAAAACTGGAGTCCAGCCTTTTAGTCAAATAATACTGTAATGATAAACAGGAATACCCGTAGGGCTGACCCGTTTCAACAACATAGAACCAGTAAATTTGGTCATAGTTTATATCTGATCAAATTTACCGTTTTTAAACTGAAACAGCACATTGGTGGGTTACACACAGTGACAAAACCATGGTTCCTTAACAAGTTTAAAGTAGTGTTATCGTTTATTATATGTACTGCATGATCAGCGCACTAATTTGATGAGCGTTGTTTGGCTCTTTATTACATGTATATGCCATACTCTCATGGGTGGCACATGGTTATAGCATCTGCACTCCACCGCATGTTCCAATGACATACCACATGGGTATCCTGTGAGTATCACATGGGTATCACATGGCCTTTCGTGGATAAAAAAATGGCTTGATGTGAGAGAGCAGCAGTTGCAAACTTAAACATTTGAATTTAAAATATTCTTTGACATTACATCAATTTTAAAACATAATAGAGATTTTCGAGCGACAATTGACGTTAATATTGATAATTTTGTTGAAGAAACCAAATCAATATTAACATTATTTTGTTTAAATACAGGACATTTGTTCAACTTTTTTTCAGAATTAAAAAATAAACAACATAATCATAACAGATTCACTCACTTTGTATAAAAAATAACACTTCCTTTTTATTCTCAGCTGGCACATTATTCCACTACTTGTGAGGGCCACATGGGTTTCACATGGGTTTCACATGGGTTTCACATGGGTTCCACATGGGTCATGTCTGTGTGTCACATGAGCGACACATACTTTATATAAATACGATGAGATTCATTTATCCTGACACAAAACCCCACAAAAAGGGCAATATCCTCAAATATACACTTAGGGCTTAATATATAAGACAATCTGCAAGAATTCAGCAGCGTTACAAACTAAAAAACAGATTCTCATGAAACTTCCAAGTTTTCCATAGTTCGTCAATACTGTGAGAACTCCATGGATTTTACTGTTAAATCAATTAGCGCAAATCCTTTTGTATTCTTACATGTTATGAAAAATCTAAAATACATGTCTTTCACAAAATAAATCAGAGGGCAGCAATTATTTTACAGTAGACTTACACTGCAAATGATAGCTGCCTTGTTCATTATTCAGTAGTGGACACCTATTTGTATTGTACACCTTTCCAGATAACAACACAAGAATAATGCAATTCGTTTACTTAATAAGTTTGTATTTTTTGTAATAAATTATAGCTGCCTTGAGCTTCATTTTGTATGAGAGGATATTGCCACAAAATGACACAGCAGCTAGCCGTCCTCAAATATCATCAGGAGGGTCAAGATCATGGCCTTGGACTTGGCCTTTGGATGTAGTAGTACCCACACAATATTCAAATCATTCTTATCAATCAATAAGTACAAGCTTTTGGTATCTATCTGTCCTTGTGCTTTTTGACACATTTTTGTGGAAACCTTTGAAAAATTGATATTCAAACAAAACATGATTGTACTAGTTCAAGATATCTGGGATTTATGGGATTAGGAACCGCTTTAATAATTACTGTTCTGACTCTGGGAACCCCGGTGGTTTCAGTCAACATTGACTTTGGGTACGCATGATCGTTCCAAAACTTAAAGGTGCTATTCATTGAAAATTGAAATATAGCCACATTATATATCATTGGAAAGCTTAGAAAAATGATGGTGTCCACAAGCGGGTGTCCACGTCCCAAAATGCCGCTGTAAATAATAAATAGCATTAGAAAGTACCGGTGTAGGGCGGACGCAAACCCGGAAGTGGAGAGGTGAAAATCAAGATTCTTGTATGACGTCAGCAAAGGGACCCGGTAATGTAAACAAACTCATTGTCCATTGTGATGCATGCCTCTCTTGTATCTATTTGAATAGTAGCGCTGTGTGCAGTACTGTCTGTGTGGTATCGATCTCGGACTTCGATGAATGGGTTGAATAGGATGAGGATGAATTTCTGTGCCTGGGGTGACGTCACAATTCTAAACCCCGTTTTGACTATTTATCCCAAGGTATAAGGGGGGTCTGTACTCGAAATTTTGTATTGCCTATTGGTAATTCCCAGTATATTAGGTTAAAATGAAATAAAAATTAACATATTCTATACAATCTAAGCTTTCCATTGATACCATACATGATCTCAATAAGTAGGAACTTTAAGAGGTTCACCTGTCTATAAAACAGTCTTGAGGAGTGTTGTTCTGGGGTTTCTATTCTGTCGTTATTCGCTGATCGCTGGAGAATAATGTACTCTTTTGGGGAATAATTTCAAGTTTTGGGTTTTTTTAGGTAAAAATGAATAAAATAAAAAAACTGCAGGACAACTGCAGGATAGAATTCTTTCCCAGAGTCAACACATTAAAATCAATTTATCAATTTTATACAGAGTGGTCCAAAAAAAGTTTACACTTTTTAAGATGCGTATTTCTTGAAATGGACGAGACATCTTATAATTATTTTAATATTATCTTAAACGCCATTATCTTATAGTGATTTATGATGAAAACGGCGTTGATAATGAAGCATAAATAAAGATTTGGCGACGGTTTAAGGAATAATGGTTAAAAAAACAGTTTGTCCATGTGTTACGCAAGTCTATGGGATATTGTCAACTCAATAGTACTGCGTTCACAATTTCCTGCAATAGTATGTAGGCCCTAATTATACCTGTAAACAAAGGGGAGGTACTCAGCCATGACGCAAGCAATTGTTACAAAAGTGGTGTCATTTAAGAGAGGAGGAAATTAGCTAATCCACTGATGCATAAAAGGATACAAACAGATCTCAAATAAATGAGAAATATGTGGCTCAAAAAACTTTCTAAACTTTTTTTGAGGAGTTTATATGGAAACATCCATGACTGCCATAGACCTATACGTGTGGAAAAACTTGTATTTGACAAGTTTTCTTTAATAAATTGACTTTTTCTTAATTTGAGCTTTAATTTCAACGCCGTTTTCACCATATACCAACAAAAGTGTAAACCTTTTTTTTGACCACTCTGTATATCGAGGGTTCAGTGCAACAAGGGTCCATCTGCAATAGCTGCCAGATGTTATCATATCTGGTAGCCAATAGCAGACCCCCTTGATATAACTAAAAGTAACACAGGGCAGCTATAGCAAATAGGATATCTTTTCACTTACATCTTTGACATGTGAAAAGGCCATATCTACAATTACTGCCACATGTTATATATTGTGGGTGCTTATAGATGTGCCATTGTGAAAACACAATCTAACATACGGCAGCCATTGCAGATATGACTTTGTTGCACTAAACCCTCGATATGCAGGTCCTTCCTAACTATATAATAATAAAGCTTCACATCGATATAACCATGCATAATCTATTTACAAATAAGTTATAAGATTCAAATCTTATAATACACAATACACATATCGGGGGACTTTGGCAATATCCTCAAACTGGTCTCCAAAATGGAAAAAAACACATCAGGCAGCAATTGTTTTATAGTTGATTTACATTGTAAGTGACATAGCTGCCTTGTGCTTTATTTCATATATTGAATACCTACATGTAACTAAGGACATCGCCAACATTTTCAAGTTGCACACACGTTTTCAAATACATATCTAAATACATGTTCCTGACTCCCTTCAATCACGTTTTTTATAAACAATACAATGTACACTTTTTTAAATCTTAGGATCAGGGTAAATAAAAATGCAACGCGATGAACCCTTGTGACAACAAATATGAGACCTGTTACCACAAAATGAACGATAAGTCGCCACTGTGCATTCGGAGATGGTCCTATAAACATGTCAACAATCAATAGAAAACAAAGGAATTTTGCAACTTCAATTTGAATTTTGACGGGGACAACATTGAGAAATTATATGACGTCTTGCATATCGTTTTAAAGCTTGTTTTCTCAGCATTTTGAGTCTGGACAAACCTGAAAATAAAATTGTCCAACATAACTCGCAATTTGTGATAACAGGTCTCATGTGCTAGACCTACATAATGATATTATAACACATGCAAATGTTGAATTTGGACTGCTCTACTACTTGCGTCCAATTTAATTTATCAATATCTAATCAACATGATAGTTTCAATATAATGTGATCAAGCAGAACGAGTATGAAGAAGTAAAAAATATCAAAAATTTTGTTTTCTATTTGACTGTATTGGTACTGTAAAAGTGGAAATTTGTGTGTGTGGAAATTTTCACGCTTCGCCCATTTTGAACTATTTTGCTTGTTTTTATTATCGCGATTTTGAGCTTCCTTACATGACCTATACAAAAAATCAAAAATGAATATATTCACAAAGGTTTTTGGGGGGGCTTGCTGATTTTAGCGCGAAAAGGCGCAAAAATAAATGTAGCGCGAAAATTTCCACTTTTACAGTCATTTGCAATGCAACATTTTGCAGGAAACTCCATTAAGAATGGACAATTAATTCCAACAATATGAGCAATTGAAGGAAATTTCAGGTAATTATTTCTTGTGTTGAGATCGAAAGTTAAACTTCAAATTAGCAATTGAAGGAGTTTCAAAACAATAGAAAACAAAACAAAATTCTACATTTTGTTTGGCTATATCTCAAAATCAATATTTGTGACTTCCCGACTCATTTTGCTTGATGACATCACATAATGTTCTAAACTTATCTGTCACTCCTGGGGTAAAGAACTAAAATGATTCAATTTTCTTACTTGGAATTGAATCTTTAGATGCCAAATTGGTACTGACTGAACCGTGTTAGAAATGCATCTGTGAGCCCAAGATTTCAATCGCATATTCATATCTTGACTGCAAATATAACTTACAGGCCTTGAAATAGGAAATTCACAGATATCACCGAGGCCATAAACCTCCAAGGTCCTTGGACTCTGCCTTCTTAATTACCCCCAAAACCATTGACTTCTTGCCTATAAGTGGCAACATATTGATTAAATCTGTTGCGCAGCATATATACTAGAGTTGCATGTATCGCTGAACCCTGCATCTTAAAATGTCTTCTAATTTACTGTACACTTCTAAAATACTAAAAACTGGCGACGAAAAAAACCCAACCTGTTCCACAGGCAAACGGACCTCTCAGGTAGGGTCGGTCGGGGCTGTAGAACAGGGTTTTCGTCGCCTAAAAGCAATTTCACTACATGGTGAGTAAATCACTTTTTCCGGGACTCCTGACAGGTGTTTAAGCTGATATTTCCACTTTAACTTAGAAATGTATATTATACACTATACAGGCATGATATTCAAATCAGGTGAAAAAAAATCTGAAATGCCTTGAAATATTTGAAAACAGCAGACCATTGTTTGTTGCTAATTTGCCTAGAATTTGGCTAAATAAATGCAAATTTAGGCAAAATTATCTACAATCGAGAGTGAAAAATATCTACTTTCAGATTTATTATCTACAAAATGTCATGCCTGTCTAATAGAAATCTGTATCGTTTTCAAATTTCAATATAATGCTAAGTATAATCGCCAGTTATTATGAACAAATTCAGGACTGGAAATTAATCAGCAGGCGGTTCTCATGGGGTTAACCTGTCAGGAGCCCTTAAATTAAAACATCAATTTGGACACAAGGCTACTATGTTAGATTGCACAATTTGAACACAATAAAAAGCCTTAAATGTTTACATTTTTGACCATTTTGCGCGCAATTTTTATAACAATGATTTTAAAAACTCTCTGAAAAGATGAACAAATCTTCATGAAATTAAGATCACAGACTTGTCTAAATGGATAATTTTTTATTTATTGTGATCTTTTTCCACAGAGTTAGAGCACATAAATGGTGAAATAAATACAGGGCTTTGAAAGCATAGGAGCATTAGCTTACATGACAATTGCATTTAAATCTAAATACAGATGCCGATTTGAATCTTGAATCCTCAAACCTTAACCTGTTTTCAACTTCCTTCAGATAGAGCAAAGGTATAGGTCAAGATTTGTTTGTTCCTGCAATTCATTGGGTGAAGAAGTTGAAATATAATAGGTGAAGATTTGCCATAGATCATCCAAAACTTTAATTAAGTTCAAGATTCACCAAAATATTAATAGTTAATTTAGATACTCTTTTCGACCAATTGTTTTTAAGCTCCGCACCTTTCAAGATCGTGGCGATCCCTTCATTCAGCGTACGTACGTAGGCAAAGATTAGGCATCTAATCCAAAAGCTATGTTTCTTGAGGAGGAGGGTACGGTAGGTTCAAGATTTGCATTGATGCCTGCATAAGGTTCATCAAGGGCGGGGTCATGTTCAATGCGAGCCATGTGACAGCATTTTTGTCTGTTTCTGTTCATCTGTTTGTTTGTTTTTCACTCTTAGCTAAAAACACACAAAAATAATTCATTTTTGCTATACATAACTACATGAAAGATTGTCCTATGTTACTATGTAACAGAGAGTTAGGCCAAAAAAGTAATGTTGAGACCAACCTTTGGATTATAACCTATGTAATAAGATATTTAAATTTCTTTCGAATAATTTAGAATAGGGATTTAGCTGGGATTTTAAAGCAAAGTAAATGATTAAATTGCTATAAGCCCAACCCCTTTTGCCTCTTACATTTGGCTTGTTTTAAACGTTGTTAAAAAATTCACTAAATCAGCCTGATCTCTTATTATTTCAGGATTATACCACAATGAAGTCCTTAAGTTTGGCAATTTTAGGCATTACAAATCATGATTATACATGGAATGTTGTATTGATTGACAAAATGTTTGTGCAAACTTCATATATTATAATTATAAGCACATTAATATTTCACTGTCCCTTCCATCTACAGTCGGTGCAACCCAGTTTTGCCAAGTCTTGAAATAGTAGCCCAATTGGGTCCATTTTGATTTCTACAATTTAATTCATCATACAGTTCAGCAGTCAACTTGGGCACGTTTTCAAGACTGTAGGAATTACAAGTTGACCTTCTCAAGGAATATTATACTTGATGGACCCATTGAGCCAATTGTGAAAATTACTATTGAAGTTATTAAATAGCCAAATTGAACCTTTTTAGATTGCCCTTTGGAAGCCCAATTGGGATAACATCTTGAAGACGGTCAATCAGTGTACTGATTGTACCCATTTTGAATACCATATCTGCAAATTTTATAACAAAAAGCATTCAACATTGCAAAATGGAAACTTTTCCACCAGTGGCGTAGCTAGGAATTTTTTCAGGGGGGGGGCAAGATTTCTAAAATTTTCGTAAAAGGTTGCCCAAATCTTTTTTCAAGTCACTTACCTCGTGAATTTCACGTAAGTGGGGGGGGGGGGTTAAGGTCAAAAAAATTCGCACAGTCAAAAATCGCACAGTCAAAAAAAATCGCACAGTAAATGTACTATATGTACAATTTTTCCTTCTTTTTGGCTAATAACCTCGGTCTTTTTTCTCATTTTTTTCCTATTTTTTTTCTCACCCCTTTTTTTTTTTTTTAGGGGGGTGGGGGCCCAAATTGAGTTTTTTCATCAGGGGGGCATCCCCCCCCCCCCCCCCCCCATGCGCTACGCCACTGTTTTCCACTCGTTGTACCATTGAAATGGACTGGAACAGCATTTCACCAAACTCGGCTCATAATCATTTGTCATGCTGTGTACTATAAATAAGTACCATTTTCGTTTTTCGTTCAGATTGTCAACACTTTCTTTTTGTAATACCTACATGTAATATAAAGAATGTATAAATAATAAACATTCCTGAAAGATACACTCATGTATAACTCAAGCATATCTTAATTTAGTTTTTAAACAATGGAATGTACACTTGTAATATACAATAATAATGGCAACTGATCGATGTAATATCAATCTCTTATATTCTAGAACTAAAAACACCAAATACTAGCCACCTCAGACCCAATAATTGTACCTTTCAGCTGAACATTCTGTTGCAGTAACATCGATGTCTAGTGTTACAGTTTACGACCGGGGAGGAGGAGCGGGGGCCAGGACACTGTAATTAACCCTTTCCACGCGGCATGCGTCTGCAGACGACAGTACCAAAATGTCACAAAATGTTTCAAAAATGTCAAAATTATTGAATTGCATCACCATATTTGGAATCACCATGAGAAATGCATTGAAATAAGTACAAACATGCCTAGTATTGGTTCAGTAATCCTCGGGATACACTTTGAAAGAGTAATCCTCGAGATATATTTTGAAAGTTGGGAAAGGTTTCTGAAAAAATTGTTTTGTATGGTACCGTAAAACCAATAGCCGTGTGCATGACCACACAATTGTGAGTGTGGTGTTTTATTATCAAGATGGGGTGCGTACCACATTAAGGCAAAAAAAAAATTTGTTTGATTGTCCATAGATCACTTTTAAAAGTTGGGTAGGTCGGTCGGGAAAAGTTTTGTTCTTCTTTTTTTCTCACTTGCCCTTTTTCAGGGACCAAAAGTAAAATGAGATGTACTTGTTGTGGTAACCAAAACGGGGGAACAAAATCTTTATTATTTTGATGAGTATTTTTATTTTCTCAACACTTAAAAAAATGAAAAAATGAAAATTTTGATTTTCGACTAATATTTGTAAAAAAATGAAATTTTCAACAATAAAATTGAAATTTTTAATTTAAAAAAAAAAAAAGTTTTTGAGTCGAAATTATTAAGAGGGTCGGGCGGACGAGGACAATCAAACACCTTTTTTTTGTGGCCTAATGGGGACTAAAACCAGCTATGTTTAAGAAAAAGGGTGATTTTGTTCTTCAAAATCCTGTTGATATTTAGGGAGTAAAGCAAAAACTTTCTTTTATGGTGAACTTTTTGGCTATAGAGGAAAAACATGTATGCGTTTAGTGGGTGTCTTGAAAAGCTACATCAGCCCAACGATACAATCATTGGATCTACTAGCCACCTCATGAGTTGCAGCATATCCTCTGGTTTTCTTTCGGTTCCTCTAGACGTAGCGTTTCCCTCGGCGCCGAGAACCCACCCTTGATGCCATCCCAGCCTTCCCGAATCTCCAAATCGCCTTCCTGTAGCTTCACGTAGATCTCCTTGGCCATCACCGAAAACGCCGCCTCGACGTTGAGGCACATCTTGGCCGAAGTCTCGATGAATCTCATGTTGTAGGCCCGGGCAAATTTCTCGCCCTCCTCCTTATAGACCTCTCGTCTCTCCTCGGGCAAGTCCGATTTGTGTCCTATCACCATAAAAGTAGTGGCTTTCGGATAGATGACGTTCTCTTGGGCCTCGATGAGCCACTCTTGTAAGTTCTCAAAGCTCCTACGATTGGAAATGTCATACATTAGCATAACACCGACGGAGTTTCTATAGTAAGAGTTTGTGATGGACCTGCAAGTTGCAACAACAAAGTAAAGTAAATAATTAGTCCATATTTGGCCATCGTGTTTTACCTTCCTCAATATTTTGCTCATACATGTAGACTAAAGAGGAACACATTCAGAATTTGAACATCTGATTTGGTTTTCAATCATATTCCTCTTAAGTGTATACATGTATAGTATATTAGTATGGCTTTTATAAAATGATACATTTACTAGTGTATCTATATGAAGGCTAAGTTTAATCAGTTGACAGAATGTATGGTAATGGCTCGCTACAAATGTAGATGTCCCGTAACTGATTTGCGCATGCTCATAGTAAAATGTATTGTATTGTAGTAGAACATGTGGTTTATTCCGTAAGGGATGTCTACAGAAGCAAGATATAGTCGAATGTATATTTTCATCTTATTTTTTGATGTTATTCTCTATGTTTGGGTGTTTGTCCTATTCCTGTCCCACGCCACTTTCATTGGCTTTTTTACTAGCCCAATTGTGTTTACTTGTATTTTGATTATTTTCTGAGTTGCAGTGAACCAATTGATTGGCCCATCAGAGCTCTCTGTTGAGAGTTACCCGTTTGATTTGTAATCACTCAGTTCATTAACGTTGTTAATGTCTGTTGGGCTATTGTTTACATTTGCTCTTTAAGTTTATATACAAAAAATATATAATCATTAATCTGTGATGCAATCAAACCTTGACCCCCATTTGTGTGCCTCTGTCTGACCAAGTTCATGATCCCTATCAGTATCAGTAGACGAAAAATGTTAAGTAAATAACGGAATAAATTGCACTCAAAATTAAGAAACCAGCGGCAGCGCGATGCAGGGAGTTAACTCTCAAGCTGCCGATAGTTGAATTAATATTGATGTGCGAGGTGACCGGGTGAGAAAATCGAAGCTTGTCAGGGGTATTGTTTGTATGGGCTACGTATTAAAAATGTGTTTTTATTTTTGATGCTTTTTCATGCAAATAATGAGGGTGTTTTAAATAATGAGGTTTTTATGCAGGATGTTTGGAGCATGCGGGCGGTTAGTCTGAGGTGGATCAGACTTGTTCAGATACGATCACTGATCTACTCTCCACGAAGTGGGAGGAACGACAACACTACGCTACGTGAACGAGCTAGCGGGCGGTGGACGCTAATCTTAAACTTTCATTCTCATGGCCTTTTATTCAGAAAAGACTAAAAGTTGAAACATAGCCAGCCTAGTACTAGTACTAGTAGTAGGCCTATCATAAGTAATTGTATTGATGCATATATTTGACGTAGACTGAGATGCTTTCATTTCATAGCTCTCTGTAGCTCTCACTCTCAGACAGAGAGCTATGATTCAGAGCTACCCTATTACTACCAGGTCCAGGATGTCTATTTTAATCCAGCCTAGGGCTAGGCTATTAATTTATTGAAAATAATTATTTATTAATTTTATTATTATTATTAAATAGATTTATTTTAATATGATTGAATCAAGGAGTTAAAACTATGATAACTCCTTGATTGAATCAAGGAGTTATCTAGTCCTAGTAACATAGGACCTGCGAATCTCATTTATCATTAACATCTGGACATTATCAACTACTGATTCTTAAGTCCTAGAACGTTACCAAGTGATACACGGAAATAAGCAATGAGATTTTTGCAACGGTGTAAAAACCAAAGTATTTGATTCACAAACGATTTGCGAAGTGATATCAATTGTATAGACTCATACCTTGATGTACATACCATTTAAAATGAAGATAATTGTTCAAAAACGTTGTATTTGGAGAATTTTCCACACGCCAATTTCCTCCGTGTTGAAACTAAGTCGAAACAAAACCGGAAGGATGAAATTACAAGGTCAGAGGTCGTACACGTGAGGGCGTATTTGTAAACAAACTCCCACCAGGCAGTATTGGGCTCATATCATGTGGTAACTATTCATATACAATTGAATGTCTCCTTGCAATGAATAAACATGAGATTATCTTGTTATCTCATCAATATAGATTATTAAAGTTGGGTGAAAAATCAAAAAAAAATTACGTGCAACAAAATCGCCTGTCACACTATAATAATTTCGCCCAGGCCTAACGTCATCGTTTGTTTACTTGGAAATACGCTTGCGCAGGTTTTAGTATCTTCGAAAGTGAACTTAGCCGACCCGAATCGGCATAAAAGTGGATTTAAATTACTATTTTTATCAGATGTAAGTGTAATATCGTTGTAATCAATAAGTTCAAACAAATTCTGTGATTCTTAGCTAAACAGCCATGTCATTGACATTGTGGGTGAGTAAGAATGGTTTTGGAAAATGCTAGGAGTTGCAGAAGTTTTACTTTGTAAATTTTGGGCTCGTTTAAGCTTAAATACCGAAGTCACATCATAGTAACGTTCTGTGACTCAGTACATGTAACATGGTACTAAAAGTCCTGAGACACATGTTAGTGCGACTAGGAGTTATCATGACATAACTCCTTGATCATGTTGATTGATGATATTATTGATTGATTGATACTGATAGACTGAAATTCGTTTTTCTTGCAAGTTGCATCATGATATCATAAAAATGTATATTAAAATATAAGACTGTAGTTTCTGTACCTGAATCTTTCTTGTCCAGCGGTGTCCCATAATTGCAGTTTTACTCTCCTTCCCGGCGACACCTCAATGAGTCGTGCGAAAAAATCCACCCCTACGGTGGGGTCGGAGATCTCCACGAATTTCCCATCGCAAAATCTTCGTAATAATGAAGACTTTCCGACAGTTGAATCCCCTACTAAAATTAACCTGAATTGATACTCCCAGATCACCTCGGGTGGGAGTCCAACGAGTTCTTCGGAACCTACACTCATTTTTTCTTATCAATAGTTCATATTAGACGACGAATTTGTGATAGAATTAATGAAAATATAATGTAAACATTAGCGTAACGCAATAATAGCAGATTGATCAGGCGATCGAAGGCTATTTAAAAATGGTGACTGTATACTTCCGGGTCGCGAAGGATGACCCTTTGTAGCTCCGCCTCTCGATTTGAATTCGTGATTTCATTGGTTGAGCAAGCAGATTAAGTAAACATTTAGCCAATCGAATCGCAGAATTAAAGTTTTCGTTCCAATTATGCCTTATATGGAAAATACACCTGTTGTTGACTAATCGGACTTGGGATTACATAAGAAAGTGTTTCTACTCTTCAAAAGGCAATAAAAGACAAATGTGTCTTAATTTATTACTGAACTAATTGTAGAAAATGAAAAAGACTTGTTTTGTATTGTCTAATAATCCGGGGCATCACTTTGCCCCGCACTACCGCGCACTTGGCATAACACTTGACATTGCTGTGTTATTAATCAATTAACAATTAGTTCTATATCACGGGGCTAACATTCCTTCTAATTGGTGAGGCCGAGGCCCTTATTATTGTTAATATTTGTTATTTTCTTTTTTTTCCGTCCTTGTGAAATTCCAATTGCTGAATCTTTGTCCTAATAATATTATAACAAATAATAGGACCTCATTATTTATTTATATTGCCTCATATCTCCTTACCCCTAGCCTGGAGAAATAGTGTGCAATGTGTTTCTAAATAAATAATGAAACACTTTTTAATGGATCTCTTTTCATGACAACAGTAGTATAATACGCATATTGTACTTAATTTGTTTTTCTTCTACAGGTTTCAACATTATGTCCCTCGTATCGTATGTAAGGCCCCCACAAGTCCACGCTGGGTCAACACATTTAAGCGCATTAATAAGATTGTCTGTCATAATGTATGGAGTAACACTGTTAGGGAAAAATCTTCTCTTAGCGACTATTTGCAGTTTAAAAAAAACGTTCAATTGGAAGACTATCTTTTAGACAAAACTGATTTCTTTGGTTGTAGTCTAAAATTCAAAGCGCGATCAAACACGCTTCCATTGGAACATAGAATACGCAAATGGTCTTTAAATAATAAGGATGGTAAATGTATGCTTTGTAATGATGATTCAATGGAAGACTTAAGACATTTCTTATTTACATGTAGATCACTGAATGAGATAAGGGTCGAGGAATATATCAAACTCGAAAATAACCTATGCAACGATGGTTTTAGTGATGTTTGGCTGGAATTTATTATCAGTAATCTGGACTCAAAATTGTATATAATGCTAGGTTGTCCAATTAATATCACCACGCCTTACAGACACACTAAAGCTGCCCGTTCTGCATACGCTATCCTTGACCAATTCTGCAAATCATACCTTAAACGTGCGTGGGCTGTTAGATGTAATATTATGAACTCAAAGTGAATCTATTGAGACTATTGTATACATGACTATATAATAATTTTTAATGTTCTTTCGTTTTTGTCAATTATTGTATGTATATATTATGAACGCACCGTCGGGTAGACGGGTGCCACTGTTGTAAAAGTGTATGTTCAAATAAATAAATAAATAAATAAATAATGGGTCTCGAACAACCCTAAATATTCTTGCTTCCGCCATTATACTGAAATCGAGTACGGAGAAAAGAAGACAATGACAAAAAAAATGTTTTAAGTAAATGAATTTCGATTTTCGATTTGAGCATACAATCATGTTATTGGTTTGGATGTTGTTTATGTTAGAATTTGAATGTGCACACGTTGTGTTTCGATTTTACTCCTGTTAGGCCAAACAAAGAAGAAGATCTGTCTCAGAAGCCCGCCCGCATTGGTATGTGAAATGAGCTACGGCGCGTAGGTCTATGCGCTGGGGGCTAAAAAAAAAAAAAAAAATTTTTTTTTTTTTTTTAATTTGATTTGATTTTTTTTTTTTTTTTTTTTTTTTGATTTTTAAAAAGTTAAAAAAAGTTCTCCGTAAGCTTGGATAAAAAATTTTTTTTAAAAAATCGCAAAAAAAAAAAAAAATCGCATACCTCATAGCCTATTTTCTAAAAAAAAAGAAAAGAAAAAAAAGAAAAGCACAGCACTTAGCTTATTTGCACAATGTTTCTGAGACAGACCTTCTTCTTTGTTTGGCCTTACATACGATACGAGGGGCATTCAATAAAAACCTGCAACTATTGAAAATCTCTGAACCGTGACACGTGTCAGTAAAATAAACTATGATACTTAAACTGCACGTTTTACTCTTTTCTCACAGAAAATTTCGAACACGTAGGGGAGATGCGGAAGAGTTGAGCCAATTTTTACATTTTGTGTCACCATGCGGAAGAAAAGTACAAACCTGTAAAAAATTAGTGTAAGTAAAACTTTAGAGTGTTTTTTCGTTGTGAAACAATAACAGTTGGGATATCAGTTAAGGCTTATTTATATAAAACTAAAAGGTTTGAAAAGAATTGGTAAAGTGGCTCAACTCTCCCAACAGTATGGGAGAGATGAGCCACCATTTCAGGAGAGTTGAGCCAGCATGATAAGTCAATGGCTGGTGAAAAAAAACAACATATTTTTCAACTTTCGATTTATTAATCCTTAACGTAAATATGGTGCTCAATTGTTATTATCATGGCACAAAATAACATTTTCTCTCATTTATTATACATTTTTCACCTTAAGTCCAAAAATCAAAATGTTACTACATGTTTTCCCTATGCTCAACTCTCCCCATGGCCAATGGCTCAACTCTCCTCATGGTGACCATTTTGTAAATAACCCAGTCCTGTCCGGTGTAGAACTTCGGGTAGTTTACAATAGTTCTCTAAAATAATGGTCATATACACCCCCCACCCCCCTTCAATACACAAATTACCGCCATTATAGTCTAAGTCTTGCTATGGGAAGAAAAAAAAGAAAAAAACATTTATTTTTCTATTTTTCAATCAAAAGAGAAAAAAATGATTTTCTTTAGGCCAAACAAAGAAGAAGATCTGTCTCAGAAGCCCGCCCGCATTGGTATGTGAAATGAGCTACGGCGCGTAGGTCTATGCGCTGGGGGCTAAAAAACTTCTTTTCTTTTTTTTTTCTTTTTTTTTAAATTTGATTTGATTTTTTGATTTTTTTTTGATTTTTAAACAAAAAAGTTTTAACAAGTTCTCCGTAAGCTTGGATAACAAAAAAAAAAAAAAAATCGCAAAAAAAAAAAAAAAAAGCATACCTCATAGCCTATTTTCTAAAAAAAAAAAAAAAAAAAAAAAAAGCACAGCACTTAGCTTATTTGCACAATGTTTCTGAGACAGACCTTCTTCTTTGTTTGGCCTTAGGTATCTTTGATACTGATCACACATGACAGTAGAGTTTAACACTAAGATAGTCTTATTGATGCTATATAACAATATATGCCAATATAAATTTTAGTAAGTTACTACTTTTCGAGTTATAGGGGGTGGCTCAACTCTCCCTGTGGCTCAACTCCCCGCATCTCCCAGGTCATTTTATCATTACATTTCAGCCAGTGGCGTAGCTCAGGGGGGGGGCAGGGGGGGGGGGGCAAATGCCCCCCCCTGACGGAAAAAACCCATTTGTGCCCCCGCCCCCCAGCCCCTCTTAAAAAAATAAAAAGGAGGAAAAAAATGAAAAATAGGAAAATAATGATAAAAGACCGAGATTGCGGGCGGTTATGTATGGGTATATTCAGCCCAAATAGTCAAATAAGGCAAAATAGTACATGTAGAACATGTACTGTGCGATTTTTTTTGACCGAGCGAGATTTTTTGAACCTCAACCCCCCCCCCCCCCCCCCAACCCCCCCCCCCCCCCCCCCCAACCCCACTTACGTGAAATTCACGAGTTGGTGACTGGGAAAAAATTTGGGGCAACCTTTTACGAAAATTTCAGAAATCTTGCCCCCCCTGAAAAAAATCCCAGCTACGCCACTGATTTCAGCACTGTGAATACCGTGATCTCAGGGCACTAGGAATTAAATGTTACAATGGCGGGAATTTTGAAAGTCAAGTTTATTGCATGCTTTAAGATACATGCGTTAACAGTGTTAATATTGGCGCTTGATTTATAATGCTGATTCTGGTCAATTTTCAGTGCCCAGAGACCATGATGTTTGTAGTTACTGAAATCAGGGGCGGAAATTTCTTGTTAGGTGTGGGGGGGATGATAAGTTTTGCCCCTAAAAATTTAGCTGGTACCATCCAGGCGGTGCGCAGCACCGCACTCCGAGCTATGCTCGGACAGGGGGGAGTCTGAGGGGGGATGTGCCCCCCTCATAAGTAGACAAAATTTCAATTTTCAAACTCATTTGGTGCGATCTGGTGTATACTTTTGACGAATATTGTATTGAAAAGCCATCGCTTCATTTTCAATAATTTTTTTGTTTTTTTTATCAATGAACAAAAGAAGTTGAGCATTTTTATACTGATATATTCTTGATTTTAGTATAGATGGTTTAAAAGCTCCAACAGGGGGAGTCTGAGGGGGATGTGCCCCCTGAGAAGTAGAAAAAATTCAATTTTCAAACTCATTTGGTGCGATCTGGTGTATACTTTTGACGAATATTGTATTGAAAAGCCATCGCTTCATTTTCAATAAATATTTTGTTTTTTTATTAATGAACAAAAGAAGTTGAGCATTTTTTATACTGATATATTCTTGATTTTAGTATAGATGGTTTAAAAGCTCCAACAGGGGGCGTCTGAGGGTAGGGGGATATGCCCCCCTGAGAAGTAGATTTTTCAATTTTCAAACTCATTTCGTGCGATCTGGTATACTTTTGACCAATATTTTATTGAAAAGCAATCACTTTATTTCTGATCAATATTGGCTTTTTAAATAGGCAGATAGGCCTATACCAGAAAGAAGTTAATTAGTTACCTCCAAAAGATGGATTCTTAACGTACATACACGTATGTATCCTAACCAACGTACAATAAACTCCAAACGTTCTTTGCCTTAAAAATGCCTAAAACCTAGGAGCTTCCAAGGGCGAAAGGGTGCGCCCCTGGACCCCACCCACTTGGAGTGATGTTAGAATTTGAACGTGCACACGTTGTATTTGAATTTTACTCCTTGGAATAATTATTCTATAGTTAATAGGCATGTGAGAAAATGCCAAAATTACTGCTTCAGAATGCTGAATCTTTGCCATAAAAATACCTAAACCCAGGTTGAATGATGTGGAAGCGGCCACGTGATGTGGAGGTGGAGTGATGCGGAGGTGGAGTGATGTGGAGTGATGCGGAGGTGGAGGGAGGTGGAGTGATGTGGAGGTGGAGGGAGGTGGAGTGATGTGGAGGTGGAGGGAGGTGGGGTGATGTCCCAGATAACATAACAATATTGGCCCAATATTGGCTTACAATATTGGCATAATATTATTTGGCCATTGGCCCAAGCTTGGCCCAATATTGGCACTCGCCATTGAGTGCCAATATTGGGCCAATACTGGGCCAATATTGGCATTTGCCAATGAGTGCCAATATTGGGCCAATACTGGGCCAATATTGGAACTCGCCAATGAGTGCCAATATTGGGCCAATACTGGGCCAATATAACATAACAATATTGGCCCAATATTGATTTTTCATTGGCCCAATATTGGCTTACAATATTGGCATAATATTATTTGGCCATTGGCCCAAGCTTGGTCCAATATTGGCACTCGCCAATGAGGGCCAATATTGGGCCAATATTGGGCGATCTTGGAGAAATGTTAGGTAGGAAGCCAGGTGACCAGGACCAATTTGGCCAAGGGCAAGCCTAGGACAAGGGAACAAATCTTCAAGGGACAGGACAAGGCACAAGATCCTAGCCAAAAGGCCGGGAAGCGATAACTCTTAACAGCGGCCGCCTTTTTTAGACCACGTCATAATTTGAATATCAAATCAATGGTGTTATTTCCCGCCCCTGGTATATTGCGCCCATTATTGGACCAATATTGGTTGCCAACATGATGCCAATTGAAGAGCGCCAATGTAAAACCAATATTGGTCCAATATTGGTGACCAAGAGAGTGCCAATGGCATTGGCACTCAATTGGTCACCAATATTGGTCCAATATTGATTGCCAACATGATGCCAATTGACGAGCGCCAATGTAAAACCAATATGGGTCCAATATTGGTGACCAAGAGAGTGCCAATGGCATTGGCACTCAATTGGTCCAATATTTGTAGCCAACATGATGCCAATTAACGAGCGCCAATGTAAAACCAATATTGGTCCATTATTGGTGACCAAGAGAGTGCCAATGGCATTGGCACTCAATTGGTCACCAATATTGGTCCAATATTGGTTGACCAATATTGGTTGCCAAAATGATGCCAATTGACGAGCGCCAATGTAAAACCAATATTGGTCCAATATTGGTGACCAAGAGAGTGCCAATGGCATTGGCACTCATTTGCCAACATGGTGCCAATTAACGAGCGCCAATGTAAAGCCAATATTGGTCCAATATTGGTGACCAATAAAATGCCAATGCCAATATTGCCAATGGGGAACCAATATTGGCCCAATATTGGTCAACAAGATAATGCCAATGCCAATATTGGGCCAATATAGGGCCAATATATGTATGTTGTCTGGGGTGGAGGGAGGTGGAGTGATGTGGAGGTGGAGTGAGGTGGATCGAGTGAGTGGAGGTGGAGTGATGTGGAGGTGGAGTGATGTGGAGGTGAAGTGATGTGAAGGTTCATGGAGGTGGAGGGGATCGAGTGATGAGGAGGAGGAGTGATGTGGAGGTGGAGTGATGTGGAGGTGGAGTGATGTGGAAGGGGTGATGTGGAGGTGGAGTGATGTAAGGTGGAGTGATGTGGAGGTGAAGTGATGTGAAGGTGTAGTAATATGGAGGTTGAGTGATGTGGATATGGAGTGATGTGGAGGAGTGATGTGGAGGTGGGTGATGTGGAGGTGGTCACTGGGGTACTGATCGAGGTAAAGTGATGTGGAAAGGGTGATGTGAATTATGGAGTGATGTGGAGGTGAAGTGATGTGAGTGAAGGTGGTGGAGTAATGTGGAGGTGGAGTGATGTGGAGGTGGAGTGATGCGGAGGTGGAGTTGGAGTGATGTGGAGGTGGAGTGATGTGGACTCGAGGTGGATGGAAGTGATGTGGAGGTGGAATTATGGGGTCGAGTGATGTGGAGGTGGAGTGATGTGAAGGGGGAGTAATGTGGAAGCGGGGTGATGTGGAGGTAGAGTGATGGAGGTGGAGTGAAGTGAAGTGGAGGTGGAATTATGTGGAAGTTGACTAGTGATGTGGAGGTGGAGTAATGTGGAGGTGGAGTGATGTGGAGGTGGAGTGATGTGGAGGTGGAGTGATGTGGAGGTGGAGTGATGTGGAGGTGGAGTGATGTGGAGATGGAGTGATGTGGAGGTGGAGTGATGTGGAGGTGGAGTGATGTGGAGGTGGAGTAATGTGGAGGTGGAGTAATGTGGAGGTGGAGTGATGTGGAGGTGGAGTAATGTGGAGTTGGATAGATGTAGAGGTGGAGGGGGGTTATGTGGAGGTGGGGTTATGTGTACCGAGGTGGAGTGATGTGGCTGGAGTGATTATGTGGGTAGTGATGTGAAGTGGAGCGATATTGAGATGGAATGATCGGGGGAATGATGTTTGTTTGTTTGTTTGTTTATTTGTTTGTTTGTTTGTTTGTTTGTTTGTTTGTTTGTTTGTTTGTTTGTTTACACGGTCGGTCCATACAGACACACGCTTGGGTCCTGAAGGGACCAGACTCAAGCAAATTGCTCGGGCCAGGCTTAAAAAGCCTACATGTGGTGGAGGTGGAGTGATAGTAGAGTGATGTGGAAGTGGAGTGATGTGGAGGTGGAGTGATGTGAATGTATTAGGTAGAGTGAGAGCGGTGAGAGTAAAGTGCATTCATCTGCTGTTTGTAGACTTTGATGTGACAATTTATTTATTTACCCCCTACATTCAAATGTGGCGACTCAGTGCCGGGGCGGTCATTTTCTTTGGTAGGGGGATGGTCCCAAAAATATAATTTATTGTAGTCATTTTCTACATGAGGGTGGGGGTGGCACTCAAATCAATGTTGAAACATGTTAGAACAAATTCGCGAACAGCACGCAAAAAAAGCAGTATTTCAACTAAAATTAGGGTGGCCAAGCCCAAATTTTGTTTTACAATCAATGTTGAAATATACAGGGTGAGTCAAAATAGCCAGGTCCCGTTTTCAAAAAATCAGGAAAAATACTTCTTGTACAACATTGGCAAATCTTTTCATTGTTTATGAGAGTAGACATACGTACTTCTTCATACCTGGTGATGTTTTCACGACAATATCATATTCCACGCTAAATTTACAACATATTTACGAAAAGAAGCGAAATCCAAAGTGTTCCAAGTTTGGTGGTGGATGTTAACACTACTGTTATATTAATTATTCATACAACATAACACACTGCATAAAACATAACCGCAAAGACAATAGAATCTCTTTTCCTATTGTAAGTGCTGTGAATACCAACACGCCTTTGATTGACTTATTCAAATGGCGCGCGTTAAACTTTTTCATCCATAGGGATCCCTTAGATATTGGAACAGATTTTATTTCACAGAATTGTGAAAAATACACATATCTCCCGTTTCGGATAACCAATTTGAATGAAATAAAATTTAGGTTATAGCTAGTAATGCCACCTTGCTAGGTAAGGCCAAACAAAGAAGAAGATCTGTCTCAGAAGCCCGCCCGCATTGGTATGTGAAATGAGCTACGGCGCGTAGGTCTATACGCTGGGGGCTAAAAAACTTCTTTCTTTTTTTTTTTTTTAAATTTGATTTGATTTTTTTTTTTGATTTTTGATTTTTAAAAAAAAAAGTTTAAAAAAGTTCTCCGTAAGCTTGGATAACAAAAAAAAAACAACAAAATCGCAACAAAAAAAAATCGCATACCTCATAGCCTATTTTCTAAAAAAAAAAGAAGAAAAAAAAAAAAGCACAGCACTTAGCTTATTTGCACAATGTTTCTGAGACAGACCTTCTTCTTTGTTTGGCCTAAGTCATTAAATATATTCATTTTTTGCATTTTAACTGGTTTAAGAAATCGGTGAAATCGGGACCTGACTATTTTGACTCACCCTGTATAGAACAAATGCGCGAAAAGTGCGAAAACATTTTGTTGAAACATACTTGTAGAACAAAAATTCAGCATTTTTACTAAAATTTTGCTTTGACCTCCCACCCCTATTACAATGGTATTATTTGATGACCCCCCCCCCCCCATTTTCAATGTAACCACCCCCCCCCCCCCCCCCCCCCTCTGATATTTAGGACACCACCACCTTCACGCACCCGCACCCATACCGAAAAAATGGCAGCACTGAGCCCCACACATTACACATGTATGGTAGGAATGTCAGCCTTAATAAAATAACAAACCATGTTTATTACCCATTGAACACACACACACGTGTGATAGATGGTAATTTACGTGTAGCAGATATGGCATCAACAACCACGGATGAAATTGAAACTACCGAGTTTTATACACCAGAATATGCAACATCATCATCGACAAGTGCAAACCGAGTTTTGAATATAAAAGAAGCGTGTAAACAATGGCTTTCTTCATTATTAACATTGTTAGTATGTTATGGGTTCAAAATTCGACAACCTTGCCATTCAAAATTCATCGTATCGTAACACTCACATGCATAACGACATTAGACTTAGTCATGTAGTATAACCATGGACTTATAAAGTCCATGGTATTACATTGCGATTCATTTATTCATTCATTCTCTGATTCATTTAGTATTCAGTATTTATAACACACAAAAACTTAAAAGACGGTTGGTAAAAAAGGCTAAAATAACGACTAAACGTATAACTTATATAAATAAATATAAACATGATAAAATAATTAATTGCACAAGGCTACAACCACAACTTACAAGCATGTAATTGCAATCGATCAGCACAGATTGCTTGGCTGAAAACTTCTACTGTATGTATTGTAGATAGTCTCTTCTTAACTTTAATTTAGTCTAGCATGCTAGACTTGTTGTTGTGTTGTGGGAGCGTGTGTGGTCAAGTGGATAAGACGCCGGTCTCACAATGCAAAGGTTGTGAGTTCGAGCCCCACTACGGCCAACATGTTTGTATCCTTGGGCAAGGTACTTAGTCTAAGTTAGGGATGTTCATATCATTGACTATAGAGGGCGACATTTTTTTTGAAAAAAGTTGACAAAAATATGTAGAAAACTTCATGTTTACCTAGTCCATGCAGTACCCATATCCATGATATGGGTACATGTTCAAGCAACTCTGTAAAGTGGAACCAGAATTGTGACTTAAACCGTGACCCTCTAAAAGTGAGCTATCATGTGACTAATTTACATTTAATTAATGTCTAAATTCTGTTTTTACGGACATAACGGACATGTTTAACTTAAAATTTAGTGTTCACCTGGCTCTTGACCAATATGTATCTATTATTATTTGGATGAAATTCAATCCGGTAGCCTTGCACAGGAAAATAAAAACCTAATTGATTGACCTTGTGTTGTTGTTTTGTTCAAAATGGCCGACAAAAAGGTGATTTTGTGTTTTATACCCTGTTTTACTTGCTAGTCCTATTAAAGAAAATTCCAATGCGACTTTTCTGAACACTTTTGCTAGCTCTTAATATCATAGCAAATGCCATGACTAAATAGTGAACATTCAAGGACAACTTTGATTCTCCAAAGAGGTGAGTGGGACATAAAAACGGAGGATTTTCAGGGGACTAAATTTTTGTCTAAAACGGTTCCCTTCAACATAATAGGATTGAGCCGATACCCAAATCATAGATTTGGTATCTATCGAGACTAATGTTTACCTCTTTTAAATCCAGCGGAAAAGTACGAAACAAGCTGGGTGTATTCACTGATGTCTAAATAACCCCACACAAGCATAATGGATATCATGAAAGTAAACCCTTTTTTACCTAAAATGATTTAAAATGTGCATGACTTGCCCAGTTTTCAGCAATATGAGGCAAACTACTTTTGGTTATAACTTTTTTATTATTCAGCCTGCAGACAAGGTTGAACCATCATTTTTTATTGTAAAGTACTATGTTTCCATGTATTCCATTTTCAAAGAGATAATTTTATTTTCAAAATTTTATGAGCATGCCTAACTTGGTCTCAATTGTCTCGTGGTTCAGAAGTCACGCAAAATGGTGGTCTCGTGCATCGGAAGTGCAATAATCCGAGCACGTTAAAAGGTCACAGACTCGATCCTTCGTAAAGAGTAGGGGATCATCCCGGTCTGTGTCTGTATACTCATTTCCCTAGGTTACAGGGAACTTGGCGTTACGTCCTAACTCGAAGGATCCTGCTAAGTGTAGATGTAGATGTCACGAGACAGTGACCATGGTGACGTAGCTGCGTCATTAAATAATTGTACAGTACGTAAACACGCGCCTACCCGAAGCGCTGTCATAAACACTCACTCGCGCGTAGAAATGCGGAAGAAACATTGGTTCCCATTAGCTCTGTATCATAGCTCTCATACCATGATACTAATTCTGTATGAGAGTTATGAAATGAAAGCATAAAATGTTGGGACGTCGCCGATTTTCGTTTCTAGTTTGCCTATTTCTAGAACATTTGTATCCACTTACCTGGTTCATACATGGGCAATTCCACGCGTTGCGGAATGACATTTACACACAAAAATCCACTTTCTTTTGGGTGTAAAACCCAGAGATTTGTAGTTACTCCCAATTTTACAACTTTATTTGATAATAGCGATTGATACTCAAAAAATAAACCTAGAGAAAAAATTAGACTGCGCTTCCAAGTATCCTAATTTCCATATGCAAATTTGCGTTGCGGAATGACGCAGACGATTGGTGGTTTTTTTACATGTTTACACAAAGTGAAAACTCTGTGAACTTTTTAGAGTGTATCATTATTGAAGTTACTTTTTAGAAGGTTTGAAGTGTTAGCTAACTGACAAAAGCATTTTCATAAAACTCAATCATCAGCTAGGACTTCTAGTAGGTCATCAAAAAATAAAAGTAGGTGTTGCGGAATGACGTTGCGGAATGACAGTGTGAATTTGTGTGCAAAACTCCATAGAGAAAAGAAAAAACATGTTTTTATGCTTTAATATGCATAAAAAATAAAAGAAAGAGTAATCAGTGGCATTTCATATGTTACAAATTCGTGAATACAAGTAACCCAACTATTTTCACATTAAAATCATCATTTACAGGTAAAGTAGCCATGATTTTGTGATAAAGTTGCCGAATTCAACAGCTTGCACATCAAAGTTGCCTAATTCAGCAAATTATGAGTTTTCATCAATTTTGAAACTTTTTTAGAAGTTTAGAGTCCATATTTGAATGAATTATCATAAATAAGGATGATCTTATACCAAGTACACAAAAATATCACAATTTGCTCAATAAATTACCTAAATATAGGGAATAAATACCTTTGTCATTCGGCTCATTCCGCACCGTCATTCCGCAACATGTCATTCCGCAACGCTCGTTAGCGCTATTTATTAACAGAATTTTCCAAAAAAATTTTTATCATTGTGAAGCATGTCAATTGTGTGCAGAGAAAAAATAGTTAAATGAAAATAGGCTACATATTTTTCTTGCTATCCTAAAAAATTGTACTTTTGCGTTGCGGAATGACATGAGATTATGCATACTAATTACCTGGATTAACGAGACTAATCGGCCGTTGATCAAAATTAAATTGATATCAAAACTTTTCCTATCAGTACTACTATTGTGCCTGACATTTATTTAAACATCATACCATGTGTCTAAAAGATATGGAATAAATAAAAACAAGCCTTTTCACTGATTTTGTAAGCTGCAAATATGCAAATGTATGCTAATTAGTTTATACATCAAAAAACATAGTATCGCTAAACAAACTAAAAATTCCTGAACTTTGGACTCTTGCCTACATTATAGGCATAAAATTAAACTTTGGATGCAAATTTGAAATTTTGGCTATTTGGTTGACATTTGCTTGGAATTGCCCACATGTGCTACATGTATGTACTGTTATAATTATTATTAATTACATCCTAGATAAATTTTCAGCTCCATAAATGCTACTCAAAATGAAATATTAATGATATAAAATCGGCCCTAATCACAGCGAAAATATGCATCTCGTCCAGCCAAAGGAGGTTACGATGTGACATCAATTCGCGGTCATTTACGATCCACCCAACTTGAAAGAGCTGATATCCTAAAGGCTAAAGACATTTTATTTCCAATTACAAACAAGTCAAGACCTTTTTTGTTACTTTTGTTCTCCCACCTGCAGAAAGTTCCTGAAGATTTTAGCCGGCGGTCAGATCCTCTCCCTGTTGATATGCGGCACCGGCGTGACGAGTCAGATTCTGAACTCGGACCACAACATCAACGCCCCCACCACCCAGAGCTTTCTAAACTACCTCCTGCTGGCCGTCGTGTACGGCATCACGTTGGTGGTCAGGAAAAACGACCAGAACTTGTACCATATATTCATGAAACGTTGGTGGAAGTATCTCATTGTGGCCGCCATTGACGTGGAGGCCAATTATATGGTGGTCAAGGCGTATCAGTATACGACTCTTGTCAGCGTGCAGGTAAAGTAGGACTCTAAAATATGCACATCTTTGTGAATTCTCTGCGACTTTTAATGATGCTCCTTGAAACCCTGGATTGTTAGCTCTTGTGCAAGAGGCTAGCCGGGCGCCCGTTATTTATTGAGAATGGTCTACTAGTCGTCCTTTATCTAATAATAAGACCATTTCATGGTGATTTACAGTCTACAAACCTAAACCCTTTATAACATAAAACCTAATCCTCACTTACTGGGTCTATGGATTGGCTATACACCGCATGTCATTTCACAAGGAAGGGTAGATAGGGGAAGGATAAAAACATCATTGCATTTTTCCACCCCCTACTACATTGTATAAGGGTAGAAAAAAAACAGGATGGCATTTTTCACCACCCCTATACAATGTTACAAAAATGAGGGGTTTTTTTCACCCCCTAATATTTTATATAGGGGAGGGGGAAAATGAGATTGCATTTGGTATAATAATAAACAACATTTATAAAGCGCAAAATACAAAGGTTTCTAAGCACTATACAATACAACATGCACAACATATACACTATAAACAACAACCAAATTGACTTAAATACAACAGTAAGTATATATCATGTAGGGTAGGAAAAAAACAAGATTGCATTTTCCCCCCACCCCCTATGTTAAAACATGATTGCATTTTTTCCACCCCCCCCCCCCCCCCCCCCCCCCCTACATATTGTACAGGGGTAAGACAAAAACGAGATGGAATTTTTCCCCACCCCTATACAATGTATGTTTTATAGGGGTGGGGGAAAATGAGATTGCCAGATGTGGTGTTTTTTTTCACCCCCTAATATGTTATATAGGGGAGGGGGAAAATGAGATTGCATTTCGTATTTATCATTTTGTATACATGTAGGGTAGGAAAAAAACAAGATTGCATTTTTTCCCCCACCCCCTATGTTAAGACATGATTGCATTTTTTCCATCCCCTACATATTGTACAGGGGTAAGACACAATGTATGTTTTATAGGGGTGGGGAAAAAATGAGATTGCCAGGTGTTTTTTTTAACCCCCTAATATGTTATATAGGGGAGGGACAAAATGAGATTGCATTTAGTGTATCATTTTATTATATATAGGGTAGGAAAAAAACCAAGATTGGGTTTTCCCTACACCCCTATGTTATATAGGGTAGGAAAAACACAAGATTGCATTTTGTCCGTCCCCTAGTTTAGACCAAATGGCAATTAAACATATTGGGCCGTATTCTCGTACGTAGTTAAACACGGTTTTAAGCTAAACACGCGTCTAACTTTGACTTTAGACACAGCCTTTAACTAAACGCAATTCTCGTACATTTGTTTTACTTAAACAGGCGTCTAACTCGCCGAAATGTGTCTAACTTTAAACATGGGTACGGGGGTAGTTTAATGCGTGTTTAACTAAACTCGCGCACCAACTGTATGCCTTGAATGATCACTCATCCGTGCCCGGTTCAAGCTGACGTGCGGATCGCGTATTCTTTAAAAGTACCGTGTATTTAAGGCATTCGGTCGATATTTATTGTACTCCATTAGGGCCACAATGAATTAAATACCAGTATACAATCAACGCAGGACCACTCTGGGAACGAGATTTGCAGAGTTTAAAATCGAGCTTTGTTAAACACGTCGTTTAAAGGATAAACTCACGTTTAAGTTAGACACGCGTTTAGTTAAACACGGTTTTAAGCGTGTTTAGTACGAGAATACGGCCCATTGTGTACCTGTATTTTTCTTTTCTATAGCTTCTTGACTGCATCACGATACCAGTGGTGTTACTACTGTCCTTTCTACTGCTGCGTGTACGCTATCGCATCAACCACCTAGTGGGCGTGGCCATATGTCTGGTAGGCGTGCCGGTGATGATATGGGCGGACTTTCATGCCGGCAGATCGCATTCTACGGGTAGGTAGGCTATACATGCAGTGAATTACCGCCAAAGGTGGTTTACCACCCGGCTAGTTTGTGTACTACTCGATGGGCAAATTTCATGTCAGAGTGTGCTTCATAAAATAAGGACCATTGCAGTAATATGCAACTAAAACTTTGGATATGACTATTTTAGGATGACCCTTCAAGTAGAATAGAAAACATCAAGTTGAAAATTGGGACAGAATTCAGAACACCTACCTTTAAATGTGTCAGTCAAGTATCCTCAAAATTATTTTCTTATTGATTACATAATAAGCCTATTTTGCCCCCTTTTCTATCCAACAATGCATCAGAAAAGGATAATCAATTGTTTTTCACCTATTCGTGATAGACATAATGTGAATATTCAAAGATTGAGAATGCAATTTGGAAATATCCATTTCAATGAGAATTTATCTATGGCAGGAATGTTTCATTTTTCAACAATGATATGACTGGGGGGGTCATGGATTGGTAAAGTGAAAAGTCTACAAATATTGTTTTATTCAGTTTTCAAAAGATGTTTCAAAATTCTAGTTGTTGAGTTTGTTGACCTATTTGGGTATTTGCCAACATACTGTAAAAGTTGAAATGTTCACGCTTTGCACATTTTGAACAGTTTTGCTTGTTTTTATTTTCACAATTTTGAGCTTCTTTAAATGAATATATTTGTGCATATATATTGTAGCGCAAAAATATTGGATTGGTAACATGAAAAGTCTACAAATATTGTTTTATTCAGTTTTCAAAAGATGTTTCTTACTCCAGGCTAGAATTTCGGTTAGAACGTTTTTTAAAGGAATTGCATGACTCAACATTGATTGTAATAAACTTTCACACTGAAGCAAATCCTGTGATTCCAACAACAAAATCTTCGTAAGAATTAAAACTGATTCTCATACTCAGTGGCAAAATTGTAATTTTTCACACTTTGCACATTTTGAACAATTTTGATTGTTTTTATTTTCACGATTTTGAGCTGCCTTACATAGACCTACATACAAAATGAATATATTTGTGTGTATTTATTTTCACGCTTGAAGAAAAGCGTGAACATTTCCACTCTTACAGTAACTAAATCGAAGTAATGTGATGGGACATTGAATACTGACTGACAATCAATTTGCTTTTCAATGAATATAAAAATACTGTTTATAATTTCATTACACAGATGCCCCTAATAAACCCCTGGGTGACGTTTTGTGCCTTGCTGGAGCCAGTTTCTATGGTGTGTCGAACGTCGCGGAGGAGTTTGCTGTTCGTCACTACTCCAGGGTGGAGTTCCTGGGCATGCTGGGACTATTTGGAACATTTATAAGCGGCATTCAACTGTAAGTAGGACTTAGAGATGGGGGAAACCCCTATGCAGTGGCGGTGTAATTAGGCAAAACAATTAGGGGCCTTGAAAATCTTGAAGAAGAAAAAAGAAGAAGAAAAAACTTAAAGAAAAAGAGAAAGAAAAAAAAAATCTTGAAAAAAAATAAAATAAAATAAAATACCCGGCCCACATTCTCTGAATTTTGACCCGGCCGGATGAGGGCAACACAACTATTTTTTTTTTTGGCTTAAGATTGAAACATGTAGAAAAAATGTGCGCCAAATATGCAAACGCTTTCAACTAAAATGGTCCTGAAGCCATTTCGTATGACTAATTGAACTACTGCAAAAATTGTCTACTTAACATGAAAATGATGTTAACCCTAACCCCCCTGAGTGCTAAAAAATGCTAATCCAAAGTCCCTCTCTAAACGCATGCGCCGTCGGTTTTCGATGACTTAGTCAACCGAGCCTATATAATGAGTGCAGTATACTGCACGAATGTGTAGCTGAGGGCAGTGGCTTAGTGGTTGGAAGGTGGGGCTTGAGAACGGAAGGTCCCCGGATCGAATCCCGGCAGGTTCCCGGAGATTTAGTTGGTGTTTTTTCCTCGAAAATTGTGATCCCGGTCAAAAATCCTGAACCAGGGTTAGGGTTAAAACATGTATTTGTTAATGTTCAAATGTTCTTGCGCCAAGATTTGTTTGGTGTTTTTTCCTCGAAAATTGTGATCCTGGTCAAAAATCCTAAACCGGGGTTAGGGTTATGGCAACATTTTTTTTTTTTTTTTTTTTTTGTGTTCTATTAACCCTTACCCCCTGAGTGCTAAAAATGCTAATCCAAAGTCCCTCTCCAAACGCATGCGCCGTCGGTTTTCGATGACGTAGTCAACCGAGCCTATATAATGAGTGCAGTATACTGCACGAATGTGTAGCTGAGGGCCGTAGCTTAGTGGTTGGAAGGTGGGGCTTGAGAACGGAGGGTCCCCGGATCGAATCCCGGCAGGTTCCCGGAGATTTAGTTGGTGTTTTTTCCTCGAAAATTGTGATCCCGGTCAAAAATCCTGAACCAGGGTTAGGGTTAAAACATGTATTTGTTAATGTTCAAATGTTCTTGCGCCAAGATTTGTCAACTTAATTAGCCGGTTAAAGGCCAGAACGTACCCTCGCTCGGTTGTTAACCACGTTCGGTTTGTCGCTTGAGAATTTACCAAGGTAATTGTTTCTCCTTAACTCTGTACTGTCTGTTGTCAAGTGAACAAGTCTATATGACCAGTTCATCTATGGCAAACTCTTCTGGCAGTGTGCTTGCCTATGAATCCATAGACTTAGAGGAAATACTACCTTCAGATCTAAAGTACCATAAAAGCACTCTGTTTCTCAATTTATCTGATCCTTGTTACAGCGTGATCCTAGAGCGTGACGAGCTGTCCTCCTTCTCCTGGAACTACGAGAGCATCCTGCTCCTCCTGGCCTTCGCCATATGCCTGTTCCTGCTCTACTCCATCTTCCCTATCGTCATCAAGATGAGTAGCGCGGCCGCCGTCAACCTGTCCATACTCACAGCGGATTTCTACGCGCTAATCTTTGGTCTTCTATTATTTAAATACTCGGTGAGTGAACCAAGGGGGCAATACCAAACATGGGATTCATGGGTGTAATATGTGACCATCCACCACAAATGGGATGTAAAGTCGGCCTGAACATTTTTTTTGGGACATTTTTTCTTGAAATCAGCTTTACAATGATGCATTACCTGTCCATATTGCTTGTTACAAAATCAATCCATTAAAAATTCCTTTGTTTCTTATTGTTAATTGAAATGTTCACTGGGCCATATCTCAGTACAGGCTCTGCCGAATTTACGGCCCCTTTGTGCTGGATGGGTCACATATTATCTGAAGGTGAAGCAGAGGTATGGCACAGCAGGCACACTTCTATCCCTGTATGCTAATGGTTAATTATGACGCCAGCTGAGAATATGTGTCCTTACAACCTACCCTCGAAGCTTTTAGTTGTGAAAATTTACCCTTCTGAAAAAATCTGATAAGTGGGAGTGGCTTTAGGGGTGATGGAGGACAAAAGGTCACAAAAACAACCATGGATGGATCTATGAACTAAGCCTGTGTGGTAAATGAGGCCCTTTATTTCGGGGGGGGGGGGGGGGGGGGTGGGGGGGGGGGCATTTTAGGTAACGGCACAACATTCCACCTGGGTTGGAATCTTATGTGGTTATTAGTTACACAGCACATTAGCTATTGACGAGGCGTATGACAGACTGCACACCTGGCTTCATACTCTTTGTATTTCCCCAGTTATAGATTGGGTGAATGCAATGTTTATCAACAAACGCAGCAGTCAAAGGGACTGGATTGTTGGTACATGCTTGAGGGAACAGCATATGACCACAACACTGTCCACTGTGCCTTATTGCCCTTTTTAATGCTCTGGCGCGAGTTTTAAAAGCATGAGTCCTAAACAAAACAGGATGCACACGCAAACTGCCCTGCCGGGCAAAGAACAATGCCAACTGCCGACCAAATACCCGGTGTGACGTCACCTGTGACCCCATCTATACCCACACCAAATTACACCCTTGTCATACCCATTTAAAATACTGCCCTCCTATTATTAAGTTTGCCATTGTTCAATATTATATTATACTATACTAATATTTGATGAATGACGATATTAATATTTATTTACTTCCTGTTATCTCATTCACAGTTCAGCGGCATCTACATATTCTCCTTTGTAGTCATCGTAATCGGGGTCCTTCTGTACGGTATACGAGGCACCAAAGAAGCGCCCCTAGACAGCAGATACAACTTATTTAGAGACGATCACGTCTCGGTACCGCACGCGGAATCCGAAGATCGGAATGCCAATCCTCTCCCGGAGGAGGGAGAACTTACGGAGGAGGAACAGGAACAAAGGCACAAGGATTTTAACAGGCACTTGAACGGAACGAACTGAGGCTGTTAAAATGGCCTTTTTAGATAGATTTCTTTTTTATACAACTTACAGGGATGTCACGATTTTGTGTATTACGATTTACGGATTTCCGTTTACGGAATGTCGTAGTGCATTACTGGACCGGGATCTCGTCTGTCATTGGATATTAGACGATTCATTATTTATTACCCATTTTCAGGGATTTTTTTGCTAAACTGGCATCCCTGAACTTTCAAGTGCAAATATTGTGTTTAACATTGAAGATGGACGGAAGGTTGGTAGTGATCGTGGCAATTTTTGATGACAATTTAATTTTTGTGCTATAAATGGAAAAGATTGTAATTATTACTGCAATAGTGTAAGTAGTTGTATTAGTGAGAGAAGGTTGTAACTACATTATTTTAATTTGGCAGTATGTAGTCATTTTGAGATATTTTTTTTGTTCTCTGGGTTACTAGAATGATCAATTATTTAGTCTTTCCCTAGCATTTGTGTGCACTGGGCCACTCTGGTGACAAATAAATGATTGATCAGTAGCCGTTTTGTCTTGCAATTATTTTGTTTTGTTTGTTTTTTTCATAAAGAATTTAAGTACTTCGAATCCAGCCTTTTAAACCATACATCCAGATGTTCTGGTGTTTCCCTATACTTTTATTATTAGACATAAAATTATTTATGCCAAAAATGTAAGTTACAACCTTTTTTACTCAAGCAGCTAATGCAAGCATCAATTTGAATATTGAACCTTCCCTCCTCAAACCTTCACCTGTATTCACCTTCCTTCAGGAAAAAATAGGTCAAGATTTGGTCTTTCCTGCAATGTTAAGGGGTGAAGATTCACCTCGGTGCACTATATTTGTTCTATAGTAATATATGGGAGAAGTTAAAATAATAGGTGAAGATTCGCCATAGATTTACCTTTCCAAAATATAAATAAGATTCACAAAGATTAGGCGTCTAATCTAACCTTAAGGAGGGTAGGTTCAAGGTGCACATTGATGCCTGCATAAATATTTTGAATTGTGTATATCTGTTGTTCAGGTGTGACAGTACTACTAGTGGTATTCAATATCATCGCTATTCTGTCAAAATCGTGTATGTTTTTCCAGCCCTTCAGCATGTATAGAGTAAACCTGCCTTACGGTTATTCTATAAAAAGTATTGCCTTATACATGTTCCGGGGCACGAGCACTTACAAGGTTTTTGGCCCTTGAATATGTTTAGAGCGGACTTACCAGAGGTTATAGGAAGTATTACTTTATACATGCTGAAGAGCCGGATGGAGATTCAATTTTTTTGACATAACAGCGACAATATACATTGTACAGGACGGCTCAAAAAAAGTTAATCCCGAGCTGGCATATGTGATGCGATCTGTGAAAACTCGTCGGATGTCGCAAAATGTGAACTAGGGATGATGGGTAAAATTTAAAAAATTTAAAATAAATTAGAAAATTGTTAAATCATCTTTCATGACATTTCACCTTCAAAAACTTATAAAGTCACTTTTATTATCAACCTTATAATGTTATTCTATTGAATTATGTATCTTTTTTGGCCTGTTTTCATGATTTCTTGTTTTGTAGCTTTTTATGACATCACAATCATCATTCACTCATAACTTTTTTTGTAGTGATCGTAGAAAAATGATCGAAACAGTTCTGTAATCAGCACAGTTTTAGCTTTCTTATGATATCTCAAATATGAAAAATGCCACCATGTGGCAGGTTTTCACAGATCGCATCACATATGTTGTCAAGCATAATTTTCTCAAATAATATACATTTGTTGTTTTGTTTTGTACTCATTTTCAACAAATGCACTAACTAGCGTTGCATTTTATATCAAGTGTGTTCCAACTACAGTGCAACTTACCATAAATGCCCGTTTTAAGTTTAACCAACACCCCTTTCATGACAATAACAACAACACTTTTCTTCCAATTAAGTCAAGTTTGAAGACACATGACATCAAAGCCTCAACGCAAATTTGTGTTACAACTATTTTGCTAATTAAGCTCATTTGCATATGTTATGCATATTTAATTAGCATCTAGTCAAAAACACATTTGACTTTTTATCTAAAGATGTGTACAACATGGAAGCCTGGGAATAAGATACAATGTGCATATTTTTAATTCCGACATTTTTGTATGAGCAAATTAAAAAAAATCTTTGTATTTTTCTCTTTATTTAAATAATTTGCATAATTAAGTACCTATATTAGAGACTTAATTTGAACATAACCATACCTTTGATATGGGTTTGTGACCTATCAAATTAAAGCGTAAGACATACACAACAAAATGGTATGAGAACATTTTATGATTTTGTTTTTGTTTTTAACCCTTTGAACCACCTATCGACCTATCGGAGAACGTCGTATAACCCGATAGGTCGAAAAATCGACCTGAGCGAACAGATGACACATTGATCATATGACTGAGTGGTCATGTGACTTGAAAGTCATGTGATGTTCACCCGATGTGAAATACATTGTTTCGCAAGGTTTTCGTTGTGATTTGATGTCATTTAGCTGAAGAAAACAGTCAAAAATAGCGCAAAATTGGATGAATATGCAACACAATATGGCGCAGATGATTCTCAGGTAGACAGGGATGCATTGTTTTACGGTCATGATTGGCAATTTTGGCAATAAAAACGGACGTTTTTATGTTATAAATAGGTTACGTTATACGTGTAGTACAATGGCATACTGCCCTCTATCATCGGTAACATATATTACGGATGATATAGGTGTACTATATTTAGAGCTATTTAGCATTTTACCCCCGGAGAAGTCAGGGTGGGTGTACCGAACCCTTATAATAACTCCGGGTTCAAAGGGTTAAACTGCACATATTTAAGCAATGAGTATGCATTCTACACGCCCTCTTAGCTTTATTTGTATGCAAACAAATGATTCACCAGGCAACCACAGGGAACGTGCATTTGAATCTACCGCGTTAGCACTGCACATGCCATTATGTGTGCAGTCATGCACAGTGATACATACAAGGGGTGTGTGTGGTTTCATAGACCAGCTCCCTAGTATGTGCTTCTTGACATCTCTTTAGGTCTTTATAAATTGGAGATGTGTACTCAGCTGTGAAATCAAGGTCGGTTAAAAGCTAGCTTCTAGTTGGCTGGGCCCTATACAGTTGTGAATGGTGGGTACTGAAGCAAAGACCAATTACAAAGGAGGTTTAATAGAAATGTATAACAACATTAAAACTCACATACGGAGAGTAAATTACTTATTTGAACTTGAGTCATTTAAAAGCATTTGGATCACATACTGAATTGGTTTAATTTTCATTTTTCATGGACCAAAAGGAGGTGGTGTCTAACCAATTGAAATAAAGGGCATTTATGGTAAGTTGCACTGTAGAGTACCAGCAAAGCTATATTCATTCTAAAAAATCAATGACATTAGGTTTGTTGATTTTCTATCCAGGTTTCAACTTGAATTTGTGACATTTTCTTATGTTTTAATGCTACTATACTAATCCACAATAGTGTTGTAATGGTTGGGCTGTTGGTGTCCTGTGTGCGCTTTGTTAACAGTAAAATTATCAACAACAGCTGTTTCCAAATGGGGAAAGCATAATTGTTTATAAACAAAGATTTTTTTTAAAATGCTATAGTCTCATTGGAAATTGAACGAACAACACACATGTAGCACAAAGATGATCAAACTCGAAATTATCACTCTTATGGTTGTGCATGCTTCAATTCGTTTGTTTAATTCTAAATCTGATCGTAGCAATTTTGGTGCAACAAATATGCTGATTATCATGCTGTTTTACAATAATTACACTAATTATATGTTAACCCGTAAGTAAAAAAAAAAAATTATGTTGAAATGTTGCCGCACTAAAAATTAACCTATAAGACGAAAATCTTTGTTAGCTATTCTACAGACAGAATGGCTTTTCAGGTAAGGTCAGCGGGAAGTTTTCTGTTTTAGTGATTGATTCTACCTAATTTCCTTTTAACATTTTGGTATTTGTTCATGATCTTCAAACATTTAGAGAGTAAATGTCAACATTTTATTTTCAAAAAGTTTCATATTTTTGCAAAAAATCTCCAAATATTTATTACAAAATAAAAAATTGGGCCTCATTGTTTGATTGATCCATTCCATTGAAACTATGCTTGTCTCGAATTAAATAACACTAAAGCCCCCATCGTCTTTTGCACTGTCGTAAAACAACTTCTTACAATTCATAAATGAAACTTCACTCTCGTTCCCATAGGTAAAAGTATTGATTTGAAAAGAAGCGCTTTATAATTATTGTCCATTGAAGTCATGGGTTCGAGTTTAGGTGTTATTTAAAACTGGGTAAACTAGATGTCTATAAAACTTCACAAAGAGTGATACATCAATCGCATCAGTGAATGTGCATATTAATTTAATATATTCAAAATATTATAAACATTTTAATTTTCACCTTGGCTTCTTTTCTCAAACCATTGACACTCGTACATAATATACTATAATGTACTACTTTTTTTTGTATGATGTATTCATGAAACAACAGTTTCATTGTCAGTTTTCTGAGTCTGGAAATAAAACAGACGGTATTCAAGTTCTTAATATAAGGTACAAAAAGGGTACTCAGAAATAATTATATTTGTATTTCATTAATGAAAATGTGGATTGTGTCTTTTTCAACAACTTTAACAACAATATCAGTCTACATGCTGCCAACTTTAATCTGTATGAAGTCGAGGAAGAAATAAAACCCTGTTTTACGGGCCCGACCGACCCACTTTTTGCACTTTTCAAGATTTTTATTTTTAATTTTTGTTCTCAAATCATATAAAATCAGTTGTTTTTGGCCACAAATCTGTGGAAAAAAAACAATTTTTTTTTTTACATTTAAAAAAAAAAAAATTGCTGCAAATCTGTCATCAACAAAAAAATTAATACAATTCCCAATTTTTGCAGATTTTGGTGACATTTTATGTTTCAAAAATAAATTAAAAAGTTTAAAAACCAGCCGACCTTGACAGGTCCGTCCGCCCGTAAAACAGGCTTGGGTTTTTTCGTCGCCTAGAGTAGCTCGAGTCAATTGTCAGGTTGTAAAATTGACCTAGAATTCAAGCATATCGCAAAAAAAGTCAATTCTATTTTGCAGAGAAAAAAAACATGACCAACCTGAGCGATCTGTTCGCCCGCAGAAAGGGGAGGGTCTTCACAATTGCAGGGATTTGTCTTTGTTAATGAAGTGCGCTCATTGGAAAACGCTCTGACGTCAATGGAAGAGTTGATGAATTGAAACAATATTCCACAATTTGTCAAAATGTTCAACTTCAAACTTGTTTTTAAAAAAAGGTGTTTTTTTGTCGGGGATTGTCGCCTTGCCTATATGATATTAATATATTTAGTGCATCACTAGAATAATCAACTATTTATCTTTCCCCAGCGTTTATGTTCACTGGTCCACTCTGGGGAAATAATATAGTATAGAGTGTGCATTCAAATTGTGACCTCTCCATATTCTCAAGCAAGCGGTTAAGCACTGAAACAAGTAATTGCTTCACATTTGGTAACATTGGAAAGATGAACATGTCAGCTTTTCATTCATTATGGAAATATAGGAAATATAGACAATCGATAGAATTTTTTGTTTTGTTTTTGAGTGCTTTATTTCATCAAGCATAATTTTATCAAATTTATTTGTACCTTATTTGTAACAATTGAAGAGTGAGTCAGGAAGAATAGGCACTTTTTCACAACGGCATCACAAAAGATTTATTCATACATATACAAAACCAATCGTGGATGGTCCATTTATCAAGCCATTTGATACTGTATTCTATAAATGAGGTTCGCTTTTGAATCAGCTGAGATGCCTCTTTTCACTTTTCTTTCTTGAATTCAGGCTTTATTACTCACAAGTCCACAACAGTTCAATTCATTTCCAGTCATTTTAAGATTTTGTATCCAACATTCATTTGCCTTTTCATGTTTCTCACTAGTTTCATTCATTCATCTCTAAATCAGCCAGTCAACAATAATATGTCTTATTGCCATTCCGTGGATTGGCCTTAAAATACTGAGGTTCTACTAAAATTGTTGTAGCATTATGACGCAATGTTCAAATTTAAAATAAAGAAAATTGAATTAAAGCCAAATGGGTGGTCTTTGTAGCACTATCTTTGGTTTTGAATATGCGGGCCTTACATTTCTGTGTTGCTTTCACTATTGAATATGCCGGCCTTACATTTCTGTGTTGCTTTCGCTAAACAAGTGCCCTTTCTTTCTGACTCACCCTGTACACCAACCAGTGCATTGAATTTTATACCAAGTGTGTACCAAGTAGTCTTGAGAACCAGCACTTATACATATAGCATTATTATTTCAAAAAAACAATTGTATTACTTTTTATTACTAATTTATAATATTGTGGCAAGTTGGTCGCCTCAATTTCATCAACAACAACTGTTTCCATATTGGGAATAGCATAAGTTGTCAATGTGCAGACATAACAACACATCAAACAAGGTATTTACAAAAAACTGGGCAACATCCTAAAATGAAATTAACAGACGACAAAGGAAATATGATAAAAGAAGATAGACATGTGTATGATGTATTTTAACAAAAACTCTTTGTTTTTATGCTGGGCCCACTTTTCTCTCTGGAACCCTCCGTCGTCTGACTCATATATCCTCTGTGCTTGTTCACGCAGCAGAATCGAGGTTTATTTAACACATTTGCATCCCAGCTATCATCGCCAGCTTCGGAAAATAGTATAGCAGCTTCCAAGAAATCCATCCCATAATCGCGGCTTTCCACCTGAAGACGATCATTTCCACTCAATAGAATGACGTTATAATTGCTGGTTCCCAATTTTAAATACGAATCGTATTTAAAATTGGGAGCGATATTTAAAACTGAGAACCAGCGTCCTTCTATCGAGTGGAAATCATCGTCTTTTCTTTCCACCACGTTGTTATCCCATAATAATCACACTTGGACCCCGGTAATTAGTTAGTGTCGGACAGTGTGTGGGAAGATTATCAGTGCAGGGAACCAGCGTAACCGTCTGCTCGCAAAATTGTATAAAGTTGCCGTTCTATTTGCAAATCCACTAAATTCAGTTAAACACGACGAATGTCGCAGATTTTACAAAACTCTATCATTTGTTTTATATTATTTTTAAACCATTTCTCCACAATTGTAACAACATATGTGTTCATATTTTCATATCCAGATCTAATATACATTTTAAAGCCATCTGGGTACAAATACTGATTAAAGATACATGAGAAAGCAATTCATAGACTCTACCAAAAGACCTAAATCTGAATTCAAATGTCAACATCCCAGGATGTTGACAAAAACAGCATTTTTAGACAATCATGTTAGAACATTTTCCAATTTTTAAGACTCATTGGAAAGCATTTACATCAAATGTCACTATCATTGTCAAAGAACATTAATAAATATATATATTTAAAAATGCTAGCAATTTCCTCGCAACAAATATGTGACCCATCACATCAAAACATACCTCTTGGGGTCTTTTATCCAATGGGTGATTTTAACATCATCAAAACATGAAAGAATCATGCTTTACATTGATACCTCATAATTGAATCAGGAAATATGATGAATAAAAGATTATCATTTCCTTTTAATTTCTTCATATTTTTCAACACATTTTACTTCATATCTAGAAAATCAGACAAGAGGTATGTTTTGATGTGATGGGTCACATATTGTCAGCCTGCTTCGATAATTGCCTAACTCATTTGATCTAGTTTTGAGAAAACAACAAAAAGAGGAAAAGTGAGTTAGGCAGTTATCGAAGCAGGCTGACGATATGTTGAATAGCACCATGAATAGTGCAACAGGAGCAGTACCTGTTGGATAGAAATAGTTTGGGGATATACCTTTAAGTGAAATGTGGCTTGTTATAAGCCTAATATGAGTTAATATGACCCATTTTAAACATTTTACATAATTATTACAATCTGCCTAACTCACAATGCTGACTTAGGCAGAATTGCAATTGTGCATTTATCAACACTTTTGATTTGTCAATGACTTAGATAATTATTACAGCATGTGCATAATGTAATGAAGTCATGATTTATGCAAAAAACTCAATTTCGCTGAAAAGTGAGTTAGACAATTATCGAAGCAGGCTGACGATATGCTGATTATCATACTATTTTACAATAGTGACAGCTATGTTGAGAAAATTTCAACAACAAAAAAGAAATCTCTCTGAATATTTATGTTAATGACTGAGCCTTGTGCCAAAAAACCCAAAACAAGTTTGTTTCCAGAAGTACACACGCCATTTCATGTTGACGCTTGCTCCTTGCACATTTAATTTTTAAATTTTATATATTGTTAGGGCGCCATCTTTTGTCGCAATTGTGTCCAACATGTTTCAAAGAAGGCGAACGGCAAACACGGCAGTGAAAATCCGCGGCAAAAATCACATTTTAGCGAGCATAAAGGTAACAAAAAATGCACAGATTTGGCTAAATAAACCCATTTCAAGTGAATATCCAATATAAATGTGCATTAAATAAGAGTGATTTAGCTGACAAGTTTGTTTTTAGTAAGCTAGGAACCTAAAGTACACTTTTCCCCACATGTAATGTCATTTTACTGGAAGCAGAACATATTGAATGACCCTCGTATACTGTACTTTATAAGTAGCGACACTGAATCAGTACTATCGTTATTCATGAAACAGTAATTTTCTGTGTCTGAAAATGTAAAACATTCAGGCAGTATTCACATTTGTGCTCAGGGTAGTGTGAGCCAATAGTCACATCCATACGCAGCAATGGAATTACCCACATGACTGTTGACTCAGGGTTGATGATCTCTATTAATAATATTATGAGTACTGATCATAATAGTATTGCTTTAAGAGAGATTAAAATCATGTCCTGGCCAGTTCACCCCTCACTATTCTAGTGGTTCAGACACATGCCTTGCAATGCAACGGTCCATGGTTCAATTCCCACTAGGACCACTTGTTCAACTGATTTATTTCCTTTTGTCCACAAAGTGTGTAGTTCCTTAACCTAGTCAACCCCGGGTAGACAGTCATGTGGGTATTTCCATTGCTGCACATCCATACATATTGAAAACAAAGTTGATATGTGGATGTACTGAACACTTGAGCTTCTTTTTCTTTTTTTTGGCCATTAACATATTTTGATATCAGAAGAAACCTCATATTTGTCTCATTATTTCTGTAAAATGTTTGGTGCAAGATATGTTCCCTTTAGACATAATAAGCCAAAATGCAGTGAATTACTGCCAAAAGGTGTTAGCCACTCGTCCAGTTTGTGTACAATTCAATGGGCAAATTTCATGTCACCTTATGCTTCTAAAACAAAAACAATTGGAGTTATGCAATTCAAACTTGGCACTGATCAAAACTATTTTAAGGATAACCCTTCATGTAGAATTGAAAACATTAAGTTGAAAATTGGGCCAGCAATTGGAACACCTACCTTTAAACTGCTCCCATGAAATCTATAGTTCATTTACTACAATAACAAGGGTCCTTTGTGTAGGAATATTCTTATTAACACTTTTGGTTTTACCACAAAATAGATTTTCAGAAACCTTTCCCAAATTTAAAAGTATTATCTCAAGAATAACTGAACCAATACTAGGCATGTTTGTTATTATTTTATTGCATTTTTCATGGTGATTCCACATATGGTGATGAAATTCAATAATTTCGACTATTTTGAAACATTTTGTGAAATTTTGGAAAGTCGTCTGTGAGTGCCGCGTGAAAAGTGTTCAGCCAGGTTTTAAAATTAGACGTAGGTCCTATTGCATAAAAAGTTATGATTCATTTAACTCAACCTATGGCAATCTTTGACAAGGGTTCAACTTAAGAAAGATTTCAGTCAAATTATTCTTAAACCAGGTTTAAGAATCACTCTCAAGTCCGCTTAAAGGAATGGTCCCGCAAACACAACATTGAGCATTATTTGTTAGAAACATAATTATCGAGCCGAAGTTACTTAATTATATAGAACAAAACACCGTACTAGTCACAAAAATGAATAAAAACTGCCATCACTCACCATGCACTTTTTAAAATTCGCGGCGATTGAAAGTCCCGGTGTCAATGACGTCATGGGTATCGGTGCTCAAATTTGCGCGTGTGTATTGTACAACTATGACATCATCGACACTAGGACTTTTGATCGCCGCGAATTTTAAAAAGGGCATGTTGAGAGATTGCGGTTTTTATTTGTTTTTGTCATAAGTGTGGTGTTTTCTTCTATATCATTACAAAAGTTGGACTCGATAGTTATATTTCTAACATATAATGCACACTTTTATGCTTGCGGGACACCTCCTTTAAGAAGAATCTTTTATGAAATAAGACCCCTTACTGTCTTAATCGCTTTGATTAAAACTCATCCAACAACAACAACTCTGTATACCCGTATGATATTAATTTATTTAGTGTATCTTATATTTCAGGGTGCTGCATGAGTTACAGCCGTTTGGCTAATAAATTGATTTGTATTCTTATTTGTTTTACGTTGTCATTGTTATTGTTTTATAAATAATTGTGTTTTAATGAATAATGATGTGTTTAATTTAGGGGAGGAGGGATTATGTATTAAACAGGTGTCAAAGTTGTACATGTGCAACATAAATGTTATATTTATTTCATGAGATGGGGCCTGGTCTCACAGTTACGAGGCAGGCTTGTTTGTTGGGGACTTCTCAATTTCCCCCCCCCCCCCCCCTGGTTACGGGCCTGAACAAGCTTAAATTATTTGATTACAGATGAATTAATTCCTATTTAAAGACTGGTAAAATGGCTTAATAATGTGTAGATCTGCTAACTAATACTGTAAAACACTATAATTTTGTGGATACTTTATTTTGGGGAATATATAATGACTTCCATTTCAGCGAGCATTTAATTTTGCGAATCTGGAATTTTTCCTGTTACTTTCAATGAAAATTGTCAGTTTCGTTGGTATTTAAGTTTGTGAATCCACATCCATCGCGAAATTAAATCCCTCGCAAAATTAAGTTGTTTTACAGTAAATAAATGTCACTTTACAACGTTTCTGCATTCCTGTGAAGATTTGCTCTTACCATGGAATTCCATGCTCTTACAAACCAAACAAATCTATAATGCTAGTTTTGATATACATGCAGATTTTCAACTAAATAAAGACCACAACGCACACTATAGTCTATTTGGCCATCACGAGACAGTGACGTAGCTGCGTATTCTACCAATTGCAGCACATAACGTGCGCGCCTACTCGAGGCGCTGTCGTGTACACACGAGCGTTGAAAGACGGAAGATACATACGCGTGCGTAAAAGCTGCGCCTGTTAAGTTACGTCACTGTCCAGAGGAAGACAAATAGAGAATAGGCTTAAAATAATTCAAACAAGGCATTATTCAACAATTGACAATGTTTACAGCTACATTAATTGATTAAGACTACCATAACTTAACATTGGCGTACAATGACTGATGCGTTTGGTTATTTTCACAATTATAATCTTAACAGTGAAAAATTGAAAATGCTATCGACTTCATTTTTTACACAGTTAGTTATAAACTATGTTATTCTTATAACATTTAAATATTTTCAATATTCAACTTGGTTTTGAAAACAAGATGGCTTCTTTTAACTATTGCGGTGGGTTTTTTTAACTCACCCTGTATTTTGTTATTGATGTTATTGTGTAATGTATTATAATAATATTTGAAAATCCATTTTTTGAAAGCAAACTGCGTGTACATAATATGTAGATGCATGATGTAGTAATGGTTAAACGTCATCGGGTGATGGACGTTGGCAACTACCTTGTCTATCGTCTTCACTGGTACCTGCACCTAAATGTCACCGTTAAACTTGACCCAGATGAGGTCCCAGACAGCTACCTCCCTATAGACATGACAGTGGCGTAGCCAGAGAGGGGCTATATCACGTTACAGCTCCCCCTCAAGTTTCTCATCACTCTGTGCATGAAGCTTCATGCTCTGTGGCAACTCTCAAAAGTTGACAGTCCGGTAAAGTCCTTGTCGGTTCACTTAGTTTTTGCTCCGCCCCAACGCCTATGAAAAACCTAGCTACGCCACTATACAAAAACTCTTTGACGATTTGGACACACTCGCTTGTATTTCTACAGTAACGAAAGAAAGCAAAAGAAAAACACACATTTCGCATTATTTCAGTTATTTGTTTATGATATGTTTCACTTGATCACTTAAATCATGGACTTATCAGACTTATTGTCTGACCTGCGGGCTGACCTGACACTCAAAGGGTTTGGCAAAGACTACTTTATGCATTACATTCAACAGTTGTGGCTATAGACGATGTCACCTGTAAGGTCACAGCAAACAAAAGCTTTCCTTACATTTGACCGTCGTGAGAGATTACAATGTACCTTTCTGGTAGCCCAGCAGCACTGAACTAAACAATCACACACAAATGGTGCAATACATTAACTAGCATTATTTCATAGACTAACTTCAGAAATATCATGATGGAATTCAATCAATCAAAATTAGACAGAAAGTACTTAGCAATTGTGAGGTATCTTTTAATATCAAACTTGAGACAATTCAAGTCAGAGAGCATGTGTGGTCTAGTGGATAGCATGCTGGTCTCACAATACAAAGGTTGTGAGTTCTAGCCCCGCTACAGCCAACATGTTTGTATCTTTAGGCAAGGTACTTATAGTCTCAATTTCCTCGTGGTTCGGAAGTCACGTAGAAATGGTGTGGTCCCGTGCATCGGAAGAGCAAAACCAGAGCATGTAAAAATTCACTGACTGTTTTCGTAAAGAGTCAAGGGGTTCATCCCGGGTCTGTTACCTCTTCATAGAACCCTCATCCTATATGAGGCAGCCAGTTGCAGCACTCGTTGTAGTCGCTTTCACGGCCCTCATGGTGGTGGTTCAATGGTGGTGCCGTGATCTTATGAAATGGCGCCCTATAAATACCCTTGTATCTATCTATCTATATATCTAGTAAGAAATTGGTGGTTGGGGAACCACCAATTTCCATGCAGAAATAAGTTGCGCTAAAGCTGAGACGAATTTAGGTATAATCGTCTTCGTCTCAGGCTAAAGGTCTGTAGGATTGCACACTAAGTTATCAAGATAATGTTACACAATAGAATTAAAGCAACATTAAAAATCCAGTTCAGCGTAATAAATAACAATAGTCTGCTCTTTAAAGTGAAAATGAAAGATAACGAATGCTGCTTCTTCAATTCACAAATGGAAACTATCCTATATTTCTCTGTTTTGTTTCACTGTTTCATATAAAACCCGACAAGCACGTACAGTTAACATGTTAACTACAGGTTTGGATGAAGCATGTTGCAAAGTATTCATTCAATGAAGCATGTTGCAAAGTATTCATTCAATGAAGCATGTTGCAAAGTATTCTTTCAATGAAGCATGTTGCAAAGTATTCATTCAATGAAGCGTGTTGCAAAGTATTCATTCAAGGAAGCGTGTTGCAAAGTATTCATTCAATGAAGCATGTTGCAAAGTATTCATTCAATGAAGCATGTTGCAAAGTATTCATTCAATGAAGCATGTTGCAAAGTATTCATTCAATGAAGCATGTTGCAAAGTATTCATTCAATGAAGCATGTTGCAAAGTATTCATTCAATGAAGCATGTTGCAAAGTATTCATTCAATGAAGCATGTTGCAAAGTATTCATTCAATGAAGCATGTTGCAAAGTATTCATTCAATGAAGCATGTTGCAAAGTATTCATTCAATGAAGCATGTTGCAAAGTATTCATTCAATGAAGCATGTTGCAAAGTATTCATTCAATGAAGCATGTTGCAAAGTATTCATTCAATGAAGCATGTTGAAAAGTATTCATCAGATTCAGATTTACTTCCCAAAAATGTGATTTTCATGATTTTGGCGGTAAAAAAATCACATTTTTTAGCAATCTTTGGTCTGTAACTCAAAAAATAAATAAGATATTCAAAACAAACAAAAAAACCGCTCCTGGGGAATGTTATCAGGATTATCATAAAACTAGTATGACAAAATGTGACAAAATATATTTTGAGTTATCTTTTCCAAACCTAAAATGGGTAAAAAAACGTGATTTTTATAATTTTTTCCAAAATGGTCAATTTCATTATCATGGTTGGATTCATTGAACCCTTTTCTGCAAAAAAAACTGTATACGTTTATAAAGATTAAATGAATAATGAAAAAGTTACGGCAGTTTTACGGAGGCTATACCGAAGGTGCACAGCCCCTTAACCAAGAGAACCACAAAAGAAATAGTCATCTATGTAATGCGTGCGCATATCAACCATTGAACCATCTGTGTTTGGTTCCAGCAATTATGGAACCTATACTACATGGTCAAATCTGCGCAAGGATAATGCCTTTCATCCTGAAATTTGAAATGTTTTTGTTTGTTTGTAATTTTGTTTTAATGTTTGTTGATTTTCTACATTAAACACTTTCCACGCGGCCATTCGTTTAACAATTATACAAAACAGGGTTTTTTCAGGGCCTTATCCTAATTTTCAAAGTCTATCTCAAAGATTACTGAACCAATACTAGGCATGTTTGTACTTATTCATTGCATTTCTCATGGTGATTCCAAATATGGTAATGATATTCAATAATGTTGACATTTTTGAAACATTTTGTGACAATTTGGAATGTCGTCTGTCTGCAGACGCCTGCCGCATGGAGTGTTAAATCAGCCTACCTTTATTGTAATTTTTTCTTCTTTTTCGGTGATACTTTACAAATACCACCACCTTCACCATTGTTCACAGACGAGTAGACATCATCATGGATGATATATAAATGTGATAATATTTCTCAAACCTACCCCGAGATGTGGCTGCAGAACCACAAAAGAAATAGTCATCTGTGTAATGTGTGTGTGTGCGCATATCAACTATTGAACCTTCTGTGTTCTAGCAATGATGGAAACTATAAATTATAATACTGCATGGTCAAGTTAAATCATCCTCATTCAAAGATTTCGGGATGAATAAAGTTTTCTTCGCCCCTCTCCCCCTCCCACTAGATGGCTTGGTAAATGTGATAGGAATATGCATGACTTAATTAACCTACCTTCTTGGCATTGCTTCCCTTCCTTAGACTCGGCAGCCTCTAGGATCGAGTCATCTTGCACTTTTTGCAATTTAGCATTCTCCTGGTTGAGATGCTCTGTCAGTTAATCCACTTTATGCCGAAGCTGTGTCTGATTTTCTCCTCCAGCTTGTTGCTTTTCAGCTTGCTGAAGATTCTTCTGAAGCTCTTCGATCATCTTCAACAGCTCTTGTTTTTCCTTCTCTCGTTATACGATTTCCACTTGACGTTTTTCTATCTGCTCCTGTACCAATTGTTCCGCCAGACGAAGATGTTCATTGGTGTAACATTGCCCACCATTATCATCTCTGATCTTCTCTGCCATCTGGAGAAGCTTCTCGACTTGCGTCTTGTTACCTTCGGATGCTTTATCGAATGTATTATCAAAACCGACGTATCGATGATTGCAATCTTCCACTAATGTCCGACACTCTCCCGGCAGTTCGTCCAGGTACTCTTCCAGCGTTTCACCGTCACGTGCCAGAGCATCCACTCCAGTGAATACGACCAGTATGAGGAACCTGACACTGCCTTCGCCTAACATCAGCCGCATTTGCTTGATGGCTGCAGTAACCTCTTTGGTGAATCGACCGACTTTGATGATGGCCAGGATGGCGTGTGGGCCCGGCGCAACGAGCAGTATATGCACTTCATGATCTCCTGAACGGTTCTTTCCAGGGTGACCTCTGTGTCAAAGAACCCCGGTGTATCCACGATACTTATTGGTCTTCCGAGGACAACAGCATCCTCGCGCTTGCAGTTCACAGTGACCGACTTTGAGCTGCTTCTGCTCTTGAAAGGATGCCAGTTTATTGCGTCCCCGATTGCGTTCTTTACACTTTGGATCTTCTCTGTTGTCCATGCAAGTATGTTGTTACCCGTGGCACTTGCCGGTCCCGGTCATTCCAATTAAAGCAATACGTAAGGGATATGATACTAGAGAGATGGAGAGATAAAACGGGAAAATAACGAATTTAACAAAAGCTCAAACTTCAAGAACCATTATGTGGTATAAAATCGTCCACTAATATCATGTGACATCAAAGCGGCATTGAGAGATTAGAAAAATGAAATGTGGCCAACATTAATTGTTTCAATAGATAAGGTACGTAGGAACCCTGAATGATTTATGGGAAAACGGTTGAATGATGGCGCTAGATAGAAATTTATGTGGTCAGTGCTAGCGATGCCGGTGTTCGTCCCAAAACCAGCAAAAAATATCGCATGGTACATATGTCGCAAATGTACCGACGGAACCTACCTATCCGGGCTACCTATGCCTCTGAAAAAGGTAGTAAGTGGTACACAAAAAAGGTATATTGCCCATCCCCGAATCCGCCCCCCCCCCCCCCCCCTTCTATCCGCCACTGAGGATGCCACTAGAGTTATTGAGATATACTGACCCCATGTGTCGGTACTACCTAGAAATCAATTTGATAACAACTGTCTGTGTGAAACTAAAAGAAACTCAGTGAGTATACGAGAGTGGCATTTGTTTCAACGAAGTATCACTACGGGTGAACATCATGGAGCTCACAAACACACCCCACATCATTGATAATGACGCAACAACAACAACAGAAAGCAAAGAAGACCGCTAAAACTAGTTAATTCACTACAATCGTCCAACCCCTTATTCTAGACTATTGATACCTTTTTCACGGTGTTCTTGGACTCCTCTCTGCACGGCTTCCAGGATCTTTGGCAGATTTGATTTCAAGTCAACGTGCGTCTCTACGTTATAGTGTAACAACGGGTTAACCATGAGTCCTAGCCATCCAGACGGTTGGAAATTCTGATACCGTAAAGGAATGATCGTCTTCTTCAGACTTTTTGCATATATATAATAATAATAATAATAATGTGGATTTATAATGCGCACTAATCCACCAAAATGGTGCTCGAGGCGCGATACAAAAAATAACTTACATTTAAATACAACATACATTTTAAAGTACAACTTAATCTACAATAATTTAACTAAATACAACTTAATACGGTATAATAATGATATCATAATTTGTGACATACACACAAAATTAGTCTGCATTGGGCCTCTGAAAATAGTAATCAATAGTCAGACATTTTAACACGCGACTTGGTTTTACCATAATATACAAAAACAGATTGTTCAGAAACCTTTTCCAACTTTCAAGGCCTATATAAAGAATTACTGACCAATACTAGGCATGTTTGTACTTATTCAAATGCATTTCTCATGGTGATTCTAAATATGGTAATGGAATTCAATAATTCTGATATTTTTGAAACATTTTGTGAACTTTTGGAATGTCGTCTATTGAAATTGTGTACAAAACGTGTGCTATGTCTGTCTCGCTCGCACCTCGCGCACCTGTATGACTCGCATGTTTGAAAAGCCCGGTATTCAAAAGAGGGGTGCTAGTAGTCTGTTGCGACAACAAATAAGTACATCATGTCTAATATTGGTTCAGTAATCCTTGAGATAGACTTGAAAGTTGGGAAAGGTTTTTGAAAAATCTGTTTTGTATATTGTATATTGGAAAAACTGATAGCCGCGTGGAAAGTGTACGCTGCTATTCATTAGTATTATAGTTTACCATTAAAAAAAATCCAGATTTTTCAAAAACATTTCCCAACTTTTAAGGTCTATCTCAAGGATTACTGAACCAATATAAGACATGTGTGTACTTATTTTAATGCATTTCTCATGATGATTATGGTAATGAAATCAATAATGTTGACGTATTTGAAACATTTTTGGAATGTTCGTCTGCAGACGCCTGCCGCGTGGAAAGTGTTAAGAAGAAAATATTGTTGATTGACACAGAGAACGTTCCTTACCAGTCTTGCAGCTTTGACTGTCATGGTATTTTCCCGAGTAACATATCACAACAACGGCCGCTTTTTCTACTGCATCAGCCATACGATCGTCCAAGTTACCCACTAAAATAAAGTGAAAAGAATGCAATTGAAATATGGAACATGATGTGATGTGAACGGGAGACATGGACAGAAACGGGTACAGGGAACAGGTATAGGAGTTCAAATTAAATGAAAAGTAAGAAGGTCAGGAAAGGAAATGGTAGGGTAGGGGAGAGGTACGGAAAGGTAAGGAAAAGGATGGGGAAAGGAAAGGAAAGGAAAGGGAAAGGAAGGGGGAAAGAAAGGAAAGGACACAAAACAAATTGATAGGAAAGGAAATCATGTGTTCTATGTATAAGTACAGGAAAACAATACATACCCATCTCTTCAACATCCATCCACACATTGTAGCCTGCCTTTACAAGTTCGTCTTTCAACACCAGCATACGTTCTACTTAGGGAGCAGTTCCATTTGTACGCGATAAAAATTGCGAGAATGTTCCGGGCCCCGATGAGTTTTTTATCAGGCCCCGATGAGATTTTTATCGCGAACAGTTGCGAGAAGCAAAGGATTATTTATCGAGTAGCGTATTACCGCTTGTTTAAATATAACGAAAGATAAGTGGTCGGTATGTAAATAGAGCTTCGGGCTATTTATTCTAGTTGTAAGGTACAAATTCAGCATTTCATGTTTTTAGAGATAATGTTATTGATTATGGATGTTTAACGTAAATTGTATTATCCTCGTGTATTTGCTAAACAATGTCCCGCTCTATTTGCTAAACATACCCCAGGGTATGGCAGAGGCCTCGTATCGGGCCCCGATGTCTATTTTATCGGGGCCTGATGACTATTTTATCGCGATTCAACTTGAAAAACATCGGGTCCAAAACATATCAGGCCCCGATACAGTCGCGATAAATTTATCGCGTATAAATGGAACTGCTCCCTTACCGGTAATTAACGTTAAGTTCCCCAGTAGAAACACGCTCTTTGAGTAGACTAACTTACCAGAAATATTACTTGCGACAGGTTCACTTCTCGCACTAGACTCCTGGATCTATACGAGAGAGAACAAAGAGTATTCACTTTTATATTGCATTAATCACCCCTTTTTCAGTGCCTTATGACTTGATGGGTTACACTGATAAAATGTTGAGTAAAACGTTTACTCAACGTTGAGTAACTATGCAACAGTTCACCAGTTGAGTAAACAATGCCCATATGTTCAACAGTTGAGTAAAATGTTGGGCATTTGTACTCAACTATTGAACATATTGAGCATTTGTACTCAACTTTTGAACATATTGGGCATTATTTACTCAACTGTTGAACTGTTGCATAGTTACTCAACGGTGAGTAACGTTTTACTCACATTTTAGCTGTGTATAGGACAGTAGGGGTAGAGCATTTTGGGTCAGTTGGAGTGCAAAAGTTCTCGAGAATCCAATATTCATTTGACAAGAGACAAATGCGAAAACAAGTTGCGTATCTGGCATTTCTGGGGTTACTTAATTTTTTTACAGATTTGCAGAACGGGCATGCATCTATAATGATATTTCTGGACAGCCCAAAATGTACAATTTTATACTAAATTGCCCGTCAATCCAGGCAAGGGGCAATTGTCATGGAAACTAGTAAATCCCTTAGAGTCCCAAATTTAAGACACGATTCCCCAAAGTAGGGGGTCCCTTTCTCCCTCCTATGAAAGTCACTGATGTTACGTAATGAACGGTCATGCATAAATCATCAAGTAATTGTTAAATCTCTTCTCTTCCTAGTTTTTGGTTTGTTTTGATTTTCACTTCTTTCCAATTTTATTTTCCCTTCCTTATCAACTATAGGCTACATAATTATTTGTCTTCCTCTCCTTCCTTTTACCCTTCCAGGGTCTCTAAAACGGGGACTTCGGAGCGGAGCGGAGTGGATTTGGGTCTTAAGAACTGATTTTCTCCTGAAATGTAAGGTCTACAGAACTTGGTTTTTCCCAATTTGTTTAGTAACGGAACACCAATTTTGCGAAAAATTGGGCGATATCTGCCATAACGTTATGTAGGCCTATAGCATGCATCACAATATATGTGATGCATGCTATATGGTGCACACGTGTGAAAATGCATTCTTACACATGGCAGCCATTGTAGATTGGACCTTGTGACTCCAAACCTGCAATATAATATTAAGATCGGTAGGATTTATTATTTTTTGTGCCCTCTAATTCTTTTTCGGATTATGTAAATTTTTATAGAAAAAAGGTAATTCAAATTACTCAGGCTCGAGTTATTCACAATGGTGAAAATGCAATTCCAAGGACCTCCTATCTCTTTGGAAGTGGGAGTCAGGCGTTTGGGGTTATCATATCAGGAGGGAAGTCGATTTGTTATTATTATTTTCATTATCACTAGCGCCTAAAGATTCTGGGGTGTCGTACGTAAAATCACCGGGAGTAGGGGTCACTACTTGCTGTTTGTTACGTTAAAACAATAATCTCGTTAACGACCACCTTCCCTCCGCCCTCCGCCTCCGCCCTCCGCCCCCTCCGCCCTCCCCCCTCCGCCTCCCCTCCGCCCTCCCCCTCCGCCCTCCCCCCTCCGCCCCCGCCCTCCCCATCCGCCCTCCTTTGGCTTAAAATATGTACTAACCCTCCACCTCCCCCCCCCCCCCGCTCTTAAATTTTTGAGCCGACGAAAACAAAATGAAAATTTGGGGGCAACCTTTTAAAAAAAATTCCCGAAAAAACGCCCCGCCCCCCTAAAAATCTGGTTACGGGCCTGTTGTTGAGGGTGAATTGAGAGCATTGTTATGTAAGTTTAAATTTGGCCGTGCTCATAGTTTTGGTGGCGCTGTTTGTCGTCTCTCGTCCTTCGGCCACCCATGCCTATACCTTGGTTGACGTGTGGAGCGTGAAGTGGGGCCCATCGATCGGGCGGAGTCGCTACGGGGCATTTCCGCGTCACCACTGTTTGCGGTGACAATGAGTCTGCGTTGCGGGCTCATGGGAATCGTTTCGCACCGGCTCCCTCCGGCAGCTCATTTCTGTCATGTCCACGGCGTTGTGTTCGTCGTGTCTACCATTGTGTTTGCTGTGCATCTCGTCATGTCTACGTCGTGTTCGTATCAGTGGCGTAGCCGCAGGATTTTTTCAGGTGGGGGCAATTTGGAGGGGGTTAGGGCCTGTTTTACACAAAATGCGCCCGAAAAATGGTCCTTGTAAGTTGTCATAATGCTATACACACTACATCCGGAGAATGGGGCGGGGGCACTAAATAGGGATTGAGTGATTGGGGCGGGGGCACAAAGGTTTTTTTCTGTCGGGGGGGGGGGGGGGCATTTGCCCTCTCTGCCCCCCCCCCCCCCCCCCCCCCCCCCCCCCCCCCCCCCCCCCCGGTAGCTACGCCACTGTCGTAAAGGCATTCATCTTCCATATAATAAATTGTATAACTTAATGTCTAATTATGGGGGCGTCTAAGGGCAAACATGTACATCGGTTTCTCCCGATATACAAATGTTGATTATTGTAAATAATATCGCAGCGCGCAGCTGAATAGTGCGTATGACTGAATTGGAGTATATCTAGTCTTTGGACCATTGGACCCAAAAATTGTGACCTTGATTGCCAGACTGTGCCTGCTTAAAGATCAAATGTTATATATGGGTGAACTTGAATTCAATTAACAATTAACATTGTGCATTAATTGTATTTGGTGAACGATCTTAGCGTTGACTGTTGACATTGAGCTGAGGGAGGTCCGCACCCTTTCAACAACCTTTTATCTCTTCAAAAGGCTACGAATACTAATCAATACCCGGTAAGTTAAACATGAGTGATTGTGTAGTGGATGATTGGGGTGGGGGGGGGGGGGGGGGGGGGGGGGGGTGGGGTGGGGGGGTGGGGGGGGGGTGGGGGGTGGGGGGGGGGGTGGGGGGGGGGGGGGTGGGGGGGGGGGTGGGGGCAATTGGTTCTCCCAAACAAGTGGCCTGATTTAAAGGAGAATATAGTACCATTCATGAAAACCAAGCATTACATGGTAGGAAAATAATTATCTAATGTATATTGACCAGTTTTAATTGAACACGAACACTTTTCAATATGACAAATTATAAACTTCGCACCCTCAACCTGTGATTATTTAAAATTCGCGCCTGGCTGTATGTGTCCAAAGTGCTGATGGGATAGCCATACCCACACTGAAACCTAAACTGGTCAGCTTGACTAACTTAAAGCTAGTTCAGACGGTGTCTATCTTGCCTAGCTTTAGCCTAGTCCAGCATTGCTGGACTAGCTTTACGTCAGTCCGCTCGACTAGCCGCTTGATGTTAGTCCGTCCTAAGCTGGACTAGTTTAGGCTAATCGCTGGACTAGTTTATCGTTACTAAAACTGCCTCATCAGCAACAGGTCGCTGGACGGTATCACGCAGGAATTCAATACATAAATCGAAACTATCAATACATGAAGCAGAGATGTGGAAATCTCGTAACTTTTTTTCTTTTTTCTTTCTAAAGCCGATTTTGTCTTAACGCGGCGCTTTAAGAATTTTAACCTACTACGGATGTGTCTGTATTATAATAATGCTACATATCTAAGCGCAAAAGTTCCATGGCAAGCATTTCCCGCAAGCATAAAAGTGTGCATTATATGTTAGAAAATAACTATCGAGCCCAACTTTTGTAATTATATAGAACAAAACACCACAGTTATGACAAAAACAAATAAAACCGCAATCTCTCAACATGCACTTTTTAAAATTTGCGGCGATCGAAAGGAACACCTTTCTTAACACCTTTTCTGTAACAGTTTGGAAACACCATGTGTTCTAGAACGCGTCAGGTGTTCACAGACGTGTTCTACAACACATGGTGTTCCCAAACTGTTACAAATAAGGTGTTAAGAAAGGTGTATATTTCAACAAGTTACCATTGACACCCATTATGTTCTGATAGGTAATTGCATGAGGAACTAATATGCACAGTAAAATTATTATTGAGCTTGTCGAGCCTGTCACACTGTTGTGTATAAATAGAACTAACGCTTGCCCGACGTTTTGGACATTTAGGTGTACGTTCGTGGTAAGTTGTCATTTATTCGTTCGCACACTGTGGTTTATGTAAATGTTTGAACATTCTCAAAAATTTGATTCATACAGCCTCTGCGAACCACTGGCCAAAGATATTCTAATGAGGGATACTTATTATGTGCGCCAAGTCGTTTGAAGTTCGGACCAAAATACCGTGCTATATTTAGCGTCGTGAAATCACTCAACACCAAGTCATCAATAAGTATTCACTCTCTTTTCCTGAACGGTTGCATCTATTAGTATCGATCTGAACAATATGCACATATTATCCATATGTGCGCGTATATTTGAGTTGAGTTTAAACAAAGCACTGGATGGAGAAGTTTATGTACAATCATCACAAATATAGTTACATCAATCGAACACGGTGAATGCATGTAATTTAAAATGTTGAAATTACTAGAAGTATTTACTCTTTCACCGTGTCTTTTTTTTTTAAACGTTAGTTTTTGTCACAACAGCCACTACAAGGGCCATGCTGTGGTCGCAAGAGACGACCTATGCCCATCACTGCGCTTTTCAAACATGCCATGTCATACAGGTGCTCGTGAAACACCATAGTATCAGTTCTTATCGCCATTTCAATAGAGATTATCATCCCTGTATTAGATAATCTTTGCACTAGT